>WACJ01000542.1:1200000-1890316 GCA_008973525.1 Stenopsyche tienmushanensis
AATATTTACTGATAAATACTATAAATATAAGGTAGTACGAACAGCCGCATATAATGATCATACTTGTATTATATACAATAACGATTTTCTTTCTTCCAAAAAATAAACAATAGCGCTTTGTTAATTCAGCCCATAAATCAATCTTTTCTAGCATTAAGGAGCTTTACGAGGAGCGAAATATTTCACGGCATCAAAAGCTTTAAGCCCACTTTATTAGACCTCGGCATCAATTTCCATTGAATTTTCATGAGTCAATATTAATATCCATTTATACGAAGTTATTCTAATTTCGAGATTTTCCCAAATTAAATAATAAATTTTCAGACTTGCGTAGGACAAAGGATAAATCATTAATTTATATTGACGAACGTACAAAATTGCTAGTTGCGTCATGATTGAGCGATGGCGTGTCGTGGCTGCTTTCTGTGTCATAATAGCTAATCTCATTTCTCGGTCAACAATAGCGCCATTATGAAAAATATATGCTCGAATTTAAAAAAAAAAGTATAATTATTAGGTCCGGTTAAAAGACAGCGCGGGTCGGTAGGAAGTGGCCGTTAAATTGTATCGGATGTTGACCGCCATAAATATTGTTCAATTAGACCTCTCCTCTTAATAGGTCAGTTTGTAAGAAAAGCTGACCTGAATTAGGAGCAGTGGGCCACAAGGACGCTGATTATCTCTCGGGCGCGATTTGTGGGTAAAAGGGTCGGAAAAGCATACGGTTAATTGAGGGGTCGGTATTTGGGGGTAATTTTTTAACATCTTCCGGCGAAACAAAAGCCCATTGTATCGGCGTCTTTTGGGGGATAAAATCGTTTTTCGAAGGAACTCGAGCGAAAAAATGCGAATAGCTTCAATATTCAACAGAAATTCAATGCGCCGGGGGATGAAGAATATATATAGTTAAATAGTTCGACGTTCGATGCACCGATTGAATCATACGGCGACCGCATACACGTTCGCCAATCAACGCTCGTTAAGTCATGTCCAGCGTATTCACACATGCATCCATGCACATGCTTGCAATTTTTGCACCGTAACGTCATAGAGACACATAATTTACTATAACAGTTTAAATTATCTGTCGATATTTTTTTAGCTTTCATATTAAAAGTCTTAAATTTTATTGCTCGTTCATGATGTATTTTTTCGAATAATGATTATATAGCAATTTTTCACTTACATGATATTGTTAACGGTCAGTTTATTTGATCCCACATATTTGTCGGCCATTTTGTTCAGTCACAGCAAATTCTTCCGATGGAGAGGTCGTCGCGCATTTCTGCTCCCAATTTTAGAATACCTTTTGGATTCTAGGGTGTAGAGACACATCCACGTCTTATCATCTGTCATGATAGAGTATAGAAAACGAAATAGCGGTCACACGATTTTGACATTTTTTTAAAATTTATTAGATAGTGAGAGAACACAGCCTAATGGAGAGGAGTCTCTTTCCTTCTGAAAGCGTGAGTACATAATTCTCCTCTTGCAAGATTTTTTCATCTGTTAGAATGAAGAACTGTAAATTTAATCTGTACATGTCTATATTCACAAATAGAGACGTAACAAGGGTATGAAGCGCCCGTGGCAAGTGTCTATCCCCCCCCCCCCTTTGGAAATCCATTTTATGGTTGCTTCATAGTTGCTTCTTTGGTCGTACAGTTCATAGAAAATACCGCAAAAAGCTCTAAATAAGGACGGAGTTGCCACAAGGCTCATATGTCCAATCGGTCCGCTTTTCGGACTGCTGATGTGACGAATGAGCCCACATACAGAACGATTACGAATTCTTATTATAAAACGAAGTTGTCTTTATTTTATTGCGGGCTTATGCCGTCTGGGTCGGCCCAATGTTTGAGCGATAACGAAGAAAATAGGGATTAGATAGCTTATTATATATTATAAAAATTAATAGAGTCAATCATCGTTGGTACATGTAAATTAGAATGATCGAGTAAAATAAAAACCATATACAACTCTCGATCGGGTCGGTATTCTGCGTTTTGCGCCTCAAGCTTAGTTGCGCCCGTGGCGGGCGCCGACTTTGCTACGCCCTTGTCAGAACAGTGCTATTAAAAGTTATTTTTCCTTCTTATCATTAATTACATTTTTTAAAGATTTTAATAGTTTTGCGGATACGCAAATGGGAAATATTGTATAGGGTAATCCAAATGTGACGCCTTAGAAGTCAGTGCCGTATATTACGCTCGATATACATCAGAATCTGTTGTTTTTGACAATATTCATTCTTCAGAGAAAATTCTTCAAGTCGAATCAGTCTTGGATGAAGTGCGAAAGTTTAAAATAGAAAATGAGATAAACTGCGGCTTTCTCAATGCCGACGAGCAAAACTATTCCACAAGACAAATTAGTGCGGTCAAGTCAAGATAATGCGAGTATCAAAATTAATGGCGAGTCTTTAAGTCGCTCAAGATTGGCCGATAATTCTGTTATAACAGCAAACAATGCTGATGAGCCCAAATCCCAGATTAATGAATTTCACCAGCGAAGTATTAAAGTCGTGTTCGAAGGAATCTTCGGCGGGAAGACGGCCGTGTTCGGCCAAAGCTTCGGATGAAAGCTCCGTGATTGATAGAGGAGAAATTTGACTCGGATCTGAGTATTACATTAAGCTCTCCTTGTGCTGCTTTCAGCCCGAGAATTTGTAAAAGGATCCAGAGCTTAGCTCCAACTTTAGCCTGTTTGACCCTTGCCTTTAAAAAAGTCCATCCATGGCGCGTCCGGGGTGTTAAATTTAATTTAATTAAAAGTTTATCGCCCACCGCGGCAGTATTTTTAGAACAAATTTTCTATATTATATTGCATTCGTATCGAGATTGGAAAAAATAGCGACTTTGCAAGGAGCAATCGCGTGCGCCAAGCTGGTGCTTTTCCATTTTCCAGTGGCGCCGGAGTTTTCCGTACGAAAACCGAATATATTATTAGCCTGGGGGGTTTGTTGACCCCGTGTTGCGCCGAAACAAATTCCCTTTTATCGAACACAAACCCGACAGAGCAGCCTGATATTTGTGCAAAGCCTTTGGGGTGGAAAACATACAAAAACACACCGGCTAAACCAACATTCATATGTGTAATGTACGTTTTCCAAATTTAATTTACAAATACCCGCTAGTTCGAATTCGATTGAATCGTGTATTTTTTCCCTCGATGTATGTTTATGTTGCTATGAATATACAATCAGATAAAAAAGTATGTATTATACATGTTTTATGGAACCTTGGAAAGAAAACAGATGCACGTTTATACTAAAAATATATTTTCTTAAGCTGCCATATCAGTTATCGGATCTCCATAAGAGACTTTTCTAGGAATGGAAAAAACTTAATGTTCTAGTTTATCATTACCTGTTATATATGCTTGAATTTTAAAGGGATATTTTATCCCAAAAGTACAAATTTTGGTTGTTTTTTCAAGACTGATAATAAATAAACACAAAATTATAAACGTTATAGGCTAGTAAAATGTAAGAGATAAAAAAGGCGTGTCATAGTTGACACGATTTTAACCTTTTCAATCAAATAAAATAAAATAAAAAAATAATATTCTTAATTATTTAAAATATGGCTATAGTCCCTACCTCGAACAAAAAAATATTATTTTACTTTAACCAAATGGTGACCGTTTAAAAAAAAACATTTTTTGGCCTTATTTTTATAAGATTTAATTTTTTTTAAATAGTTTAAAATACAATTTCGATATAAATCTGGTAGGAGCAATAGAAAGCTATATAAAAAAGATTGATATTTAATTTGAAGTAAATCAATTGATAAAAACATGAGATATCATGTCAACCGTGTTGAAAAAAGTAATTTCGAGAAAAACGCGTTTAAAGATTTCATCCTGTTAGGACCGACTCAGTTGCTGTGTCTTTAAAATAGCTATAAATTCATAAACAATCGGAATTTTGAATTTTTTTTTGAAAAACATATTTTTAAACGTCTAAAATTTGAAAATATGCCAAAAACACAAAATCGATTTTTTTTAAATTCTAGACTAGTATACTACCTTAAATAAGGTATATATCTTTAAATTTAAATCACATTTTTATTATTGCCATAAATCATTCATAGATAGTCGGACTATTTGATAGGACTTTGATATATTATACAGGATGCGGCAGGATAACTACCCTATTTTAAAAATGAATAATGCAAAAAGTACGCCTCTAAGGCGAATGCGCGCTCCTTCTTCGTTCACTATATAATTGTTACTAAATTAATAAATACATGATAAAAAATTTAGGTCTTGTTCTTTCAAATGAATGTCACCACATTTATCTCAGAATGATTGTCGCTTAAGGACTTGCATTTCAAATAAAGAAGTTTCCCTGCCGCATCCTGTATTTTTTATTTCGGTTTTCGTTCCAGTTCAATTTCAAATATGTATATGATCTCTAGATGTATATTATAATATCATTTATTAAACGAAAGGATATTGATTTGATGCTTATTGGCTGGGAGTTTGGGAATCCCAGTCTCTAGTACATAAGACTAGGAAACCAATTTAAATCTGGAATACATGTCAAATACACCCAGTCTGGATACATGGCAAATAGCCTAAACTTTAATGTTTATAATACCATTGGATGATTATAATCAAACAGTTTTTGTTCCAGCAAAAATAACGGTTTTAAATAAAAATTTCGGTTCAGTTCCGGTTCGAAGACCCGGTACTAAGGTTTTCAGGATCAAGGAAATCAAATGAATGGCTGAAACAAGACGATCTTCAAAAATATTAATACTTCTCGATATGCCAATTTTTTTGCTAAGGTGAATTAATAGATAAGTTTTACATAATATTAATTAATACAATTATCAACATAAGAATCAGAAACCACCATAAATAAAATAATGGAGGGGAGTCGAGACCTCGGGCTCTAAAGCCATGTGGTCTATTCGGGAGGTCATGGACAAGTACGGCATAGCATCTCCAGCTTCATCAGAATCCGTCGCGTACATTGGGCATATTGACTAATAAGATCGAGTGGCAGCAGACCCATCGTAAGACCTCGTCTATGCTGGGATAGACAGGTCTGGGCCTGCGCAGTTGGAGGGAGGAGACCCTCATATATGGCTGTGCGAGCCACCTATGTGTGTATGTTTAAATGAAATTATTCAATTAGTCTGGATCTGATTTTGGTAGCCAGACAACCTGCTGCTGAAAATGCACACTCAGCCTCCACACACGTTGGAGATATCGTCATCAGATATTCAAATGCTAGTTCGAGCTGATGACCACGTGAGACTCCATTTTCATATAATACCATTAATGTGATTTATAAAATTCTTTTCTGCTGAGACACGGACTAAAACTCGCAAAACTCCCGATTTTCCGACAAATTATTTTTTTCCGTCGCTGCAGATGAATACTTATATACTTTAATGCTTTGATGTGATTCGAAATTACATTACGGAGGAATGCAAAAATTCTGAATCCCATATCTTTTATATTTCATGTCGATATTCCCATTATTAGAGCCGAAGTGTAGTAAATACATCACCGGTAGGGAATGCTTAATTTTCAATCCAGTTATTTTCTATATAACCCTCGTATAAACAATTGTAATATGGTTCATTGTGGTCATTTTTATGAAGAATATTTTTGCGCGAAGTATTTCATTATCGCGTTAATAAGTTAAGTAAATAAATTCCAATAACATTATTTTTGATTTTATTCACTAATTACACGGTTAATTATTATCTGGTCAAGCCATAATTCATCCATTTGCCTTTACTATTATAAATTATCTGCAATTCCTACATGTATTATTTTAATATCAGGTTATTTAATATCCAATCAAAAGCGTGATAATTTTATAATTGAAATAGTGCTAATTGCAAATGGCGAGCATTATCGAAGCTTTTATTATTAACGTGCCATCTATATATATTATTGCGATTGTGGCGTTAATACATTTTGTGCATATTTATCCTAATCTGCATTAACATGCAACCAATGCCAAATGTGCATTTAGGAACAATCAGCGGAAATACTCTCATAATACGAATACATTCGGTCGACGAGGGATGTCATCGAATTCATGAAATAATCGAACATAACAAGCGCAATAAAAATATGAATTCGCTGTCAAAGAAAATAATGTGGAAAATTTATTGCTTCGCCTCGCAAGATTCTGATTATCTGCCCGAGATCTCATACTCCGAAGCCGAAGGCTATGGATAAAATGGCGTTTCTGCCCGAAAGTGGCCATCGATGGCACAATAAGCCCTCACATATATCGAAGCCTTCCCAACAGTTGTTCCAGCCGATCCAGCGGGGGGTGGTGACACCATCATTCTTCTTAAGTGGGCTCACAACTACCCAAGGGTAGCAAAATAACACGTTACAAAAATTGCGACCGATATGCGAACAGACAGTTATTACACACAGGGTGAATAAACAGCTCGTTTTATTTTAAACGGGGATGAAACAATGCAGAATGCAAGGTGGGATTAATCCTCGTTATACATCGCCATAGGGTCCATTTTTAATATAAATAAGAACATTATTTTAATAACAAAATATATCAATAGTGATATCAAATCAATACCAAGTGTTAGAATCATGAATTCTAATTATAAAGGCTTGGATTTAAATACAGATTGTAAGGGGGATTCTAACGGTCTAACGGTTGTCAGCCATTTTTTTCAGTCACAGTAAATTCTTCCGCTGGAGAGACCGTTGCGCACTACCGCTACTTTCCGTCCGTTCTAGATTCGCGCGGTCATCCGTTTTTACTTTGAAGAATATCCATCGAAAGCTCGTGGAAGTTTATGACAGTAATGGGATAAGTTGATTGCGATCTCTTCCTAGCTGAATGCGGACGCTTGGAGAAAAAAAGAGGGTCGACCGATAGTCTTGGTCACGGGAAGACGCGTCCTTCACATCGACTTTCTCTTGGGTCTCGCAGCTGAAATCTTTCTTTCCGAAATAGTTATTTAAAACAATAACATAAACTTTACATTATCTCCTAATTATTTTCATCTACCTCTTCAGAGCTTGGGACTCAAAATGAAGTATCTACTGAGCTTAATTCAAAAAATTTGAACGCAGTTAGAGGTTTCAAGCTTTGAAGTAGCTGCCAGAAATATAAACGATCCATGTGAATAGAGAATGACGAGTAATAATTACATTTCAAATGCGCATCAACTCAATGACAATGACCATTATATTTTAATCCGTGAGATTTTTCGATATCTGGGATGCTATGAAGTCCTGCAAAATGCGAAATGGATTCTCTGGAGCTGAACACGTGTTAATAAGATTTTACATAAGCATATAAAACCAGGAAACATTTGAAGTGGCTTAAAACCCTTAAATGGATATGACGTATATATCCGTCAAGACCAAAGTCATGCAAATGGGTATGACGAATATATCCGCATTGTGCAAGTTAAGCAAACCTCAATGAAAATTACGGATATATCCAATTGCAGTATTGTGTACGTTAAATGTAAGAATGATTCATCTCGGGAACTGACTTGTTCGAACTTGATGAAATACTATTTTCAATAATCAATATATTTGGGTTTTCGTTGATTATTTAATAAAAATAAGCATCTTTATCTTCACAATGTTATGGAGGATGGGTTCATCACAAAGAAAAGTAGTCGGGCTAGTCTACCATCAGAAAAACGATACAACTTTTGTATCAGCCTAATGTATACATTCACATATGACGTTTTAACGCTTAATTGAATTTCTTGTCCGTAAAGTACATATGTGAGCCTCCGTTGGAACGTCACATTGCTTGTTTGTAGAGAGTACACACGGAGGGCCCGAGGGATTCATAACACATCCTTTTCCGATACAAGCCATCCGAGGCTTATGATATTAAAACAGGCAAACTCAATTTCGTCGAAGTAGGTGTTGCGCTGCTCTCTTTCTTCGTCTCTCGTCCCGGCGAAGAAAAAATAGGCACCTCCCGAATATTCCCCGAATTTGTAAGCCACTTTCGGAGGAGGAACGGCCCTTTTAAGGCAGTTAATATATATACAAAATAAAAAATGGCTGTTTGCGGATGGAAGCCACCTGTGCAGAGTGTTTCAATTAATTTTAAAATAGACTTTCTGGTTTCGACAAAAAAGAAACGCCGACTGCTCAATTTGCTGTGAAGATGTTATTTTTTTATAACCGAAAGAAATTCGAGGTGAATTTTTGAAGAAGTTCGCAATTGGCCCTGCGAGCGTGCTACCGCCATCTGATCTAAAGTCTCGGGGATTATTGCTTTTTTGTATGGCAAAAATAATTTTGCTTGTCTTTTTTTGAACACACATGTTTGTTTGATTGAATTTAGACGGTGTATAATATAAATACTGCTACTTGTTATTAAGTTCAATATGCACACGCTGTGTTCTAATGTACTCTCAGGACCGCGCACCTTGAATAAAGCTTGTATATCAATAAATGAGCCTTAACACTGTTGACATTTTTGGACGCTATAATAGCGTTTCAAATAGAATCACTTTTGGTAGCACGAATTTTATCATTTATCATCTGTTGATAATTGATGTGATGACACGGCATTAACATTTTTTTCACAATATTTGATAATATTTAGACGTGTAGGGGTACCTTTACAGCATGACTTTGCCAGAAATGTTCATCAGTGATTCATTGATCTCCGCACTCAATATGCAATATGAGTCCGAACGCATATATGCGCGATTACTCATCAACGGGCTAATGAATATGAACATGAACCTGATACAAAAAAGTCAATATATTTTAGTTGACAAATAACAAAAAATATGTGTTTCCTAAACCGTGTCTCAAAATAAATTGATTGTAAAATTGTTTATTACTTTGCGGTTCTTTTGTTACATATCTTTATTTAGTTAATTGCAAATTTGAGCCTTGAAATAGTTTATAAACTGATATTTGATAAACTCACTTATAGCTGTGTTTGTGTAATATATAATAAAATAGGCGTATTGGTGTAGTTTTTTATCTTTACAGAGTCGTAACTAGCGGAGCCGTACTATTATAAATGCAACATATTAAATTATAATGTATGATTTAAAATAATATACAAAGATTACGAACGAATTTACTGTTATAAAAAAATACTATGATAGAAAGTGTCTAGAGTCTATGTTGCTTCTGTGATCGTACAAATCATAGAAAATGCCGCAAAAAGCCCTAAAAGAGGACGGAGTGGCCATAAGGTTTGTATGCTCAATCGGTCCGCTTTTCGGACCGCTGATCGCGGCTCTCGATCGGATGTCTTACTTGAACATAGCGATAATGAAGCAAAGAGGGATTAGAAAACTTAGCATATATTATAAAAATGGACAGAGTCAATCAGTGTCGGTTCATGTAAAATATAATGGACGAGTTAAATAAAAACAATGCGCGACTTTTGACCGGGTAGTTACGGCCCTGCGTCTCTATGATGTGAGTGATTTTCTTTCCGACAAACTGTTGGTCGAAGTTTCATTTTTCGTGACGTTTACAAGCCAATTTACCCTATTGCGTCTATAAAAGTCTCTCTTCAAAAATTAATATATTAATGGTTAAATAAATAAAATAACGTGTTGATATAGAATCTATAGAAAATTAGGTCTTAGATTCTTATTGTGTAGAAAATATTTGATTTGAATTTAATCATATATGAAAATTTATGGAAAACCAAATCATTTTCCTAGAAAATTCTTGCATAGACATGACGAATTTGGCATCTTAAAAAGGGAAATTGATTCTTAATGTCACTCAAATATTCTGTGGATGATTTTTATAGAAGAATTATTAAAACATTATTAGTATGAGGAGGAGGAGAGGGCCATAAAATATAACGATTGTATTTTATGACACAAAATTTCAAGAACAGCAATAAAACAAAGTCTGCTTCATTGGCGTCTGTTACGCAATACATGGCGTATAACTATTTATTTATTTTCTTTCCATGTCAAAGAATTTTCTTTCAAGGCTTTCCATCCAAAAAATAGTGCTTCTCCAACCCAAATATAATTTTTTATGGCAATGCTCTAGAATATTTTGCCAAAAATAATTTCCTATGTGAAAAATATATTCGTGGAGCATAGCGTTCGAATATAGCCTGCGCTTGACGAAGACACTTTCGCTTGTAATTTCAGCAATAATTCGACGATCAAGTGCGAAATTAATTTGATATTTCAAACTGTGCTCCGGATACACGTGGACTCTGCGAGTTTATGACATATAATCCTTTGTCGGAGCTTTGCTAAGGCTTCAACGCCTTAAATGTCTTGAGGCTTTACAGCTTAAGCTAAGTAAACAAAGGAACATTGCACAATGTTATTCCTTCTTTTACATATACACACTCGAAGGCGTCTTTGAGACGACGGCGAAAATGGAAGTTGGAATGGCTGACTGGTTTACATAAAGAGGTGAATGAGGCATTCGCAGGACCATTTCATGCAAACGCCGAAGAAAGGAAGCACTCTTTATGGAGTCGCACTTCATTCAAGGTGCAAAAAGTGTATTCGGTATTTTTGTGGCATGGAAATAACTGAAAATGGGAGAAAAAATTGGTCATCGCTGCGTGATTCAATGCTTTCATTCGAAAAGTCTCAGTCCAGCCAATATCAAAGCCGAGCTAGATTCTACCCTGGGGGAGTCTTTTGCTTCGATTACAATACAACATAGGCGGTACGAGATGTCAAGATATGTTAGGCATTTTAAAAAATGCTGTACATTGCATAATGACTGAAAATTTGGACATGAGAAAGCTGTGCGCAAGATGAGTGCCGGATTTGCTCGCAATGAATTAAAAATGCGATTGCGCTTCGGCTCATAACCATGGATGTAACATAGTTTCATCACTTAACGGTGGTAAAAAGGATTTGCTAACATTGAAGAGGTGAAATCAGAAGTTGATGGCCATTTTGAGGAGCTTGACGGTTTTTACTATAACAGCAAAAAAGAGATTATTTTGCGAAATAAAGATATTTTTTATCCAATATTTTTGCGTTTTCTACGTTAGGTCGTCTATTTCTTGGACTACCCTCGTATAGTGGGGTCAGATCCAGAATTTATAACCGCTGTCTTCAATAGTTTCGTTTTTGACATCGTTCTTTTCGATGGTCAATTTTTACTTGCTATTGATTAACGTACGTATTTTGACTTTAAAAAAACATTGATGTAGAAATAAATTAAATAATGAAATTAGTTCAATTGGTATGGGAAATGTATTATATATTTGAACCCAAGACACAAAAATAGTGACTTTGTAGTTGTAGTTATCACTGACAACGGTCAAAAAGGTCTTTTTGTCTACATAATGGAATTGTTCGTTATGAAACTCTTAAATATGGTCAAAAGATAACAGTACAGTTCTATTATCCGATAGAACCATATTCATCCGATCTTACTCCATTTGATTGCCGTTTATTTAGAACAAAACAGCACTCTTTGTTATATAAAAAAATAAGAATGTCATAGAATTTAAAATGGACCCCGATGTCTATTTTTCATCTAAAATCAAAGATTTTGATACAAATGTGGTATTAAAATTACTGGATAGATGGAAGAAAGTTGTAGCTAATAAAAGATAATATATGATTGATAATTGATTTGGTAATATATATGTATTTTTTAATTTTCCTTTTTATTTAAAAAACGAAGTTTTCGTCCGGTACCCCTAATAAATTGAATGAATGTACCAGTATTTGGTTTTTTAATATAAAACCTTAGTTTGCAGAATAGAATATTTTGTATGTATTGTAGATTTATGGACACAGAAGAATTAAAAGATACATTAAAATTAAATTAAAATTCCTAATCAAATAATTCTATCCTAACTCAACCACAAAAAATATTATTTTTCAGTCTCATATAAAGATCTTCTACATCCGATATGGTATCTTAAAAGGAAGAAGATAAGTTTGCAGCTCAGAATGTCATTAAAACTAGATTAAATTATCTTCTGTAAAATGGTAAAAGTCAAGCCAACTTTTGTATCTTCAAGTCTACTTACTGAAGTTGAAATTAATTTATAAACACATTTCCTAACATTAAAAAAATCCAAATATGATATGAACTACATACACGCAAAAATAGCTCATGTCTTATACAATCTCACCGTAGATGAAGTCTTCCGACGTGTTTATTGCCACTCGCTCCCGAATCTAATACGACATGAGGTAAGTCGGCATTCATGCTACATAACCTGCCAAATGTAGACGTTAGGTGGGTGTTAGACTCCACAATGCCCACCCATAAAACCCCAGGGGAGGGGAGAGCCAACCCTACGTCCGTGGGTTGAACTCCTGGGGTAATGATGTGGAGTAGAGGTGTGCTTCGTCGGTTTGCTCATCAAACACTGCTGGGGTAGCCCAGCTAACATGAGTTGAGTGAGCAGGTCACCCTGTGCTGCGTGGGACAAAGAGGTGTGTGGAACAGCCGATTACAGTAGTTGGTGGAGATTGTCTCAAAGGCTCGCCACTATCCTCAACAGCCTAGGTAAACAGGGGAGAACAGTTCTAGGCTGTTCAAAATAATAATAAACGAAACTAAAAATGATATCAATATCAATTCATGAATGTTCTCATCGGCACAAACATTGCGGCTGTTGAAGCTTCGCCATACATGTCCATGACCTCTCGATTGGATCTCATGGCTTTGGAGTCTGAGATCTCGTTTCGACTATGAATATTACATTACCAATATTATTTAATGTAAACGTTGTATCTGGATTGTACATTAGAAAACGCATGAACCATATGTAGTATCATTGGCTAAAATGCGTTAAAAAGCCCATGATACACATGTACGATCATTACAGGAAAACGCAAATCGGTTTATAGATTCCAAAAAAGCATCGGATCGTATAGAACATAATTAACTTACAGTAAGCTTACTACGAATTGACCTCGTTGATTGCATTGTGATTTAATTTAAAACTCACACTATTCCTGAAATAGATACCACAATACCCAATGAGGTTTCCAATAATATTGTAACAAAGATGTTAATGGTGGATAAATAGCTATTGTAATATATTATAGAGTGATGACACGGCATTGCTTGCAAAAGGTAGATCTATTATACAAGTCTTACTAGAATCGGTTAACGGAGCTTATCGAAGATGGTGATTAATGGATATCCATATAAAAGAGCTTGCTGGTCAGCAAAGAATAACATGTCGGATCATTCAATCGTCTTAAATGATTAGGTTTCTTGGATTAATGCGGATGTAAACAATTGAAATCATGTTGTTGTTAAAAAAAATGTAGGGTCTTTCAATAGAGACGCTTAATATTTGTTGAAAAATGACGAGACTCATTTTTGGTTGAATGGATATCTGAACTTGTAAACAAAATTATGTTAACGGTGAATTCACACCCAACAAGAGTTCAAAGCGAATTGAACTCTATAAGGAAAAAAAAACAGTTCTTTAAAGCCAGGGAAGCTTTGTTGGTGTTTATAATATTAGGTGTATCAATAAGTCATTGCCGATTTTGATAGACGTCTGCTTGAGCCAAAATTTCGATTCCTACTACTTACTAATAAGTCCATTTGTTAAATATAAAAAATAATTGGAAGGCGAAAGAATTTAATTTATTTAAGAAAAGATAAAAATACTAAAACAAATTATTTATTTCCGTCGCTGCAGATGCATACTTTTATACTATAATACTTTGATATGATTCGTAATTATATTACGGAGGAATACAAAAATTTTGAACACCGTATCTATTATATTTCATATCGATATTCCCATTATTAGAGTCGATGTGTAGTAAATACATCACCGGTAGCGAAAGGTTAATATAACAATTTGAAAAACAAATATGTACTTTATACATAGATTATACAGTTACTACCCCTAGGCGTCGCCTAAGCTCGCCAATTAGTAGTTACGCCATTGTTTGATTGAATTACTCTGTTCACTAGTATTGTGGAAAATAGTAGGCAGATATGAAGAAAATATGTTTTGTAAGATTTTATAAATAAAAATAAATACATCATTTCATTGTTAAACAATCGGCAAAGACTTTTCGGTATCCCCTATTAATGAAAGAGCTAATTCGAGAAGGCTTTTTTCTGCTGTAATCGAGTATTTAAACTAAGTGATTGTCTCATCAAGCTTATTGAGGAAACATCATCAACAAGACATATTTTAATCATAGTCTTGATCATTGCCAACACGAGCACTCCAACTGGTCCAACTATTCAGAGCAGCGTGGCGAATCGTCATTCTTGCTAGCATGGTGCAGAACGTCTCCTCGAGCTATCGACAGTATGTATTTGCATCGTCTGGTGTTTAGTTTATCGTAGAGCAAATTTTCAATACTGGTCGTCGAGGGCTATTTTAATCGTGACATTGCAAAACATGAGTGTCTCGCGTGGCAAGACGTTTGTCGTCAGCAGACCTGAGAACATTGACCGAAATTTGCCGGTTATTTTTATCGGGTCTGCAAATAGAGTTCCACTGACCAGCTCTCGGTAATGCACCTGTCGAATTGAATGCACCTTAGCTGGATTATATCGGAAAATCATCGTTTGACTTCCTAAAAGGGCACCTCTTTATCCATGCAATAGAAGATCAATTGAAAACATAACGAAATGCTTGAGAGTCTCGGGTAGTAGAAGTGAAACTTCTTAGTACCCAGGAAAAATTGATCTTATGCTAGTTGTGTTTGTGTAATATATAATAAAATAGGCTTACTACTGGTGTATTGGTTGCTTTATGCTGCATATAGATACACATTCCTCTCTTCTTGAACAATTACTTGAATAACATTAAGTTATTGTACAAAAATTTAACGCATAAGATGTGCTAAAATATTGCTTAACATATTTGAATTACAGTTTTGGTTCAAGTATATATCGATTCGTAACAAGCAATTGCTTTAATGTGCTTAAGGGTACGCTATAAGGGCGCCAAAATTTTATCTTTCGTCGGCCAGATATGCGAATAATATTCCACATTTCGGTAAAAAGAAAAGGCATTAAATGGGAATATAAATCAGAGTACAAGCACTACACGAGGCAAGAACAGAATCTTTCTTGCCAATTCTGTACGACCCACTGCGTAGGCATTTTCTGGGTCATATTCGACCCACAAAACGATTCAACGCCAGCCAGCAGACGGCCATTCACACATGTTCTATCCTGCGGGATTAAAACAGGAGCCAAACGCTGCGAAAATTATTTACCAGATCGCAAGAATTGCTCTGTGGCTTCGAGGAAACCGTTACATATTTTTGGATCTTAAAAGCACAAAGGCCCTTATTAGACTTCTGGTTTCTGAGCTTTCATTTCACAACTAAAAAATAT
Source organism: Stenopsyche tienmushanensis (assembly GCA_008973525.1). NCBI lineage: Eukaryota > Metazoa > Arthropoda > Insecta > Trichoptera > Stenopsychidae > Stenopsyche > Stenopsyche tienmushanensis. The sequence goes on from WACJ01000542.1 coordinate 1,215,286, forward strand.
TTCGTTCGAGGCATTGCCTGCAGCACTTCCAGCTTTCTACGAAAGCTCGATTTAAATTCAGCATGAAATTTTTCGTGCAAGCTTGATACCTGGTGCATTTGCGTGTTTGTAAACGAATGATGTCAATGGACTCATTTGACAGTTCACATGTGTTAACTTATTAAAATTAAAATCACGCCAATAAAGCACCCTCCGCGAAAACATATATTAAATTCTGACACATTTGAAGGCGTGTTTTATGCAAAAAATACTGGAATCGCCAGGTCAAGTGTTACCAGTCTGGAATTTTGAAAAAATCGTTTTTTTATCTTTTTTGCATATTTTATGAATATATTCCATATAGTCCTATCAGAATGAAATCTTTAAACGCGTTTTTTTTCAAAACTACTTTTATCAACACGGTTGACATCATATCTCAAGTTCTAATTAATGTATTTAATCAAAATTGATACGAACCTATTTTATATATAACCTTCTATTGTCTCTACCAGATTTATGTCAAAATTTTAGTTTTAACTATTTAAAAAAAATTAAAACTGTAAAAAATAGAGTCAAAAAATTACTTGTTTTTAAACAGTCGGCATTTTACGAAAATAAAATTATTATAAATATATGTATTTATTTTATGAGGTAGGAACTATAGCCACATGTTTACTTATTAAGTATCTATTTTAATTTTTTATTTCAAATTACTATAAGGGTTGAAATCGTGTCAACCAGAATACGCCATTTTATATCCCTTATAATTTAATAGCCTATATATATTTTTTTAAAAACTCTTATATTTTTAAAAGGTCAATAAACATTTGGTAAAAAAATGTGTTTTAAAAATATTTTCTGCTTATTAAATATTAATATTTAATCCATTGTTCAAACAATTTAAGTTGAAAAAAGCCAGATTCAAGCGGGGGTAACTTCAGGCGCTCATACCAGCAAGATTTACTGTATAAAAAATATATTTAAAAAAACGTCTGTATTACCCTATAATCTACTATTTTATGTGTCAAAAGTTTGAAATTAATAAATTAATTTTACTATGAGAAAAAAATTCTTGAAAAAGTCATTTCGATGGAAGAATTTCCCATTAAACCAAGGCTATTAAACCAAGTATTATTTTCCATTTCTGCTTTTACCTTACGTTTTAGAAAATCTCTAGAATATTAGAGCCATAAGATTCACATTTAAGTTGACGCTTATTGACTGCAAGTTTGGGAATCCCCAGCTTGGATTACATAGCACTAGGAAAAACATTAAAATCTGGGAGTCCCAGTCTGAATCTAGAATTTGGATTGATAACAATATTATCTAAAGTATTGATTTAAAAGGACTATTAAAGAGATGAAAAAAGAGTCAAGGCTATAGTATTATCAGATGAATATAATCAAGCAAATTCTACATAAAAATAGTGAATGTTACATATAAGGCCATCACAAGGGCGTGGCAAAGCAGGCACCGCGCTCGTTCGTAACGTCAGCGGTCCGAAAAGCGGACCGGTTGAACACATAGACCTTGTGGCTACTCCGTCCTCTTTAAAGGCCTTTTGCGGCATTTTATATGATCTGTACGAATCACGGAAGCTCCCTTAGTGGCAAACTTACATAGATGGCTCGTGCCATATGAGATCGCGAGAAATATATATATATCTTACTAATTTATGCCGCTATCTAGGACTAGCTAGGATTTGATATTAGTTGGACTAAGACTTTTCAAATAAAAGTATTGTATCACTAAACGATAACCATTTTTTTCCATGTTTACAAATTCACCGAGAAAAATCATGATCTGAGTTGATTCTTATTATCTAATTGTCAGTCGCTGTTCATAATCAATCAATTTTGGGTTGTGCTCTGTAATGCAAATTTATCAGCAATTTTGATGGCTATATATAAAAATATTTAATAATATTGGTTTTTGCGAACTTGTAATAATAAATGGAGTTAAAAAATACTGCACTGAAAATATATTGTATAAAAATAAAAATTTTGAAGGCTAAAAGTTGGCAAAGATCGTTATGTAGTGTTAAATGTCACATACTTGAACGTTATGCATATTTTAAGAACTCGAATATTCAGAATGCTTTTAAATGTGAAAATGTTCATTCGTATATAAGCTCATGCGAATTATTAATTAATAGGAATGGGGTTGTTTATCGAGCACGTCAATTGCTCGTTCGGTTGGTTCAAAATTAACCCCAGCAGGTTTAAAATAAACGTCCACAATAAAAATAAGCTCGGCGTTATTGTTGCTCGGCCAATATTGTAATTGCATTATAAATTCAGAATGGTCAATCTATTCCAGAGGCAATATTCTTGGAAGAACGGAAGTGAACTATATTAGCTCCCGATAAGATTGACAGACCCTTCGAGCTGAACTAATGGTCTCTGGTAAACAGAATATTAATCGATGTCAGCGGTTTTCAATGTCTCCCTTTTCTTGTCCGTTGAATTTCAATTGCCCTCAGAAATGTATTTGGGCCTTTTGTACGCCGCATCCATAATAAATGAAATCCATATCGTATCGAGTCACATTTAATATAAATAAGGCTGAAAAATGAAATTTTTCACATGTATAGAGCATTTCAATAGAAACCATATTATTAAAACAACATCTATCAAATGTATCGTAAATTATTTGCAGTAAATGGCAATATTTTACAATATATTTATATTTAATGCCATAAAATATTCTTTCAAATTCAAAAAAAAATAAGTAGGATATCTTATACAAAATTTGTTATATTTACGTTTAAAAATTGAGCGCCCTTATTGAAAGACCGTATATACGTATGCAAATTTTCATTTTCATAAGACCCTCCTTTATTGATAGCCATCGTCGGATCATTAATCATCCGGTTAATAACTTGGCTAATCAAGTGTTAATAGCGGTAAAGCGCTGTTGTTTGCCAGCAAAAACTATCGGGATGCAAAATTATGTGGGGTCTTTAACACAGAACGTTGATGCAAGAAATTGGTTAATAATGATTTATAAGCATGAAACTTCGACTTGGACTTCTTAGCGCCCATTCGACCGATAATTGAGCCTTATTTTGACATCCCACAATTGATAATTCACCGATTGAAAATGGGCGGCTTAATGAAATACACTCTGAAAGTATTGGCCGCAAAACGTATCCATATTTTATTGTTGACACATTTATGCCATGAAAACCATAAAGTTGTGTAATATACGAAGATTGTCCCATATCCAATGGAATGCGTACGAAATTAAATATTTTACGACCGACAAAATAGTCTTGCATCATAAGTTTGGATGTTAAAGTTCTTGTATTGAATTTTATAATAAGAAAATTCAAACCATCCTTGATCGCATAAAACCGCATATGCGTCTCGTTATACGGCCTCTCTTGTGATTTTTTTCGATTTACGGCCCAAATGTTTCTATATGCAGCCAAAAATGCTTATCAGCGACCTTGTGTTTATTTGGGAAGAATTGTTTTGAATTTCAATTAAAATCAAAAGTTAAACAAATTTCAGCCAAAATACAAAGATATAATTGAGTTTTCTAGTGTAGAATTTTGAAAAAAATCTAACAAACAAACTTTAGATCTTTAAGAATATATTCTCCAAATAATTTTTCAAAATTTTAATTATTTACAGAGTTATAGCTATTTTAGTGACGCGGTAACAAAGCCGCTCCTACTAGAATGAAATCTTTAACTTTTTTAAATACAGTTGACATGATATCTCAAGTTTTTATAAACCGATTTACTTTAAATTTGGCACAAATTTTTCCTAAATAACATTCTATAGCCCCTACCAAATTTGTGTCAAGACAATTTTTAAAAATATTTAAAAAATAATAAAAACTAAAAAATAAGGGCAAAAAATACTTTTTCAAACAGTCGCCATTTTGTGAAAAAAGGACTATAATGATTATTAGAAGGATTAGAATCGTTTCAACCAGGACACGCTCCTTTATTTTACACCCCCCCCCCCCCCGTGCTCGTCGGGATGTCGGGCCGTGATGTTGCTGGAAGAATGGATGGGAATAGACGGGCGTCGAATAGAAAGACTCTCTTCTCTAAATAATTATTTATTCCACTCGATCTGGCTGCAGGAAGGACGAATTTCCTGCAGCCAAGGCTAACTGACGACATCTGTGCCTCCTGCGCGTCACTACCCAACCGGCAACGGTGCACGCGCAAAGCGATCGGTCGGCAGGTGCAATGTCTCCGCAGGGCCACAAGAGATGGCGCTGTTAAAATAACACATTGCACCTGAAGAGAGATGGAAGATGTCGCCGTTAACAGCGCTAATACGTGGGTATGATGAATTCGCCCACGCTACAAACCGATGAATCTGTATTTTTGAGTAAATATAAATATAGTGAAGTTGTTCATTTAGATTCGGGTGGGTGTTAGACTCCACGATGCCCACCCATAAAACTCCAGGGGGGGGGGGGAGCCAACCCTAAGCCCGTGGGCAACGGTTGAACCCTTGAGGTAATGATGTGGTGTAGAGGTGTACGAAGAGAGAATAATTAAAAAAAAACATAAATATAGAAGAGGTGAAAAAAGGAATCGAAAAATATTTTATATCAAAACCCGTTGAATTTTATTATTTCAGAATAAAAAAAAATTCAAACAGATGAGAAAATATTGTATTTACTGAAGGAGAATACATTGTATCGACGAAGTTAATTAATATATTTTTGGTTCGAATTTACCTCTTTCATTTAAAAAAAAAACGACATTTTCGACCGGACAATCTATTATAATAAGAAATTTTGATTTACGCAGTTTTTCATATTCCAGCATTTTATGACATAAGCTATATGTATTTTAACGTGGTCTTAATTTGCACGGTTTTATATAAAACCCATCTGGAACGGCATAAATCGAGGCTCAAAATTACATTTCGACTCGACACACCGGTTGAAAATTTCAGCCTCAATCTATATTAATGGATCGCGTATAATATTCATACAAAGCATGTACAATTCAAACACATTGTGCCACCAAATATATTTGACGAATGGGTTCCTGCCGAATATTTGGCATTTGATTTAAATGAGCGGAAACGGATTCTAGTTCGATCGGGTAATAATGGGAGCATACTTGGAATGATTTGGCGCAAACTTTGAATGGAATTTCAGTACGATATTTTCTTGGAATGCATGTATTTATTTTAATTTTTACAATGCCAAAATTGCCCAATTATGTGTCATAACGTTATTTATTTATATATGAATGCTATTACATAAAGGCGGATTTATTTTCGATGACATTGTCGCATAAATATGGCTGAATTTGCTGGATCCAATTCCAAAATCCATACCAAACAGTCACTTGTTGGATAGATTGATATCGATTCAAATCTGACAATTTTGCTTGTTCAGGCAACCATTAATCCAAAAATGGACCTCATCGCCAAAGATGATTTTTTTTGGGGAAATATTTTAAAACTTTTCATAATAATTTGCTATATATTATTAAAAAATTATAATAAATTTGAAAGATATTGATTTAATATTATGGTCGCTATAATCTAACAAAATTTGAAAATCATTGTTGTCTTTGAAATAATGTTGATTCATATAATAATATATGAAGTGTTACATTAAAAAAATACCAAACAACGGATAAATTTCGTCATATATTTAAATCTTTTTTTGTGCGGTAGATTCGTCCCGCGGAAAGTCGCACAAAAAAGCCATGACTTACGTAAAAAAAGTGAAGATGCGTTCCATGGATTTGAAAAACCGCATAACTTTGAAACAGCTATATAAAATATATCCAAAATCACATAAAAAAAGTTAATAAAAAAAAAAAAACAGGAAAACAATAAGGCAATTAAAAAATAGCATTTTTGGTAACATTTAAAGGATGTCTTGCATAACTTTGAAATCGCACAAAAAGAGATTTGAGTGTATTTACAATTAAAAAAATCATGAAATATCAACCGACATCATTTATTCTTTTAAGGATAATCGTATATGAAACTATCATGCACAGTATAAAATATATATAGAAACAACTCAAAACCTATCACCACATCAAGTATTACATTTTATGATAGTAGTTCGACGTCTATATATCGTCACGTCGCATTTTTGGCAGAAATTCGTCGCCTAAATACAACGCTGCTTTGCAGCTTAATGGTTACATCAGGAGATAATCTTTGCTCCTCATCTTCAAACGAGAATTTTCATGTGGTCTTTCACAATATTTAGTATGTACCCGGTTTTGTTTTTTTGGACTAAAAGTGAGTATGAAAGTGATCGATGACAGTGATTACATGCATGAGCTAAAATTGAAAAGATTAGCGTCGGTTGAAGGCAGTAAGAAGATGATGTTTTTTGTGTAGTGCAAATGACCGATAAAAATAACAAAAAAGACTATAACTCTATTTTCATACCATCAAATCCCGCCCTCGTATTAGACTCTGATTCTAATGAAAAAATTGAGTGCCGGTAAATGCGAGCTTTCGGTGTTTACAGCAGCAGTTTTAAATACGATTTTCGACCGAATACGTCCGCACAACTTTGAAACAGCTATATAAAATATATCCAAAATCGCATAAAAAAACCAATATAATTTATACAGTATTTTTTATACAAATTTCGGTTAGTGTTGATGATTTATTTTCTATTTTATCCAAAATATCTCGATACGTACTCTCTATGAAATAAAAAAAATACTTAAAAAAAACCGCATAACTTCGAAATCGCACAAAAAGAGGTTTGAGTGTATATCGATTTCAATTTAAATGTTTTTATTTGTATTATAAACTCAATTTTTAGCATATTTTAGAACATTTTAATGTGACTTATTAGGTGTATTGAAAAGTATTTGCCGATTGTTTAACAATGGAATAATTAATTTATTTTTTTCATTTTTATCTACAAAAACTGACAAAACATTATTTGCTTCATTACTGCCTACTATTTTACACAATTCTGGTGAATATGGAGGGTGTGTGAAGTTCTTTCCATTTTAATTCCCTGATTTTTTCAGTCATCTTCTTCGCCTTGTCAATCACTAAATTGTTCCTGATTTAGTTCTCTAGATTCTTAATGTTTAAACCTCAATTTTTTGTTCATCCTTTCCAATTGCTGATAATACATATCTGCAGTTATTATTTCGCCAGGTTCTATAAATTCATAATTCCTTGAATATCCCACTAAACGCACAAAAGAAATTTGCGAGTCGTCAATCCTGGTTTCGGAGTCGGAAATGATTTTTGTTTACGAGGGATAAACTTTTTGTTTTTGTTTGTGTTTTATCACTCTCCTTGGTGATGAGATGTTGTCTTCATCGTATCAGCTCAAACAGACGTCTATCAAAATCGGCAATGACTTATCGATACACCTATTATTTCGTCAGATCCTCTTTATATAAAAGGTGTCAGCGTTCATAAATAACGATCAATTTATGTATACTAAATTTATTGTATTATAGTCATACTATTTCCTCATGAATTTATACAGATTATGAATAATATAGCATGAAAGGAGGCAAGCGGTGCGTGCCTCATCAAAAATGTATCCAGTTCGAAATTGCGATATCGCGGAGGGCGTATTTAAAAAAAATCGGCTAAAAATACAAATAAACAAAAATAATACACCCCCTGCGGAAAAATTGAACGGCTGAAACATTTCCTGAAAGACTGCAATACTAGGCCGTAATATAATGCGGAGGCAATTCTGAGGAAATTGATTTTGCCTGAAATCGCATACCTTATTCTGGTGCGCGCCTCCGTTGTTCTGTTAACCGATAAAAGGCGAGGGGAGGCAATCAAATTATATAAACGTACATGAAATCAATCGATCTTGTTTGTTTGTAGTGTTGGAAATGTCTGTAAAGTTTGAAAGTGATGAATCGATTTCGTTGTTCCCCATTGTTGAGCCGAAAAGGATTCAAACGCTTCCGAAGATTTGTTATTTCAACGGTCGGGGGCTGATAATATAAAACAAATCGATTTGCGGTGGGAAAGTTTGCAGCAACTCGATTCGGGGGCTGTAAATTTAATCATATGTAACTTTATGATGGAAAACATCGATGATGGCCATCTGTTTTGTCGTCTTGGATGTTTTCGCAAATTCTGATGTAGATTTACAGCTCTTTTAGCATTGATTGATGGTGTCAGCTGAGACGTTGAAATACAGCATCCACGTCAGTGGCCAAACTACTTTACGAGAAGAGATCGCATGAAAAATTCATAAGCGACGTAAAAATAGAGCAACTTTACTGCTGAAATACAGAAAAATGCTAAGTGGATCGAAAAAGAATGATTGGCTCTATTTTACAATTGTTGTATAAATCAGACTCTGCCAAAATGGTAATTCTTCAAGTTTAACGACTTATTGAATGATTTGTATAACATATTGCATGTCGTTGGAAAGAGTAACTAACTCAGTTCAATATAATTTTTAAGTTTTTTGTTTAAACAGTTTAGAAGTTGACATATCTCATTTGTTTGCATATTTTATGTGACTTTGGAAGCTCTGAAGTATTTTTTTTAAGCCAATTGCATAAAATAATGATTTATTTCGTACTATTACGACTACAAATTATAAAGTTATGATGATTTAAAGGTGAAAATTTGGGTGTTTTTTCAAAATTTTAAATAAAAATTGTATTTTGACAACCCTGACACTTAGTGACTTAGGACCTTTGTGTGACACGTAGCAAAATATCCTCTTAACTCCCTAAAAAAATGTCGATTAATGTGCCAAACATCCTGTATATGCGAGGGTCATCCAGAAAGTAAGGTTACAACATTTATATAAGATCGATGGTGCCAACTTTTGTATGCCAGTGTCATAGACCTCCACCACCAGTTCAACTTGAATTGACTTTTGGATTCTGGGGTGTAGTGATACACCCACGTCTCATCCCTTGTCACGATATAGTCCAGAAAAGTTTCTCTCTCCTGTATAAAATGATCCAAAAAGTATCCCGATGTGAGCACTGTAGGCACCCATCTCGCACACATTTTTGTAACCAAGTTTTTACGGCACAATATCAGCAAGGAGACTTCAAGAAACGCCAGGAAATTCTTTGTGAATTTCTTTACAATAAACTCCCAAGAGCTTCCAATAGCGAGTGCGCGACGATCACTCTAACGGGAGAATTTATTGTGACCGAACAAAATGGCTGACAAACACCCGGGATCAAACAAACTTGTCTTTAAGTTATTTCGAAAAGGGTGGTACTCAAAAATAATAGTTTTGGTACCAGCCATTTAGAAAGCCACTGTTTTTTGCGATATTGATTGATCATTAACACATTTGAACCGGTGCCGATTTGTTTTCATCGCTTAAATAATGCGGCATCCACATACGTCGGATTTGCTTCAACGTCAATGGGTCCCCATTGTCCACATTTAGTACCCTCCCACTTTTTAAATCAAAATGTCTACATAGAAAATTTTTGAACCACTTCTGACACCGTTGAATAGTTAATTTATCCCCTTGGATGTCATAGTATATTTAACTATTGAAAAGGACGATATAAAAACGAAATTTTCATTCGGTACCCCTAATATTTATAGCATTATTCATATTGGTCTCTATGGATTTGGAACAATTATTTTCGTTAAGTCGTTTTTATTTTTAGACGGATTGGAATAAATCCGAATGACGCACTTGGGAGACGTGCATCATGATTCGGATTCATTCATATTGCGCATCTAATTTACAATGCAATTTAATATAATATTATGTGTGAATTGACCAATTTTCCAGACACATTATTCGCCTGTTATAAATAGAAAATATTTTCCATTAATAATTTGTTCCGGAACATTATTTGTTCCGGATTTATTCTAAATAGCCGATACCCAGCGCGTTGCCGCCATAGAAGTAATAATTCTAAAAATATTGTTTGTTGGTTTTATTATAAATATGAACAAACATTGATTTTTATATATTAGACTATGCTTATGTTACTCACGGAGTTTTTAGCAATAAGTGGACTAAGTTTTATTACAATCCGATGAACGGTATGGCAGCGCATTTCGAACGAACAAAACCCAATTAATTTTTAAGGTTAATATTCCTTCGCCCGTATTAGTTGCCTTGTTCGCTTATTTGCTACAAAAAACATTATCTTTAAAGCCACAAATATCCCCTCGTATATACCAGGATTTAATATAACACTCCTATAAATATGTTGTGTAAATCCATGTGAATTGATCAATTCAATAAAACGACACTATTTGGGTAGCATTTTGCATGTAATATCCCTTCTTAGTGTCATTTTATCCCTTTTTATCTTTACGCTTCATCTTAAGCCATATTTTATCTATCGCTTGACATTCGGATGCCTTTTTGTTAGGAAACATTTACAAGAAACAAGATGGCAGAAAATCTAAATTTGGATTTCCCTCAAGAGTACAATTCGTTGCGTGGACTATTTTAATGCGGGAATATTTATATTCAAATATTGCCTTAATGGGATTTTTAATGGATAAAAATTTCAAGATTAGCACAGGATAAAGCGTCCTTTACGTGCTCCTCCTTTTTTCCTTTTTCTTTCTATTTTTCGGGTCCCATTGAGTGGATAGGAGCTGCGCCTTCTTTAACTCGCACAAAAGAACGAAAGTTTCCCTCGCAATAAAACACGAATCGCATACTGTCGCGGTGTATTATCCTGGAATTCCGGGACGACGACAATGGGCACAAAGGATGCACTCAAAAAAAAGAAGATATTGTGGAGTTGAGTGTCCTTGTCGTGAAAATTCTCAAGCGTGTAACCCTCGGCGATATCCCGAATTCCTTCGTTCAACAGGTCATATAACCTAGTTTTGCTCATGTGTCCTTCCCAAGGGATCTCTCCAGTGCGCATTAATTATTCAGCTCTCCACAAACAGACAGGCAGGGCTAATCATAAAAAATGTGATTTAAAAAAGGTTTTTTTGTTAGGGCTATTTGCCGTCTGAATGCTTCAACTACGCTTTTCAGGCCAAAGGATCCCCGAAAGGATTAAATAGTAAAATCAGCATTAAAACAAATTTATCGATCGCCATTTGATACAAGCGTCGACGATATGGATTTCACCCTATCTGGAGTGAAATCAAATTGTTTCCAGTAATAATTATGCATGGCATGCAGTAAACACATAAAATTGATATTGGGGTTGTTTTCAATTTTCATGAAAGCTTTTATATTATGTAATTAATCCATCGTTTCTATCGGTTAGACGATATTTTGCATACTAAAAATAATTTAATTCGGTCACCTCACACTTTTTTTTTTGATTTTCGACACGCAAAAATGATGATGCGTACCTGAAAGTAAAAGAAAAAATATATTAATAACGTCAATAATTAAATGCTAAAACTCATGTAATTGGTTCGATTATAATGTCCAAATGAGGCGAATGTTATAGTAAGCAGATGTGTTGAGTGTGCCGACGACAATTCTAACTTAACATGGGTAGACACTCAGCATCATCTGGGTGAGCCGAAGTAGGAGCCTCTATTACTTGGAGGCCTGCTCCAAGTGATGTGGCAACGCCTTTTGGAGTTTTTCCACACTAACACCTCGACGGCGATATAAAAAAAGTTAAATAAAGAACACCCGCGCGCTACTATGATGTGTATTTGGTACACCGAATGAAATTTTTAAAAATTTTGAACCCCGTATCTATTATATTATATAACAATATTCCTATTATTAGAGTCGAGTTGTAGTAAATACATCATAGTAAAGGAAAGATTAGACGAGGCCGTACGAGCCGCCAAGACGAACAACGCAGTGGACCAAATTAGATAACTACCCAAGAAATAGTGATAAAATGGTATTCGATGAAGTTCCTGCTATTCGGGAGTATGCCAATCCGTTTAACAAAAGTGCGTTCGCGTATCGTTCGCGACCTCATTTATCCCGAGTCATCTATGTAAGTTAGCCTTTGAGGGGGCTTTCATTATCGTGAAGATCATAGAAGGCCCCAGCTACGCAAAAGCCTAAAAGAGGATGGAATAGCCACAAGAACTTTGTGTCCAACTGGTCCGCTTTTCAGACCGCTGATATGACGAAAGAATGCATCGCGATCGAACACCATGCCGGAACATGTCTAATGACAACTCAATATATATATATATAATAGAAATGGACAGATTCTTGTAAAGTAGAATGGTCCAGTAAAATAAAAACCATGTACAACTCTTGACTGGATGTGTATTTTGCGTTTTGCGTCCCAAGCTTATTTGTGCCCGTGGCGGGCGCCTACTTTGCTATCCACTTGTTACGGCCATGTTTGACAGTTACAGTGTAGCGTAATTGGTAACGCTTGGTCTGGTGCATAATTTAACAGTCAATTAAAGGTCTATTATTTGAGTTTGATGTACTGCAAAATCCCTAGCAGTCCAAGATCCCTAGCACACAAGAGAAATCCACATCCATTTCAATGACCATCATTCCAGGAATGCTTCCTACGCCTCGCCTCGCTATCCAGCTCGGAAGTGGTATTCCATTAGTTATTCGGTTCGCACGTGTCCCGTGGGACTGTCCGGACAATGATCACGTTATAACGAGATGTGACCGGGTTTAAATCCCAAAAAAAAAGCTTACTTAATTTTCGTCAAGCTGATCGGCGTTCATTTTCGGGCGGAATCAGTTTTTCGGCATTGCGGCATGAGTTTTGATCGTTTTCCTTTTCATGTCGGCGCAATGCCACCCCTACCGCGTCATTAAGCGCAAAAAGGAAAAAATGCCCCTTTTCTCTGGGGGTGAGTCGTTATGCCACAAATAAAAAATCTTTATTGTAAATTCGCAAGAAGTTATATTACCGCCGACGGGAATTATTCTTTGTCAAAGGAGTTGCCATACATGTGCGTAACTTTTAAGCCGATTTATATCGACGCGCTTACGACGCACGTTCAAATTTACATAACCTCGTTTTAAATCTTCCCCCGTGCGACATGAATACATGATTTATGCCATGATCTAAATTAATAAATACACTGTAAATACACAGCGCTTGAATCGCAAGCAAAATATCAACAAAGGCGTATTTATTCAAGTTTCCAAATTTTTGACGTTTGGTTTGCACAATCTTCGATATCGCGACAATCGCATATTGCGCAATATCCAATATATGTTTTAAGAAAATAATAAAACTCATTTAAATATAATTCAATCGCAAATCATTTTATTACATCTACGAATGATTTGATTTTGAAAATAGATCAATATAATTATTTATGCAATATTTAATATCGAAATCGTTGCGCATTTATCCATTTGAAATCATCCGTTTGCATGGTCGAAAATTACACTGTTAAGACGTACGAGCAATTGTCAAAGCGCCGACTATTCATTACATGGATCCCGTTTCGTCCGTCGAATACATATTTAAATGTGTATCGATTGCTTGAATGCATTTTAAGCGTACGTGTATAATTTTCAGATTTGAAAAATTATATTAAATTCATCATCATTCCGTGACAAAGGCTAATTTTCTATTGTCATACGAAAAAAGCATATTGACACTTGTGAAACGATATTGAGCTAAAATATCGATCTGACAACGATATAAATGCACGTCGAATCAATTAAATACATAAATTCGTTGATTAGAATTTATATTTGAACGCAAAGACATAGCGGCAGAAACGTCAAAATAGGTCGATACAATATAAATCTGTTTTATCGGCGCGCTGACATTTCAATTGTTGGTCTTAACAACATTAATATCGACTTAAAAATAATACAAAACGTCATTGTTTAAATAAATTATATATATTTTTATGGTGTTATATAAATCAAAATGGCATGTATAATTTCATTATAAATAAATTATGGGCTAATACATATATTTAATGAAATTAATATATTGTTTGAATACGGCGCAAATTAATCTCGCTTGGGTTTATAAAAGGGTGTATTTTAATACAACTAATCAAAATTATGTGGCAAATTCAAAAGTATGCCGTGCAGAAAATTCCAGATATGGTTATGAATGCTCGATACTCGCATTCCGAAAGGGGAGGCCCTAACAAACTTGCGAATAGTTTGTTATTCGATTGAGGAAAATTTCCCGGCGCCTCCATGTGAACGCCCGCGTAAAATTATTTACAACATATACTCTGTGCCCAGACCGCCGTTGTTGTAGACCCTCGCATTATTTTCGCAGGGCCCTTCGCCCTCTCGCCGGATAACCGAATGGCCGATGCAAATTTCATTTGAGCACATCAAACTTTTCCCTTCTTCTTTTATTGGGATCAACTTCGCCGTGAACCGGGAGTTGGGCCGTAAATTTGATCTAATAAAGTGCTCAAATAGTAACGCAAAAGGCCTGCCGGCGCGATTCCAGAATTAGATATTCATAAGTTCGAAATTCTGGATATCCGAGATATGAGAACTTTACTGTGGGAACCCGGCGTTACGTGCATACATCAGGGGTCCGGTCGTAAAGAAAGAATGTAAAGCGAGTTTTATATATATTATTTCATGTGGAATTATTCAACCGATCGTTCATACTGGGCGATAGTATTAAAACATTTTTTAATGGGAGACATTGCTTTGTGATTTCCCCGGTGAGATATTACAATGAAAGAAAAGCGTTTTGTGAAATTCTTAATGGAATCATGTTGAGAAAAATTCTACATTTTTAATTAATTTAATTTTAATCAAGACAGAGGCATCTATGAACGAATGAGCTGAATTTTAAATATAATTAAGATTGGCGCTTTTAGTTATATATGGGGTCTATTGGAGAATGGGCAGGAAAAGTTGATCCTGGGTTTTGTAATATTAAGGCTCTCAATTTGGGAGCTCATAGAGTAAAGATACAAAGAAAATTTAAAACTGATCATAAGACAAAAATGAGGATGAATGGAATAAATTCAATATTTGTTAGGTTTGGTAATACAGTAGACCTGCGGTTTTCAGATTTTCCAATTTGTCGGACTATAGAGCACTGCCCACGACTCCCTGTAGTCTGGATATTTTGGAAAGAAATACTTGTTATTCGAAAAATATGAAAATAGTGATTTATACATAGACAACATAATGTTTCATATTATAGAATTAACATCATACACACAATGGTCATGTGTTTTAAGTAAAACTTTGCTTTTGTGGTCAATACGAGCCTATAAATAGGTGTATGACTGTGTAGCGTGGACGATTTACCATCCCCACGTAGTAGCGCTGTTAATCTGAGCAGATTTAATTCGCCAGATTGACAGTGACATCTTCCGTCTCTCTTCAGGTGCAATGTGTTATTTTAACAGCGCCATCTCTTGTGGCCCTACGGAGACATTGCACATGCATACCGACGGAACGCTTTTTGCGGGTGCACAGTTGCCGGTTGGGGAATGACACGCAGGATGCGGGAGTTGTCGGTTAGCCTTGACTGCGGGAGGTCGTCCCTCCTGCAGCCAAATCTCTCTTTCTCTCTCTCTCTCGTGTGGAATAAATAATTATTTAGAGAAGATTATTTCGGTTCGACGCCCGTCTATTCCCATCTATTCGTCCAGCAACATCACAGCCCGATAGAAGAACGGACCCGTGTGCTGGCTCGGCCATTCTGACGAACACGTGGGGGTGGGGAGCCGCCCGGGGAATTTGCCACCGAGAGCGCCTCTGCCTCAACGTTACACCTGTTTCTTTCCTGAATAAATCACAACCTCCACAGGGACTTCTCAGGAATTATTAGGCTTTAATTGTGCCTACCGGCTTTGCCTGCCGATATGCCGCTTGTTTTAAAGACCCAGATTATTCCTTGTACTACGCGGTATTGATTCTCCAGCGTGGGTGAAATGTCATCCCCATACATGGCGCTATTAATCTGTATAGATTTAGGTCACGTAACATTGGTGTCAGAAGTGGGACATATGTTACTGGCGCAAATGGCGCTCGCGGAGCAGAGTCCCCGTATATTTTTGTTGAGATGGCCGTGCTCGCACGCGGGTCCGTTCTTCTTTCGGACCATAACGGAGCCAAGTATGGAGGTGGACTGGTGCCGAATAGAAATACTTTCGACTAACTGATTACTTTTAGCTGTTATTCTTCATTCAATATGATGTATGGTTTCAAGTGACACCTGTGTCCTTTAAAATGCATTTAAGTATTTTAAAAAAATGTGCGGAAGTCTCACGTTCAAGCAAATTTTCCCTACTAGTACGGGAAGCAGCGATCAAAATTTTGCAACCATTTCTACAAAGCGAATATTTGTTTCAGTCAGTGTTTACACAACGTAAATCAGGAAAGTTTCAGTCTACCAAGCTTTAAGCGTTACGGACATCAATAGCAATTTTCGAAACTTGAATACCGGCATTAATTTAAATTCTACAAAGCTGCTTTTCTGTGTACAAGTAGTTTAGATTGATTATTGATAAATAATCGTAGTTTACTTTCCATACAATGTGGTTAGGGCTTCAGTATACGTGGCTAAAGTTGTAGCGCGGGAACTTGATTGAAATATTGCAACTTTCAAAGCGCTGCAATATTAAGTATATATAATATTTATTATAAGCACACACGCAACACATAGTTTCTGTCTTGTAGATATAAGGCTTTAATATTATATTTATTTACAGGTAGTATTTATTAGAAATAAATCTATCGATTGAGACGATTAGAATCTTTAGCTATGGGGATTTGGTCAGCTCCAAGTGAGTTTTTTTCTGGGTCGATGTCACCTGAAAATATTGAACCCCACCCAAAGAGCATTCTTTGTTTCTCCATCATTAAATCGATCACGTAAAACCCCGTACAAAATACAGTTGTGCCCGCAGATAGGACTTTAACGGACAAGTTATCCGAAAAATCTAGTAATGATGTTGATAGGCCCTACAGTACATACCGATATTTGGTCAAATATCGCTTGGGCTTCAGATCACGTACGATCGGAGCGTTCAACCCTGAATAAAAATGTGGGCTTTCTAGGAAAATGCCCGACGGCCGGTTCTGATTACCTGCCTCATAACCGAAAAAAATCACTCGATAACAATGGCCAGGGCGAAAATAATAACAAAAGATTCCGGCCCTGTTCAAATTTAACCGAATCGCTACACAATGGGGCTTTTCATCGTGGGGGTCGCAGTTTGTGCCAAAAAAACGAATGCTAATTTATTACGTTTATCGATTTTTTTCGGCATTTTACGGCAAGAACGTGCAAATTGGGCTATCAAAAGCCCCGGCTCTAATTGGACATTGTTTGAATATTGCAACAAAATGGCGGAGATTGAAGATTTGCGATTTAGAGAGCGATCGCATTAATTGAAACCGAAGCGGAACGTATTCCCAAAAGTGGACATCGATCCTCATCGCGTTTAAATTGACAAAGAACGTGTACACAAATAGATGTTTAAAAATAAATTGATATTCCCATATCTATTAAAGGGAGGATAGAGCACAAAGAGGGATGATACAGGGACGTAGTGCTTGACAATACTAAAAAACTTTAAATACAAAATGAAAACGTATTCTTTTATAAGTAGTTTGTATTGAGACACGGTTCAGGAAACACATAAATGCTAAAAAATCAGGGAATTGTCTATTTATACTGGATGCCCATAGGCAAACAAGGAATATGAACATTCTGTTATTAAGAATTTATGTTTTTTTTCATAGAAATATAAATATTTTTTAATACCTAAAAAATATTATGATATGGATCTTGGTATTTCCATTTTATTTTTAAGTGAAACAATTTCTCATGCAATTTCTAATATTTCTAAAAACCCCTGGCGGTTAGAGGATAAAACATTATTGTTTTTATTACCCAAGCGTTCCTATGGAAACATTAACACCGGATGATCGACACTAGGCTATTTCATACTTATTGACATTGATTTTTTGTTTTGAAATGAATTTGTAGTCAAATACAATATTTCTTGCTACGCCACTTTGAGGATAATAGTATTTTTAGTCCCAGAGCTATTCAAGATATACAGTGAATAAATCAGGATGAAATCTCTTGAGGGTTCGATCCTTGGAATATCAATGGCATCTTGAGATATGCAGAAGACACTAGGATGGCATTGCAGCTGAATAAGAATATTTGTCGAATTATTATAATAAATTCAGAGAGAATTGTGACTACTACTTTCGAACACAAAGGAGTGCAAATATCATATTAAAAAATAAAAGTAAAAATACTTTTTTTTAGATAGAATGCTTACGAGGGTAGTCCCAGAAGTACCCAATCTATCCTTATTTCTCAACAAAGTCTTCTTTCAGCTCGATATACTTTTCCCAGCGATGCTCAATAGCTTCGATACCCTGGTCACTACGGCGTTTCTTGTGTTAACTAACGTGATCCATTTATGCAAGAGAATGCCCAGCTGCGAGACTTCAAAGACGAACCACTACCTCAAACATGTCCTAGGTTAGATTTAAATGACAGGGAAAAAATGTCTTATGTGGTCAAATGTGGTCGTTTTTTCTTGATTTCATCACTCAAACGTTGCAATTGATATATTATATTAAAAATTATTATATTAACCTTTCCCTACCGGTGATGTATTTACTACACCTCGACTCTAATAATGGGAATATCGATATGAAATATAATAGATACGAGGTTCAGATTTTTTGTACTCCTGCGTAATATAATTGCGAATCACATGAAAGTATTATAGTATATAAGTATTCATCTGCAGCGACGGAAATAAATAATTTGTCGGGAAATCGGGAATTTTGCGAGTTTTAGTCCGTGTCTCAGCAGAAAGGAATTTCATCAGTCACATTGATGGTGTTATATGAAAATGGAGGCTCACGCGGTCATCAACTCAGTTATTTTTTATATTATACAAATGGACTTGTTAGTAATTTTTGATCAAATTTATCAATGTAATTTCATAAACTATTAAAAATCGATCCCGATCCTGGAATCCCGGGACTGATCTAATGCAATCCCAAAATCCCGGGATCGAACATTTGATTCGGGATTGGATTCCCTAGGTGTGATGTTATGGATCCATGTTTCATCCATGGTTATAAATCGATGCAAAAACTCGGCTTTATTGTTGTAAAACATCGCCAAACATTCGATTGAAACATCTTCACGAGGCTGTTTTTGTTGCATTGCGAGCAAACGCGGTACCCATCTTGCGCACAGCTTTCGCATGTACAAATTTTCATTCAATATACAAAGTACAGCATTTTTTTAAAGATCTATTATATTTGCATGCTCGTGCATTTACAGTCGATGATCATCAATTACCATTTTGTGGATTCTGTTTTTGGGATATTGGTTGGAATGAGATCTTTCAAATAAAAGTATTGAATGGATATATCTTTCTCGATACTTGGATTTAAGCACATCGAATACTAACTATTGAGCGTTTGTTAATCGAAGAACGAACGCTGCGGAATTGCTTCGTTAAACCAGCCGAAGTACGCTTATTAAATTAATAATCGCGAAACTTTCGGATTCTAAGGCTTTCCACTTAGGAGCACATTTAAAAACTTTTATTCCAAACTGTTTTTACGATGCTCATAACAATAATAATGCGAATATATCTTCTAAATCTCAGCAGGCATCCGCTTACTGCCATAACCATTTCCAGCTTCGTAGTCAAATGGAGTATAAAGATAAACTCTGCACGCGAGCATATATCACATAAGCAATCCGGAGAATATCATATCTGAACATGGATCCGCATCAAGGATAATACAAATATTTCATTGTGACCGAGATAGCGGAGGATGGTATTATCCTTGTACCATTTTAGTAGTGTCAACTAAATCCAGAAGCTTCAAATGGAGGCTACTTTGCAATTCAAATGCAACATTCTGCTTTGTTTCATAAGCAGAGCGTATTTAATATGCCCTCAATGTCATTTATTAAATGACATCCAATGAGATAATAAAGGCGCTGGATAATAGAAGATGATCTTTATTGAAAAAAAAAAAAGGTTAAGTTGTGTAATATATAATAAAATAGGCTTGTTAGTGATGTAGTGTATCGTCGTCTATATCAGTGCTCCGCAACCGGTGTGCCGCGGCACACTGGTGTGCCGTGAGCCGATCCAGGTGTGCCGCGGTCAAAAAGGATAATTTAATACCAAAACATTTTCAACGGTTTTCCAGCGCCTGTTACCTATTTATGTCGCCAGAAACCTAAAACCTGACATTATTTCTATTCCGGGATTCATCTGTCATCGTGCTGACAGAATCAACAGAATTCAGATAACTCACTTTGGAAAACCGTCAAATCACTCAAAAACAAAACCACGGGAATTCCTATCTCAGTTAAAAACAATTACATAGCTAAAACCAATTTAGATAAGACAAACCGTCTGCCTAAATCACAAAATTTTCGAAAGTATAAGCCACAGCAAAACAAAGAAAGCTGTTAAGAAGTCAATTAGGGATTTCTGTGAAGCCTCAAATAATTACATGCAAAAAATTAAATTGGTAACTCCTTTATAAATAACAAAAATCTTTAGAAAACTAAAAAGCAAAAATCCCCCGGATTTTGACACATTGGATAATACGACAATAAAAAAAATCTGCCATTCAAATAAATTAAATATTTAACGCGTAATTAATTATGGGGTATTTCCCAGCCATTTGGAAATTGGCGAAGGTAATTCCTTTGCCAAAACCAGGCAAGAATAACAACGATCACTGATAACTGATCAGCCTACTTTAGTCGTGTTATTGTAATACGTCGCATTTACTCGTCTTACGGCAATAATTATCATTCATTACTATTAGTTGTGTTGGTCAATTTTGTATGGTTATGCGTTCTTTGTGTTATTCATATTTAGTTTTAGACTCCTTTAAATATAGTATAACTGAGGCTACTCTGAGTTCTTTCTGTGAAGTCCTCTCCTTGGAAACTTGAGCTTAGATTCATATTTGAGGTCGAGTTTGGATATACTACGCCTCGTAGCCGCAGCCTGTTCAAAGTGGAGCAAATAAACATGCTGTGGAGAAACAATTGTTTTTGAAATCTAACACCATCATTCTGTGGAGTCCTACTCGCCAGCGTTACGAGGGACGCGGCAGCCGCGGGTCGTCAGAAGCTCTACGAACGAAGATAACTGGGACTAGTCGACAGAAGTACGACGAAGTTAACTGGGCCCTGGTACTCAGCTAAGGGTTCTCGCCCACGTTACAATGGATACATTTTTACGTAAAAAAGATTCGTCTTTACATACAGAAGAACCCAGCACAAGTGTTGCAAAAATACCAAAGAAGACTGGGAAAAGGAAGTACAACGAAGACTACATTCAATATGGTTTCTCGTGGTGTGGTGACGAAAAGGCTCCAAAGCCACAATGCATCATTTGCAGAGAACAGCTATCAAACGAAGCAATGGCATCTAGTAAACTAAGTCGCCATCTAACTTCAAACCATCCCAGTTGCGCCAAAAAGGACAAGCAATATTTTCAGAGGCACTTAGAACAAAATAAAAAACAGAAACAATTTATGAATTTAGCCGTTACGGTTTCTGAAAAGGTCTTAGAAGCTAGCTTTCATGTTACAAAATTAATTGCACGTCAAAAAAAACCGCATACTATCGGCGAAATACTTATTAAGCCAGCATGCATGGAAATTGTTCGACTTATGCTTGGTCCCAATGAAGTTAAAGAAGTGAATAAAGTTTCGTTGTCTGCCGATACTGTTAAAAGACGCATTCACGACATGTCAAGCGATATTTTAGGAACACTGATTAGAAAACTGATATTGGCTGAAAATTTTGCTCTTCAAATCGATGAATCAATCGATATTAAAAACAAAGCACAACTGATAACTATTGTACGATTCGTTGACGAGGACTTTATTAAAGAACATTATTTATTTTGTAAGGAGGTTCCAGAGCGAACTACCGGTGAAGAGATTTTCAAAGTAACCGATGATTTCTTCAAAATAAATTCAATGGAGCAAATGTATTGTTGTTTGCACGGATGGCGCTGCAGCAATGACGGGTAGTAAAAAAGATTTTTTCTCTTGTGTAAAACAAAAAAATCCATTAATACAATTTACACACCGCTGCATACATCGAGAAGCATTGATGGTCAAGAATTTGCCAGAGGAACTTTTGAACACGATGCATGAATGCATTAAAATCATAAACATAATTAAATCGAGAGCCTTAAATTCGCGAATTTTTGGAATACTCTGTGCTGAAATGGGAGCTGAATATGAATCATTATTGTTTTATACTGAAATTCGTTGGTTATCCCGAGGCAAAGTTTTGGGTAGATTGCTTGAACTTCGCTACGAGGTACGCGAATTTCTTTTAGATCAAAATATGCCAGAACTATACCAGCACCATGATGATGATTACTGGGTAGTCAAACTTGCATATATGGCTGATATATTCGAGCATCTCAATGAACTTAATAAAAAAATGCAAGGTCGGAATGAGAATATATTGACGTGCTCCGACAAATTACAAGGGTTCAAAAAAAAACTTAAACTTTGGCAGGAAGAGTTGCAAAAAGGATGTTTAGAAATGTACCACAGGACCAACCATAGTACGATTGAAAACGAGCAATTAATTGTGAATCTGGCCCAACAACATTTAAGTATGCTTCAGCAGAGATTTGATCATTTTTTTTATTTTATTAATACTGAACAATACGATTGGATTCGAAATCCTTTTGCAACCATTGCATTAAATTCTATAAAAGCACTGTCTCTACAAATTCGAGAAGAATTTATAGAATTAAGTAATGACGGAACGTTAAAACTTCACTTTTCCGAAGTTCCATTAGATGTTTTCTGGATTTCCGTTAAGAAAGAATATCCTAGCATTTCCGTCAAAGCCATCCTAACATTACTTCCATTTTCGACGACATATTCATGCGAGCAAAGTTTTTCAACTCTCGTATTAATTAAAAATGAAAAGCGGTCATGCTTAAAAGGTCTTGACCAAGAACTTCGAGTTGCGCTGTCAAATATCGAGCCGAATATAAAACTTTTGTGTTCATCGAAAGAAGCGCAGGTATCACATTAATTGGTCATTATTTTATAATAATGATTAAGATTACATAGAAGTAAATATAGTATAGTTTTTATGTAAATTGTACATTTATGTATGTGTACTTACTGAATTTTATTTTTAGTACTGTGTACTAAAAATAAAATTTATTGTAAAATTGGTGTATCAAATATTTAGGCCCCCCTGAATGTTTTATTTTGTAATTGTTATTCTTCTTATTCGTATTCTTATTATGTATTTTTTAATTGCTTATGTCTTTTTTTCCTTTTCTTTGTGTATTGGCGAAAGCTATTTTAAAATAAATAAATCAATATCTATTATTTTTGGCTTTTGGTGTGCCGCGAAATTTAAAGAAGAGCTTTGGTGTGCCGTGGGTGAGAAAACGTTGCGGAGCACTGGTCTATATGATGTATATGGCGCATACGGGCACACTCCTAACGATTTGTCCTCTTTTTTCCACTTTTAATTTGTTTGAGTTTCACTCTTCGTGACGTTTAGGCTAATTTACCCTATCGCGCATATAAAATTATTAATGTGTTTTTACATTCCAAAGCGCACATTATTGTCCTCCACAAATATGTCGTTGCATAGTGTGTGTGTAAATATATATCACCGCTAATTTTCACGCAATTTTTCCGCAATATTTCGCAATATTACGATGTAACGTGAGCAGTTGTAAATTAAAACAAACGACCGAGATGACAACTCATAACGCGCTGTAAATAAGACGTTTTCACATCCAGTCGTTCTCAAAATTTAATTTAATTTCTCAAATGAAATATGTACGCATTCGCGAGTCGCGCCGCAACTATAAACGTGTAGTGCCGTCGCGAAACAAGCTCGAATATGAACATCATATTCGCATGATTTATACGCTTAATATTATGATGATGGAAATAAAATATATCGTAAAATAGCGAGTAGCATCAAATAATTTGAAAATATGCTTGATCTTCCGCGGAATGTACGTTAGCTGCTGGGTATAAGAAAACGCGTTAATCGAGGTATTAGACTTATGTTCTAAAAGCTCCAAAAAAATCGCGTTAAAATTTTGTTGCCTTATTTCAATTATTGATAGGTTTATTTTTGATTTTGGGATTTACTTTTTGGAATAACATATCATATTCTTTTATATCCTTGGCGGCTCAATATCACTATGTTTTTTTACTGTGACTTTTATAAAATTAAATAAAAATGGACAGTCAAACACGCAATACATTTAAACATTTTTTTTGTGCGGTATATCGCACAAAAAAAGCTATGACTTACAAAGAAAAAGTGAAGATGCATTCCATGGATTTTAAAAACCGCATAACTTTGAAATAGCTATATAAAATATATCTAAAATCGCACAAAAAAAAGTTAATAAAAAATAGAAAAACAACAAAGCAATTAAAAAATAACATTTTTGATAACATTTAAAGAATGTCTTGTATCATTGGTAAAATTTTAAGGATGTCTGACATGTTGGATCTCTAATACCAGACTTTCACTAGAGAAATATTGATTATTTTAATTACAAACTATCATCGCTGTATGATAATTTTCGTTATGACTCAAAATTGCTCTCTTCTTTTGAAGAAATATTGTAGTATACCCAATGTGTCAATGTCATCATTTTTCTATGTAGATTTTCACTTTTCAACAATAAAATTCATAATTCAGTGTTACTATAGTCCCTAACAAAAAAAAAAAAAAATACAAAATGGCGACAGCTTAAAATAAAATTCAATCTAGTCATTTTTTGAATCAGTTTTAATTTTTTTAAATAGTTTTTTAAAAAAAGTCGACATAAATCTAGTAAGAATAATAGAGGATTTTTTTCCCATATTTCGGTTAGTATTGATGATTTATTAAATAAAAAAAATTAAAAAATGTCTTTAAAAAAACCGCATAACTTCGAAATCGCACAAAAAAGAGTCGCACAAAAAGAGTTTTGAGTTTACAGTGTTTATACTTTATAAACTAAAATTAGTCCAAAAATTAAAGGCGCAAATGTTACGAAAGCGCTCTTGCATTATTGATAGACATGTGTGCAACGGCGGCCAGATATTTTGTTTCACCGATTTTAAAAAGTAAATAAATTTGTCAACCCAATAAATTCTTCTTCAGCAAAACCTTAGAAGACCCCTAAGAAATTATGAATTCGTATACGAAAGTCGATTGATGGTAAGAAATTCGAATAGTGGATAACAAAAAGGGGATTCTCTATTAAAAAAGGCTGTTTCAAGAAAATGAACGTTTATGTGCAAGCTTACGACTTATTAAATAAATATGTTTGAGTAAATTTAAAATTTACCATGCTTTTTTGTACCAACCATACTAACTGTAAATTACCCCATTTTTTGCATGTTGTAAATAAAGTCTTTTGCAGCAAACCCTTAAAAGACCACAAGAAATAATGAATGAAATTCGTGGGAAAAATGGCAAAAAAGTAGAATAAATCCACAAAAATGTTTTTTTTAAGAGTTATTTTTTTAAATATTTATTATGATTTCAAGAAAATCCCATACCTGATGGTTTTCAACCGAATACGGACAAATTTCAATATAATTTTAATGTTTATTTTGTCGTCATCTGTTGATGATTGATGACGTTAAAATGTTGTATTTCCTTATAGAAATACAAGTGACTCTGCGTTCGTAAAACTTGGTCGGAATTTAATTGAACGTAACAAAAGAATAAAATTGATCACATTCAGACGTGTAGGGGTAACTTTACAGCACGACCTTGCCATCAATGTGCGAGCGTATAATGAGACGCAAGACCTTCTCTCCGTCTCTGTCTCCGATTCACTAATCTCCGCACTCAATGTGCGAGAATGCGCTTTTGTATCACTCGAATTTGAATCGATCCGATTTTTTTAAATCTCGAATTCAATCATATTCATCAATAAATATTTATACAGCTATGGCGATATTTTTATAATTTCATTTTATTCAGATAATATACACTGCCATTGCGAATAAATTCAAAGGAGCGACCCACATTCGACTGCATACATCAATTTTCATATTTTACACCCTCGTTTCGACAGTCTATGCCATTTTTCTTTGGTAATAGGCGGAAAGTCGTGGCAATGGCGAATGTTTTGATTGATAAATGGATACCGGTTTCGCCCTTTCATCTTGACAATGTTTGTCAAACAGGGAGACGGAGAAACCGTCGTCTTCTAACCCAATTCCATTTTATATTCCGGTGACAATTTTTCATTCGAGTTGAGCTCGGGACCTACTTTTCGAAAAGTTTAGGCCGCATTAATCCAGACAGGGGGCGTTTGAATTAGTGGCAATTGTGATTTTAAACATGCGGAACCATTGAATCGAATATATTCGTATTAATAAAAATCATTATTGGATACAATGGACATGGACACATTCCTTATTGAGATGGTTCTTCGATACTTTCATCGCAATTGCCCGCTGGGTGAGCGTTCATAAATAAAACTAAGAGATCATGCTGTCTTCAATATCGAACGTGTGTGGATGCACTATGTATTGGCATAACTAAATTATATCAGATAAATTGCGCATTTCCACATAATTTATTTTGAATTGCAAAGAATGTGACAGTCTGTCGGCATCTGTTTCGAATTCTTCGACATTTTGGAGGACTGCCAGTCGAAATTAATACGCCATCTCTGTTGTCGAACAGGGCTCGACTTTATAAAATTGGGATGTTGAGCAACGATATGCATTAATGGAATTAAACGAATCGACAGTTGACGACCGCTGTCGAGATTAATCTCCGTAATTAAGCTTTACGACCGCTCTCTCGCCTTTTTTACGCTTTAATAGACCGAAAATGTATGAAAACGCTATGTCAGAATTTAAATAAATGTTTTTAATATGTTATATGTGTGGGGGTTGATTAATACCCACTGTGTCAAAGGGTCATTTTTTGTCGCCCATTAATCTTGTTTAGTCCATATTAAATATTTATTTTTTTGGAAAACACACAAAAAACAGCTAAACTAAATTTACTATCTACATAATCATATGTCAGGATAAAATTTGGAAATTATTTACAAAAAATATAAATACACCATGGTCACTTTGCCCACCCAAACATGTGATTGAACTCAATGTACATATATATATAAAGCATTTACAGCTTTGAAAAAATAAATTTCTTCAGTTGTTTGTTGTTGTTTGACCTTTTTATTTATTTGGTATAACCTCAGGGATATAACTGGGTTAAAACATGCGCGCCAACTGCGCCATCTATTGTTACAAATATAATTAAGTCTGAGCATAAAATTCCAAGAAATCATAGCGCCCCGTCATTGTTATATCACAATATGAATATATGCATTAAAGCTCTTAAATAATGGCAATATTTATATCCACAGCGAAAATTTACATTTTAAACAAGATCTCACAAATCATACAGCATAAACTTGCATTGTTGCTTAAGAAATTTACATATGCTCTTTGGATATTCAGAGCATATCCTGTGGGGATGAAAATTTGGTTTCTTATCCAAACAAAGTGTGCTTATAAATAAACTAAGATTTAATATGTGCCCTAACTGGGGATATAAAAGCTCATTCGAGTACATCGCTTAGAATTAATTCCATGAACATTTGAAGTTCCCCTCCCTATTTTTTTATCGGAAACCAATTTAAGTCGTGGATTATCGGCAGGGGTGATTTTTTCACCATTAGACAAATTAGACTGAATCCATTTAGGCCCATCGAAAAATAGCTCCCGACTGATCGATCATTCCGCCATGTAATCGATCTTATCGGAGCTCTCGCAGAAAAAGCTCCATCGCAAATATTTGTAGCATTTTCGAATTCATTATCGAAATAAACACAAGCTAAATTGACGAATGCTCCGCACGTGGGTTAGGATTCGTATTATAGTTTCAACGCTGGCAATTTCGCGGATGTTGAGAAATATATTTATAAATGCGCGCCATTCCTCATGGTGATTTAAACTCGAAGATTGGCCATTCAAACGTCAGCGTCGATAAAATATTTATATAAAGCTCTCTGTCCAAATGTTACTAAAGATTATAACGACCGATATAAAATATAATAGATTTTTTCTATTGTCATCTAATTTGGGACTGTCCGAGTTTCATTTTGACATAAATGTTCACATTCACTTTGCTAAATAATTAATATTAAAAGGAGGTAATTTTAAGCTTAATTTATATAAGGTATTTAAGGGCGCTTTTGTGACCATCCATATATCGTTAGTGCTTCCATGGGAACGCTTCGAAAATTAATAATAGTGATTTTAAAAAAATATCTTAACGTTGTCATCTGATGATGAATATTTGTATTCTATCTAAAATATTGTCCAAATATTATATTCCTTTATAGAAATACTAGTGGCTCTTTGTGTTGAAAATGAAACGCTATGGAGCATTTCATGCAATATGTGCGTGCTTACTCATCAAAGGCTTAACAAGACAAGCCTAAGCTTTTTCTGGAAGGTCTTTCGGTACCTTTCACACATAGGCTCTATATCTTAAGTACCTCGCACGTCTAACCTTTTCCTACCGGTGATGTATTTACTACACCTCGAATCTAATAATGGGAATATCGATATGAAATATAATAGTTAAGGGGTTCAGAATTTTTGTATTGCTCCGTAATACAATTACGAATCGCATTAAAGTATTATAGTATATAAGTATTCATCTGCAGCGACGGAAATAAATAATTTGTCGGGAAATCGGGGAATTTTGCGAGTTTTAGTCCGGTCCTCAACAAATAGGAATTTTATCAGTCACATTGATGGTGTTATATGAAAATGGGGGAGCATGCATTTTCAGCAGTAAGTTGTCTGACTTCCAAAATCAGATCCAGACTAAATGACGAAACACTCGATGCTTTAATGTGTCGGGCATATTGTCAAAATAATATTTAAATAGTATTTTTATTTTTTCTTAAATATATAAAATTCTTTGGCCTTCAAGTTATTTTTTATATTGAAAAAATGGACTTATTAGTAATTTTTAATCAAATTTATCAATGTAATTTCTTAAAATATTGTCCCAGGATTGTCTAATGAAATCCCGGGATCGAAATTTTGGCTCGGGATTGGATTCCCTATCCGTGACTCATACGGTCTTTAGATCTGACACCACTGGATTTCTTTGTCTGGGGACATGCCCTATTTCGTTGCTCGCACGGTCTTCGGACCTGACACCACTGGATTTCTATGCTTAAGGACGTGCAAAATAATTAATTTACCTTTGCAAAAATGAAAGAGGAAATGCTATTTCAGACAACTACAGTTGAAAGAAGATTTAAGGGTGAAATTTTGGGTATTTTTAAAAACGTTGAAAAGAAATTCAATGGTGTCAAATCTGTAAAACCTCTATTTCGACAACCCTGACACTTAGAACATAGGGCCTATGTGTGAAACGTAGCAAAAAAACTCCCTAATCCTCAAAAATAAAAATATCGGTCAAAAATAAAATATATAATATACTAGGATCATCACATAACTAGGATCATCTTGAAAGTAAGGTTACATGGGCTCCCAAGGCCGGGAGAATTATTTTGTTTCAATGTTGGTGCATCTGATAGATAAAAGGGATCTTAACGGTCAGTTTGTTTAGTCACGCGCGTTTGTCGGCCATTTTGTTAAGTCACAGTAAATTCTTCCGATGGAGAGGTCGCAATATGCAATGAATCGAACGGTCGCGTTTATGGCTTGTAAAAGTAGTCTTCGCGGTCATTTTATAACGCCACAAATCCATCAATTCTCCCTTATTTAGTATCCCGACGGCACAAAGTCTTTGGTCATTCACTTTTTATAAGGTCTTTGACATTTATAGATTGCCGGCTCGGAGCTGAACACGCGAAATCGGTGCCTGGGTCGCGACTGCGATTCGCTTTTATTATCCCACGACTTTGGATCACAGACAGTCATAAACCCGAAGTTCGGTTTTATTGTTAGCACAGCAAAAGAACGGAATTATTCCTGCCAATTTCGTGTCGGCCTCTGACGATGCTATTATCGTGGGGATTAGCGCAAATGTGTGTTATCACGCGATATTCGCGCTCCCCGCCAAATTGAAAAAAGTGGGATAAAATATTATGCGGGATAGAATGCGAGCGGAGGGCCTGCACACCCTGGGATGGTCGTTTAAGACGTCCCATATTTTATTCAGATTGTTAATCTTCAGATTGTGCAAGAAGAAACGAACGGTGTGGAAATATTTACGTCTATTTTCACATTATGCGTATTGCGATTCTGCGGAATGTCACATGTTCAAATTTGGACGCGGACAAATTACACTCTTATTTCAAGATTATCGTTGATATTTTTTAAGATAGATAAGATGAATGGGACATGGATCAATAAAGATTGCAACATGACAAATAAAAAAATATATACATCCTCAAAAATTCAAAATCCCGCGAGGTCATCACTGAAATAGCTTTCTATATAGTTGTGATTTTGCGTGGATATTTTGAGCATTCCCACGGAAATAAATCCGACATACAAATGCAAAAGAGATAGTTTGAAATCCATTTTTAGATGCGATCACTTAAAAATGCATTCAAATGCTGACAAATCAATGTTTTAATAAGAACAATACATTTGCATTTAAAGCATAGATTTAGTTACAAATGAAGTTAAAATCGAATGAAATAGTTATGTGATGATATGAAATAAAATTCGATGCAAAAAAATGAGATTTTGCAAAAAAATTGAAAATGAACATCAATGTCAAAATGAAACTCGGACATGCAATTTGTATTTTTTTTAAATTTTAATAAACCTTTTTTTATTTGATATTTAGTCAGTATTATACCGCTTATGTTCTTCATTCTTTAATCAAGAACATAATAAATTTTAAAAAATTTAAAAAACAAAATAAAATTTGAGTTTTGCAATATTAAGGGTCTCAATTTGTTTGATAATAATATGACTTTAAACCAAAATAAAAGGACTGTAGCGTAGACTCCTGTGTGAACCTCGGGGCCCAGTTATCTTCATCGTAGGCTGCACTCCCACAGTCCTTCCAAAAAATTTCCAAACCGAATTGACTAGGCTAGCTCTCTGCATCTCTTTTATACTCGTATCCGATCTCCCTACTATTTTTTGGATGCTTATCGAAGCTTATATTTCATTTCTTTTCAGGTGCAATGTGTTATTTTAACAGCGCCATCTCTTGTGGCCCTGCGGAGACATTGCACCTGCTTACCGACTGATCGCTTCTTGCGCGTGCACCGTTACCGATTGGGTAGTGACGTGCAGGAAGCGGGAGTCGATCGTCGGTTGGCCTTGTCTGCGGGAGGTTGTCCCTCCTGCAGCCAGACCTCTCTCTCTCTCTGTCTGTAGTGCGGAATAAATAGTTATCTCGCGAAGAGAGTCTTTCCATTCGACGGCCTTCTTATTAAATATTTTATGTAGAATAAAACCGCAAAATTAAAAGCTTTACATGCAATCACAACTTCATGGTTCATGTTACAGGATCAACTGGAAAGTATTTATATTACAAATTTGTATTTTAGAGCACTTATATTATTTTTCAGAGATGGCGTATTTTAAGGGAGAAAAATGTGCCTTAAATTAAATATAAAAAAAACTTGTCCTTCCAAATAAAGGACGCTTGGCGATCCTATTGATGTGTGAGCAGTGGTGAATTTACCTATTTGCGCAGAAGAAGATTCAAGAAATTCATTCTCACCTGAAAAGGTGTTAAATGTTACAATTAGTCCCAAGGCAAAAAGTCAAATAGGCCTCAAACTCAAATTGCGCCAAAGGCCTCACAAATGCTAAATCCACCACTGTGGGTGAATATTAAAAAAATACTTAATAAAATATGACTCTTTTTTCAAAAAGGTTGGCTATCCTTGTTATTTCGGGTGGGTGTTAGATTCCATGATGCTCACGCTTAAAACTCCAGAGGAAGGGGTAAACCTATGCCAGTGGATAACAGTCTAATCCTTGAGGTAATAATGTGGAGTAGAGGTCCTGCGCAAGCAGCCTCGTCGGTTTGCTCATACAACGGTGCTGGGTGAGCTCAGCTAACATGAGTTGGGTATGCAGCTCACCATAAAGGGGTGTGTGGAACTGCTGATTATAGAAGTTGGTGGAGTCTGTGCCAAATGCATCACTATCCTAAACAATCCAGTGCATACAGGTTATAACGGCTTTAGGCTGCTCTAATGGCGACTCTTTTTCGTGGCTAAGTACTACAAATTACCGAACTAATACGATCCCGCTAGATAGCATCTCTTGAAATTAGCTTAACCTTTGTCTTTCCTCCTCCAATGTACCTTGCACGTGGTCTGAAGCTCTGCGCGTAGCGTTTTCGTTGGACCAAAAGATCAGTGGAAGACACTCTCTATGTGGTTTGTCAGTCAATTTGCATATCATTGTTCTATGGCTTAGGAATTAAATAATGATGAAATTATCGGTTAAAGACATTTGTGATTAGATCTGAAAAAATAATTGTCAGAAACTTCATTTTTCTCTGCAAGACCCTTTTTATCTTTGCGCACGCACATTACGCAGCATTACGGATGCGCGCGCAAGGAACCGCCTTCCATTCTGCGATCCAGTCACGTGACATTAGGGCTTTTGCGTCAGGGCCACTTCACCCCACGCTACATTTTAATATTGCCTCATGAAATGGATGTTCATTGCGTTATGAAAATATCTATTTTGGACTGAAAAAAATAATCTCTCAAGATGTTCATTCAAGGCTTTTATGCCGTTTGGCATTTGTTGGCGTAAAGGCGGCATTGTAACGCAGGAATTAGGCAAAACTCCTGTTGAAGAGCCAATTCAGCCTGGAGACAGTCGGAGCCATCGAGCCACGAGGAGATAATAGCTTAAACGCGAATAAAGCGGTGGCATTTTGAAAGTGGACTTTCTTCGTGATCAGGTGCTTAATTGCGCTGATTACACGGGTTTGATGAAATTAACGTTTCCAGCCCCCCGAGCTAACGATCTTATTTAATGGATGCTTTACACGAGTGAAGCCTCCAATCAGTATATTCTTTCTTCTGTCCCATTAAAGTGAATCCGGCCCGGGGAGGAGGAGGTCCGTAATCCGATCACGTAAAGTGGAAAGCTCTTTGCCATAACAAATTGAGTTTAGTGCCGTAGTCACTTTTTATTTGACGCGTCTATTTTTGTTCGCATCCGTTGGACACTTCTTATTTGTTTAATTAAGGGTCCGATGTGACCGTGCCTCTTAATCTCTTCGCGATCGGACCCATTTGCCCCGTATACAAAAAAGCACACCAAAAAAAGAATTATCTCTCCGTATATAAATGGATAACGTAATTGTGCCACTTATACGAGGTCCACCAAAAAAACGTTAATAGCCTGACGGTCAGAAATTTTTGTCCTGTTGCTTCCTGTCCTATCCTTCTGGTTCTCGGCAGGTATGTGGTCAATCATGATTATAACATCATGCAATTTAATACCAACACCTATTTGGATTTTGTTATATTGATGAGTAATCAAAAAAATGTTAGCTTAAATAATTAAATTATCTTCTTCTAAGATAAGAAATAAATTAGTAAAAATTTGAGATGACCACACGGCTTTTTGGCCCTTTTATTTTAGCTTCAGAACTCTACTAAACTTGAATTTTTCATGACTAAAACAGCTTTTAAACGAATACTTTTTGTCCAAAATTGTAAATAGGTGTAACACACAACACAAAATAGTAGTTAGAGTTCGAAATAAATCGTACTACAAGTACCGCAGAGCATAAATGGTAGTCCTACCTTTGAACAATTAATAGTAAATATTAACATATTTGAATATTGGTTCCTAATCTTATTTATTCTTAGAAATTATTTATTCAGAAATTATCTTGAAGTATTTTAATTTTGAAATTATAAATGCTGATTATAAAATTGGAGAGAGCTACCTTTGAGTATACGAATTTCTACAAATCTATCATAAAAGCTAATAAATTACAATTATATGATATGTAAAAAGCAACGGAAAAATGATGTAAAGTCATGTAATATTATTGATGACAAGGTCGTGTTGTAAAGATACCCTTAAACATCTAAATATTCCCAAATAATACGAAGAGTATAAATCATCAACAGATGACGGTAAAATACACTCAAAACTTTTTTTGTGCGACTTTTTTGGTGTGATTTCGAAGTTATGCGGTTTTTTTTTCTTTTTTTTTTAGTTCCATAAAGAGTATTTGTCGAAATATTTTGAATAAAATAGGAAATAAATCATCAACACTAACCGAAATTTCGAAAAAAAACTATAATTTGGAACTGTGTAAATCATATTGCATCTGCTATCGCTAAATTACAATCACGCCCTTTCTTCTGGTTTAGATTTTTTTTAAATTTATTTCTATATCTATATTAACTTTTAAAAATACATTCTTCAAAGAAATTTTCAAAATTCCAATTACTTATGGAGTTTTAGCCATTTTAGTGACGCGGCAACTTGACTGGCATAATGAAGTCTTTTAACGCGTTTTTCTCGAAACTCTTTTTTTTAACGCGGTTGACATGATTTCTCAAGTTTTAATAAATTAATATACTTCAAACTGGGTACGAATTTTTTTTATATAAAACTCTATAGTTTCTATCAGATTTAAGTCAAAATTTATTTTTAAACAATAAAAAAAACTGTGACAAAATAAGGACAAAAATGACTTGACTGATTTTTTTTATAAACAGTCGTCATTTTGTGATTTTGTTCGAGTTAGGGACTATAGTGAAAATTATCATACAGCAACGATAGTTTTTAATTAATAATTAGTATTTTTCTGGTGGATGTCTGGCATTTGAGATTCCAGATGTCAGACATCCTTAAAATTTTACCAATGATGCAAGACGTCCTTTAAATGTTACCAAAAATGTTATTTTTGTATTGCCTTATTGTTTTCCTATTTTTGTATTCACTTTTTTTATGCGATTTTGAATATATTTTATATAGAAGTTTCAAAGTTATGCGGTTTTTAAAATACATTGAACGCATCTTCACGTTTTCTATTTCTATTTCGCTTTTTTTGTGCGATTTCTTTTTGTGCGTGATTCTATTTGAAACGCTATTGTATCGATCGATTTCAAGCTTCAACAAATGCATTATTTTTTTACTAAAACTCAAAATACAGTTTAGGTTTTCTCAAAAAATGAACGAATATTGTTTGCTATCAATAGTGTTAAGGTTCATGTATTAACATACATGTGAGCATTCTGGGCATCTATCTCGCACACTACTTCTTGTAAACAAGTTTTTCCAGTACAATATCATCAAGGAGAATTCGAGAAATGTCAGGAAATTCTTCATCAAGGTCGTTAAGTGACATGTGGTGGTCATTTTGCATTTTTTTTCAAATTTTTGCACAAGCTCGTCAGAAATCACTGATGGACACTCACTTCCTGCCTCGTCATGAGTATCAATACGTCCTTTTCTGAACAACCTAATCACATGTTGTCGACTCATCACATCACTACCATATACATCCAAAAGATTCTGGTGGATATTCGCGACGGTATTGTTCTGCAAAGTGAAAAAAACAGATGTCCGCATGGATCGACAATGGCCGACAAACACGCGGGACCAAAAAATCTGACCCCACTACACATCAGGTGTGCCACCTTCTAAATAAAAATAATCTCTCTATAATGATATATTTACTACACCTACATATATTGTATATAAATATGTTATCCATGTGATACACATCTCATACATGTTTAATTAATTTAACATCTTGCAGTTCCCCAGGTGAAATGACATTAGGGAATACATTATGACCTGCGACACTATATCCATATTTGAGAGCAGCATGTTGATAAAATATTCATCTCACTTATTTTGCATGGCAAAAATCGAAAATAATTCAGGTCTATTTTTAACGTAAAATCAGATCATCTCGACGTCGTCTATTTTAATATATAGAAATTTTGCGATATCAAATCTGTCGTATAAGTCATGAAAATTGCCACATTTACGACATCATAAACATCTATCCGAGATCTGCACTCAATCCCGATTTTATCTAATCATACTCGTGAACGAAAAGCATATTTTCAGCTGGGTGAAAACATTAAGCTGTCAAAGCCGGGTCGCTGGATATCGTTCGCGTAAATGTCAAATATTTAGCAAACACTGTGATTATTTTAAGACTTTCTTCGACTTAGCAATGCATTCGAGTCAATAAATTCGACCCCGAAATCACTGCCAAATAAAATAAACACATTCCCTATGATAGATTGGATATGGTGCCACAATGTCTGCTTTGCGACTATTATGAATGAGAAAAAAAACTGAATAACTGGCGTCCTGCGGAGAAATATAAGCTGAAGAAATTATTATCGCTTAACAAACATTTCGCATAAACGTCCTCTGCCAAAAAAAAACATATTAAAGACGAAACAGAAAAATGTTCCATTCATAAAAAGTCTATAAAATATTTTTGCTTGGTTTATATTTATAATGTACTTGGAAACGCATAATTTTTATTAATGCAGCTTAATAGTTAAACGAATCGAATCACGTTTGTGTTCTTAATATATCTGCCGTCGCCCGCACCAACTAACCGCTCAAAAGCATGACGCGCTTAAGCAATTATGATTGCATTTAAGAGGGGGTAAAAATGTAATACCACAACTTTTACAAAGACAATGGCGTGTGTTAAGGGATGGGTTGGGGGAAAGGTCAATGGATATCATTTAAAGTCAGTTTTATTAACTTCGTTTAAATATAAAAATATGTTATGACTTTTTCTAGTAAAACTAATATTTGAAATAATACAAATTTTCGTCTATATCCCTGCTCTTTTTTGGGTGTTTCTATATATATATATATATATGTGTGTGGCGTACCAGATAATTAAAGTTTCAAAAGTAGCCCCCGTGTATATTAAGTTTGGAGTAAATTAGGTTACACAATATAATTATATTCTTCACTAAAAATAAATAATAAAAACATACTATTTAATCCATTTGATAAAATTCATTCAAATCATTTCTGTTTCAGGTTGTTCTTTTAATAAAATCATAAAAACTCTTTGAGTAGGGCTATAGCCGATTAAATTAATAATATGTTACGTTGAGTCGGGGTCCGGAACTCTAAATAATTATTTATTCCACACGAGAGAGAGAGAGATCTGGCTGCAGGAAGGACGACTTCCCGCAGCCAAGGCTAACCGACGACTCCCCCGACTCCCGCCTCTTGCGCGTCACTACCCAACCGGTAATGGTGCACGCACAAGAAGCGATCGGTCTGAATGCATGTCTCCGAAGGGCCACAAGAGATGGCGCTTTTAAAATAACACATTACACCTGAAGAGAGATGAAAGATGTCACTGTTAATCTGTCAAATTAAATCTGTTCAGATTAACAGCGGCACTACGTGGGGATGGTAAATCGACCACGCTACAAATACATTAATAGTATTGTAACGTGAAGCAAGGATGCTATCAGAACAGAGACTCTGGGCCACTCCCCGCTCCCGTGTGTTCTTGAATGACGTGTCTGTGTCATTTAAGAACACACGGGAGCGTGTGTTCTTGATCGTGATCGGTCTGAATGTGGCTCGCACGTGGGTTCATTCTGCTTTCGGACCGCGGTAATGCCTCACCATTACTATGCGGACAAAAAGTGGTGCACGCGCAAGAAGAGATAGATTTCGTTGTTCTATACACTATGTGTTTGCAGAATGACAGAAGATGTCATTATTAATCTGGCAAATTGAATCTACACACATCAACAGTGACTTTTATTTCTTCCAAGGAGCAGGAAAGACCCCCCCACTTTAAAGCAGTTAGAATAAACGATTAGAAGGGGGGTAGAATCGGTAGCAGCACTTTGTTTGATGACAATGTTTAGGACGTCGTTCAGACACATTAAACACGCTCTCGCCAGACTTTTTCGATACTCTAAGATGCTGGAGGATAGGGGGCATGAACCAATTATGCTACTTGTGTTATGCAGGAGAAAAAATAGGCTGAACGCACAAAGAAATAAAACCAAAAAACATTTTTTTTTAAATTAAGCCCAGGGGGTACACGTGGCTGCCATCTTTGAGTATCTGGGTGGCAGCTAAGAGGAGGGTGATTTTAGTGAGTGAAAATCTCATACTACCATCGGATATCTGAAAATGTTTGATAAATAGGCCCTATGTCCCAAGTGTCAGGGTTGTTGAAATATAACATTTTTTTCAAATTTTGAAAAAGATCCCAAAATTTTACTTTTAAGTCGTTATAATTTGTAATAGCACGACATAACTGTTTTTGTATTTTGTAATGCATTTTTGATATAAATAAATAATTATTTTACGCAATTGGTTTAAATAAAATTACTTCTTACCGTGCAAGCCACGGAATAGGGTACGTCCCCAGGCAATGAAATCCATTGGTGTCAGGTCTGGATACTGTGTGAGTCACGGAATAGTGCCGCTAAAATAATTAATATACACGACAGAGGTGGTCACAAAAGAAATCCTAATTGAAATAATTAATAATCTAACCAAATATTCTGTATACATTTATAAGCTATTATTTATATTATTGTATATTATTTATACAATTGAACCACTTCATACACGATTAAAACAGAGGGTGAAATATTTATTATTTAAGAGAAAGAGAGAACTCCAATTGCGAGACTCTGATGTCGAGACTGATATTACTAACGACGAGCAGAACAAGTTTTATCTTAGGTCATGGCTCTCGATAGACTCTATCCTTTCAAAGCCATTAGTTCGCATCCCCTTTCCTTGCAAGCCTTTTTCGTCTGCTAGAAAGAAGGACTGTGACTTCGACCCTTTTACTTTTTATCCCCTGTATGGTAATTTCATATGTCTTCAACTAAATAAAGGGTTTAATGCCGTGGAACATTTTTTGCCCGTTAAAATTTGTAATTTGAGTAACCAGGGTTAAATGAAGTTAAAAATATTTGTATACATGTATATAAGTAATTTACGAGTTATTCGGCGGTGCGTTTCCGAGTATGCAAAGTATTTCAACAGATGTCGCTACTGGCGTCTTATCAAGATGGCCGCACCCGAAGTCGCCCATCAATCAAGCGGGCAAAACTTTGCAAGTATTCGGACAAACGTTTGTCCATCAAAACACCACCTGCTTAAACAACTTACCAAGTTTAAATTGCAAACAGCGCACTCGAAATACCTCAAAATCCATTTGTATTCATCAAATTTGAATATTCCACAGGGTTGATAATAATTTATACCAATGTCGCGTTTGCGCCATTTATTTATATGTCGCCGCATTGGGTCGAATGTCGGACCAGGATCTGCTTTTACGCCGAAACAAAGAAAAATAAAAGCTAAAAATGGCATTTTTCGCCTCCGTACCGGGATGGCGTGAAAAGGTGGCGTTGCTAAATTATTTATTCGGTCGGGTCGTAAGTCCTGGCCTCCAGGTCCTGGAAGCGCCGTCTCCCGCGAGACAGCCTTCGTGATTAATTAATTTCATACGAGTGCCTCCCGGTATGAATATGCAAAGTATTCTAGTGTAACCAGGGCCGCACTATGCCGACGACCATCTTAATGTTAATCAGTGCCGGTTAATCCTCCGATATTCGGAGAGCCTACGTACAAATCCGTTCATTATTAATATGTACATAGGATAAGTAGATAAAGGGCAGGCCTGTCCGCATAAGTGAAATGGGTGTTCGGTCGCCCGGGGCGGCATCTGGTATAGGCGATAAAATTTTCAAAATTTACGAGAACGCCCCCCGATAATTAAAACGCGCATGTGGTCCCTTTAAACCGATGTTAATTGATTAAGACTCTGAATATTGCAAAATGTGAGCTAACTTTAATCAGAGCTTTGATAAATTTATAAACCTCTGACCTTATGTATTCAATAAACTTGTATTAAGAGCTAACCCATATTTTCGAAATTCAGATGAGAATTTATTTCAGTATCCGTTGATGAGTAATCGCGCATATGCTGCGATATAAAAAGAGTATTTTCGCACATCAAGTGTGGAAATTAGTGAATCGGAGACAGACAAGATGTCAATGGGACAAGGCAAGGCCGTGCTGTAAAGGCACCCCTACACGTCTAAATATTATCAAAAATTGCGAAAATTCTATAAACGAATACAATATTTGAGTACAAAATAGAGAGTCATCAATAGATGACGACAAAATAAAGATTAAATTTAAAATGGATTTTGTACGCATCCGATTGAAAATCATCAGATATCAGGGGTCTTCTTAGATCGTTTGCAATCTTTTTAGAATCATAATAAATAGTAGAAAGACCACATAAATCAATTATATGCTTAAATTCATAGATTCTATTAAAAACGCTATTATGGGGCTTAATAATATAAACAGTGTTAAGGTTCATTTATTGATATACAAACTTCATTCAAGCTGCATGATCCTGAGGGAAAAATGGTTCTGTGTGTTTGTGTAGCGTGGGCAATTTATCATCCCCACGTAATAGCGCTGTTAACAGCGACATCTTCCATCTCTCTTTAGATGAAATTTGTTATTTTGCAACTGCATGCCGATCGATCGCTTCTTGTGCATGCACCGTTGCCGGTTGGGTAGTGACGCGCAGGAGGCGGGAGTTGGAAGACTCGTGGGTTAGCCTTGGCTGCGGGAGGTCGTCCTTCCTGCAGCCAGATATCTCTCTCTCTCTTTATCGTGTGGAATAAATAGTTATTTAAAGAAAAGAGTATTTCTATTCGACGCCCGTCTATTCTCATCCATTCGTCCAGTAATATGCGGGGAGCATCCCGGAGACTCTGCCCCAGAGAGCGCCCCCGCCTCAACGTTACATTTTATATGAATACATAAAGCAAGAATGACTACCGTTACAAAAGTGCTAAATGAATACCGATTTAAATATAGCTAAAAATGAATGTGACCGTACGGTAACATTAACATTATTATTAACCTATATTTTTATAAATTTATTATCAACGCATTAATATTTTTTTTTAATTTAGCACTTATGAATTATACTCAAATCTTATAAGCAGTGTATTGTGCTACAAATTTATCTTCTTCTTTTTGAAGTATAATAATATTGAATTATATTGAAGCGTCTATACTGAATTTAGTAGTTTAATACATTTAAACTAATTTGAATATTGATAATCTCATATGAACGAATGTAATATAAAGATGTAAATCAATAAAAATATTTGGATACGTTTAAGACAATTTACTTTATGTGACCACTTGGTCACGGTCGTCTTAAAGTGTTTTTAAATATATCTAATAGCACAACATGTCAAGAATATTTTACCAAAGTTTCAAGTCAATCAGAATAAAACTCTACGAGGGAGAGCCTTTTTTAAAAATTTCAGTCATTAGGGTCGACCGGTTTAGAATGTCGCATTTTAATCGCTTTTTTCTCTAAGCTCTATTTTTAAAGTCGATTTCTCAAACAAAATCTTATTGAAATTTTAGATACTTCTTCCAGATATGATTGACTAGTGATTGAACGATTTTTTTGTATTTTCTTTGATCAAAACATATTTTACAAGGCAATACATGCTGTTCTCAAGGGTCTCCGAAAATTAAGTCTCAACGGCTGATTTTTCATAATTTTTAAATGAAAATATTATACAATACTGTTTGAATGTTGTTCTTTTATATTATGTAAAGTTTAAATAAAATATTTCTTATATTATTATTAAAAAAATAATAATAGAAAACATGCCTTTTTTACGCTTTAAAATTCATGCAACGCCACAATAACTTGAATTTGTGATGCTATCATCTTAAATACTCAAAGAAAAATCTATTGTTTGCTTTTTGCATTCTATATAAACTAAAAATAAACTCAGTATGGCAGATCGTTGGACAAGATTATGCGATCATTATAAAGTTGAGCCATTAAGCCCGACATAATACATTCAATTCTGCGAATAAATTACAATTTAAATTAAGGCATACGATTCAATTTATTTCTTGCAGATAAAACTTCATACAAAAACATAGGAAAAATGCTCTGTAAATAATGGTTTACAAGTGGTGTTCGTGTTAAACGGATCACCATATACGTATCGAGATTTATTACCATCGTATCTGGGATATTGTGCGTGAAGTGTATTTCGATCCCAAACAATCGGTAAAAAATAGTTGTTTAACGACCGAAATATCATTTTTATTATATCGCTGAACGGAATCGAATGCTTGCTTTTTGAGGGTTGATTTTGAAAAAAAAACGTAGGAAAATTCTTAATAGAGTTTTCGCGTGAGGGGAAAATTTTCATATTGAAAAAATCGACTCTTCGTCCATATTCAAACTAATTTTTTCAGTCATTTACTGAATGATGGTATAAAAATAATTATGTATCGATTTTCAATTGGCGCTAGCTTCCTTGAATTTACATGGGTAATGTGTATTTATGTCATTGTGAGTAAAAAAAAATACCATCCTTGCCAGTCGTTTTTGATGTTTGTCTTCAATTCTCTTTCATTGTTTAATGTTCATAAATCTGTCAATATCGAGTGTATGTTGAGGCATGTTTTTAAATTGCGGGATGTAGAAATTACGTTGGGCGTTTGAAGTAATAAAAACACGATATTAAATTATAAGAACCCATCAGCTATAATTATTCCGTCACAAAAACGACCGCAAATCATAAAATAGAATTACTGAAAAAATACACCAATAATAAACCCCCACCCTGTGATCCCAGTCGAAAATAACAGCCCCTAAACCGCAGCGGATTAATATAAATTTGAATAATAAAACCGAGAGCAAAAAGTGGGTTATTTCGTTTTCATCAGTCATTTAGTACAAGGCTGAAAGGAAATTTTCTTTTATTACAGCCAAACCCAATCTTCGAATGGGTTATAAATATGACGCTTGTTTAGAAAGTAATTTAGCGACGAAGGCTTTGATATATTGTTTCGCCTCCTCTGTAAATTACCGTGTCACAAAACTCATTTTGTCTGGAAAATACATGATAACAATGCGAAAAAGCTTGGAACTGGCGCTATTTCGGGAACAACAATGAATAAAATTGCAAATTAAAAAAAAACTATCATTAATGAGCGAAAATTCGGCAGAATTAAATTGCCGCGAAACCAATTTGAATAATATTTTTTTCGCATTTAAATAATTGCATTATAGCGTGGGTTATAATGAGCGATTCTGACACCAGTGTAGCGTTGAGACGGGTGCTCCTGCGCATCATTACCCAACCGGTAACGGTACACGCGCAAGAAGCGATCCGTCGGTGTGCTGGTGCAATGTCTCCGTAGGGCCACAAGAGATGGCGCTGTTAAAATAACACATTGCGCCTGAAGAGAGACGGAAGATGTCGCTGTTAATCTGGATAATTAAATGTGCACAGACTAACAGCGCTAATGTGTGGGGATGTTGAATCGCCCACGCTACAGTCCCATAAATGGGTCGATCGACAGATAGCCTCGGGCGTGGATATACGTTTTCTTTCCGCCGGCTCCCGAGCGGTCTCGTAGCTGTCTATTATATATTTAGCTTTGAGGGAGTTAACCAAAGCCTTTTCAGTTTGAAAAGTTTTTATCAGTTTTTTTTATTAAGTATTTGATTCAGTTAAAATTAAAGACCTGCAGGAATCCATAAAATTTCTTGAACTCGAATGATCTCAAATGTCTTCGAATACGTTCTGTGAAAAATAGCGGTTTTACCGGTTATCGGTTTCGCTCCGGTTCGAAGCCCTGTAAAAACTTCTCTAACTGATTATTCTACATTTTCTCACTTTGGGACAAAATTAGATAGTCTAAATTAAAATGGTATAACAGGGTTCATGTCTCATACAGAGGGCGGCAGGGAAACTACCTTATTTAAAACACGCTCCCTAAAGCGATGCTTATTCAGAAAAGATTGGGGTGACATTTCTGAGACAAACATGTACTCCTTCCTCGCTTACTGCACAATTTTGACTAAGCCTTACTTTTCTCGGAATAAATTTCGCTTTAGTGGCGCGCATTCTATAGATCCATAGAGTTTCTATAGAGTTGAGACATATTTTCAAACTTATATTAACCCCTAAAGGAGTACTATCCCAGGGTCTGGGACCCCCTCCACTATTCAGAAAGAGCACTCTTGTACATTGAGCTCGGAGACAGACAGAGACAGAATGAGAACGTAGTGCAGTTCGGGAGACAGAGACGGAGAGCTTCCCTGTATACATCGCATGATTTCATGTTTGTTATTTGTTAACGCAAAGAAATTATCGAATATTTTGTGCTATCGACAGTTTTTCACTGCTTGTTGAATGAGTCTTTGTTCGAAATTAATCAATTTCTTGTATATTGTTTATGAAAAAAGTCTTGTATGCTATCAACAGTGCTTGTTTACAATTGACTGCCTCGAATTGAAAGTATAATGTTTTTATTTGATTTTAAATGCAGTGTTTGTATATTATACAAATTTTAGAGCTTAGGTTGTACTATAAAGATATAAGGAAGGCTTTCCATGTCAAAGAAGTAAAATGTAAGATCCAACTAATTGAGACCTATTGATGTCGATCAGCAATATTTATTAGCAATCCGATAGGGAATTCAAGGCACAAATCTTCCCAGGGGAACCTTCGAAAAGGAGGTCACGATTCTCATTCATGAGATAGCGTCCAGAAAGAAGATTTGCCATAATGTTTTACTGCCAATGCCGTTTAAAAACACAGAATTTGTGGTAATCGATGCTTGAATTTATTAATGATAGATGATATAGCTAAAAAGGCATACA
Organism: Stenopsyche tienmushanensis; assembly: GCA_008973525.1. Taxonomy (NCBI): domain Eukaryota; kingdom Metazoa; phylum Arthropoda; class Insecta; order Trichoptera; family Stenopsychidae; genus Stenopsyche; species Stenopsyche tienmushanensis. Next base: position 1,259,807 of record WACJ01000542.1, read on the forward strand.
TGCATAGTGGTTTTAGATAGATGCAATATTCACGTTAAATTAAAAATTAAATTAAGCCCTTACATCATTTACATGTCGGAGAAAGGGGTCGGTTTAACCCAATTGTTGATCATTAGTCAAAAACTTGATCTGGGACGTTCTTCACTAATTGAGACGTGAAAGCGAATTGTTTGCATGAATAAATTATAAGCTTCCTTTGTGCTCCAATCGACAATGTAATTAGTCACAGTCAAATTTTTGATGATGACCACAGCCAAGTCTCAAGAATGTAAATAAGCCCACAAAATCTACCCGATGTTTGATACCATGGGCGAAATTGCTATTTCTCCTGCCAAAATTTACACATGTCAATAATTAAGCCATCAAAGACCCCAATTTGGGCGAACTATGCATAAAGATATTCTCAGTTTTATTTGGCAATTAACAATCCTCATACACTAGTGAGTATAAATTCATTAATATTCCAATTCTTTAAGGAAAAAATCAATACATTTATAAGCTGTGTGACCCAATTGTCGTGTCAAACGGATAATCGATCGTACATTTATATAGTCGCAGTACTTCATGCATTATTTTACTCGAGTATGTAAGAGTCCATTAATCTTTCCTTCGGATATCCATTAATGAAATTATGATGAAGCCTATCGGAAAAAAATATCAAATAACGCTTCGTGTAAGGGAGAAAAATCGCATTTATCACGTCGCAAGGGTCGTAATTCATGATTTTCAATGTTTTTTGACGAGCTCATTGTTGGAGTTGACTGAAACAATCAACTCGATTCGCTGAACCGAATCTGTGCATTCAAAATTGATAATAATGCCAACCCTCCTATAGTGTCCACTTTGTTTGCGGCGTCTTTTATGTAAACAACGTTCAACGTCTATATCTTGGAGCTATAGAAGGGTTCATTGTATGATGACCAATTTGATGCAATGGCCTGCGGCGCCATAAATATTTTACTATATTTTATTGACATTTTTAAAATATACAAAAAAAATTATAAAAATAATTTGAAAAAAAAAAGACGTAACATGGTTGACACGATTTCAACCCTTCTTAGTCATCTAAAATAAAGATAATAAAAATGATTCTTAATTAATAAAGATATCGCTATAGTTTCTACCTTCAAGAATGATTAATAATTATTATTTTCACAAAATGGCGATTGTTTAAAAAAAAGTCATTTTTTGATCTTTATTGTTTACAATTTTAATTTTTTTAAATTGTTTAAAATAATATTTTGATATAAATCTGGTATGAACGATAGTAAATTATATAAAAAATGTTTATAATAAATTTGAAATAAATTACTATATTAAACATTGAGATATCATGTCAACCGAGTTGAAAAAAGTAGTTTCGAAAAAATGATTTCATTTTGGTAGGACCGACTTTGTTGCCGCGTCACTAAAATAGCTATAACTCCATAAATAATTTAAATTTTGGAAATTCCTTTGAAAGATGTATTCTTAAATGTATGAGCTTTGAAAATATGAAAAAAAATTGTATTATAGAGCCATCTGACATGTGTGCAACGGCAGCCAAATTTTTAAAAGTTTTTTGCGCATTTAAATTTGAACCTAACTAATTTTATGAAATATTATCGAATCGTTATTCGATATCGAATTAAGAATTCACTTTGAATTCGTTCAAGGATCCTGGTTCGACTGAAAACGACGATAATCAAGCTGTTATCGATAATATACCATATATATAGAAAAGCAAAACTCGATTATCTTAATGCATTGACCAGAACGGCCGCAATTTTAATGATATAAATTTTAAAAATATAATGAATAAAAACTTTAAATGTTTTTCTGTAACATATTAAAAATATTTAAACTGATATCGTTTATTTTGTTTGTATTATTCATTTTTAAAATAAGGTAATTTCCCTGCCGCATCCTGCATAAGCAATTTAAGTATTCTCAAAATAGCGAGTTATAGTATTAAAACATTATCCAACGGCAGCAATTTAAACGTCATTTTTTTCATTCTATCAAGTCAAATTGCAAATATCATACAAACGGACTACATATGGAATTGAGTATCCAAAATTTCGTTGTAACATTATACACTTGTAATAAAATCGCGCAATTTTGATCGCCTGAAATAGACATTTAGGGCATCGATATATATTTTTTATAAATGTGACACGCAGTCATAAACATGCGCATAAAACATCAATTCTTCCCGGAAAAAAACATAAATTTGGATAGGAGTTGATGATCCATTAAAAATAAAAAAGCGATCTCATAATTTAAGAGGGTCAAAATCATTAAGGCAGGTATTATAATTTGATGGTGCCGTTTGCAAAAATTAACGTCGATAATCATCAGCCATTATCTAATTATAGTTATCGATTAAGTGTTGATGCAATATTTCCGCATTGTCCCTAAACGAAATACGGTCCATCAATGAACACACAATTGATCAATCGCCACGGATCAATCAATCGTCAGCCTAATCATCAATTGTTCCCATTTGCAATTCGAACGCACTGCCGAATAGAGAACAGCCGAATTGCAGGTACAGCGGTCGAATCTCAGATTTGATTGTCATTGAGGACGTCATTCGGATCGATTTTAAGTGTATAGTAAAAATGTTATGTTTCCTGTCGTCCGACGATATACACAAGATCATTTCGTGGACAATGATTGGCAGAGTTCCATCGGGATCTTGCATAATGGTGGTCGTCTATTCGGAACATTTGTTCTAGGAGTTGTTAGAAAAAAAATATTTCTAGAGTGGGTGTGGGCGATAACAAGAAATATAAAATCTTCACAGCTTGTTAAGTAAATCTGACAAATTAGTAAACCGGCCAATTTATGAAAACGTATATTAATGGCGCTATAATAAATTAACCACGACTATATTCTTAATCTTGTCATGAAGATATATAACGCCTTTAGATAAAAATGTCCTCAATATGTCTTCTTTTTAAACTGTCATATCCATTATCAGATGTAAACAATCTTCATAGGGAGCTTTTCTGGGAAAAGCATCTTTCATGTAATGATTTTCAATTGCCAATAATACAACATATTGTTAAGTTTGGATAGAATTATTTAACACAGTAGTAATAATTCTAAAAATATCGTTTGTTGGTTTTATTATATAAAATATGAACAAACATACAAACATTGATTTATATATATAAGATCTACTTTAAGTTAATTGTACTATACTTATATTATTTAAAAAAGTGCAAACAATAAGTTGGCAAAGTTTTATCGCAATCCAATGAACGGTATGGCAGCGCATTAAATACGAACAAACAAACATTAATTTTTATATATTAGACTATGCTTATGTTACTTGCGAAGTCATTAACAATAAGAAAACGAACTTTTATTGCAATTCAATGAACGGTATGGTAGCGCATTAAATACGAACAAATAATACAATTTACAGTTTAGATGAAAATGTAGAAATTTTTAGAGCTAGCGTCAAGATATGGAAATAAAACGCTATAAAAAGTAATATATAAAATGAATTGGGTTTTGTTCGTTCGAAATGCGCTACCATACCGTTCATTGAATTGCGATAAAACTTCGTTTTTGTTGTTGTTAAGGACTTCGCAAGTAACATAGGCATAGTCTAATATATAAAAATAAATGTTTGTTTGTTCGTATTTAATGCGCTACCATACCGTTCATCTGATTGCAATAAAACTTTGTCAACTTATTGTTTATAATTGCGGAAATAATATGGGCATAGTAAAAATATTGTTTGTGTGCACAGTTTGTTATGCGAGACGCATTTAAAAAAATCTAAATTCAATCACCCGGAGCTGAATCCAGAAAAAGCGTTATTATTATCGGAACGAAACCCATGACCAATAAGTCTTTGATTTAATCCACTGTATCAAAACTTTGTTCCATGTCTGACTATTAAAATATTTGGCATTAATATCTATTTACATATGAAATCTTATCTTTTTAGTCTGTTATATATTAAACGTATGGCGTAAGAAAGTGTCACGTTCCAGGTGATCCACCTGATTTTTTGGCCTCCTGTCAATGTCTTCGCCGCTGAGATTCCGACCGTTGCCTTATTCGGTTGCGTGGACCGCACCCAGAGGATACTCGGAGCGCTAGATCCATCTTTTCGGGGGTGACGTTGAAAAAGAGGGTTCAAAATACGAAAAGGGGAGGCAATTAAAATATAATATTAAATACCCTAATATATTGTTTTATTATCATTTCGTCTTATTACCCTTATTAAGTCCATCTGCGCTTGTGTTTTTTAGAATACTTAATAATTAAATATGAAAATATACCAAAGCGTGGATTATTTGAAGTCTAGTCTAATCAAGCTAGAAAATTTGTATGAGCATTGGACGGTGTTATGGCGGTTTTAATTGGTATCACTTGATCTGGCGTGGTTTGTTCGTAAGCTAGACGATGATATCGCTGGTAATTAATCACTATATATATTTTATGTTTGAAATTATATTTCGAAATGGATATCCTAGCAAAATTATAATGGCTTTCAGTCCTGTAATCAATATTGAAAGTGCACGGTCTAAATGGGTTGTTAAAAGCCGTTGCCATTGCGGGTTTCATCCCTTTCACAACGGCCGGATGAAAATCTCTGTACATTTTTTTCAGGAAGCATTCCCATTATACAAATTTTCAGAAAAGTGAAATAAATGTACAGGTTCGTCGCAGCGGCGCGCCGGGAGCAGTCCGCGAGGATTTTGTATGGGATGAAAAATTGCCCCTGGAACGATGTAACCCGGATCGATTTGTTAAAGCAGTCTTCCTTTTGTGGCTACAGGACTAACGAGGAGTGGGCTTTCCACATCCTGGGGTGGTACGGGTTCTTTCATTGTCCGCGCAGACTAAACTATTAGTCAATTCATTCGATTTTCGGTCGTCCTTCTTTGCTGCATTGTCCGGACGAACGCTTCATTGCAATGTTCGATTTCGAAATTTGAACATTGCCCGCTAATGATGTGTCAAATTGCTGATGGACTAAGCACTAATCGATTAAAACTGTGTCATTTGTGGAGGACGTTTGCGTATTGGAAGAGCAGTTGTCGAAATATTTAATCGATGTCAATCGAACCAAGTGTTAATTGCTTCTTTGTAGTGACTATCAAACGTTTTCATTGTGATTATATATATTTTTATAATCAAAATAGTCTTTAAATAGTATTTTATTTATATTTCCATATAAAAACACCACATATTCTACATAAAAAAATAATTAAAAGCATATTCCCATATAATTTACATGGGTATAATATGATATCTTCAATCAATGATTAAGGATTTCCCATGATTATTCCGATTTATTTAAATGATTCATTCGCTTAAAAAACGTAGATCGATAGATTATAAATACGATTTTAAACAGTGTATTATTTGATGATCTACAGTTCGTGTGGCACTCATGTCGCTATTGATTTATTGTGCAATCTGAATGGCATCAATATTATTTTCATTCAACCTCTAACAAAATGGATTATACTAGAAACTAAGTTGATTAAATAAGTCTTCATACGTTTGTCAATCTCCATGATGGTTGGTTTTCATTTGTGAATGCGAATAAGAAATGTTTCATTCTATGCATTGCATTATAAGATAAAAATGAAAAAGCTTTACATATATATATGAAAAGATAAAGAGTCATGGATATGATGGAGAGTTGCAAGAATGACACTTACAAGATGGAAGAACAGGATGCGGCAGGGACCTTATTTGAATAAAGAATAACACAAACAGACATTTAAAGACAATCCACTGCATGATCATTATTAAACCTTTATAATAAAAACATTAAATCTTGCCCTTTCGAATAAGTGCTATTTTATCCTTTCTCAGAATAACTTGTCGCTTCAGGGCCCACATTTTAAATAAGGAAGTTTTCCTGCCACATCATATAATAAGCATTGAATTATCTTTTGAAGTTCATTTTCATAAAAACGCCTTTATTTAAGTGCCCAGAAAAATATCCAAATTTTCCATTGAATTTTCAGCGCGAAAATGCCAAGATTGCGTGACGTTTTTTTCCGATATGCTCTTTTGCGAATTTTTCGATACAATGGCGGAGTTTCCCCGCTTTTATAACGCGAAACAACAAAACAATGCCAGGAAAAAGTGGGTTTTTTATGCCCCGCAAGAACAAGCGCTGCCAAGTGCTAAAATTGATCAAATCGGACGAAGAAAGCGATTCGAGGTAAAGAATGCCAGTTTCTGCTCCGTACCAAAGCACGTTATCGTCTCAAACAATTATGTTATAAATACACCGATGTTGTTGTTGAAATGATGATTCTCTTAAAATTCGAATGAATTCGATGAGAAAAATCGCATATTATCGTTGGTCCATTAACGCGTTGATATATCTATTTACGCGGTGATCGAACATTTCGCGCATAAATATGATCGATATTGATGCATTCATGACCCGGCGATTCTGACACCAATGTTAAGCGAGAGAGCGGAGGCGCTACTCACTATTATGGAATCCAATCTCGGGATCCTGGACAGTTTTAGATGCTCATGAATCCCGGGATCAGTAAACATGATCCCGAAAAATTCGGCACTACTATTTGGCAAGCTTAGGCGACTCCTAGGGGGCAGTAACTGTCTAATCTATGTATACGTATATACATTATATATATGTTTATCAAATTGTTGTATTAACCTTTCCCTACCGGTGATGTATTTACTACACCTCGACTCTAATTATGGGAACATCGATATGAAATATAATAGATACGGGATTCAGATTTTTTGTATTCCTCCGTAATATAATTACGAATCGCATCAAAGTATTATAGTATTTAAGTATTCATCTGCAGCGACGGAAATAAATAATTTGTCGGGAAATCGGGAATTTTACGAGTTTTAGTCCGTGTCTCGGCAGAAAGGAATTTTATCAGTCACATTGATGTTATTATATGAAAATGGGGGCTCACGCGGTCATCAACTCGAATTAACATTTAAATATCTGATGACGATACCTCCAACAAGTGTGGAAGATGAGCGTGCATTTTCAACGGCAAGTTACCTGGCTACTGACTGATCCCGGGATCGAAATTTTGGCTCAGGGTTGGATTATCTACTCACTATCGTCTTAAGTAACTTCTTTATTGACGAAAGAGAGAAGGATCTGGCCGCGGGAAGTACATCTTCCCACAGCTAAAGCTATTCAATAACTGTAAGTTAATTGTACTATATCTATATTATTTGAAAAAGTGCAAACAATAAGTTGGCAAAGTTTTATCGCAATCGAATAAACGGTATGGCAGCGCATTAAATACGGAAAAACAAACATTGATTTTTATATATTAGACTATGCCTATGTTACTTGTGAAGTTCTTAACAACAACAAAAACGAAGTTTTATCGCAATTCAATGAACGGTATGGCAGCGCATTTCGAACGAACAAAGCCCAATTCGTTTTTATATATTAAAAGAACATAAGAAGATAATAAAATGAATCTCGTGAAAACATTTTATTTTGTGTTGGAAGCCTAACTAACCACTGAGCAAATATAGCCCAAACAATTTTTCCAATTCCATATAATTATTTCTGAAGATGCAGAATCAAAACCAAAATCTGGTATTGTTGAATGAGTCTGTGTCCATTCATCATTTCAAGGGTGCAAGTTAATACACGCACACATACAAACATTCACATCCGTCTGCAATTGCAGACGTGTCCACGAAAGCGTTAATCTGCTTAATTTAATCGATACAGATTAACAGCACCATTGCATGGGGATGATATTTCGCCTATGCTACAGACAGAACATGTGTCACGTTTTAAGTGTGTTTTAGTGCTAAGGAGCCGCATGCGGCTCTTAAATTACATATTTTTTAAATGATTTATTTTGATGTTATTTAATAGTATTTTTGACAAAGATATGCAAATTTTTGTATTAAATTTTGATTTTTAACAAAACCTAACTTAACAGATACAGCAAATAAACGGACCATGCGAGGTATTTGATTGGAATTGAATAAGAATTGATTCCTACATCCTATACCTACAAATAAAATCAATTTGAAACTTAAAAATTAATCCATTTGTGGTCCCTTTAATTTGTTTATTAAGCATTCCCACGGAAATATATTTCCTAAAAGCTACATTTAAAAAAATCCTACGAACTTATTGAGCGATTAAATTAATGATTAAAATTTCCTTACATGAACTTAAGAACCCTTTGTCTCATATTAGACCCCCATCAGATCGACGATGCCATAATCGGGACTATTAATCTGTGATTCTATGCTTGAATAAGTGTATGATGGTCACTTAAACACGACCGACACCAATGCTTTGGTTACGCAACAAAGACATTGTCCTGGCTTCAAATCCGGACCAAATCTTTATTCGGAATCCCAACAAAATAACATTTATATCTCGGACGTAGAATGGCTCCATTAGAATTGATTTACGAGTTTACGATACGATCAATTAAATTACGCCGCCGTCGTTTGACTTTTGCTTTCACAAATTGCGGCCGATTTCTGGACGCCATTCGAGCCCTGCGCGTATTGGCATTGCCATTCACGTCGTGCCCAAGATTTGCACGTAATAGTATCACCGCCGTGCCTTATAAATTAATAGGGTAAACAGTATTGATTTGCTGGGAGTGGTTGGAGCACTGAAAGACTGTTTGTATTCCGAGTAATTTATCAACAGTCGTAGTTGGGGGTTGAAATTATTGCAAACAAGGGTGCCGGAGCGAACTGCAAATCACGGCTCCGACACCTCTAAATTCGCATCAATTGATCTATCAATCTCGGACATGTTTTAACACTGCATAAGGGTTGATCGTCGATATATTTTGGGAAGCCTTGTGTCATTACATTATGAAGCAATGCTTGTCACCTGACTCTAATGGCAGAAATAACAATGGAAAGCTATTAGCCTGGACGTGATGAGAATGTTCAATAATTAAATGTTGGCGCACCGTGGATCGTTATTATTTAATAACCGGCTACTCGAATTACACTTCTATTCTGCAGTCAAATTATGTATAAATACATTCAAGTACATTTAACGTCCTTTCCGCCCCTAATTTAGATCGAAAAGGGCAAAGAATAGGGGAAAAAGAGCGGAATTTAATTCGCTATATTTGTTCTTGCACATAATTGTTACGTTTATTTACCAAGATGTTTATATTCATCCATCTAATATTAGGTGTATCGAAAAGTCTTTGCCGATTGTTTAACCATGAAAGGATTTATTTCCTTTTTATTTACAAAATCTTACCAATTTTTCTTTTTATTTACAGTTATTTTTTATTAAATTGAAACTAATCCAGAAAGTAATGTTACAACATTTATGTAGGATCGAAATATGCTTGTATTTAATTTGAACTATTTTCGCGCGCGACGACCTCTCCATCGCAAGAATTTACTATGACTGAAAAAAATGGCCGACAAACATGCGGGACCAAAGAAGCTGATCGTTAGAATCCCTCCTATATGCCAGGTGCGCCAATTTCGAAACAAACAAAAAATCTCCCAGCCTCAGGAGCCCATGTACAGGGCCGCAATAAGGGAGTGGCAAAGCAGGCGCCCGCCACGAGCGCAACTAACCAGAATACCGACCCGGTCGAGAGTTACACATTGTTTTATTTTACTCAAACATTCTACTTTACATGAACCAACACTGATTGATCCTACCCGTCTTTATCATCAGCGGTCCGAAAAGCGGACCGATTGGACATACAAACTTTATGGCCACTACCGTCCTCTTTTAGGACTTTTTACGGCATTTTCTATGATCTATAAGGTAAGGTCTATAGATCTATAAAGTATAATACAATACATACCAATACAATTAATGCACATGTAATACTTGACAGGCATGGAAGAAGAAGGATGATCAATTTGTTTATATTTTGAGCAATGTGCTTAAAAGGATTTTTATACTAGTGATTACCCGACATGCGCTGCGATGCTAAGTCTCGCATAGCAAAGTGCGTATACAAATAATAATTTTACTATGCTTATGTTATTTCCGCAAATGTAAACAATACGTTGATAAAGTTTTATTGCAATCGGATGAATGATATGGCAGCGCATTAAATATGAACAAACAAATATTAATATTTGTATATTAAATTATACCTATGTTATTTGCACAAACTTCATCAATAAGTGGATGAAATTTTATTGCAATCTGATGAACGGTATGGTAGCGCATTACATACGAACAAACAGAGATTATTTTTTTATATATTAAAAAAGATGATTTAATTCGATCAAATGGTCTATAACTGCATAGAGAGCCAACAGACATACATAAAATTGTACAACTATAGATATATAGGTATGAACAGCCGTAGTACTTAAGATATTCATATTTGAATATGTTTATAATTGAAGTAATCTTATGCATGTCAAATTTAACCAAGCATGCTGAATGTTGGCGTCACGGATATAACGAGTAAAAATCGAGATAATGGAAGGTTTAATACAGTTTAAGTTTAACATATTTTACGATGTGATGATGATAAAGCTTTAAAATAAAAAAGAGCCATTATTTTCGGTCAAACGACGCTCGTTATAACCGTGTTTAATCACTATAAAACGTTAAAAACACATAAATGCTTATTTTTTTCGATGTATATCTAGACTATTGATGATTATCTCCCATTTTATAACATTGCATGTATACTAAATTTGATTAAATGGCTACCTAAAGCAGCTATAAAGTAAGCATTGAATCTTTAATAGTACAGTTGATAGAGCAGTCATTAATTTTCGTTATTAGAGCGATTTTCCACTATCTAAGAAAGAGGAAGGTTTCGCATTTAGGGCTGTGTGCTTAAGTAACCACATGGTATTAAATTTAGTGTGCGGGATCCCAAATAGAGCGCATCCACGCACGATGATGCGCTTCAGGAAATACAACGCAAAATTTGGTAAGTAATGTGGTCGTATCACGGGCTTCGCATACTTCTGACCCTTTCCGACCGAGGCTATTTATTTCCTAGGGAATTGATTGATTGTGCGCCGTCTCGTCTACCTCGACCGGAAAAGGAAGGAAGTGGTCATAAAAGCTCGGAGGGCGGAAATGCCGACCTAGCTTTAAAAACGCCTCCATTGACAGAATCCTATTTATTTGAAGAAGGCCAATAAATACCGTGTCGATAGTGCAAAGTGCAAATTACATTCAGGCTGAAAAATATTAAAAACCGCCGATGCTCTCTGAAAAATCAAAAGCTCGTTAACCTTTTTGGGGGCAATAAGTGGACCATTGCGAGTGCATCCGATATCAAAACTCCTAATTGAATCCGCTTCACTTTGCACTCAAACTATTCGGATCAATATCCGTGTTCATCATCGCATAAACTTCATCAGGATGCTCTACAAACGATACTGGGACTTTTGGGCCTAACTAAATTATAAATTCCGATAGCTGATTATTTAAAAGGCACAACGTGCAATTAGGCGAAATTCGATTAACCTTTTCGTGACATTACTTCACAAGATCAAAATGAATTTATTTTATTAGGAGAATAATTAAAATTTCCAAGCATACATTTTTACATAGTTAAATACAATCCAAGTAACTTAATTGACGAATTTATATTGATAATGCACTAAAAATGCAATAAAAGTCAATCTATCAAGTAATTTAGCATAAATCACGGTTAAAACGAGCAAAAGTTGGAGAATATCTCTATAAAAATATTATAATAACGATTATTTTTGCTTAAATGATTGACTGCTATTTATGTTTGTGGAAGAATAGGGTTTTTTTTTTAAACATTTTTTCCTATTTGCATTCAATATAATAAAATCAATATGGCCAATTCAAAAAGATTTCCATCATCTTACAAATGAGAACTGCCATCTTTGAAAATCATCCAAGCGTTGAAAATTGGTTGAAATTTCAAAAACGAAACTAGAAGTTTATAATTGCTTTAATAAATAAATGTTTAAATTCTAGTTTGGAATTTTGAAAAAAAAAACAATTTTTTTCATAAAACAACAAACGAAAAAATTTAAACAACTTATCTGACTAGTGTTCTTCGGACAACTTCATTTTGTAATGAGACTTCGTAATCGTTCGGAGTCGGACCGCGAGGCGCTTATTCGTCATATCAGTGCTCCGAAAAGCGGACCGGTTGAACACGCACACCTTGTGGCCGCTCCGTCCTCTTTTAGGTGCCAAACAAATACTAAACAACGTAGCGCCTTGAAACTTAAGCTTTCTAGGGTAGACACATTCTATCACAGTGTTTTTTAAAAACAACAACCGCCATTTATACGTGATGTTGGGTACTATCTTCATATATTATTTTAGAATATACATTACAATAATATTCAATATACTGTATTTTTAATAGTATTAAAAATAAGTAACAGTAGTTCTAATAAACTGATTTACTTCAAATTTAGTACAGACGTTTTCTATATATAGTATTTTATTGCCCCTAACAAATTTATGACAAAATTTAATTTTTAACTATTTAAAAAAAAATGCCCAATTTTTTTTAAATATCGCCATTTTATGAAAATATTGCTTTTTTTCCGACCTCGTTATATAATGGATATTTTAAATGATTTTGGTGTTTTTTTTTTGGGAATTATTTGTGAATGAAAATTTTTTGAATGCTCGTTATAACCAAGTTTGCTTGTTTTGCACCATCATCCTTCTGCTCCAACTTAACGATATTTTTTCCAAGGTTTCATCTCATGATGATTTCCATTTCAAATGTTTTTTTGCCTTTATAATAAGGATAATTTTGATCAAAATCCTTGCTGAAGAATGCTTGAAGTTCACATCCAAAGTGTCTGAATAATCTGAACGCTGCAGAAAATCATTATCCAAATCCATCTGTTTTCAGCACTGTCATAAACAGCTGTTGATGATGCTAAATCTTTCAGAATGGCCATCATTATTTCGGTCCAACCAGACGCTAATGTGAAGTAATTCCGCCGAACAAATTAATTTTCATCCAAGCTTCATGTAATAATTTCACCGTTTTATGTCTCCACGTGCATGGATCTGGCCGATCTTACTCCAGTGCCGAGCGAGAATCCAGCTTGCGAAATGACACCATCGACCACATATTTTATTGCCACATTTCTCGGTCGGCTTTTCCATCAACTGCGTATAATTTCGATTCGATTGTATTCTTAAATTCTCCGCTCAAAGAACGCAAATAAGTCTATTGCGCTTACTCACGAAGTACAACAAAATTTTGGCATCGCGTCTTGGTACCGATTGCCAAAAGAAAGCGGGGCGTAGTAAAAAAATATATCGTTTGGATGTCCCGGCCAAGAATTGCATCTTAAATATACCTCGACGAGAGAGCCCTCACTTTGGCCGAGTTATGAATCCAGAAATTATACCAGAAACTGCTTTCCTGCGGTCGTTAATCGCCGCCATGTGCCCACAAAGGAGAAAGAATTACAGTTGAGGACTGATGCTGCCGGCGGAATTATGGACTATGCTTTTAACCCGTTGATGAGGAATCCCGCATTTGCTGCAAACGGATTTACGCCTCATCATACACTCGAACATTGATGGCAAGATCGTACTGTAAAGATACCCCTACACGTCTAAATATTCTCATCAAATATTGCGACCCACAGCGTTTCGTTTTCTTTGATATGAATGAATACAATATTTGAATCAATTACATGCTTAAAAATCTAAAAGTGGTTCTATTTGAAACGCTTTTATGAAACCCAGAAATATCAACAGTGTTAAGGTTCATTTATTGATATGCAAGCTTTATTGTATGATTGCATTTATAGTATCAAAGCTTGCTTGGCATGGACCAGTGGATGAAAATCATTCAAGCTAAATTTTGGCAAGTCCATTGAATTCATGAACGTTCGTTGCGGTAAAACGATGCATCCGGGAACAAACGATTCAATAAAAATTTGCACGTAAACTAATAATTATTAAAACCGTCCAAAATAAACGATACATATGGGAAAATATTTCATCGAAATATATTGACTTTTATTATTATATTTATTATAATTATTTGTGTTCAAATCCAACTATATTTGCAATATTAATTAAAATTTCATTACATCAACAATTTCATTTTCATCAACTTATTCCGGTCCGCTTACCTTAAGTTTTGTTGGGTCATATAAATGCAAATTTTCATAGAAATGTAAGTTTATTTTACGATTTTGAGGACTCGTTCCGCCGTCGATAAGCGCGATTTCCTATTACGATCTCTTTCGATTAAAAATATGATACGATTCCCATTAAATTAAATAGTTTTTGAGGCACAAAATATACAAACACTTGGCTTGACAAAAGAAGACTTGATGAAAAAAAGATATGAGACTAGACGTTTTTTTTTGTAGCTAAGACACAAAAACATGTAAATTCTATGCGATGCAGATTGAAAACTACTATTTTATAATTGGGTATTTATGCAGTAAGTCTTTGTAAAGGCGCTCAGAAAATTTTGTTTAAATATGTGCGCGGATTTAAAAGTAATACCGATTCTTACAAAGGAAAATATTTTATGCACAGGGGCTCGAATGTGTTAAAAATTATTTCTTTATGAAATTCTTATGAAAATCGTTAATATCCGATAACGGATATGACATATCTTAACCTTTTAAATGCCAACGACTCACCGGCGAGTTGCATTTGAACACGCTCATTAGTCTGAAATATAAAAATCAATGTTTGTTTGTCCGTATTTAATGCTCTGCCATACCGTTCATTCGATTGCGATAAAACTTTGCCAACTTATTGTTTGCACTTTCTCAAATAATATAGGTATAGTACAATTAACTTACAGTAGATCTTATATATAAAAAAAAATGTTTGTATGTTTGTTCCTATTTTATATAATAAAACCAACAAATGATATTTTTAGAATTATTACTTCTGTGGTATAAACGCACTGGGTATCGGCTAGTAGGAAAATAAAATCTTAAAATCTCTATTCCATATTTATTTGATGATAAAATTTTATGTAATGATCGTATATTATTGAAAGTTTTTGGATTGCGTCTGTCCCTAAAAGGCTTTAAAAATGTATTTTTCTTTATCTGCAGCCAAAAAAATGTCCTTATTTCAGGTTACATGAAGACTTTTATATGGTAGGTTTTATATGCTCACATGTTTATGATAAATTCAGAGGACTCCAAGCCGGAGTCCTTGCTGAAAGTTCCTTCCCCATTAACATTTAGTCAAATAAAACTATGCGTTGTGATGTTCAAGTCTCAGTGCTGCTCCTAAGCTGACGCTTTGTGATTCCAGACCCTTAAATATTTCCCGACATCTAATCCAAAATTGATGCGCCCCAGGATTAACCGACCCTTACAGTCTCCGGCAGACACAATGACGACCTAAAATGCGGCCCGTGGGCGGCATTTTTCTAACCCCAGCCTCTCGATTACTCTACCTGAATCCATTTACATCCTCGGCGACATACTATGACGTGATACACTCGAACATTCCTCGTACACTTGAAATAATAATGCCATGGGCCGCGCTTTCCCGCAGAGGCCCGATAAACTTTCCGTTTCGATTCGGCCATCGATTGCGAAAGACACGCACCCAGGCCATGGTCCTATGATGGTTGTTCTATTCCAAATGGTAGACGACAATTACAATGTCCGATTGGCGTCGCGCCTGGGGTCCGCGCGATAGCCGGGCGACCTTTTTTAATGGAGCCGCGGCCATTTTGTGTGGCTTTTGTCCATTCTAGCCCACTTTTACAGGCTTTTACTTTCTATATTTATCCTATTATAAATTAGCGTTTGTTTAGATTACATAATGGCGATCAATACTTTCGTTTAGATTCTTCGCCCGTAGACAATAAGAATGGGCGAACGTTTTCGCCACGGACAACAAATAAATAGTAATTAGGGAGCTTCTGCCGCGAGAATATTTACACGGGCCCTACAAATTATTTTGGGGGCCCTGTATATCTACTATGGTACTGATATTTCCGTCTACGTATTCAGCTTTGAATGTAATGGCATTTAAAAAGCCAAATAAGTAAGTTCTGCCAGGGCATTGAACTGTATCATGAAATTGACTTTACATTTACAAATATACATTTTTATTTTATTTTTATAAAAGTGATACAGAAAGAACAATCACGCACATTGAGTGCGGATATTAGTGAATCGAAGACAGAGACGAATATCTTGCGTCTCATCATACACTGGTAAATCGTGCTATAAAGGCACCCCTACACGTTTAAATGTGATCAATTTTGTTAAAGTCACTTGTATTTCTATAAAGAAATACAATATTTGAATGATTTTTTTCATATAGTACAAAATAGAGAGACATCACATCAATCATCAACAGATGACGACTAAAATAAACATTAAAATTATAATGGAATTTGTCCGTATTTTGTATGTATAAATATCAGCCTACCTGAAATAGCTCTTTTTTAAAGGGTCCCTTTTTATTACCCATTATTCTAATTTCTTGCCATTAATCGACTTTCACGTACACATTCATTATTCCTTATGATCTTTTGAGAATTTACTCCAAAAAAGACCCGCTCCCACATACTCGCCGAGATGGCTACACTTATACGCGGGTTCGTTCTTATTTCGGATTATTACGGAAAGAGAGCGAAGGGATGAAGATGAACGGGTGCCGAATAAAAATATTCTGGCCGCGGGAAGAACGTCTTTCCGCAGCCAAGGCTATCCGACGACTCTTCGCGATTTCCACCTCTTGAGTATTTTCATCGGACTAACAACAATGCACGTGCAAGAAACGATAGATATTGTTATTCAGACTAAAGTTACTAAAAATAATATTAAAGCGTTAATAACAATTTTTTAATGTCTTGCATAATAAATTCATATTTTCCTTGTTAAACCATCGAATTAAATGACTTCATAACAATAAAAATAGAACTCTTGTCAATGAAGTATCTTTAATTTCTGAGAACGATTTTTATTTTATTTTTATCCATGATTCAAAATGAATGACATTTGGAAATGTATGTATAAAATAATTAAAGTATTTGAATTTATTTCTCAATTTTCATAGAGTTTGTTAAAAAAAACCGAAAGCTGTGAAGTTGCCAAAAAAGTTCTATAAAAAATATTACTTAAATGTGTTTATGAAGCGGTTAGTTGGTGTGGGCGGCGGCAGATGTAAGACAAATAAATTTGTATCATATGATCAACTTAACGATTGGGGCAATCAAGTATAATATTGCTAATCTAATAAAAGCTAAACAACTCTCTCTCTCTCTCTCTCTCTCTCTCTCTCCATATATATATATATATATATATATTAGAGCAATCGAAAATTAAATTTTGAATAAATGCATAATTTCAAAGTTTAGATCTTTAAGAATTTATTCTATAAAGTAATTTCCAAAATTTTATATCGTCGGTATAGTCATCAGATATTTAAATGCTAATAAATAACCGCGTGAGCCCACATTTATAACACATCGTATAACACCATCAATGTGACTGATAAAACTCCTTTCTGTTGAGACACGGACTAAAACTCGCAAAATTCCCGATTTCCCGACAAATTATTTATTTCCGTCGCTGCAGATGAATACTTATATACTATAATACTTTGATGTGATTCGTAATTATACTACGGAGGAATACAAAAATTCTGAATCCCGTATCTATTATATTTCATATCGACATTCCCATTATTAGAGTCGATGTGTAGTAAATACATCACCGGTAGGTAAAGGTTAATATAACAATTTGAAAAACATATATGTACTGTATATATGTATGCATAGGGTTAGACAGCTACTGTCCCTAGGCGTCGTTTAAGCTCGCCAATTAGTAGTTACGCCACTGTTTCCAAGCGTCCAGATTTCAGCGGGAATGTCTCGATTTAGTAGCCTTCGTCGTGCTTGTAAGGTATACGATTTCAGTTAAATAAAAATTTCAATCCCGAATTTTTCGGGATTACGTTTACTAATCCCGGGATTCATGAGTAACTAGAACTGTCGGATTGGATTCCCTAATTTTAATTTTGCAAAAGTACTTTTTTCAACACGGTTGACATGGTATCTCAAATTATAATTATCTGATTTACTTCAAATTTTTTAAAAACTTTATCTATATAACCTTCTATTGCTCCTACCAGATTTATGAAAAAAAGATGATTAAAAAGGTTATATTTACAAAAAAATGTATCGTGTCATATTGACATGTATCAACTTCATTCCGAGAGTCTCTATGTCAAAAGGGATTGTTTTCGTGTAATTTTTCATGGATAATTACTTCATTAAATATTCGAAAAGGTCGATAATCAAATTAAGTCTGTCATTTTGAATTTTTGTCGGCTATTAAAAACCAATTAGACCAAAAGGGGGACCCCCATATCTATGCATCGGTATGAAAATTTGGTCATGTAAAATTTACAAAGCGTCACTGCGACACCATTACTCCGTATAAGGCCTTAAGGAAAGCAGGTGTTTCACATGCGAAGCTTTAAAAAAGTTATGGCAAAGGACACGAATTCTAACTTTCTTATTTACAATAAACGATCATGCAATGGTAATTTCGGATATGAACGACGTCTACTCGCACTCTGCCGCTTAATTATGCTGAATTCAAATGGATAAATGACCGTGAAAGGACTATTTAATGCTGCTTCGTGCAGACTTTTCATCGAATTTCGCCATAATTGCATGGCATATCAAAAGAGTCGGTATTCTTGAGCCTTGAGGCGTCGTTTGCAGTTGGCATCGCTTTGAATTTGTGCCAAAAGGAGGCTTTACATGGCGTATTTTGTATAAAGTCGAAGGCCCATCCCTATGCCGCGGTATTATGGCATCAACCTTATTGTTTGGGTTTTAATGTCATTCAAAAATGGATGGGAAAAAATTGGATCAAGGCGAATTTATATGGCTTTTTTGAAAAATCATTTTCTGGTACATTAAGAAGCAATGAATGCCTGACCTAAAAATAAAAATTGGTATTGAGCTATTGAAGCTATTCACCCGGTATGCCATTTCCGCGGTTTTGATTTATATGTCAACTCTTTGCACTTTATAAGCCTTGATGGCTTGATTTATTTTGGGAAATGTTTTTGTGGAATATATGATTAAAGCAACATCTATAAAATGTATTATAAATTATTCAATATTAAATGCTAAATTATCAAAAAAATATCATGTGCAAATTATCTTAAGAAAGCCAATGTTTGGTGCGGATTTCGATCTATATTTTGAACGCTACAGATCGATCATAAGCAATTTATTGTGGTTTAAACCAACAGGATGGTGTTATACACAGCGCATGCTATGGCGGACATTATGCACGAATGATTTGAGCTTTTAATGTCTACATAATCAACGCCATTCGGTAAATTCAATCGGATTTATGCGACAAAATAATCGAAAATTTTACCTCGCGAATATATACAACCAAACAAAATTGAGGCAAATATTTGAATAATGCAATATTACATATTTATTGCCATAAAATACTCTTTTAAATGCATAAAAAATTAAGTGAATATCTTTCATACAGTTAGTTTTATTTGCATTTAAAAATTTAGCGTCATTATTGAAACGCCCCATAGATCGTTCGCACAAGACCTATTTTATTAATTTAATAAAAACAGTCCAAGCTGAAGACATGTTTCAATTAAAAGAATAAAAAGCGATATCTTACTGCGATTTTTGGCGGCTTTACGATCCATCAAACGATCGTAACACTCGAAAATTGAGCCGTTTGAAATAGATTTTATCGCCGTCGTCGATTTTATTCGGAATGAACAGAAGGAGTTCCGTGTGTAACGCTCGATTTGAGATCCTTTGTTATGTAATGCTATTTTTTTCGATTTTCGAAAAATTGCGTAATCATTGAATTATCGATCAGATGCTTCGTAAACAGTGTGCGGTCGCCTATGAGGTGTTTTGCATGTGCGAAATTAATTTAAGCACCTGCCCGCAATATAAACACGTACCCTATTTTCCATAAAGGGTAACATTTATCATATGACTTCATCCACCTGGAAAATCAATGAGTCTAGGTTCTACTTTTCCTGCTTTGTTTGTTGTTATTTTAGTCTTCATTTGGTTCGCTTTTATGTTTATTTGTGTTGTTCGTGTGCCGTGTTAATATTGCGCCTTTGCTGGTGTGTATGTGTTTTTAAATCATTATCGACCGGTGGATTTAGTGTTTTTTTTTAATCAAACGCATTTTATTCGGATTTAAACTTCGGTAAACAAAGCTTTTGACAGTTAAGTGCGTACTTTCTGGAAAGTTGATTAAACTGAGATCGACGTAGGGTTGCTTTAACGTTGTTTACTAGATTTGTGTGTCGTTTTCTTAAGATTAAATTTGCTCGTATCAAAGTTCATATTTACCTTTTTCCAGTGGTTCTCCTCAAGTTAAATAATCCATTGTATTGCACACATATGAATGGTTTAAATTGAACACAGATCAGAGTGTTTACACCACTTATCCCTAAAATAATTCGAACCGGCGACGATCGCAGCCGTTCGGTTGATTGAACGCTCTCCGAATTGATGTATTCGAAAGTAGTAAAAGTTTTCGGCGAAAAGTTGGTTGCGGCAGTACACAGTGCGCTTGGAGCGTTCTTCCGATGCACAATGGTAGTGTTTAAAGTGTTTAAACGTTCCGGCGAAAAATTGGAATGTTTATGGGCGTAAAACGTGCGCTTGTCGCGGAAAAGCGTCAGAGTCCGTGCACATATGAAAATACGTCGCGAGTGAAAATGGAAAAGTTTTCGTTCGGGGTGGTGTGCGGCACTGCGGCGAGCCAGTTCCGCGGCGGACGGAGGGTGGGGGACAGAGGGGAGGGGCCGCGGTGGGGGGCGCAGTTACGCAACAGGCCTGGGGGCCACGGCGCTTGCGCCCCCAAGGCGCTCCACCAAACCTAAAGCGATAGTCTGCACACTGCAACTAATAAAATTCAAAAATACATTTCAATCAATCGCATATTTTACGCTTGGGGGTCAAAATCCCCCCAACTATTTTTCCATACAAAAAACTTCTTAACTCCTGGGAAAACTTGATTTTATGCATCGAATTTTTATCATTCGTCAACGAAACTTTTTAGCCAAAAGAATGCGCTATGTATTGTATAACATCGAAAAATCAATACAGGGGACTGTTCTGTCTATACAAGGGTACTGTGTATTCAAATGAAAAATAGCAAAATTGATTTTTAGTTCTGAAATCTTAATGTTAATGTCGAAATAAATTGCAAAAATTGTAAAAAAAATTAAGTACACTCAAACTTTTTTTTGTGCATTGATTTTGAAGTTATGCGTTTATTTTAAGCAATTTTTCTTTTTTAAAAAATTTAATAAAGAGTACGTATCGAGATATTTTGGATAAAATAGGAAATAAATCATCAACACCCACTGAAATTTGAAAAATTTTAATATCGCTATATTCAGGTTTAGATTTTTTTTAAAAAATGTTTTCGTTTTTTTTGCATTTTTCCAATATTTCGACTTTTTTAAAAATATATTTACCAAAGGAATTTCCAAAATTCCAACTACTTGCGGAGTTATAGCTATTTTAGTAAAGCGGCAACTTGGCCGGTCCTACTGTAATGAAATCTTTTAACGCGTTTTTCTCGAAACTGCTTTTTTCAACACGGTTGACATTTTATCTCAAGTTATAATTATTTTATTTACTTCAAATTGGGTACGAATATCTTCTATATAATCCTCTGTTATTCCTAGCAGATTTATGTCAAAAAATATTTTTTAATTATTTAAAAAAAAAATTGGATATATTTTATATAGCTGATTCAAAGTTATGCGGTTTTTAAAATGCATGGAACGCATTTTTACATTTTATATGTAGGTCATAGCTTTATTTGTGCGATTTATTTCTGTGCGATTTTCCGCGGAACACATCTACCGCACAAAAAAAAGTTTTAGTATACTTTGATCGATTTTCAAAATAATTTATATGCGAATCAAATTTATAAAAAACTCTATTCCCTTTTAACGCTTTGACGGACACGTCTCTCGATGCGATTCATGAACGTAAAAATGGAGTCAAACCGTCACTAAACGCACGATAAATTTTCCTTCATATTGTTTTGAATCAATGACATTGATGGCGTTATCTGTTTCGTGTCAATTCTCAGAGCAACGGGAGTGAGAAGTTCTTGTTTTGAAACTTTTTATTGTTGCAGAGGATTGTATTCATGTTTATTGTATTACGAGGCATATCCCGAAAGTAAGTGTATTCAATTTTTATATATTATTTTTTTTTTTTATCAAAATGTATTTGAAAAATAATACAGCATATTGTTGATACACGTATTAAATATATTTTAACATAATTGCCAACTCATTCAATGCATCTGATGAGCCATGGTACAAGCTTCTTCAAGGGCATACCCTTTTCGAAGAACTCTCCCGCTAGCTCCTTCCCGCACTTCAAAACCTCTTTCTGATAAACTTAAATACTGGGAATACGGGGAGTGGTTCAACACATCCCAACCAAATAAGTCCAAAGAAACACTGAGAGCTCAGAAAATTCTCAACTTCCATTTGAAGTCGCGCAAAAAACTCGCGAGCGCTATTGACTCGCTCGCACTTGGCGGGATTTCTTACTGACTTATTTCATGCAACTGGATACTACAACGTGAATTTACATACTACCGTATTCCTGCTATGCTCGCTTTGTCAGGAGATCCCCTTCTATCACTCAGTATGGCTAACCCTTAAAAAACAAAAAAAAACACAGCCCATTATTGTCACAGTACACTTATTTTCCGGATCCGCCTCGTATATTTTTGCTGAGTTTTTTTCAATAGAATTTTTTATCGATGGAGAATATATATATTGGGTTTCGTCGATGTGATTGTGAAATAAGATTTGAAGTGTCCGCGAAGACGATATGCATAGACTTATCCGGTGCAAGCAAGTACATATTATCTGCTGTGTCCGTCAAATTGTTAAAAGTATATTTGGATTAGGGATTTTTTTATCACCTGGTCTATTGTAATGTAACGTTTGAGGCGGGGGCGCTCTCGGGGGCAGAGTCCCCGGGCGGCTCTTCGTCGAGATGGCCGCGCTGCTGCACGGGTCCGTTCTTCTATCGGGCTGTGATGCTGCTGGACGAATGGATGGGAATACGAAGGGCGTCGAAAGGAAAGACTCTCTTCACAAGATAACTATTTATTCCGCGCTACAGGTAGAGAGAGAGAGAGGTCTGGCTGCAGGAGGGACAACCTCCCGCAGCCAAGGCCAACCGACAACTCTCTCGACTCCCGCTTCCTGCGCGTCACTACCCAACCGGTAGTGATGCACACGCAAGAAGCGATCGATCGGTAAGCAGGTGCAATGTCTCCGCAGGGCCACAAGAGATGGCGCTGTTAAAATAGCACATTACACTTGAAGAGAAATGAAAGATTTCGCTACTATGCGGGGATGATAATTCGCCCACGCTACAGTAACATTGCTATATTGCCTCGATCGAATCTAAATGTTTGGATTTTATTATCGTAGCAGGTGCAGGTAATGCAGGAGACTGTTGCCAGAGGGCTGTTGAATTGGATCTCATTGGAATGTAGCACAAAATATAATTAAGTTATGTTATTTTGCTGTACACAGGTAATAATAATATATTATAACGAAACAAAATATATAATACTTAACTTACTTAGTTGAACGCATATTGCCATTTCCGCCTGTCCTGAGCTTCCTCCCTCCAATTGCCCAGGCCCAGATGTGATGTATTTTTTTTATCTGATTAACCAAGTGTAGTCGAGGCCTTCCGACGAGTCTGCTGCCACTCGGTTCAAACTTTAAGATGACTCAGAGGATTCGGTGTGTCGGAATCCGCGCTGGGGCTGTCATAGAATATCGATTAATTATGAAAATAATATAATACGAACTAAAAAATAATTGTTATCAGAGGACTGATGGCTGTGAGAGACGTGCGCCGTCTTTTTTTTAAATCTGAACAACCCAACGTAGGTGATCGGTGCTGCACGGCATGCTTTTGCTGTACATGTCCATGACCTCTTGATTGGACCGCATAGCTTCGCAGTCTGAGATTTCGTCCCGGAGGGATTCGAATGTTTTTCTTAAAGTATCGGAATTGCTACTATTTTATACAAATTTCACAATGAAGTTGATTAATAAAAAGATCTTTAAACGTGCCTAGAAGACCGATGTAAGGAAGATACTCAGATTTTTTCCGATTTTCATATGGTGTACCAAATACATATCATAGTAGCGCGCAGATGTTTTTTTTTAGTTTTAGGTTCGATTAAGTCATTTTTTAATTCGAAATATTTTCGAAAAAGAGTTACGATACACAATTCTGAAGCACTGCTACTTCCATCCGCTTCTATTAGGTCGAACCTATTTTAAGCAACTCACGTCTCAGCCAGTATGCGACTAGCCAAATAAAATATTTACGGTGAAATATCAAGACATGATAATGTATTCTAGCTACAAGGAACAAGGATCAAAAGAAGCGAGTCCTGCATTTAATAAAGCGAATCCTTTTCATTTGTCCACCTTTTGTATTCAAACACACGAGACTATCCTTCCTAACAACCGTACAATTTAAAAACTGCGGCAGTGTAACGGTTGCAAAACAAGTTCTTCCTCGCAGAGAGAGAGAGACGTCGATATGCAAATTTGCTAGATTAGAGCGAGACGACGCCGTTTTTGACAGCGTTGACTCCGAATCGTGTATCATAATTGTGAGGTTAGCTATAAAATAACAGCACAATGAAACAGAACAAACATAACAGGTAACTAATGATTCATTCATATCAGACTACTTGTACTTTCCACTTCATATTTTCACGAAATGCTACTGGTATTTATGGAAGACTAGGTCATCATTGTTTTAGTTTCGGTTCAGTTCCAAATATTTATATCGGTTCGGTTATGGTTTATTGTGTGAAAAACTATAAACTTTGTTAAATTAAATTGCTAAAAAAAAAATAGTTTTTGTTACTTTATTGTTTAGCTTAAAGAGGTAAGACACAGAGTTGTGTTTGAATTCCAGTGATTTAAAAATAGCATTCTTACACGTTGAACTCGGAGACAGATAGAGACGGAATGTGTCTTGCACGTTGAGTTTGGAGAGAGACAGAAACGGAGAGTGTATCTTGCAGGTCGGAGACTGTGAATGGAAGACAGAGACGGAGAGAGATTATGTATATTTATTTATGTACAAGTTTCATACACGCTGCGACGTTCCTGACAGATAAGTAGATTTGTACGGATGACAATTGGCGGGCATATAAATAAGTATAAAGTCGGCACCCGCCACGGGCACAACTGCTTAAATATTGGGCTGAACCAGTTGACATAAACCCGCAATAAAATAAAGAAAACAATATTTTCAGCCGATTGTAAAATTTAAACAACCCATCCGATCAGTCTTCTTCGGACAACTCGTTTTGCAGTGAGACTTCGTAATCGTTCTGTAGACACGTTTGGCTATGGCGTCTGATCGCAAAGCAGTCATTTGTTATGTCGGCGGTAAGAAAAGCGGACCGGTTGGACACAAAGATCTTGTGGCCACTCCGTCCTCTTTTAGGGCTTTTTGCGGCATTTTCGGCCTTTCATGATCTACACGATCACGGAAGCCCCCTCATAAGGCTAAATTAAATAACATTGACTCGCACCAAATGCCCCCCCCCCCCCCCAATCAATAAAATCTTAAATAGTGGGACTAATGAACAGCTCGGGTCAGTGGAGGATCCCCATGTTCCTCTGTCTTAGATGTGAAACGATGGCCCCATGTTTCATCCATGGTTATCAAGAGCCATGACCAAGATAAAACTGGTTCTGCTTGTCGTTGTAACGTTCGTCTCGACATCAGAGTCTCGCAGTTCTCTCTATCTTCTAATATATAAAAATGAATTGGATTTTGTTCGTTCGAAATGCGCTGCTATACTGTTCATCAGATTGCAATAAGACTTCGCCCACTTACTGCTAAGGATTGCGCGAGTAACATAGGCATAGTCGAATATATAAAAATCAATGTTTGTTTGTCCGTATTTAATGCGCTGCCATACCGTTCATCCGATTGCGATAAAACTTTGTCAACTTATTGTTTACACTTGCGAGAATAACATAGGCATGGTAAAAAGAAATATTTTTAGTATATTTTATAACTTTACAATTACATTAAATATATGACTGTCTGTTATTCATACAATTATCTGACAATGTTTAAATTATAACAAATACTGTTGTTTTGCTTATAATAAATAATATACTTATTGTGAATAAATATTTATTGTTTCTATTGTATATATATTCTATTATTTTTTTAATCTTGTAAGGAATCCAGTTAAATCGCTGATAGTTTTGGGTCGTCATTTTTGCATCTCGTGATGATATCAGTATTAATGTACCATTTTTGTTTCATGTGGTTTTCTTAAGAGCCCTCAACAGGGAAAGCCCCAAATACTAATCAATTTAAAGCTTATATTTGTGATAAAAATGAATAATAAATGAGCACGGAGACGTTCATATTGCAGGATAAATGATGAAAATTTTCATGTAATAGAATAAGGACTGCTTAAACTGACGGATACAACCCTCGTTAAGCCGTAGGACTTATATTTATTGGTAATATTTCATAATATACCGTGTGTTATAATATAAAAACATGTTGTAGCAAATTTATTTAGCGAGCCGTAAGATAGAGGTGGGAATTAAAACACAGTCAGGGTTAATGTGCTCATTACATGACCCTCGTTTAAGTAATGCAGTGTGATTAACAATTCCGATGAATATTAAACTGCTGTTATTAAAAATTTATAATCTTCGATCGTTTGATGCTTCGCAGTATTCTTGTTTATTATAAATTGATCGTAGACGTTGCAGCTATATTTGAGTCAATCGTTCAACGTTTGTTTAATAATTGCAATTATAGTCTTGATTATTTGCAAGTGTTTAAGAGCTACTTTGAAATTATTTTATATTCAAACAAAGGTATAAAAATAATATCATTCTGATCTTCAGTTTTTGTGATAGTTTACAAAACAATTCCCAAGATGCATCCTCGCTTTGTCAGGGTATCACTATCATTTGGGGTTTGACGTCTACAGCCAGACTTAGTTTCTTTGTTTGTCAGGATCGTCCCATTGAAATAGCATTTGTGCGACACGGAAAGTAGCTCAAGCTTAAAATTTAGCTTGAATTTTTGATTGATATCTATAAAAGACATTTTGTGATCAATCTCATTATATCGGATTGATTTTTCGGCAATGAAAACCCTTTTAGTGTAACATATTCACGAATGGAATCCAGCGCAGCTAGCTGGGCAACGGGCAATGAATATTTTAATTCTTCCTGCACGGTTTGAACATTCCGCATCGGTGTTTTTATTAAAAAAATCCAAAGTACCCTTTCAAGATGTCTCACTAATCCAGTTGTGTTTAACCCTTTGCGTGTGATTTGTTTTGGACAGTGGTTGCATTGGGTTATCTCCTTTTTTGTAATGTCTCCATACTTCCGATTCACTGGAAATTTTTATATTAAAATCCGTTAGCCACCCATCAGAGAACGGACACAAAAACAGCACAAACTAGCTCCAAGTTAAAGAGACAAACTGATATTGTATTTACACAAGATTGATCTTCTATTTGTACCCTGTTATACCGGGACGTCTCGACGCAGAATAACATATGATCGTCTTATAAGTCGTCGGGATTGGGAATAGATAAGGAAGATATTGTGTTATGGATGCATAAATAAATTCAAATGCGTATTAAGATTCTATTTACACACTTTATTTCAATAATGAACATAATAAATAATGGATGACAGAACTTGTTTATATTGCATATTTAAATACTATTTACGTAAGATGAAATTTGACAATATTGAGATTGGGTGCTCGAGACTGTACTTGTACGCTATATGGCGGCGCATCGCCGTTTCATCCCGGGTACTCGATATCAAACCGAAACAATTATTGCCATTTATGATTACAATATTTTTTCTTGAAAGTACACATACATTAATAGTAAATATTAATAACAAATAATTGATGTCGTAAAGATAATTCATAACTAGAGTATTTTTAATAGGGATCCATTTTACTAAGAAGCATGAGAGGGATATATTGTATACACATTTCAAACACACTATACACCCTCTATGCACTAGCCAATTAATTCAGTCTTAAAATGGATGCCGACAATATGCCTCTTTTTTCATTTATTTATTGACTCTTTAAAAATAGCTAGTTTAATAATTCAAAAAGACAAATAACATGATTATTCTCACAATACATAAGCTTATAGAGCTATAGAAACATTTAGATGTAACATAAACATGTTAACTAACATTATTTTAAAATGTGTTTTTTTATTCTCACGAATACTAAATATACAGTGCAATTATACATTTTTCTCGCACTAGTTTTGGCCTATGACGCGCGTGTGATTTTACTCGCATTATAAATCAATACTGCAGCAGTCACACTACGTGCACTTCGTATAATATCACTTTTTAATATGTACACACGTTTGATGCACAATTTCAATGTTCGCCCCCTCCCCGATAACGATATCCTTATAAAATGAACATATTCGAGTGATCGTCGTCACTCTACACCGCCATATGGCTCGATGCGATGATCACAATACACAGATCTTTTTAATAATAAAACCACTATATATGTATATAATTATTTAAATATTATATTTAGAACGGAAAGAAATATGTATGTAAATTTACCGATTTTGGAATTTTATTTATTCATTATCCATTTAGAAGCATCTATGAACAATTATATTCTCGAATGAACGAATTGAAGCTTTTGATCCGAGGGTTGAAATTTTTTACCCTGATATTTTGGCCAGATTGCACATTATTCACAATCACTTCAGTCTCCTGTGTGTATCTTTTTTTTTTAATAATAATAATCTAGCTGCAAGGATAATCTTAATTGTTTGTGAAATACTAAATTTTGTTCAAGCGGGTCGTTCATACAGGGTGCGGCGGGGAAACTTCCTTATTTAAAACGCGCGCCTTGAAGCGACAGTTATTCCGAGACGCGTGGAATGGCGTTCATTCGAAAGAACAGGATCTAACGTTTTTATTCATGCAGATCTAATAACGATCATGTAATTATGATTATTGATCTAGCGTTAATTAAATTAAAATAAGGTATTTTCCCTGCCGCTTCCTATATTATGCAATGTTTTATACTCAAGTAAAAAAATACAATTAATAAATATTAACACTTTGAGAACCGCGCTTTTTGGTGTAAAAAAGCTGTGGGGGCCGCTCGTTTTAGGCAAATTTCGCAAGAAATCAAGACCTTTATAATAATTTACATATCTTTTTAACCTATGAGTGTATATACGTGATATTTTCAGGTTATATTCTACATAATCAAAGGTATAGATATGTGATCTTCATTTTACAACTTTCGACCAGTGGTTCTCAAACCAACGAAATACATTTTTTTTTCTTTCTATAAATATTACTTGTTATTTATATTTCATTTAAAATTTATTTACTATATGAGGGTGATAATACTTCGCAATTCTATGGAAGGACCGCCACTGGATATGTATATATCCTTTACTTCAGGATCGTCCAACCTTTTTTGTCTTGGGAGCTACTTTTCAATTTAAAATTGTCTTAGGATCGATTTCTAATATGATTCTTATAGGAAATTTATTTACTTTCTTCAAACTTAAAACTCAAATTTATATACCCTTTATATCTGTAGAGAAATCTGTCAACGAATAGTGAAATATTAGTGTCGGTAACATTTTTTTTTATGATGTTGTAGGCCCACGTTTTTACGCCAAATGGCGTCAGCGGTTCATAACGGTTGGGGAATTTTTACGCCAAAAGGCGTCAGCGGGTCTCAAAGTGTTAATAAAACCATTGGAAAGCATATAATGATATATATATAAATATGTATAAACACTAACATTATTAAAAACTTCCAATTCATCAATATGTGCAGATTTTTAAATTTCGAACTCGTGCATTAAAATTTAGTATCATTACGTCAGTGCTGGAAGAGGAAAAATTAAGTTACAAAAATCAATTTGTTAAATTTTTTCACTTTAAATTACAATAAACATGCATTAAGACCCTGTTTAATTTAAAGGCTAGTAATATTTTTATCATGAAATAAGCAGATAAATTCGGTTTAAGCTTGTGAACCATACACATATACATTCTATAAAAATGAAACATGTCCCATGAACTAACCAACGCATAAACGACACGTACAAAAGGGTCTCCGAATTAATTCATGATTTAGCCGAAATAATAACCGTAAGATTGAATTTAATAAGTGCTCCTACATATATTTAATTTTTTACATCCATTAAGTCTATATAGTAGAAATGGGACACCGATGAAATCAGGTACCTACGTCTAAAAAAATCAGAGTAGTCAATGTCATAAAAATCTTACTTCCTTTTCTTTTATATTTAAGAATAATTAACATATAGAAAAAAAATATAAATATGATCAACTTGGCACATTAACACTTTTATTTTCTCCTCTAATCACAGCTATATAAAATTATTTGTATTCCCGTCACAAAATACAATTTCTATTCTTTTAAAAAATTACACATTAATGTCTTTGAATATACTAGACCTTACATTTGAAAAAAGCTCTAATATTGTTGTGATTGCCTTTTATGTTTTTTTTTTAATCAAAAGCATTACAATCTAACAAATACCCTATAGTACCGTTCATTTATAATGTAGATGTTCTCTCGCGCTCTTCACTTCATTCATATAAATTACAGTAACAAATATATGAGCAAATATTTTCAATAAAACTAAGCAAACATAATAAAAACTATACATACATATATATTCATATACACCAGTTAACATTTAAGATTTTTTTAAAAATTAAAACAGTAAAAATCGTGACATTATCATATTAATAACACACATTGCATAATCGCACGTCTCACATTACCCCGATAATAAATAAAACAAAAAATTCACTTTGGCCAACAAAAATATCTCTCTAAATTTAATCAATCACATTTATTTTAACAACTTTGACAGATTTTTTCATTGCTGTATGATTTGCACAGTTAAAAACAATTTTTTACAAATAAATACTCGTTTAGAAATCCGCGTTAATCAACGACTCGACAACATATAAATAGAAAATAACGTTTGGTATAAGTTATCAGTCAATAAATACACTCTTTATGCAGTACTTTTGAAGTGCGAAATTAAACAAAAAGGAGATCTTCGATCAGACTTAATCAATTAAGATACAATGAAAACATCTCATCATAGTTTACCTGATATGCGCATCATTGAAATCGCAACCGCGATTCCGAGGGCTAGAGAGCAGAATACGGTATATTTATAGCTACGCACGGCTACGTATAAATTAATCTCAATTTAACGAAGTGCGTCATAAACGGGAGACGGTAATAGATCGCGTCCTGTCGAAAATGTCGTTTTTTTTAAATTCTTATCTTTTGACCATCGGTCGTGTCTCATGCAATCCCTTTGCAATGCGTATTGAATATTGAATAACCATGCGTCAAGTGGATGGCGATATCCTGGGAGCTGAAATTGAATCAAATCCAATGCAGACTATACGAGAATTAATCGACAAGCTTGGATAAGCGTTCAAATACGCTTGAAAAAATAGGAAAGACCATAAAACAGCGAGCGGTGCCTCTCAGTCACCAAGTTTTGGCCTAACGAATATCGCTTCACGAGTCTACTCCTGGCCTTTTGTTACGAGGTATCGAGTGACACAATGTATTATATGGCTACTAAGATGTCTTATCTCAAAACCGAGTTCGAGCTCAAATCTGAAGCTGAGCTCTTGGCAATCAGAATATTTCTGAGCCCAATAACGACGAAATTACATCTCTATATAGTCGGTCTGTCTAAACCAGTGGTTCCTAACCTAGGGGGAATTACCCCTACAGGGGTAAAACAGGTGTTCTGCGGGGGTAATCATGCTGGTAATTTTTGGTATGTAGATAATAAAATGGCAGATCAGCGCCATGTGGCTGAGCACAAATTTTAAAGAGGGGTAAAATCAGTTTCCCTGATAGGCCATAGGGGTAATCATACTGAAAAGGTTAGGAAGCACTGGTCTAAACGATCGAACGTGGGTGTACGTGTCGCGATTTAATTGATAAAGGTGTTGTAATCAAATTAAAAACGCAAGACGATGGCTTTTAAATGGACAATTAAAGAAACCAGCACCTCAATCGGGTCTTCAAAGGGATAATCTATCATGATTAACCCTTTGTGATCGAGTGGTGCCTCTCAGGCACCATTGTATTGACGCGATAACTCGAACGGTGCCTCTCAGTCACCACTCGAATCGACGCGGTAAATTGAGCTCAAATTTCTTGGCAATCAGATTCTAGTGCATCAGATACATAGCCAGCTTGCGCATGGGAACGAAGACGGAGTGATGAAGATAGCGACGACACGTTCAATCAAATCGAAGGACGAAATTAATTAATGCATTTTTTGGTTTGAATTTAAATCATTCATTTAAAAAACGACATTTTCGACTGGACAGTCTATTATTTATGCGTAAAATAAAATGATAAAATGAGCAAAACCGGCCGCCAATTTATATCGATTGGCGACGCGTTAAACGTATCAAGTAAACTGTCCGGCTTCTGTTTGGCAAATCGATAAATACGTCTTCCGTTTGGAACACGGCTAATATTTTGGCACATACGAGAAGTCGTCGTGTGAAACATACAAGATTTATTGGCGCATTACAGTACGATAAACCTATGATTATACGCTGCGTGCGCGTCTCTTAGTACTTTGTATGTTTATATACACATTATATATATAATAAAAACTCCCCAATGATATGAAAACGTTATTTGATATTGATAAAGATATGTTAAGTACATTTTTCCATGCTTAGACGCGTGAATGATATTAAAACGTAAAATTACCTAGTATCAAACGATAATCAACTTACAAAATATATCCTTAAAGTCTAATGTAATTGTTTTTTTTTTGTTTTTTGTAATATAAATCTATGCCCTATGTTTGATAGATTAAAAATAAAAATACTTACGAATATAAAAAAAATTAAAGCTGAACGTATTTTCATGATCCGGAAAAATGAGATTAGAGACTGCAAGTCTAAATAAAATTTAATTAACATCGAAACGTTTAAATGATATAAATATATATATATCGAGAGACTAGCAGATCAACACTTAATAACTATATTTACTAATTTTGGAAAATATTAAATTAATATGAGCATTACGAAAGTATATTTAAATTTGATTACCCTCCCACAAATATACGTATCCTTATAATTATTGCGTAATTAACATAATTGTCGTCGTACTAATATTCAAACGATAAAATGATATGTGATCGAATCGATAAAAATTCAATATAATTCCCCTAATGCAATAAAATGCTAAATAAATTTCAAAAGGTACGATATTATGCCTCTTTAAAAATACTGATCGAATTTAAATCTGAAAATCGACGACGTACGTCATTTTAAGCTTCTAATATTAAATATATCAACTACGTTTATAAATTACAATTGATTTAATTCCCCTATAAAAACAAACAAAAATAGGAAATATGCGCCGTTTTTATGAACGAATAAGATGAGCAACGATGGAATTTTCAGCCCGATACAAAATTGATTGGCACACACGTTTCCGCCGTCCGTAAATGAGCATTTCATAATATATTCATATAATACTTTTTTAACTCCAGGAAGACATTAATTTGGAAATAAACGCGATTAAATTTTGTGTGTTTCCGTGTGAATCTCTCTTTAATAATTAAGAGTCATGCTTAAAATTACGCATTAAGTTATCTAGCTGACGTGTATAGTATAACCACAACAACAAATATAATTAAATAAAAATAACAAATCTTTGGTTTTGATCCCGAAACCAATTTTTTTTTGAACATTTGTTTCATTTAATTTATTTTTTCTTAATGGATTTGATCCCGTCAGTTTCGTATTGATCATGCCTTCCCTCAGACACAATAGATTGTAAACACGCCCTTCCGGCCATTATGATAGTATTTACAAATTATATTGTCATTAAACCCTCTCACTCATTTTTTTTTTTTTTGTAACTATAAGCTAAAGCTATATACTATTATAAATATTCTTTAGATTTGTATTCTGAAACAAAACCGTCGACTACCGTCTATAACGTTAAATTAAAATAGTTGTATTTTAATTTATTTAACTTTTGATATGCAATACCTAACTATTCATTAAGACTTTCTTTTTAATGCAGTCATTTTTTTAATCCTCAACAGCAAACATCTTTGTTTTTATGTAGCGTACCGAAGATGTATGGATGCTGTTCAACCATCAAAATAGTGTGAGATCAAAAAAGATCATATCGACGCTGCCAAATTTTCATAAAATTTGACAAAAATACATTTTTAATTATCATTATCCAAAAAATGAGAATATCTAAAATACATTCTAGTTTTTATGTATATATATTTTTTAAAAGACACCCAGTGCAGGCATCTTTGATTGCT
Source organism: Stenopsyche tienmushanensis (assembly GCA_008973525.1). Lineage (NCBI taxonomy): Eukaryota > Metazoa > Arthropoda > Insecta > Trichoptera > Stenopsychidae > Stenopsyche > Stenopsyche tienmushanensis. The sequence goes on from WACJ01000542.1 coordinate 1,294,244, forward strand.
TCTTTTAAATCAATTGGATCACATTGTGTAAAAAATTGATGTGAATTTATGCCAAAACTTTTATGATGTTTGCACTCTCGCAATACGACGACAATATTTAGTGAATCGGTGCTTTCACTATGTGATTGGGTGCAATGTAGTGGTACCCTGCAATCGGCTGACCGGCAGTCTCCATGAAAATTCTGAAACATATTAACGACGATTAAATATCACAACGAATCGAAGCTCATATAAGAATAACTATCAAGCAGTTAAACTGCGTTAAAATAAGATCTAATCTATTTACGTTTAAATACACAAATATTATGATATCGACATGTATATATATATATATAAATATATGTAGAGATAAGAAATTAAATGTTCTTTTATACAGTAAATATTAAATTTAAACTGGCGTTCAAAAATGAAAATCAAATAAATGAAGTGAAAATCAAACAACCCCTATATAATAAACGGGGATATAATTTTCATTTTAACAGAATAACTAGAATGGAAATGCAGGTCAAATATGAAATATATGAAAGTGGGAAACATATTATTTTTCTCGGGACATACAAACAAGGTAAAAGGTAGGCTTACCAGGACTTTTGAATCTCCGAACAGGCAGGGAAGTGGTATATTTGGAGTCAGGTCTTCCCATTTGATTGGTTGGATTTAGCACTTGGGATAGTTTATTGGTTCTCCGGAATAGTTTAGTGGAAAAAATCAGCATACAACGGATATCCGAGGTGATGTTTTTTTTGTTACAAAGTAAAATATAAACACTAAATTATATAGCATACCTTTAAAGCTGTAAAATTAAAGTCATAAAAGCGAATCTTTTATAAATGCCATTTTGCGCTCCCTCAAACTTAAATATTTTGCACGTATTCATCGAAAAACAGTAAATCATCAATAGAAAATATCGCGCGTTTAATCTCATCGAATCTCCGATTTACCATTTTCTAAATAAATGACGTCACAGCGTTTGAGGTGTGTTACGATGCGGCAATCAAATGCGCTCGGATGGTTAATGAAATTTCCTTTAAAAATTATAGCTTTAAACACTTTTAACAATCACCGTTTGATATTGAATCGGCATTCATGTAACGCCGATCCAACGACAAGCGGAGCAGTGTGTTTCACGCTTTAAACAACCCTTTCACCGTTCCCTTATTCCTATGAGATTTACACATGCTACCATTTAATAAGCCTGAAAAAAATCTTACCGGCTAAAATGAACATCATCGTATATAAATCGTGAAATAATGAGTCCGTTAATCATTCAATGAACTTTATTCATAAATTGTAACAGCTGTGTACTACAAGTCTAACAACTAATACAGAATGAAGAATCTTAAAACAACGACCAGGCAAGCCACGAGCTCACCGCACGCGAATGCGACGGCGGAAGATCCGATCGGATCTTCGGCGTCGTCGCATTCCACAAATCCCTCTATGAAAATATATGACGTACATAATAATGACTTATCTAAAATACGTTTATAATAAATGCTTAATGAATAAGCAAGACAAATACACTCTTATTTAAATAATCTTATGGAAATTTGAAACGCGTTCGAAATCGAACATTTCACAAAGCCCGCGACTTCCATGAAACAAAGACCATTTTATATCAACGACGATTATAGAGATTTTAGTTTTAAATGCTTTGATCATTATTACATCGATTCACATATATAAACTTCATACATTACATAGATTATGTATTTATTAATTACAAAAATATTGAAGTCAAATTTCAATAATCACACACCAGTGACGATTTCATTTCATAATAACGTCTCTTCGCATTCACTTCAGATAAGCAAAAAGAACGAAGCCCTTCGTTGACAGACGAGAGAGCGACGGAGCTCTAGGCGGGGGGAGCGCAAAAAATATGAGATTCAACCAGCATCCTATTAGGTAAAGCCAAATCGACGCTCGATCCCGCGATCAATATTAATAAAAATCCGTCTTTGCGTGCGGTGACATTTTTCTGGATTTATTTATTATGAACGATCTGCGTATAAAAACAATATTTTACTACGCCTATGTTATTCCCGCAAGTGTAAACAATACGCCGATAAAGTTTTACGGCATACGGATGAACGGTATGGCAGCGCATTAAATACGAACAAACAATAAATACTCAAAAATCCGCTCGTACGGTTCCAGATCGTTAAAACGCACTTTAAGTCGTATTTATTACGTTTGGCTTTACCTAATATCGTGATTCGTGCGATTTTGGTTAGGATAATATATCTTTTGCGTGTACATTAATAATTAAAAAAAAAAGATTTAATGCAATTTTTACCCACAGTTGATACGAGTGTATATTTAATTCCATCTATATACACTAATTAAACTTAGGTGTACACATTATTAAATTAAAAATAATATAAAAAGTACAATAAAAATATTAATTTCTCAATATAGCTCCGTAGTTAATACTCGTAAAGATTTACAAACCTGCGACTAGAGATGAACATTTGAGGATTTTATCAATTAAAGCGATAACGATTCGTCGAATTCATGTATAACCGAATTATTAAAGACCGAGTACCCGATTCAATTCAAAAGCAGCGTTTATACACACATAAAAAATACAGAGCATATGTAGAAATTAAATGTAAATATGTTTGGCACGTTTTCATTTCATATATAAACATATCATCTTATACAAAAAAAAACAAAATTGTTAAAAAAATAATCGTAAAAGATACGCACAATTTCAACTATAATGAAAATATCAAAAGAAAGTGTTAATGCAACAGGAAAAACAATATGCATAAAATAAAGAGACGTTTCTAAAATTTCCGATAAATTTTTCTTTTTAAATCTGCATGATATACATAATCAATTTTAACGAGCTTCGATATATATATAATTCAAACCATCAAATTATTCGATAGACGATTAATAAAAAAAAAAACCCTACGCACTATAACATTTGCATCATAATTACAGAGTTGGACTGTCAATTACAATTGCGTTTTTAATGTTTGATCTCCATATAATATAGAAAGTGTATTGTTACAAAAAATATATAAATTCTACTTTAACACATCGGCAAATTTGTATCTCGTGTCATACTGATATCATTTATTTTCAGGTCCGTGTGGATTCAAATAAATATATATGTATGTAATTGCAACCAAAATAAAAACACGTTAGCCATACTGGTTAGGTAATCCTTAAAGCCTTACATAAAGCTACAAATATTTGAAATACTCTCGAATAATAAAATGCATTTATCCAGTTTCAAAATACACTTCAAAAACACACTGGAGGAAAAAGTACAACACCGTTACAATAAAAATTAACAGATTTCATCATCTTCGGTCGTAGCAGTGACAAAAAAACGAGGACGACGTCGAAATGTATCCGAACGCGTCTCGAATTAGTGAATAGCAATTATGAAGCGCGCACAACCTGACTAGATGTTAAGATTTTGAGTCGACGACTACTGCGCACAGTCTACACTGTCGAAAATGATCATTTTATTTTTTTTTAATCCTAAAACGCATATATTGAATTTCAAACCTTGGTCCATTTCAAAGCACTTGATTTATTTTAAAAATCTATACTTCCACAGACATGATTAGATTTCATATCACCAAATCTGAACGAGTCTCGTGTCTGATTGATCGCTAAAAGCTATTAACACATTGGATTCAGTAAATATTACTATCATCTAACAATGTCGAATAAATTCAATTTTAGATCGTAGATCACACACACACAGGTTCCCGGTACCAAATTCAGCATTAATTAATATAAAAAACAATTCATTATGATTTATGAATCCGATGATTTTATAATTGGGAGGAACAATACGTTTGCTGCTTTTGGGTAGAAATAGTGAATTTAAAACATATACAATTCACAATAATACTGTAAAAATATAGGTTTGCGTATTAATTTTAATGTGAATTTCAGATTTGGTTTGAAAACCCATTTAATGAACAGTGTGTTATAATAGCTAATATGGATTAAACTTGGTTCTTTCCGTTTTTAACTTGGTCGGTTGATCGGATCCGGATGTAGGCGCAGGTGAGCGTGTACGTGTTGGTCCTCTGTGCGGGCGGATGCACCCCAGTAGTTTGTACTGGAGCCGCTGCCAAAAGTTCTGATAATCCTCCTAATGCGCTAAGCGAATTTAATGCGTTAAGCGCCCCAGGTTTCGTTAGAAGCTGAGCCAGCGGAATAGCTGACGCGAGAGGACTGGTTCCGGTGGCGGTGGAGCTGTTGTTACTTCCTTGCGTGCCAGTTCCTGTACTTCCTTCCAGATTAGCCTTCTGCAGTTCCACGCTGCGGAAAGAGAGAACAGGTGGTGGTGTGAGGGAAAAAAGTTCGGGAATAACAATGGCAGATTTCAGGGCAGGCTCATTTTGAAAATGGTTTCATCAATCAACATACACACTTTGGTTATGTAATGGGGGTAGAGTGGTAAACAGCGGGTATGTTTTTGGTCAGCGTTATATGTTACGATTTATTGAAATAAAGAGGAGTAAGAGACGAAAAAACAATCGATACAAAATAATTCTCAAAATAAAACAACAAAGAATCTCGTGAGACGTTCCAAACAATAAAATTTGCAAAATGTGAATCCAAAATTAGCAAACACAATCCTAACAATTTTACCATATTTAATTAATTATATTAACCATAAAATACAGAATGTATTGGCAGACGTATGAAAATGATATTAGAGCCTCGTAACAGCACATTAAGTTGATCAAAAATTATTATAATTCAACTGCTCAATTGACGGAATTGTGTTCTACTATTTTGTCTATTTCGTTAATCAATATTTATAAAAACTGAAGTAGCAAGGAAATATTAAGAAATTATATTTTGCCCATATCCATAATACGTGAAGGAGCACAAAACAATTTTTTACGTGTTTTATAATGATGATTTTTGTTGACCGTTAAAGCATTGCAAAGATTCATCTGTAAAGTTTTAAAATTACGATTCGGCTCATACACATGGTTGACAACCACATACTTAAACTATACAAACAATTACAATTTGGAATTAATTTTAGTTTAAGCTATTTTATGGAAAATACCATTACATAGTCGAGTATAAAAATATTTTGCTGAATGCTGCACGTCGCAAAAATCCCTTAATCCAAATAATAAATTATACTTTTTACAAACGCATTTTTATATCTATTATTGGGTGTGTGAATAAAATCCTGCCGTTTCACCATCGGACGACCATTAAAGTGACGAATTTTGTGCCAAGTCAATTGAATTGAGTTGTATGATGACGGGGAGACACCCTCAGTTGGCGTAGAAGCGAATCTGAGATGCATTTAAGCGTCACATATGTCTTCACTCTACACCGGCGAAGAAAGAGGGCACTGGATTTTTTGTACTCCAGAAAGCCCTTTCCAGTCGAGTCAAAAAAATTGTCTAGAGTAGTTTTTCACTGTCTCCCTAAGATAACTACTCTGTCTTTACAAACTTTCCACACTCCCTATTGAGACGGTCGCACAAGCATTCATCAATGCGTTCATTCCAACGAGGCCCATAGTTCTGTAGTGGACTGTTAGTGGCTGCAATATGATGATAATGACTTTATTCAATAGAAATTTGCAGCGGAAGCACATCGAACCTATTGTGATCGATTCAAAAATAATGATTATGATGAGAATGCGTGTTCCGAAAAAGTCAAGCAAGGAAACATTGCTTAATGAAGATCCATGTCAAACAGGTTTCAAACATGGTTTCAGAACCTGAAGTTTCATCCCGGAGGTCCGAAAAATTTTCCTCTCGAACTTCTCAAGGCGCATTGCATCCCGAGCGGTCATGGTCCATGTTTCACCCCCGTAAACGACTACTGATTATCGTATTGAATCCTGGAGGTTATTTCATTGTACATCAAGTTCTTCTCCGTGAGGATGGATCCCAGGATATTTAAAATCCCCTTTCAATATTTTTGTTATTGACACTCACAGAAGTACAACCTCCAATATTCACTCTCGAAACCGTCGTTAACCTTTTTGTGAGTACTTACGGAAATATCCGTTTTGACCTTCACTATTCAGAAAGAGCACTCTTGTGCATTGAAGCTCCGAGGCGGACAGAGACAAAGAGAACTTAGCGCAGTTCGGGAGACTGAGACGGATAGTTCCTCGCATGATTGTATAGATCGTTAAGTCCAAATTTATCCACTTAAAATGATTTCGATTTCAAGTGTGTTATTTGTTTACGCAAAGAAACGACCGAATATTGTGTGTTATCGAGAGTGTTTGTTTATTTAACTGCTTGCCGTTCTTCGCTGCGTGTCGAATGAGTCTTTGTTCAATTATCATTTCCTTCTAAAGGAGGAGCACTTGAATCGATTTTTTGTGCATTGTTTATGTAAAGAAATGACGAGTGTTCATGACAAGTGGCTCTGCCTCGAATTGAAGATTGTCTTACGCTGATTAGGAGCTGACAGAAAGTAATCGGTGTAAAGCGATTATGACATCAACGACTTCATCGATTTTAAATTTGCTCAATAACGAAAAGGTTAATTAAGTCATCTCATAATTGATAGACATACCGAAGGCAGCAGCCGCCCTGTCGATAGACGTAAGCGCCGTTAAAGCTTCCGATTTCGATTTCGTCACGACGTCAATGTCGTCCGCTAAGGCAAGATACATTATATCTTCGTTCTACGAATGTCCGAGTCTTGATCTGCCAGCTTCACTCATAATTGCTTCCAATGCAATATTAAAGAGAATCAGGGAGAGGGCGTCCCCTTGTCTAACTCCTGTCATTACCTCGAAAGGATCGGATCTTTGGTGCCTTACGACTTGAAGCGGAGAGATGTGGACAAGCATCTTTTTGCATGTGCTCCAACGTATCATGACTGACGATGAAAAGTGGATATACTATGATGATCCCAAGCGTTAGATTAAGCTTGACCAAGCAGTAGCATCGACGTCAAAGCGGAATATCCATGATTCCAAGCTTATGATCCGTATTTGGTGGGATCAGCTCGGCGTATTGTACTATGAGCTGCTCCAACCCAAACAAACCATCACAGGAGACCTCTATCGAAAGCAATTGACGCGTTTGAGCATCGTCCACAGAAGAGAAAGCGGCTACAATATGCCTGAAGACAGGACAAAGTGATTTTGCAGCATCATAACGCTAGGCTACATGTTGCATCAGCGATCAAAATCTACCTGGAAACCATTTATTCAGATTGACTACTCATCGGTGGCTGGCTGAGCATCACTTAACTTCATACGCAGATACCAAAACAGCGAGAATTTATTCACACACCCAATATATAATATTTCACGTAAATACGAAAATTGCATCCGTATTCTCAATTGCAAATTAAATGCATAACGAACCTTATTATAAGCCCATGTATTAAATTTGTAATCAGTTATATACAGAGTTAGTATTTTTCGAAAACCAGGCAATTAATATGGGCTCATTAAAAACATAAATGTGGTAAAAATATTTTCAAATGTGCAATGTAAAAAATAGAAGAACGGGTATTAAAGCAGTTTGGGTATTATAAGCACAAGATATAAGAAATAAACATTATACAAAAAAGTGCAATGACCATTTATTAAAATCATTCAGATGGACAAATGTGATTATGTTTTATAGGAAGAACTGGGACTTGAGGAATCTTGATTTTTATATTTTTCAAAACTCTACTATCCAGTCGGTGATCATTATTATTTAAGCTTTGCCGATTAAATTTACTTAGATCCGTTCAAATTGTGTTATAAAAATTAGATTTGATAACATCTGAATGAGAAAATAAATGATCCTTAAAACCATAAAAAAAACAGCAACTGATACCATGCCCTGAATTTTATTTACATAATACAAATATTCATCGGAAATATGTATTTGCATAAAATAGTTCCAGTTTATATTAATTTTTTCTTGGGTGTTTTTGAATTTGAGATTATTGAAAAGTTAGAAATTAATGCCTTTTAGTTTATTTTAAACAAAAAAACCAATGGAAAAACTTTGTTTGAATTAAGTTTACTTCGGAAGGAAATTGAAGCCAAACAGTGCTTTCCGTTATTTTTTTTTTCTACAAGTGGAAATTTAGTCAGCTGTAGGCACGGCTGCGGCTGGATCGGGACATTGGACACAAGTAAAAACTAAGCATGGATATCTTGGATAAATCACAATGATGAACGAGTCATGGAGTAAAGAAACTAATTTTTTGAATCAAAATCATTATATGGACACGGACCTGGAAAAAATCACAGGAAAGACAAGATTTTGGAAATGTGGAAAAAAATATTTTTCTCTTTCCTTGACAGAACCTAGCTGAAAGAAATAACATGGGGAGCAACACGAAATTCAAATAACAGTTGGATAAAAACCGAAGCATACAATCGATATTTATTTAAATCAAATTACTATCATACAATATTAAATATATATTTCCGAGCGTATGTAATTCGTTTTTTATCCAAATAAGCCCCATTGTTGCTTCTTTGTCCGCATTTGGATATCGAATAAATGATGAAAATTGAAGATACGCACTGCATCGAAGCAACAATGACACTCATAAATAGCTTAATCTAACGTTATAAACTAGAAAAAAATGTAATATAAAAAATTCTGACCTCATATTAATCAGATATTGAGCAAGGCCAACAGCATCGGGACTGCCGGTGATGGTGATAGTGCGATCAGTGGCACCGCCTTCGCGTTCTTCGCAATTTGAAATGCGTATCATTGCTCCGGATATCTGCCGAATTTCAGCTATTTTGGTCCCTCCCTTAAATTCGTTAAATCGGAATTATAGAACACGCATGAAAAATTATACTCGCTTATATAAAAAAAAAACGCATACCTTTCCAATGATACAACCAATAAGCTCATTTGGGACGGTCATTTCGTGTGATTGTTGATTAGATGGCGGTTGATTGCGGTTTTGCGAAGATGTACGTAGTTGTGAACCCGCGAGAGCAGCGAGTGCTGTACATTGAAAAATAAATATTAATATGATAAATATGACGTATGCCTGGGAAGGCTTTAACCCTTTGATTAGCGAGTTAAATTTATTAGCGCACTTTTTATATGAAGAATAATTATTAGTTTGTACTTAGATTGAGAAAAAGTAATAAAAAAAACCAGTGGGTTTCAATTATTTATATATCGGTAATGCCAAAAATATTTGCCGTTTTATCAAATAGCATAGTTTCATCTTCAATCTTTATGTTGCCGGGTGGATGGATGGAGGTAGACGAGTGTCAAACAGAAAGATTCTCGTCTTAGATAACTTCTTTATTAAACCCGAGAGATCTGGCTGCGGGAAGGACGTCTTCCTACAGACAAGGCTATTTAGGTAATACACTCAATCCTTCTGTATGGAGCCCTGATATGGCATGAGTCGCTCAGACACAAAAGCTATAGAAAGAAGTGCAGTATACAGAAATATATCCGAAGAAGCGGTGCTCGTGATCGCCCTGCTTGATCTTCAGGCAAAGAGGGCCTTGGACTACGAAGATCCTAAAAATCACAACAAACATGACCAGAAACTGAGGGAAGCCTGGCAATGGAGATGGAATCAGTCCAAGTCCAACAAGGGAGGATGGACCCACCGACTTATCCCGGTCATAAATCGGTGGAGGACCCAGAAACACGGTGAAACGACCTACCGCTCGACTCAGATGCTCACTGGGCATGGATGCTTCGGTACGTACCTGAAGCGGATTGGCCTAGAACCATTCGCAACGTGCCACCACTGCCAAGCGGAGGTTGATGACGCAGAGCACACTATCAGTGGCTCTGTAACTGCTGAAACAAGCACTCAGGGTAGCTTGAGCTCAACGTCGACAATATGGTCCACAGCATGATGGCAAGCAAGAAGAACTGGGACCTTTGACGCGATTACGTTGAAGAAATTCTGAGCGCCAAAGAGGGCAGAGAAAGAGACAGGTGCAGAGTGCCTCTCCAACTCTAGAATAGGGCCAATTACCCAAGGCCTTCAGGAGGACAGAGTACTAGCTGTCCTCCTGAAGCAATGTGGAAAACAATACCAGGGGGGTAGAGAAGGACAAGGGAGGGGTTTAGTCAGTAAGAATCTGACACTACCCTGGGATCAAACCCAAGGTGTCTTGCAAGAAGCACATCAGTGTCGAGACATTGCATCTTAAGAGAGATGGAAGATGTCACCGTTAATCTGGTGAATTAAATCTACACAGATTAACGGCTCCACTGCATAGGGATGATCCTGTTGCGTGGATGGCTAACACTAAATTAAAAGATAAGGAAACCTCGCCAAGACATCTGATTGGTGCATTTTTGGACGCTGAAGCATCTGGGGCATAAGGACGTCCACTGTTGGACTACCTCTTTTCAACAGTTCGTTATCGGGTCTCATGGAATAGATCCTCGGGATCCACTCTTTGAGCTTCCATTGGTATTATCAGGACTTACCATGCAAAGAGCCTCCACCGACTCAGCCTAATCAGCTGTACTTTCCGTCTTTCTCTCATGGCTAATCATAAACGCAGTCTGTTTCGCTTATTTTTATAATACATGCGTTCTGCTGCTTATTTTTACAATACATTCGGAGCCGCTCTGTACACTACCGTACTACGATCGTCATTCGAACGATCACTCTCAGATTTGAGCGTCTCTCAGGTGCGAATCTCACGTTTGAAGAACGCAGTTATCAAATTGCAGCGACGAAGATAGCAGACCATCTTGTGTCAGCAAGGGGTCTTGTTACAATCCCTTTAAAATCCCATAAAGGGCAGTCGTTATCCATTGTATTAGAACAACACGAAACATTACGAAACTTACGCCCCTTATTTTTATAACTTTTATACAAAAGTGTATTTTTGGCACTACCAATATAAACGCAAATGTTTTACAAAGTACAAATTCAATTTTAGTAACAAATGAACACATTTCGTCAAGATAGAAATCATTTTGGACACATAATAGTGTCTCAAATACTGGATCGCTCGATTGCGCACTCGACGTGTGAGTGCATACTAATCAAAGGGTTAAAATCGTATTATTTTGAATATATTTTCCGGGTATTAAATTAAGAGTACAAACCAGCAGGGTTGAGACCTCCGGTGTTAGCTGGAGCTAAGCCTCCAAGACCAAGAGCAGCGAGGCCCGCTAGGGGGCTCTTGGCAAGACCGCCCATCTGAAAGATTTCCTTTATATCAATTAGTAGTTAGGTTCAATCCTAAATAGAAGTTCAACATGTGAAAGATGGATTCATTTGAATAACATTACATACATTAGTAATAATGGTGACACTATAAATAAATATTATTTTTCAACAAATGAATTGAATTTTACTAAATCATCTTAAATTTATGTTTCATTTAAGGCTTTTAAACAACAAATGAGTTATGAATAAGAAATTTGATTGATAAAAATCTTTATCCATGGCACCACTTTTCCTCTGGCACAGCTGGGATGGGGGTTCGGCTGGAAAAAGGTCATTTGAACATGGATGAGTTATAAAATGTATATAAAATAGATTTGATAGCAAATGTCCGGCAAACCATCCACATATATTTGAAGATATGGCAATTTTGGTTTGAAGAGGGTAGGAAATGGCTAAAAAATATCCATTTTCTCGTTTGGAATATATTGAATGATTGGTTAGGACCTAAAATAGGGCGATTTTAATATTTGTGGATGCTTATAGAGACATTCACTTTGACATCAGATTGATAACAAAAATAAAAGATTTAGACCATAGGACCCGATAATGTGAGTTTACAGGCGGTGCTGCCCTTAAAGTACTTATTGAAAATGTGATTTAAATAAAACCAAAACATAGGTGTCAGCGATTATTAGCAGAATTTACATTGTACACATTACCAAAAAAATAAGATAATACATTTGACAAATAAGACGAGTAGAGTGCATATATTGTCGCAAAGCCATGCACTTTGTCTTGATTAATGTTGTTTAATTCCGGCCAACTAAATTTACAATAGATGGAATATAAAAGGCAAGGCAAAAGGCATTTGAAGGAGTTTTGGATGCATTTTAGGGATGTAAAGGTAATTTAAACCTTTTGCGTGGATTCCCCCCAACAAAAAAATCTCACATTTAAATAATATTAACATTAATATATAATCACAATTTATTATACATTTACCTTCACGCAAAAAGTAATATGGCAGTGCCAGAAGAAACAGATTAAGCTGCAGATAAACTACAGTATGATGTATGCAATGCTGTTATACAACATAAAAAGTGTTATGATTCAGATCGATTAGTAATGAACTACGGCATTAGAAAAGCAACAAATCATAAAGCAAATTAGTTTTAGAAAAACCTTAAAATTTATGAACACAATTAAAAAATAAAAAGGAAAAGCACGATGTATTAACATTTAGAATTAAGGAACAGTCATTAGTTTATCAAATATGGAAAAATATCAATGATATATCGTTCTTACAAATGTTTGACATATTACACAATAATTCCGACATTAATATATTGATTGACACTTAAACGGCAGGTTTAATGGAATGCAAATTTATCACAGCTTGACAAAATTATAAAAATGTTTTTTTCATTTTATTCATAATTGCATGTACATTTATTTTACAAACCTCTGACGTTTAAGTATTTATTAAATATTTTACAAAATCAAAAATAAACAATTCTAAGTATTAAAAATGTGCAAAATTAAAAATGCGTTGATTGAATTATTCAAAATTATTGAAACTATAATAACATAAACATATGCATTATTGAGTCTTGATGTATCAATCATATATTTTTGTTTCATTTGTATATTGTATCTACAAAAAGCTTTTGATTCGACTTAATATTTCACAAGCAATCGATAAAATTTGTCTTTATGCGTTTAGAAAAAAAATATTATTCTTATTGGTGGTGATTAAATATAAAAGCTAAATTGTATCGGGTGTGTGAATAAGTTCTCGCCGTTTTTAGTGAAAATAAATTCTGTATCTTATTTTAATGTCAATTAAAGTATTGCCCGTCGCTAGCCACTACTTTTGCACATCTTTTTGGCAGCAATTCCATGTCGAAAATAAGACACGCCTTTTGAGACTATCCCAGATTTGACCCCATTTAACGTTTCCAGTTAGGTTTTGACTGCTGATGCAACATGCGGCACAGGAAATGGGATCGTACATCAGTGATCCCCCAGTTCTGTTAGTCGCTGTCTGTTATCTGTTGCTCGATCAACTCGTAATGATTTTGTAAGTTCAGATTGCGTTATTTTAAATAAAGTGGTACAGTAAAATTCCCTGTATATACGGTTTACATGGCACGGTACGAAAAAATAAAGTTGTTTACATTTTAACGGAATGACGCACACTGATTTTAAAACTATTACAGTTCTTATTATTTTCACTCACATTGTTATACCACAATCTGATGTTGAAACGGAAGAAACTTATTCACACACCCGATATTATATTAGATGCACATTTGGTAAAACATTGCATTTTTTGTGCCTGATGACGGCATTTATTCTTTGAATCCATTTGAAAGGATTAAATAAAACCAAATCTTACACGCAAAATAATGCAAGACATCCGTAAGTAGTCCCGCGATTGAGCAATCGGACTAGAAACTCATCTCGGGTCCAAATCTACAAGCGTGGCTGAAGACCACGTTTTTAAAGCGATACGCATTTATTGCAATAACAATATATATTAAAGATGATAAATCAAGACCGACATAAACTTCCAAAGATACACAGTTTCAACCATTTTTTTTTAAATACGAAAACAAAGTAAATCTTTCTTCAAATAAAATTAAATATTTACAAAATAAACAAAATAATAAAATAAAGAACTATTACCTCGGTATAAGTCATTCATTTACAATGAAATGTATAAATCATAAACTCTTTAATATTTATATGAATACATTCTACGGGGGGGGGTCAAAGCGACATACACACTAGGAATAACTACAATTTTCAGACTTAATTGATTTGGAGGCTATTAGTAAGGGGGGGGGGGGTAAACAGTCAAGCGAACTTCAAACTGTGTGATATATATAAACAGAAATGCTTGAAGTGGGTGGGGGGGGGGCAGCACCAAGCGATACTCATTCACTGTTCCCTTCTTTTGTCAACGGCATTCGAATAGCTAGTCGTAACCAATCGTTTATAACATAAAATTAGCAATTCACTGATGAAATGCAGACAAGGCAAATGCATCTTATATTAAAACTAGCCATAACAAAACTACTGACAAATTTAGGGGAAGAGAAAGAGGGGTTTGGGGTGGGGGCTTTGGACACGGGCATTTAAAAAACCCGCCCATAAACTCACGACATGTTCCTGATGGTGCGGGTGAAAATGCGGGTGTGGGGGCGGGTGCGGATGTGGCAGCAAATGGTGAGGCGGTAATGCAGCCAGCAGAGGCGCGCCTTTCAGCAAAGGATCTGCCAGACCACCGTGCAGTCCAGCTGCGCCACCCATGCCCACCACTCCCAGTCCTGGGCCGTACATGCCCGCTTGACAAACGCCGCCCGCCTGACGCACAGGCTCACACTCAATATATGCATGCTTCACTCAACAATTCATTTTCATATTTCAGCAGCTCCGTAAATTTATTTCATAAAGAAAACGCTAATCAAGCATTCTCATTATTTAATATATATATATATATCATTGAGCACATTTGAAAATCATTAATATAAATTCTCGGCTAGTAAAATTACGTCAAAATAATATATGTTCAATTACAATAAGATTTTTATCCGGTAACAATTATATATGCTAATTTGTCAAACACAAAATGTAGCTATTTATTTATTTATTGTTTACCTGACAATTTTCCACAACCGAAATCGTCATATCTTTAATTTTTTGTACATAAATGTGTTATCAACTTCTGTCTTTCAAAGCTATTTATTTTTACATATCCTAAATAGTACATACTAAGTCAAGTGAATCTTATTTATATTTTAAATGAAAATAAACTGGATGAAATACGCACAAAGCCGTGATTGGATATATACATGATTATGCATCTATGGATTCATCTAAGTCGGGAATAAATGCACTTTTTTATTAACAAACTCAGTACAATTCTTTGCTAAGCCGTTAATGTATTTTTCACACAAATTTCTTCCATACTATCTACGAATCACTCATACACGCTTTATATCCAAAACAGTATCTACACTTGTTGATCAAATTGGTCCCTAACGACCACTATTGGGTGATCATGGATTGTTCTAGCACTAGTGGGCACTGTATTGATAAAAATGCAGCATCAAATTAAATTTACAGTAAGGCTCTGTTAAACACAGTCTCAGCGTTATGTTGTAGTATTAGGACCTTAGAACATGGACGAATGTATAGCCGTAGCTAAGCAAGGATATTGACGAAATTGTCAAGTTAGCTAATGAAAAAGGCTTGGATAAGTTACACATTGGCGTATTACAACCGGTGAAATCCTTCCAATAATAATCTTAAAGAATTGATAGAACAACAAGTCCATAAAGATGATGAAATTAATATTTCTGAAGAGGAGGAGCAAAAGCTAGATTATTCCTGATTTACAGTTTACAGATGATAAATTCCATTTGCGACACTGTATTTTGTACGAATCCCGACAAAGAAATGTCATAAAAGCGTTTCAAAATTTAATGAAAAAGGTATCGTTAAAACCACGATCAAGGTGCAAGAGCAAGATCCTTTTTGGACAACGTCAGGGATTGCAGAATTGCTCAACAAAGCGTTTTGGACCATATTCAGATCACATCGTTATATGCACATCTCTGTTTGCTCGGAATAAAACAGAACCTGTCTTGGATCATATGATAACTCGTGATGAAAAGATTATATACGAAAACATCAGTTACAAAAAATATGCTTTGAGAGCCCTGACAATGTGTTTCTTTCATATCTAAAATGAACTTAACTCCTACGGGAGTACTATCGAAGGGTCTCCGTTATCCCCTCCACTATTCAGAAAGAGCACTCTTGTGCATTGAAGCTTAGAGACAGACATAGAGAACTTAGCGCAGTTCAGGAGACTGAGACGGAGAGCTTCCCCGCATGCATCGAACGATTGTATAGATCATTAGCCCAAATTTATCGACTAATAATGATTTTGATTGTGTGTTATTTGTGTGTTATTTGTTTATGCAAAGAAAAGACCAAATATTGTGTGTTATTGAGAGTGTTTGTTTATTTAACTGCTCACTGTTCTTCACTGCGTGTTGAATGAGTCTTTGTCCAATTATCATTTAATTTACAATTGACTCTGCCTCGAATTGAAGATTGTCTTACGCTGATAGGAGCTGACAGAAAGTAATCGGTGTAAAGCGATAATGACATCAACGACTTCATCCATTTTAAATTTGATCACTAACGAAAAGGTTAAGCCTGAATGAGAATGTTGTGTATATGGTGGGACGCGCAAGGACCAATATATTGCGTTTAAAACTGTCAGCAAATGGTTAATTTAAATAAACCTATTATTTTTGAGTTCTTTGTCCTAAAGGCAACGCATTTTTCTTAGTATTTACTAATTACCATCACACTAACAAATGGTCATAATGATGGAAATTATATTGCATAATTCGAAGGATACTCAAATATAACCCGGAATATTGCTCTTTTGAATCATAGACCGACATGAGCAGCGCAGCGCGTGAAAAAAACAGTAGTAAGGGGCTCAAAGAAGGGATACGTACACACGCAGCCCTAATATATACTTTTGCCACTTCAGTATATCCATGAGTGAAAGAAAAGTAGTATCTTCTTTTGCGCAATGTGTAATTATTAGTTTTTTCATAAACGAAGGTGAAGTCAAATAAAATTTTGATGAGACTGAAGCACAGTTCGATGATGCTACTCTAAGACCCAAGTGTTTGAGCCTACAAGTTTTGTGAATGTCGACATCTCTTGGCGTAGGGCAGTCAACGGATCGCAGTATGACGCTGCTCTGCCGGGCATAACACCCTGCCAGGTAAGAAGGTTTGACGTTAAAATTAAGCTTAGTCAGAGCCATTTTTGGGAGGTGCCGTAGCATCGGGATGTTTAACCACAGTGGGCATATCACCTCAGCTTGCCGGGCTTCGACGGCAGACTCTCTCGAAAGGTAGCCGCCTGATAGGATGTATGTCACATTATTTAGAGACTTTCGACTCGCGTAACTTACATTAAGTATCACTGCCCAATTTTTGAGATTTTGATTTTTTTACATGACAGACAGATGGTGAATGCGGTCTACTACTGCCTGCTGTTAGAAGACACTAAGGCCGCTCATTGTTAAGACGAAGAAAATCGATTCAAGCCGTTCTTTTGCATGACAACGCGTGGCTGCATACATACAGCAGCCATAACTCGTGATAAACTCGCCCAATTATACTGGAAAATACTTGAACACTCTCCTTACAGTCCTGACTTGGTCTCAAGTGACTACCATGTTTGGTCCATTGAAAGAGGCATTAAGAGGGCAATGATTTCAAGACATTGCTGAGGTCGAATAATACATGCGCAACTGATTTTCGGAGTAACCGCATTTTTTCTTCAGTGACGTTAATAAATTTTTACAGCAAAATTCCAGGTTACATCTGAGTCACCCTCATTGTAACTACTATACAGTAGGCCCAATATTTATTATTAGCAATACTTTGTGACACAATTATATGAAATAATGCTGTAACTGTGATTGTATGATACTGAGAAAAGGACAACAATTCGAAATGTAATTTATTGGATATCACCAAAACGTCCTTTCATTGTACAGGTAAAGAAATTTCGAAGAAATATATAGTCATAAATAAATAGAGAATATAAAGCGATCTATATGAGATAAATTGAACATTATTATTTACTAGGCAAATGAACAATGAATCAAGTCCAACTAAATAGTAAAAAATCAAGAACAATCGTAAACTAAATTTGGATTAAATCTTCCATAAGAAATCATACTCTAAATAGATTTCTTAAAAATAATATTACAAGACTTGATACATGATTTCATATAAATCTGCATACATTAGAAACTCATTAACTATCTCAAATAACATGTTATATCCCGAACAAAAACCAACCCCCTTCAACTGGTCAATATTGTGATATCAATACAGTGTAAATAAAATACTATCTTGTCTACGAAAGATTTTATAATCGTGTTGAAATAATGATTTGAACTACATTGAAGATACAAAGTGTTTAGAAAAAATAAATCATAAGACACACAGAGACAAAATTGAAGTAAATATATATATATATAAAAGAAAAAAAATTAAATATCACTTCTGTAAACTTGAGTTTATATTGTATTTGCTAAAATAGTATATTTTTTGTATATTCTACAAAGAACTTTAAATATAGAGGAAGAGGCACTAAAATTCATATTATAAAATATATTTTGGAAATCCTAATATCTAATGATTTAAAATCGCTCAAAATACATGACGAAAAATTAATAAAAATGAATCACCCTTGTATTGTAACTTTAATTAAATATGCTAAACTGTATTCAATTCACAGCAACCAGTAAAGCTTAAAGCGTTTTTATAACAACGTTGTTATTTTAAATTAATTAATAAATGATATAAAGCATTGCCGAAGCTGTAATATACCAGGTACAACAGTAATTTTTAACGATGATCTGTCGATTTACTAAAACTCCATTTTATATCATTTAAAATTAAATGAGTAGTTGAGAGTAATTTCATTTTAATAAAGCTACAGACCACAAAAAATAATACATACATCTTGAGCTGGCACTGCATAATTTCCCTGAATGGTATAAGCTTGACCGCCAGCGAGAATGACTGGTCCTCCGACGTGCGGTTTTGGCCGATATGGAATAGTTGCCCCTTTTGGCGGACTCTGTAATACATAGCATACATATTTTAAAAATTGCGCACCGTCATCAAGATGCCCTGAATATTTTATATAAACTTTTAAAAATCTCTAAGATGGTTTATTAGGTAAAATGAAAGGCAATCATATTTTTTTCTGTTAAAAAAGAAAAAAATCAATCAGGGGAAAGATGTCAAAAGTGGAAAGATGAGTAGTGTCTCCGTAATCTCACACTACTATCCCTATTTCCCCTCTTTACGGAAAAAAGTTCTTTTATTGTTACAGAAAGCGACGACAATGGGAGTACTGACGTAGATGACTACGAATGCAGTCATAGCAGCGAGTAAGTTCAATTCAAAAGTTCAAAAAACATCCACCGTAGGACTTACTACTATTTGAAACTGAGATTAAGTTTGTAACCATACATACAAACCATATGTGGAAGACACCGATATTAAAATGATCCACCTGCTTGAACACTATTATAATTTTTAATTTTGCTCATGTGTATACAGGTGGTGGTATAAGCTTAATTCCACGTGTATACACCGCGAGTGTGACTAAAATGCAGTTACAAATAGTTATAAAAATACCTCGAGCATCACGCAGCAAATGTGATAAATGCACTGAGTAATAGCCTCTGATGTGCCGCTAATAGTTACGGCACGCTCTGTGGAATTCGGAAGCATTTCACCCGCAACCTAAAGGGGAAAAAAATAAAATCGTCAATATATTTACGCCGAATCGAACGTATTTTTAGTTAAAACGCGAATATAACCTGAATATTAGCTCCAGTAACATCTCTAATTTCTTTAATTTTGGAACCACCTTTACCGATGAGGGAACCACACTGACTCGCCGGAACAATGAGGCGGAGTGTGATGGGGGGGCGAGGAACGTTTGATCCTCCACCGCCGCCCCCGCTGCCGAGTTCTCCAAATTGAGAGCACCACTAAATAATTAAAAATAATTAATATGCACAGTTTAAAAATAATATTGACGTTGAATAAAGCGTCTCGACGTACTTCTTCAAATTTCTTGCAGATAAGTGTGAATGCTTTGAAGATTGCATTTGTGGGGCCCGTTACAGTAACGATTCTTTCAGGACACGAGCCGTCCGATATGTTTATCTTGGCGCCGGACTAAAAACAAAATTAAATAAATAACTCTTTTCAGATTTCCGACAGATTCCTCGTCGTATCAAAGATATAAATGCGTTGACAAACCTCTTTTCTAAATTGATTTACGATTTCACCCTTTTTTCCAATAATGCTTCCAACTTCCTGAAACAATGAAGGAGAAAATATATTATATTTTAAAGTCCACGTGATTGTTTTATATTTACATTAATCTTGCATAATGTTAAAACCCAAGAAATTTATCTTATGATCATCCGTGGATGTTATACTTATTGGGTGTGTGAATAAGTTCCTGCTGATTTTGAGAGATTCATATCAACAGCTGCTCCAACGGCAAAAAAGAAAAGGTCTTTTAAATTGTATTGTGACTGGTAAAGAAAAGTACATATTTTATGATAATCCCAAGTGTTAGGTTAAGCCTAGCCATGCAGTAGCATCGATGCCAAAGCGGAATATCCATGATTTTAAGCTCATGGTCTGTATTTGGCCATGGAAGAAGCAAACACTGGTCCTTATTCGAAAACACATTTATTCACACACCCAATATTTTACTCAAATATTGGCCCAGACATAAAAACATTACATCTCGCGCAGCCCTTATTCAAGACTGACGTTTCAATTTTATGTTAATCTATGAATAGTAAATTAAATTAAGCTATCAGTTTAATTTAACCGACTATTAATAGAAGGTATGCGGTCTCTTGTTTTAATCTAGTTGCAACGATGATGTGGTCTTATGCATTAAATCAACTATTTGTATGCTTGTTCAGCAGACGGAGCACGATGCTACGGTACTTGGCTCGCTAAGACGGAATCAAAAATGCTTTGGCAGCAACGCGTATCAATAGAAACTTACGCAAGATTAAACCAATCTCCAGTTGTATAGGTTGCTGATTGAGAGGTTTTTATATTCATGCATAATGCAATTAAATAAAAGCATACACAAAACCATTA
Source organism: Stenopsyche tienmushanensis (assembly GCA_008973525.1). Taxonomy (NCBI): domain Eukaryota; kingdom Metazoa; phylum Arthropoda; class Insecta; order Trichoptera; family Stenopsychidae; genus Stenopsyche; species Stenopsyche tienmushanensis. Next base: position 1,315,111 of record WACJ01000542.1, read on the forward strand.
GCGTGCATTTTTAATATTTTGAAAGCGTCCTCGTCTTCGGCTCGTAATATGCGAGATATCAGTATCATTATAGCGAGATAGCGGGGAAAAAATATATAATTCTCAATAATCATTAGTGAGTAGCTGGCACCATGACAAGCTATACAATACTGATTGGCTATTGGCCAAAAAAGGAGACGCCACTAAATAATTGCCAGCGCGACAGTTCAATTTCTGGGCGATTTGATATTTTATCAGGAATATTTTAATAAAACAACAGGATTTAAACGAGCATCAGAGCCAAGACGTGCATACAAATTTAGGCAGATTCCGCTGTATTGCGCATTCAATGTTTACTTCATGTTAATAAACGGCAATTAAAAATACCACGATTCTTGTTTTAAAAATGCTCGTTACGAGACAAAAAATATGCCAGCCACGTGATAATAATTGAATAACAAAGCAACAGGAAACCCGATACATTGAGCAGCCTTAGGAATGCAATACATGCACTAACAAGATTTACAAATAAACGATTTTCCATGCAATTTGTAGATATTTAAATATCAATCTCTGTGTTGCTAACAGCATTAAAAGTTAGCATGTTGGAAGTTCATATATAACATGTAAAGGTTTAAATACATATTACTAGCTTAAGCCCTTTGGCACGGTTTTTAAGCGTCTATCGCTCGCAATGCATCCGACAGATTTATGGTAAGCGCGCGATTCGATCAATGCTTTTATACAACATTAACTTTTCAGAAACAATGTCAAATATAGGTGGCATAAATACATGAGTTATTCATGCAGATTCAATGTTGATGTTTAAACACCTGCGGAAGAATCAGAGACTAAGAGAAAATTGCACTGAAAACAACATTCTAACTTTACAATCGGCTTTTCTTTCTTCGAATCTGGTAGATGCGTTGCGATCGACAAAGGGGTTAATAGCAATAAGAATTGTTTATTTTTAAGAGTCACAATCAAATTCTGTACATTTTTAGCACGACATTTAAAACCACACAGTTATAAGTGGCTTTATGCATTGCTTTTTATGGGATCATTGCTAACCACTTTAATGTGGTTTTGATAGGGTAAATTATTTATAAAAATGTGGTTGCCGGTCACATCTGTAGATTGGAAAATAAAAATTGTGGACGTTTTGTCTTCATCATTCATAAATGCCCAAGAAAAAGGATGGCACAGAATTTAAACGTAAATAACTACATTTTAAACAGGTGCGGCAGGGAGAGACGTCCAAAGATTTTATTTATGTTTTAAAACTTATATCATTAAGGTGACCTCCATTCTGGTCAATGCATTGATATAGTCGAGTTTTTAAGCTTCTCTCCACTTTTTCCAGCATATCGACGGATATGTTGTCGATAGTCGCTTGAATATTGTTCTTCAATTGAGCTAGAATTCTCGGATGGTCGATGTAAACTAGGGATTTTAAATAGCCCCACAAAAAAAGTCACATGGGGCTAAATCTGGCGAGGGTACCGACCACTAAAGATCACTCTGCACGGAGATTAGATGTCCGGAAAAGTGTTCTTGCAAGATTTAGTCGACTTTCGCACTATCCTGCTGAAAGCAAACATCTGCCACATGCATTTCAAATAAGGAAAATCTCCTGCCACATCCTGGTGAGGAACTCGACTATTTCAATGCATTAATCAGAACCACTTTAAATGTCTCTCTGTATCATGGAAAAATAATTAAGCTGATATCTCCTTTTATAAAATAAGGTAGTTTTCTCTGTCGCATGCTGTATTTGAACATCTTGAACATTAAAATCTTGTATTATTCATGAGTTATTTGTGAAAAATAAACAACTCGCATGGCTTAAACATGTGCAAAACCAGATGTAAAAATAGCAATGTTACAGAGTGCAAAATAATAAATAAAACCGAAATAAACCGATAAATTCACACAATTTTATTCATAAAATATATTTAACAATATAAAAAAGCAGCAAAATATAAAGATTATAAAGAAATTTCAAATAGGAAGATTTGAAAAAATTTACATTATAAAAAATATATACATAAATTTGTGATAAAGCTATAAGAATGTTCATCTTACCTTTCCCTGCATAATAAGCCTAATAGTGAGGGTGACTTTAGAGTCCTCCTCGTGGAGTGTGGGCTGTTTAACGTCCATGGTTATATCGGTTGATATCTCAGTTGTATCTTGTGGAATGGTTGCGGCTTATAGGGGGGTAATGGACACGGGGGCACTCCACTCTATCTACTAGTAGAGGCGCGGGGCTCTTGCGGGGCGCTGGACACTCGTCAGGCAGGGAAAAGCTGGAAAACACGCGTGAATTAATGCTGGGAATCGAGAAAACAATAAGGTGGACTATGATTAAGGAATTAAACTCAATGGTGTCACTGTACCGGGTGTAATTCAAGAGTCTAGGGGTATTATTCTCCGGTTATATAGAGTATCATTTACATGTTTAGTTTGCATGCGATACCAGGCATAAGCAGTGTTTTGGATACTTAATACTATATGAAAGTGGAAAATCAATTTGCGTTATTATTTTAAGCTTCTATAACATGCTCGGCGTCAACTATGTACGTGTATTAAATCAAAAATGCGTCGCTTCAAATGATAATACGCTTTAATGTAGTACGATATCCAAAACATTGTACAGGCTGCGCTAAAAGTTTGTTACATCTGCATATTATACGTCTACGATACTCTCCCCTTGGAATGATTAAAATCGAACATCGTGTATAAATAAAATGTATTTCTAAACTTATTTTTAAAATTTATAAACGCTTTGGGGGACATGTCTGCATTATACAGTTATTTTTCATACAAAATATGATGCAAAATGCAGACGTGTCCCCTAATGCATCAAATACAAAATTATTCGAAATAAGGTTTTAGCAGGGAAGTGTAAAACGGCACACTCGCTCTACTCGTTATCAATTAGCATATTAGATATCATTTTAAAAGGATAAATATGAACATATTTAGAAGATTTACATCATGTATTATTCAAACGCCGATCTAACGAAACGGGGACATTTTTATCAAGAGATTTCAACGATAAATCAATTTCTATCTTAGATAAACAGTTTATGTCACAATTTAAGAATAGAAACAGTTTTGGAAAACGTATAAAGATGTAATCATCGTATGTATAACAGTGAAATAATAAAGGAACGTAAATCAACCAAATGAAACATAGTCGAAGAAAAAAACAAATATAATATTCAGTGATGCGATTATTTCCAAATTGCTTTCATATTTTTTGCAGCGTTCTTTTTTACGCGTTCAAAGTTAATTTTAATACATTGTAATACGACCGAGAATCCATCCCCGCAAACCATACTCTGCGTGATACACATCTTTGCATTCTTCAATACCTTTTTTGCACGTGCGCTTTTAAAATAGTTCATCTTTAAAAGTTTTCAACGTTGCAGATTATAGTAACAATTTTCGAAACTTGAATAAATTAACTAAATTAAAATCTACAAGGACACTTTTTTGTCTACAAATAGTTTATGGTATTTATTGTTAAATAAACATTGTTTAATTTCGATATAAGGCGGCTATCACTTTGTTAGATGTGGCTGAAATTGTGGTGCGGAAACATGATTGAAGTATTGCAATATCAAGTGCATATATTTATTATAAGCAGCTACAACATATTACGGGTAGCCACCAGACAAAAGGGCATTTAAATGAGTAACTTTGATGGTTCATCTGTCGATCAGATTCCACGTTTTTCTGGTCAGTATTTGATCAACGGCTGAGGCGCGTATCTTAAGCAAAAAATTACAAAAACAACCCCTATTAACAATAGAAGGCTTTATTCCGAATAAACTATATTATGCTGTTGTCTACTGTACATGAAGTGGATCTCCTCAATCGATGTGGATCGCATAGCTTCGGAAATTGAAGCCAATCCAAAGATGTTCATTCAAGAAAGAACGGATATTCACAGTTTAGCGTTCAAAGACGTTTGCAAAACATCGGCGAAGGCGTACGTATTAAGCGAAGAGAATAAGGCGGCATGCACACGCATGTGTGAAGCTTTTCTCGACGAAGAAACCAAAATGCAGTTTTTAGAATACACGGTGACTGTAGATGAGAAATGGGTTACGTACGACAATAAGTGACGTACAATGGCAGGTACCGAAAACAACTCCTAATCCAGGTCTTACTACAAAAAAGGTTCTATTGTCTGTTTAGTGGGATATTCATATCATTTATTTTGATTTGCTGAAATCCGGAGAATCACAGCTGAAAAATACTGCAGCCAACTGAACAGAATACAAAATAAATTGAAAAAAAGAGGAATGCTTTGATTAACCGTCACACGATATACCTCAATACATCAACGTGATTGAAAATGAATTTCATCTATAAAAACACCCTTTTATCCGGGTATGTCTAATATTTATAGGTCTCAAAAATTGTTATAAACGTCGGCAACAAGATCATCGCGGGATAATTACACAAATAATGCCGCTGCGTCCCGTTCTATAAGCATTATATACATAATAGATCGACAATGCTTTACAAATTAACATTATTTTACAGGATATTATTGAAGTTTGTTACGTTTTAAATGAAAAATATTCAAAACATAAAATAAACGTCATCCACAAAATAAAATATTTTTGCTCAATCATTAACGTATTCGTAAGAGATTATAAATAGGGCAACCGGGAAGAAATCCATCATTCTATTAGATCATAATTGGGATACTTATATATGCAATCCGCATCGTTGAACGAAATTGATTCTCGTCACGTGTGATTTTTCAATATACATTTTTTACTGAAGCATACCCAGTAGTTTTAAATCGATAATAAGCCAGAAAAGCATACATTAAATGAAGATTAACCCCGTAATCGTCTATTAAATTTGTATGTTTTCTTTTAAACGCGTTGCGTGATTCCGTCAGACTCAACTATAACACTGTATTGATTATTTGTCTGGAATGACCTGAATTTATCTCCAGATCACAAATGATTTTACGCACATCAAAGGCGGATAAGCCTTTTTTTAAATAAAAAATTAAACGAGAGTAAACGTCGTATATGAATTTGATTTGCATCCATTCCGAGGCTTTTTTTCAGCGAAAATTGTACATGTCCAGACGGCAAAATCGGTCGGAATAAACTGCACAATAACCGTTTCAAAGCGTACTGCATAAAAACAATACAAAACGCTTGCTATTTTTATTATAACTTTTCTAAACGTACATATAAAAACGGCATGTATTTTTAGCACTAAACATAAACAGATTTAAAAATACGTCGTTACAATGTAGACGCACTGAATAAAAAACGTACACGCCAATGTAATTGCACACATTGAAGCTTTTATAAGCCGATCTATTTAATTCCACGATACATTTTTTTTTGTTGTTTTCTATAGCCGGTAATGCGCGTTAAATTCACATTATTATGCATTACATAATTTTATCATCGAAAATGTGTTAAAAAACATGTCACGTTGAAGATTCACACTTGGTTCAATATCTTACAACAAAATAACCGTATGAACTTTTACGACAATAAATTCATATATATTATCACTGATTGTTGTAGGTTTTACAGGTGAAAATATTTAAGGGTAGATTATATTATTTATGTTAAGGTCTATAACGTAGGTAATGAAATAATATAAGGCTTAGAATTAACGCACTATTTTTGCTTCTTCACTTATGGCTTCTGCTTGTTCGATACACAATTTGTGTTGTTTATTAAAAATTCACATATTTTATGAACGATCACTTACTGATTTGCTTGAAACTTGGTTTTTATTTCGTCACTGAAAACTTATCATTTTTGAATACGTTTTTATGGGATTCATAGGAGGGTTGTTCCAGGGTATCGCTATGGAATTACTCCACGTGGGAATTCGTTCGATGTGGAAATGCAATCGGCTAGAACTTATGAATAATATATTAAAGGTGAAAAATATTCACCGAATGAAGTATCCGCCGGGGTTTCGCTTTATTCACGGCGCTGTCGATTTTGTTGATCGGACAGCCAGACGACACTCAGTTTCGGTGGTTTTGGTCCAAACGCGCAATAACGAAGCAACGCGTCCCGGTACCGTTAGGCGGATGCTCGCACGAACATAACCTCGACGCGACGGCGGACGAACGAGGGCTCGAATGAGGGCTCAGGAGGGGGCAAAGAGGGGCTCGGTCTCACCTGGGAGCGTGTGGCGGAAGAACCGGGCTCGCGGCCGCGGATGCAGCAGAGCCCGCGCTTACCGACTGCACCCGCCAAACGACAGCGTCTCTCCACGCGAGACGCGCTCAGGCCTTAGGCCAAAACCGACCGCATTACGCCCTTTGCGTCAGTGCCCGACACTTTCGACAGCGGCTCGAAGCAAAATACACACATTCCGATCACTATGCTCCATCAATTTTCATCACAACTTAATCCGCATCGAATTTAAAACACCATTTCAATATTATTCAGAGTTTTTAAATAAAAATTACAATAATTTACTTAAAAATTATTTTAATAAACATTAGCGAAAAATTCAAAATATTATTTTTAAAAAAATCATTTAAATTATTGCACACAATAACGTACATCAATTTATTTGAAGCCAATCTAAGCGTTATTCATAATTTATTTCAAAATGAAATTAATACAAAATCAAAGCTAGATAATCAAAATGTTAAGACCAAAATCGAACGCAATATTATATATCGCATTATAAACATTGGGGCGAATGACTTTTTCCAGTAGCGCGATTAGGTCAACATTACGATATTGTTTATGCTATTATTTTGAGCGTTAATGATACAAAACATAACACAACCAGAGCAAATTTACAATAATATGAAAGTCGTATATATCAAAAGTACTGCATTATACGTCTGTCATTGTTGACATTTGATTTTCAAATTTATAAATTAACCGCAACGTGTCAAAATTCAGCCATACATACTATAAGTTGATTTTTCAAAAACATGATACTTTGCCCCTTTTTAATTGCGTTATAAAAATATTTAAGGCCACGCTAATAAATATATATAATTAATTAAGCTAAGATCAATATTTAAAGGGGTTCAAATTAAAAACAATATTTTATACGGAATGCTATTATGAAATCAAAGTTAAGCGATGAATTCAAACAGAGGTGCAAATAATCCTGAGAATGTAATAAATAACATATCCGCTTTCGGAAGCCGGGCAAAGTAGAGTGTGAAACTTTAACTTCGACTTCCTCTCGGAATGCTCCCGACTGTAGTTTGGATCCTGTTACTAAACAAACTTTTGTCTACAAATAACCTCTAATCGGGAAGCAATTGTTTCGAACGTACGGCGCGGATTTTCCAATTAGTGACCGCTAAAATCCGAATTTAAATGCGGCAGAGGGATTTTTTTAATGCATGCATTTTAGTCGCAGGTGTACTCGTGCTCTGTCGCAATAAAGCGAGGGGGCCTGCCATTAAGGGTGCACATGAAGGGCCGCTCCAGACGGGGGGGGAAGTCGAACGAAAAGGCATTCCCGGAGGTCGGTGGAGAAAGGAAATCGATATTTGCCCTCAGATTTTGATATCCGGCATTATATGAATCGACCTTACGTTCTTTGCCAACTACGTGCAACTAAAAGGTGAAATGGCTCCAAATGGCAACTGGAAACAGTGTGTGTAATCGACCTTATTTTATAGGCCTCAGATGTAACATACACTCTTCTATATGGATATAATCTATAAGCGTAAAAAATATCATAATTTCGATTGAAATTATAATTGCCAAGAACTTGCAAATCAAAATATATCGAATATTTTGTATATTATTTTGGTTTGTACTGATTAGATCTTATACGGATATTTATGTTTTATGTATGTAGGTATCAATCCTGATTTACCAGGCATATGGATGAAAAGAGCTCCGTATATGTTTGGGAATGAATCAGACAGTTTTTAAATGAACCCGATGGCGTATCCAATATATTGGAGCTACTTCAATCAATTTCACGAGCTACAATTTTAGCCACGTCTACCAAAGCCCTAGCCATCTTGTATCGAACTTAAACGACGTTTATTTAACAATAATTAACGTACACTACTTGTGGACAAAAAAAAACAGCTTTGTAGATTTATGACATTAATTGTAACAATTTAGTTAAATATTCACTCGGTAAATCTTTCCAGTATTCTTATAGGTTATTCTAGATCATATTGGCATAAGTAGAAAACCGATTTTTAGCCTTTTGATTGATTTCATCACATATTTGATTGTGGGGATCAATTCATGATTTTTAAAACACAGAACCATTATTTCTATATTAAAATATTGGGACATTATTTTAAAATATTTTCAAGCAAGCAGTTTTTCAGGTACTGTACACACTTTTGAAGCGTATTTCGTTTTTGTTCAACGAAATAAAGTCTTATCTTTGAGCCAAGAATTTCAAATTGTATTCCTCGACCCATATGACATTTTCCAATCAGCGATTGTTCAATTTTTATGGCCCAAAGTATTCAATTATGTTTAATTTGAGTTTCTCCATCGCCACAATGAATTCCATTTGAAACTCACACAAAAATGCCACATTAGATGCAATCAGCAGAGGAGCTGTATATAATGAATTTGGGCGGTCCGGTCTTTTCCTGTCGTTCAAAGTCCTACTCACCTGATGTTTTTTTAATGATATGACGCATCCCGTTGATGGAAATATTATTTTTTTAGCAATAATTTCGATTTAAAAGTCTTTATTCCGTAGTTTAATGATAGAGATATGAATTATAATACTTAGTACGGTTTAAAAATTAAATCTCAAGAACGAAATAAAATGTCTAGGGTTAGGGAGGGCTCTGTAAAGAAAAAATTGCTCAAGAGGGGGTCCGCAGACTAACATATTGGGTGTTTCCAAACTTATTGTCGGTTGTGTACGAGGATAGTCCCAAATAGGGAATTCAAGCCCAAGCCAAAATTGCGATCCCGGGATTTCGGGATAGCATTAGACCATCTCGGGATCAGTCCCTGGATCTTTCTGCTGAGACACGGACTAAAACTCGCAAAATTCCCGATTTCTCGACAAATTATTTATTTCCATTGCTGCAGATGAATATTTATATACTATAATACTTTGATGTGATTCGTAATTACACTACGGAGGATTGTAAAAATTCTGAATCCCGTATCTATTATATTTCATATCGATATTCCCATTATTTGAGTCGAAGTGTAGTAAATACATCACCGGTAGGGAAAGGTTAAAATAACAATTTGAAAAACATATATGTACTGTATACATAGATTAGACAGTTACTAACCCTAGGCGTCGCCTAAGCTCGCCGATTAGTAGTTACCCCACTGTTTACAATACTTTTATTTGAAAAGTCTCAGTCTAACCAAATCCACAAAATGGTGTTGTATGACTGTCAACTGAAAGGGCGTGAGCTAGCAGACATGGTAGGCATTTAAAAAAAAGCCGTACATCGCATATTGACTGAAAATTTGGACATGAAAAAGCTGTGCGCAGGATGGGTGCCGCGTTTGCTCGCAGTGGAACAAAAACAGCGTCGTGAAAATGTTCCAATCGAGTGTTTGATGATGTTTCATATCAATAAAGTCGATTTTTTTGCGTCAATCCATCATTTCACATATTCAATTGTGTCAGCATTAACTTGCAATTGTATTATATTGGAGATAGCATCTTAGACCAAATGAAATCCTGTCGTCCAATGAAAGTAGCTACGATCAAAATAAGCATTGGGATTCGATCTGCATGTCTCGCACATGGCTCAACTCCTTCCTGATGGATCGCCAATAACAATCGGTCTTAAATCATTGGTTGGATTGTTTTAGTTTTACCATCGACTCAAATCAGACTAACGACGGTCTTTCCGGGTCGCCAATAGATATATCTGCCAACGTTTTCTCGGCCAGACAGATCGGCAGAAGGTATTTTTAACAAAGCTCCGTCCACCACATAGTGATGTGAAATAACTCTCCGTGTTTTCAGGGTACATGAGTGCTGTACCGACCACTCGGAGGTATTTCTATGACGTCCAATATGTGTCTGAATAAACGATTCCATTGGCGCCGCACGAATTGTGCCCGGCCAGACAATAAGATTTTCGACATTGTCACCAAAACATGAATTGAATTACTGGGTTGAATTCTTCCACCACTTTTTCCTGTGTTTACATTCGAAGGAGAGATTGTGGCTCCCGGCCAGCATACGAGAACTCGGAAGTTATTGTCGAGACCGCTCATTTTAAATTAAATTGTGCGTGGAAGCATCAACAGTACACGACAGAAAAAAAACACCTTTTTCGACGGACACTATCGACCGAATTCGCATTCGAAAATAGCGTCTTGCGATGCGACATTCAAAGAAGCTCCATCATAAAGCATCGATATTCATCGAGGTTGTGCAGGATTTCATTTTTAAGGGATGAAACATGAAACGTTTGGCTGCTGTAAACACAATCGATCGGATGTAATTCGATGGCGCGATACTAAAATTCGATTTGCATCCGAATGATGCATCAACTTCGAGCGCAAATCTGATGCTGCCATCTATTAGCGTCAATCAAAACGAAACAGCATCCCACGCCAAAATGGCGGCAATTCGATCAAACCATATGATTTGATTCCATCATCGATTCAATTACAATTCTGTTTTGTAAACAAGCGCTGTTTACATTTAATTAATACATTGTTTGCCACCACTCTTTGTTGGGATTAATTTTACAATTTCAAACGTCGAAATCCCGCCATGAAAATATCTGAATAAATTCAATATTCATGTTTATTGATTAGTGAGTTAATTTAAAATTGAGTTAAACATAGATCATCCAATCCAATAAAGCCTGTATATCAATAAATGAACCTTAACACCGTTGATATTGTTGGGCGTCATAATAGCTGAGTTTTAAGTTTATAATTGATTCATGTGGCTTTCTACTATTTATTGTGACTCCAAGAAGATCCCTTACCTGACTTTTGAAATTTGTACTCTATGAAAAAAACAGTTCAAATACTGTATTCCTTTATAGAAATACAGATGATTTGAGTCCGATCGCAAATATGCGCTATTACTAATCGACGGGTTAAAGCACTTCGCCTGTATTCTAATAAAAATGTATTTATATTATTGCTTATATATATTTTGATAAACTCCATTAAAATTGTTAGTAGCATGTTTTTTATATGAACATATTTATTCAAATTAATATACTTTTCGCCAGATGAAGTGTTACCATATCAACTCCCACTTTTTTGGCCTTAACATATCCTGCCGATTTTTCTGATCACATAATATTGTTATATTATGTGATATATCGGAAAGAAAAACGGAACCAAATTTAAACCTACTTAGACTAGATTTTATGTTCCATAATTTAATTTTTAATTTTGAAGGGCTTCTAAAATATAAGTTGCCCCGGGGCTCGCATTTTCTGTGATATGCCCTGCGTGTGTATATTGTCCATATTATAGAATTAACTTTGTAAGCTCGATATTGAATGCAGTATCAAGACTTTGAACCGGTACTGAACCGAAAACCGAAAAAATCTTGTTATTTCGCAAATTAATCACTCGAAGCGGAACTGTGAATCGAAAATCGAAGCAATATATATATTTTAATTGAGGCGGAATGAAAACCGAGCGAAAAATCGTAGTTCTGGGTAAAACGATATTCGGGTCTTATTTGTGAACGCTCGCCCTGTGAGCCGCCTGGATGAGCGTATCGAATGGAGCTTACGGGAATATTTCCATAGGAGTGTATTAAAGACATTGCAAAATTATCCAAGACAACCATATATATTTTAATGGGAAGAATTTTTCTCGCAAGGATTGTATGAAGACTATTATGATCAGAAATTATTCTATTCTGAATTTGAATAAAATGTTCGCGCATTTGATTGACCCAAGCGTTGTTTATACAAAGTGAGAAGATATTGACGAGATTCGTTGATAATTTGAAGCAGCGAGTTACTATGAAAATGCAAGAATTCGCTCGGGTCATGATTTGGTCGAAATTATAGTTTTGAAATATGATTGCTCGTGTATTATATGATAGTTTGGGTGAGATAAGGTAAAAATTTGATAAATATATTTAAGGGTAAATTAAGAAAATCGCTCATGTTCCGCCCATGGCCTATCTAAGAGTAATACAGTGAAGCACGTCTCTGATGTATAAGCATTTGTGACATACGAGGTTAGCTCGTCCAGTATGCAGTTTGCACTTAGCTGTAGTTGCATTTGGAGCCTAAGAATAGGCTGGAGTGGGGAACGAAAGGGAATGATGTCGAATCCAACTCCCATGTAGGAGACACAAGTTCTTCGATCGCAGAATGCACATAAAAAGAAGAAGCCAGCTCGTCGCTCCGAAGACTCTTTTAATGTTATTTGCTCCGAGACTGCATCGGTTTTAGCTCTCGCTTTGTCCACCAAAATAGCCAATTAATAGTTTCGACAAAGAACGTACGGCCGCCTATTGGCAAGAGATGACAAATAGTTTTAAAATAGAAGTGGACTCACTTTTACGAACGCGAAGGGTAAAAATTAGTCCCCGTCGCATCCGAGCCGGGACACTTAACAAATGGCACGTGCCATGCCTAAAAAATGGTATCGTTCACGGCCCACCGATTGGGAAGCGCTCACGACAATGGCACATTCGTCGCGATGCAAATATTAATTACAACTGAGGAGAAAATAGTTTTGTCGGTCACGGTCTATTTTTTAAGAGCTCTCAATTTTTTCCCCTAAGCACCAGAGAAGACGTCTTCGCATGACTAAGATTATCCATCAAGTCTTCGTTATGTAAGGCCGAATACCAAAATAATGCATCTTATTTTATGGTACATTTTCAATTAACTTGTCTAGTTATAACTAATTAGAACATTAGAACGCGGCTAGCTCAGATTCGTGCCAACAACCCATTTAAAAAATAATATCATAATACATCAAAGTTGAGTGGGTCCTTATTGGAATATCGAATTTTGTTTGGTAAGAATCAACTAAGACAGATTGTAAGCTTTTTTCTGCGGTAAAGTTATAGAAGATCTTGATAAACTATGAATGTGCAAAAAATATATATATAAATGAATGTGTGTCGGCGTGCGTGCAGTTAATATGTTCTAGATACATTCCTATACTGCTCATCCGATTGCGATGAAATTTTGGTGAGTTATTGGACGTGTATCTAAGAAGGTTTTTAAATTAGCACAAACATTATTCGTCTGCAAAATTTGTTTTGGGAGCTGTTTAACGGATGCACCATGTTGGCGCATATTACTATGGACATGTTTAACGAAGCATCAATCGTCAGCTTCATTCGATTCCACTTTCTCCTTTGAGTCATGTAGCAAGGATACCATCGTATAGTCCTAATGAGTCCTTCAAGTCTTTTAGATTTCGGTCCAAGTGAGAACAGACTTATTGGAAAATTTTGTCTAAGTTGGGCTAATCATGGCCACAAATAAAAATAGCATTATTAATACTAAAGATTTTTCAAATTTATTAAAGCAAAGTTATTGAAGCAAACTATTATAATAGAAGTTCAGTGTTTAACGCGCTACACCACCGTAGCCAGAATTGGATTTACATAAGATTAAATCAAATTTAAGCTATAAGTCTTCGACAGGAAAACATTCCGGATTGCGGATATTGATTTTCAGATAACCGCTCCAGAAAATCGCCACAATCCAGACAGAATGTCAAATATTTTCCCCCCACAAGAATAATCTTAGGCGTGCAATTCCACGAACCAATAAAGGAAATGTGAACCATAACAAGTTCAGGAAGCACAACTCCTCTCTCCGGATATGATGGATCTTAAATAGTTATACCGGAATCGAATGCCATAAATATGTACGAGTTCATGAAATCACTTTTTAAACAAGAAAACCGATAAACAGCCGAGGAAACCGAATAGAGTGCATTCTCGAGTACCTCAATGTTCGACCGCAAATTGACGCGGTTGTAAAGATATTATACATGTTTTATGACAGTCTCGTTTCGATATGAGCTTGTTTTTATCGACGCATTAAACAATTTATGATCGAATCAATATGAATTATGATTGTAGCAACGGCCCGAAAAGCGTTAACCATTGTCTAGATGGCGCACTGACTGGCGAAGCCTTATAGACAATTCCAATATCTCAATTTAAAAAATATATCCATTGGGTTATATGAAACAATAATTAAAAAAAATAATGCAAATTAAAGCTTATAAATCGCATGCGACCAATTTTTACGCTGGTGTCAGAAGTGACATTTTACACATCTGGATATCAAAGAATAAAAAAATATTTTTTTAAAATACATTTCAATCCCATATACGTTTTACTAATATTATATTTTACATTTACAAAAATATATTAACATCGAGCATACATTTGAATTTGCTCAGTGAAAAATGTACAAGTCACTTTCGACTCGCGCGGAGTTTTTTGTTCTCGGGAGCATAACAAACGTGTATAGGCGTCATTGGCTTACAATTTATCATCGCACGAGAGCACACGGATATTTGTATGCTTCCCAATTTTCAGGGGGTGGACTTCCTGATTCCCATATCGCAAACAGTCCATGGCGTATATAAACGACGGTACGCGGGGCGAATAAACAAGTTTATTAGCACAGGTGAGTCGAGTCTCACCTTTGTATTTGATAATCAGTATTCAAATAGGCTATCTGTTCATTTTGGCGGCATTGTCGGGTGATTAAACGACCCCATTTTATTGTGCGGAATTGAAATCCGCCCCCTCCTCGGATAGGTGCTTATCAATCATTTTCATCGAAAGTCGAACGCTAATTTGATTTGGAAAGTAAGCGCGTTTTAATTGCTGGAATACGATCAATCAATCGATGCTCGCTGATCGAACATGCGTGAAAATGAAGCGAATATGAATTCATTATGGAATGAATTTACACATCATCTCATGTTAATGTTTTCAATACGCGGGGTGTTTATTGAATATTTGGTGTAATTATGCTTGCATTACCACTTTTATTTTTTAAATGAAACTTGTATAGATGCGGTAAGGTAAATTAGCTTGAACGTCACAAAAAGTGAAACTTCAACCGGCAATTCGTCAGTACTTAAGAATACTGTTTTAAACATGGAAACATTGGCGTACCAACTAATTGGCAAGCTTAGGCGACGCCTAGGCGCGGTAACTGTCTAATCTACCGGTGATGTATTTACTACACCTCGACTCTAATATTGGGAATATCGATATGAAATATAATAGATACGGGGCTCAGAATTTTTGTATTACTCCGTAATATAATTACGAATTACATCAAAGCATTATAGTATGTGAGTATTCATCTGCAGCGTCGGAAATAAATAATTTGTCGGGAAATCGGGAATTTTGCGAGTTTTAGTCCGTGTCTCAGCAGAAAGGAATTTTATCGGTCACGTTAATGGTATTTTACGAAAATGGGTGCTCACATAGTCAACAACTCGAACTAGCATTTAAATATCTGATGACGATACCTCCAACGAGTGTGGAAGCTCAGCGTGCATTTTCAGCAGCAAGTTGCCTGACTTCCAAAATCAGATCCAGACTAAATGACGAAACACTAATGTTTAATGTTAATGTTATTTGGGGATCAAATTTATCAATGTAATTTCTTAAAATATTGAAAATCCCAATCCCGGGACTGGTCCCGGGATTGTCTAATGAAATCCCGGGATCGAAATTTTGGCTCGGGATTGAATTCCCTAGTCTCTACTAAGTATATGCCACTAGACCAGTAGTTTTCCTGTTTTATTATATACTAGCTGACATTCGGCGCGTTGCTGCCATAGAAGTAATAATTCTAAAAATATTTATTTTAAAATTTGAAATTTATTTTATTTTGTTGGTTTTATTATAAATATGAACAAACATACAAACATTGATTTTTATATATAAGATCTACTGTAAGTTAATTGTACCATACCTATATTATTTGAGAAAGTGCAAACATTAAGTTGGCAAAGTTTTGTCGCAATCGAATGAACGGTATGGCAGCGCATTAAATACGAACAAACAAACATTATTTTTTATATATTAGACTATGCTTATGTTACTTGCGAAATCTTTAGCAATAAGTGGACGAAGTTTTATCGCAATACGATGAACGATATGGCAGCGCATTTCGAACGAACAAAACCCAATTCATTTTTGTATATTAAAAAATAAGAAGAAGATTACACAACACACCGATTCATCTTTTAGCTTACAAATTCTAAGCTAAGAAGTTTAGCTTCTACCATGCGAGTCTCTTAAGCATATATTTTTTAATAAGTGGCTTACATAGACATATCATCGACAACGCATGTCACCATTTCCATCTGTCCTGAGCCTCCTCATCTACGTCATCTATGCCAGCATAGATGAAGTCTTCCGACGGGTCTATTGCCACTCGGTTCCGAATCTAATATGACACGACTCTATGAGTCTGCATCCGCGCTATATGACCTGCCTATTGCAGTCGGTGGGTACGGACAAAGTTGATATTTAACGCTTTGCCGTACATGTCCATGACCTCTCGATTAGACCTCATGGCTTTGGAGCCTGAGGTCTCGTTCTGGAGAGGATCGAAAATTAAGATATATTGGTGTGTTTTAAAATGGTGTCAGAACTAATGCGTATTCGTTATTATATCAATATGAAAGTTTTTGTAAATGATTTGATAATTTTAACGTAAGGTCGCTCCTCTCCAAATGCCCAATGACAAATTGACTAAGTTTAATTTCAATTCAAATCATCGGTCGGGGTAAAATATGGATAATTTACATTCCAAACAAACTGTGGTGTATATTAGAGCTCCATCAGATCCAATAAAGAGGGTTTCAATATCCGTTCTCTATATGTAATAGTAAGTTGCTCTTCTGAGACCGACGCCTTGAGGCTTTGCCAATTGTTTGGTTTGCAGAATCCCGTCCTGCAAGCAGAGAATGTTGCATTGATATTCCAATGTTCAATCATAATGAAATATTTGATGTTTGTTATCCCGGTCGTCTGACGATTCGACCGGCATCCAAAGGCATCCTAATTAAATTCGCATTTAAATGTGCAAATTAATTTTCGAAAAATCTCCTCGGCCACCGAAAAGGGGTAAACGAGGGGCGATATGATTTTCGTATCGCCGATGCGGACGAGGGCGAATTTTGATTTGTTGTATAAATGAAATACATTTAAAGTGTTCAAAAAGGGATTAGGGCCTTGATTGACATTTGTAAAAAGTTAACTCACAAAGCGGGCCCGAATTTAACGGGCGCCCCGTGATAAATTTGTTTTTCACTCACTTCTCGCGCTCCCTTTTTTGTCCGCCTCCCGTTGAAAACCGAAATAAAACTCATTAAAAGTGCGTAAAGCGTCGGTGCTTTTGAAAAATTAAGGGCAATTTTAGGTGGAAAAATGAGGGACTTGGTCGGCTGGCCGCTTGTTCGTCATTTGCCGAAATTGTAATGGCGCTAACAAATCCGTTTGTCTTCGGAGAAACTTTACTCGCGCTGGGCTCTAACGCGATTACGCCGTTTGTGTCTTAATGTTTGGATACATTTTTTGCCGTGATTTAATATTGCTAAACGGTGGTGCGAGTGAGAATATCAAGTGTCTGTATCTTTAGAAAATCCTTCTAAGAAAGCTTGAAATTATGTCTCATCATACCGTAAATATACGACAAATCCAATTGCTTCGTTTGTCATTTGTATGCCCGTCGGAACGCTGGGGGATAAAATATCCATTATTGGACCCTAAGCAAGAAATTATTTGCCATATTATTTATTTAATGCATTAAAAATCGCTTAAATTCAATATATTATATATCAATACAAAAACATAAATACTCTCGCATATTCCGGACAGTAATCCAGAAAAATTCGGGATTAAAATTTTTATCTAACAGAAATCCTACACCTCACCAGCACGATGAATGCTACTAAATCGAGACATTCCCGCCGAAATCTGGACAATTGGAAACATTGGCGTACCAACTAATTGGCAAGCTTAGGCGACGCCTAGGCGCGGTAACTGTCTAATCTACCGGTGATGTATTTACTACACCTCGACTCTAATAATGGGAATATCGATATGAAATATAATAGATACGGGGTTCAGAATTTTTGTATTTCTCCGTAATATGATTACGAATCACATCAAAGTATTATAGTATATAAGTATTCATCTGCAGCGACGGAAATAAATAATTTGTCAAGAAATCGGGAATTTTGCGAGTTTTAGTCCGTGTCTCAGCAGAAAGATCCCGGGACTGATCCCGAGATGGTCTAATGCTATCCCGAAATCCCGGGATCGCAATTTTGGCTCGCGATTGGATTCCCTACTACTATTCCGAGTGTCCTCGGACTAACCATTTAAGAGAGTCCTCCACCTCTTTTTGATCCTCGAGAAACACTTCGCACAGAGCTTCTAGGTGGCTATCATTTTCGCTCCACTTTCATCCTTTAAAAGGAGGTGAGGTTCCCGAGGAAGATCGGTTTCAGACTACGTGCACCCGAAGATGCGTTGGATCAGGAAGTAAGAGATTATTTTATAAACAAGGAGCTACTACGCGAAGTCGCTACCACCACGAGTCCAACTTCAGCTTGAAGGGGGCTCCAGTAGATGACGAACTACAGGGGCTCCCCCTTCCCCATGGTACTCGTATTGGTTTGGTCATTTGTAGTACCAAGCCACGGAGATGAGTTGCCACCCAATTCATGTTAGCTGGGCTACTCCAGCAGCGTTTGATGAGCAAAACGACAAGTTTGCATTCATTTACATCTACTCTATATCATTATCCCAGGGATTCCACTGGTGTAGGGTTGCCCTTCCCCTAGGGCAGTACTTCCTAACCTTTTCAGTATGGTTACCCCTATGGCCCATCAGGGAAACTGATATTACCCCTCTTTAAAATTTGTGCTCAGCCACATGGTGCTGATCTGCCATTTTAATATCTACATACCAAAAATTACCAGCATGATTACCCCCGCAGAACACCTATTTTACCCCTGCAGGGGTAATTCCCCCTAGGCTAGGAACCACTGCCCTAGGGTTTTATGGGTGAGTTCCATAATGAAACGCCCACCCGAATTGCGCAGGGAAGTGAAAGGCTTGAGTTCCTAGAAAAAAATGATTTAATGCATTGCCTTTTTTCTATTTGTTTATGATTTAACTTTCTAATGTACTTTTGAACTTTTATTGCTAATTTATTCGCTTTTTTCAAAGATAAGGCTATGTTTGTCTAATATATAAAAAATGTTTGCTCTTTGCTACATGCGTACACAGTAGATGCGGTGCATGTATGTACGTGTGAGTGCGACAGAGAGAATAGAAACGATTCTCCCTCTCTTTCTTATCAACTGCAACTTGGAGTTTCACTTTTCGTCTCGTTCAGGCCAATTGCCCTACCAAACTTATACAACTTTCAATTCAAAAAGTGGTGGTGGGAGCGCGCGACGACTTCTTCATCGGAAAAAATTACTGTAACTGAACAAAATGGCCGACAAACACGCAATACCAAATAAACTGACCGTTAGGATCCCCTCTCCACATCACTTGCGCTAACTTTGAAACAAAATAAATTCTGGGATTCCCAGGAAAAAAGGGATTCATCCTGATTTCCCTGTTCTAATAAATACACATTGAGACGATTGTTAAAATCGAACAAAGCTATTTTTGAGAGGCTTTTAAAACCGTGCATATCCTATAGAAATTATAGCTTTTAATATTGTATATACAGGCGAACAAATGCTTCACCCGCACGTGAGGCCAATCAGTTGCAACGTTATGCGTTTATTAGTATTTATTTATGTAATATTTAAAAATGTTGAATAAACATTATTATACAGTACATTTTAAAGCTTCCTCTTCACATTCGTCCTCGGCTTCTGATGAAGGCAGAAATAATATTTGAATAAAGCATTTGTTGAAATCTCAGCTCATTTAAATTGCATTGCAATCACTCATCATGATTTATTTTCGACAGTTTAAATTCGCTCTGAGATGTCGGTTTTTAAAATTGTCTGGCACAAGTGATGACCTTGCATCAAGCTTATATTGTATTGATAAACCATTGAAAAACTTATCTGCGCGCGCAGCTATCAATGTATGGAAAAAATGTCGGAATATTTGGCGCCAATTTCAAATCCAAAATTATTTCATATATATTTAGAAAAATCAGACTATGGACAGTGATTCGAGGAGATATTCAGCGTAACGTCAGTGGGCAGAAATGACGATCAATTATGTAGTAGGTCGTCAAATGGTGGGACTCTTTAAACACCAATGAATCAACCATAAATTGCAATTTCAAAAACACCTCTGAACCCAGTTTTTCAAGCAATAAATTTTCGCATGATTAAAAACTCGACCAGCACGTCATGCATATATAATTATCATCAATCATCGGCATCCAGAGAAAATAGCAACGTGCTTACTCGACGAATGACACAAATTATATGTAAAAATAAACATTTTTCGGCGCCGTCGAAGGGGCTGAACGAAAGAGAATTTATTCTCTCAGAATAGGGGCGTAAATTTCGTACTAATTTCATCGCCGCGGATCAATGAATCGATCGAGAGACGAGAGCTTCTCTGATTTTTTAAAAGTGTAGATTGGATAGACGACCTTGCTTTTAAATCGAAAACAAGAGGAAGAAGTGAAATATTGGAAGAATGCTGAGACGACTGTTCAAATGTTTACATTCCGAGGATTCTTCTTAAGCGCTAAAGCAAAGTTATCACTCCGTCTCGTTGCGACATTCTTAAATATAGAAGAGTTTTGAAAAATAGCAGAAGATGATTTAATCTTTTCTCATTTGAAATACGCTTGTATTCTTGGTTAACATTTCAAAGGTGGGATTTATGTATAGAATGTAATTAATGTCCATCATAATATAAAACAGCTAAAAAGATTTTGCATGAAAATATTTGACTTTTATCTGATTTAACCCGTCGATTAGGAATCTCGCATATGCTGCGAATGAGCTTAAGCGATGAAGAAAGAGCATTGTCGCACGATGAGTGCAAATATTGTAAATCGGAGACAAAGACGGAGAGTGTCTTGCGTTTCATCATTCACTCGCACATCAATGGCATGGTCGTGCTGCTACGTCTAAATATTCTCAAATATTTTAAGCCTTCTTAGAATCATAATAAATAATAGAGAGCAACATAAATCGTGAGATAGTGAATAAATTTATTGATTGATAAACAATGGATAAGTATAAGTGATATTAATTTTATTTTGTTGATTTTATTATAAATACGAACAAACATACAAACATCGATTGTTATAGATAAGATATACTGTAAGTTAATTATACTACACTTATATTATTTGAGAAAGTGCAAACAATAATTTGGCAAAGTTTTATCGCAATCGAATGAACAGTATGGCAGCGCATAAAATACAAACAAACAAATTTAAAATTTTGTACATCAAACTATGTTTATGTTATTTGCGCAATTATCAACAATAAGTGGACGAAGTTTTATCGCAATCCGATGAACGGTATAGGAGCGCATTAAATATGAACAAAGACTATTTTTTACACATTTGAAACGCTATTTTATCGATTGGCGCAAATTTATCGATTTCAAGCTTCAACAAATTATTTTATTACTAAAATTGAAGATACACATGTGTATTGTATATGTTTATGCGAAGATAAGAATATTGTGTACTATCAGCAGTGTTAAGGTTCACCTATTGATATACAATCTTCATTCATGTTGCGCGATTCTGATAAAAAAGTGGATATAACTATAAGAGTATTTTTTGAAGTGAAACTTTTATAGGCACGGTAGGGCAAATTCATTTGAACGTCACGAAAAGTGCAACGCTAATCGGCAGTTGATTGGAATGAGAGGGAGAACCATTTGTAATATGTGCATCTCCGTCGCATACGCCATAGATATGCTATACACATGCGACGCGCCGCCTCTACTGTTATAGCATAAAACAACCGCTAGACCTGTAGCTTGCCTATTTTATTATATATTATACAAGCATAATTTTATCATTTAGCTAACGATTTTCGTTAACATTTGGAAAAAGGATCACCTTTTTACACTTCTTTCTCTCAATTATTTATTGTTTAAGTTATTTGGTTTCTTTGATAAAGAACACTGTTATGGCATGCCATTGATTTTTGGTGTTGCTTCAGCCCATAGCATGATCAAGACAGATCCTCAAGACTAAAAATGCCAATATGACGTATCAGTCATATGGGACAAATTTAGACCAAATATGACGTCACAGCTTATTTCTAAACCTAAAAAAAGGTCATCCTGTGACGCATTGAGTAAACGTTTGATGATCTCTGACCGGTGTTCCCAGAACTCAAAGTCGCCTCACAAAGGAACCGTATAATTTAAGTATATCACGCATTAGTTTAATGGTGCTCCAACTTTGCTGCGCGTCCCAGAGCACCGCAATAAACCATTAGGATTATTGAAATATAATAAATAAGCATAAGCACTTGGCTGGAAACAATTTGCAGGTCTATTAATATTCGTTCGCATCCCACAATTGTTGCCGCCGTGCAGAAAGCAGCTGCCGCACGCAAATAAATAACGTCTTCCATCAATTTTTATCTTGTTAGAGTGGCCAAATTTCGAGCTGCTAAATCGCAGAAGAGGGATGAAACGGGCGTGGGTGGGACAGCTCAGGTGTGTCGAGCCACGGACGTGTGACGTCAAACGGGCGACGCTAATCTTTCGTGCTAAATAGGGGTACGAAGCCATTAATTTAATTAAAAATAGAGCCATAAAACTGTGGCTCGAGGGCACGTAAGCAACCCCGCGCGGTCGGAGAAAGGAAGAAAAAGAAGTGGAGTGGAAGCAGCGACGTGTGCATAACGTTTATTTGTAAACATG
Organism: Stenopsyche tienmushanensis; assembly: GCA_008973525.1. NCBI lineage: Eukaryota > Metazoa > Arthropoda > Insecta > Trichoptera > Stenopsychidae > Stenopsyche > Stenopsyche tienmushanensis. The sequence goes on from WACJ01000542.1 coordinate 1,337,923, forward strand.
TAAGTCGGCTATGATCAAGCGGCACAAAAACAAAGACGCTTCAGAAGCCTTTGAAATTTAATCCAATTTACATAATGAACGTGTATTTACGCGTACTCTAAGCTAATTATTAAAGGTTCAACATGATAAAAGCATTAAAAACATATTTTTTCGACCGTAGCGACATCAAGATATGTGGGGGTGAAAACATATATTGGCTTGGATTGAGCAAGAGCATTTCACTAGATGCTGACGCATTCGTGCCAAGGAAGTGGCGTTAGCTAACTGACAGATGAGGTGGTCTGCGTCAATTTCACACGATTATTCCCCTCGGCTAGGCACTGCCTAAGATGTTACTGGGCCGCTCCAGATTGCTGGACGTCTCAGTTTCTCACAGGATACGGATAGTATAGGGTTTCACTATAAAGGCTTGGGTATTCTGTGATCCGTTCGTGTGCGCAGACTATGTTCTGTGGATAAGCGAGGTTCTCATTCAAAATGTCAGCGGTCTGAAAAGCGGACCGGTTGGACACACAGACCTTGTGGCCACTCCCTTCTCTTTTATAACATTTAGGGCTTGGTGCGTAAGTTATGTGGATAAATGCATCCATGGGGCCTTCTACGATCTCTACAATAAATTTAGTTTTTGCTAGATTAATCTAGCTAATTTCCCCCTTGCGCGCATAACGCAAAGTGAATCCTCGAAGCTGAGAATGGATGTATCCTCGCAGACATGGGATATAAGATCTGTTTTGGACATGTTCATGTCAGTGGAGTTTCCCTCATGTCAATCAAAGTAAATGTATGGTTTTAGATGCGTCCTACACAAAACTGTTAAGTTACGTATGGAATCGCTAATTTCAGGACTAAATAATTGCAATGAATAATGGGGAGAGTACTGCGCATGCGCACATACTGCGCTGATGCCAAGTAAAGCGTCATAAGGAAGAGGAATTTTTGGTGTCAGAAACTCCACTGGATGTTCTATTCTTAAATACTCACACCCAAAGCTGAGCATCAATAAATAAAAATGATAATGCATATTTTCATTTTTATTTCATTTCATTACCCTGCACGGGTCCGTTCTTCTATCGGGCTGTGATGCTGCTGGACGAATGGATGGGAATACGAAGGGCGTCGAATGGAAAGACTCTCTTCGCAAGATAACTATTTATTCCGCACTACAGATAGAGAGAGAGAGAGAGAGGTCTGGCTGCAGGAGGGACAACCTCCCGCAGCCAAGGCCAACCGACGATCGACTCCCGCTTCCTGCGCGTCACTACTCAACCGGCAACGATACACGCGCAAGAAGCGATCGATCGGTAAGCAGGCGCAATGTCTCCGCAGGGCCACAAGAGATGGCGCTGTTAAACTTACACATTGCACCTGAAGAGAAATGGAAGATGTCACCACTACGTGGGGCTGATAAATCGCCCACGCTACACTGTCAATAAGACTTGTAGTACCTTGCTGAAAAAATTAACAGTATTTTCACAATTTCAATTGACATTTAATTATCAAATCATATATAAAGCTTTAATGTTTGATATTTGGTTCCAAGAAAATCATTGATTGTTGAGCAAAACGGATGGTGATATAGTCAATCAACCCTTCTATAGCGTCGAGATAGGGACCGCGCTATAGTAGCAAAATGTTATAAAAAGTTAAGCACCCATACAAAATTTGTTAACAAGGGCAAGTGAATGCTATAGGAGTTGCTGCAAACGAAGTGAACGCAATAGGAGGGTAGACTGTATTTGATATTTGGCCTTGAAAGTTTTATTTATGCACGTATTAATGCTGAACAATATAGTTTTCACGACGAATCACTAAAATGAACAACTAAAAAACACTTATATTATGTCAGTATATGATCCTAAATTTTTCAGACAAGTATTTTAAGACACATTTTTGGTATTCATATGGTTTTTCAGATTAATATCAGGTAAAATTAATGTTATTCTGTATTTTATATTAAATATTTATTATGCAATCGTACCAACTGCTTCACACAAGCACCGCACACACGCACACATGGATATTAATGCGTACATATAAACATCAGCACGCACGCTTTGCGAAGCGTAGGCCTGTTATTAAAAACAGCAATATATTTTTTTAAATACCCTATAATAAATTCAGTCTGAAAAACACCAAATACTAGTACAACTTAACGAATCGACGTCAAAAACATGTGATGTCTCAGGAACGTGATTAATTGTCCTGAAACAGCCCACAGAATAAGTCTTCCGGCTGACCAATTTCAATCTGAACATTTTTTCAAGCGAAAAAAATTAAAACCAACTGAATTCATTGCTGAAAATGAAGTCGGTCCAATTAGTTCTTATGGACAGGCTTTCTTGCAGTGTCTGCTGTAAGTGATGCCTCGAAATGCTAAATGCTACAATTGAATGACGTTTAAAAACGAATGCATATTAAATTTAACAGTTTTCACCGCAAGAATTCAATGACGTGTATGTCAAGCTTCAACATTTTTTTCCAATGAAAATATGATGTTTTCCCAGCATCTTAGACGACGCACATATTAAATATGATGGTACACAAATAATATATCAACCTGTGAGAAATTCCCAAACATTTCCTCGAAGAAAACTATTTTCTTCGTGTAAATACGAGCGGCGAGTAACGACGTGCTGAGAAGATTGAGATATCAATTTTGACGTTTCTCTAACATCCAGAATACAATGCAGAGATGTTAAATTCGTTTTAATGGACGCGCGTTGAAAAATCCTCATTCACGTTCGAGATTACATCTGTAAGCAGGTGTAAAAATGTCGTCTTCTTAATAAGCTACTTTTTAAATATACCTCCGGAAAAAAATTGTTTTGAGAAACGTGCGGCGACGACAAGCTAAGATTTGCACCAAAATAAAACAGCGTAAAATATTTAGCACGTGTTTATACACATGAAGATTAAGTGTCAACGTGTGTGATGCGAGCTTTCAGCGCTTTTCAAACAGTGTCGCGTGGGGAAATCGAATTAACTTATGCGGCGCCGCATGTGTAAGGATTCCTGCATGAGAGTAAAGCTTTAAAGGTCCTGAGATCGCGGGAATCCTTACGTAGAGTATCAGTTTGTATGGTCTCGCGTGTTTGTCGGCCATTTTGTTGAGTCACAGTAAATTCTTCCGATGGAGAGATCGTCGCGCGCTCCCGTCCGTAAGAAACCACGCGGTCATCCTTATTTTGATTTGCAGAACAATACCGCCGCGAATATCTATCAGAAGCTCGAATAAATTTATAATAGTGATGTGATGAGTCGACAACATGTCACGAAGTGGGTTAGATTGTTCAGAAAAGGTCGTAATGATACGATGAGCCAAGGAGTAGTAGATTGAGAGCTGACAGTATCAATTGAAGGTCATCTAACACATGTGAATAATTTAAAAAATGTGTTCTGGCGCGTTTCTGGACTATCATTATGACAGTCTGGCGACTGAGTGCCATTAGGTCCTCAGAAAATTTGAATCAGTCTGGTACTATCTTAACAAGCTAGTAATAGTCTGGCAACCCCCTCCCCTTTCAAACCCAATGGCATCCAGTCGCCAGACTGTCATAATCATAATCCAGAAACACGTCAGAATGCAAATATTAAGTTATTCACATGTATTAGATAATATTTAATTTATACTGCCAGCTCTTGGTATATATAAGATCATTAGTGATTTTAGACGAACCAGTGTAAAAAAATTGAAGAACAAGTGCGAAATGACCACCGTGTGATACTTGACGACCTTCACGAGGAATTTACTGGCATTTCTCGAAGTCTTCTTGGTAATATTGTGTTGGAAAAACTTGGTTACATTAAGTTGTGTGCGAGATGGAGACCCAGAATGCTCACATGAATTTTTGGATCGTTTTGCACAGAAGGGAGAAGCTTTTCTGGACTCTACCGTAATAGGGAATGAGACGTGGGTGTGTCACTTAACCCCAGAATCAAAAAGGTAATCCAAAAAGAAGGAGCTATTATTATAGAAGGAGATATTATTTAGGATAGCTAAATAAATGTTGTGACCTTACTTTCTGGATGACTTTTATGAATACCTGTCCAACATGAATAATGCACTATTTTGCAGTAAATTTTCATATCCTGGTCCAAAATGATTGTAAATATCGGCAGAAAATTATATTCGGCTGTCACTGTTGATTAAATCACGATCCAAGTATCTCCTTGATTATCCATGGTCACTCGCTGATCAAAACTATTGACATCGATTTCAATCAAATCTTTTGAGGGAAAACCAAAAGCATAACCCAAACATCATACAATAAAGAAGCATGAGCGGTATTGTATTGTAATAGCTTCATTGCAATAAAATTTGTAACATTTTATCTGGAGAAATCGCAGGTAAATGTTGAAGGGTTTATCTCCATGGGTGTAAATGGAAATATTACATATATAGACTATGACTGACCAAAATAAACATTTTTGTACCTCTCTGAGAATAAATCTTTAACGCCGAAGCAATGAGATCCAATCTGGAGGTCATGGACATGTATAGTAAAGTATGGAATCATATAGGAAGACTTGATATCTTCAAGAGAGGGAGAGTGAGCCATAAGCTTTGGCTGCGAGAAAAAAGTATTGTTTTGCTATCTTCAAACTAATTTTAACCATGCTTTGGAAAGTGGTTCGTCGCCTTAAAGTCTCGCAGTTGGGATCTCTCTCATTCGCAAATCTATAATAAATTTACTGAATAGATCAGCACCTCATTTCCGATTTGATATATAGAACATTGGATACACAATGTTCGCTTTGGATAATCCAAAAAACAAAGACAAGCTACAAGTATAAGATTAAACAAATATGAAATAGATATACCATTTATCAAAACAGTGAAGAAATTGATTGTTAATTAAAATTTGCAGAAAAACAAATACGAATATGATCCTTCATATTCATACATCGACCATGAAAATCATAATAGGCTACTAATTAATTCATATATTCCACGTCTCGAGCGAACAAAACAAAGTGATTTGCCATGAAAGGAACTTCATATTGCTCATTAAAGCCAATGAAATTTCAACACAATACACATACGTTAAAATTAATTTAAAACATCCTATTGAACCGACAGTTCTTATTGTGGTAAATTTCCCTTATTTTTATTCTCAGAACTATGAAATATAACCGCTGGAATATTCGCTGTGTATTTAATATAATATGTCTTTTATGAATATTCACAATGCTGTTGTCGGCTGTCCGAGTTTCATTTTGACATCGTTGTACATTTTCATTTAAATGGATGAAAATAAATTTGCATTTTGTGCATACTTTTGTAGAAATAAATCCAATTTAAAAAATGTTATATTGGATGAAAAGCAGCTGAATCAAAGCGGCTTAGCTTCAATATGACCCAATTAATTTGTATTCTTTGAGAAGCATTTTTCTTGTTAAATCTAATATGTAAAAAAATAATGTTTGTTTGTCCGTATTTAATGCGCTGCCTTACTGTTCATCAGATTGCAATAAAACTTCGTTTACTTAATGCTAAAGATTGCACAAGTAATATAGGTATAGTTTAATGTATATATATCAATGTTTGTTTGTTCATATTTAATGCGCTGCCATACCGTTCATCCGATTGCAATAAAACTTTGTCAACATATTGTTTATATTTGCGGAAATAATATCAATATGGTAAAATATTGTTTATATGCGCAGTTTGTTATGTAAGACGTGACATTGTAATGCATGCCGGGTAAACACTAGTATGTAATATTTTTTAAATTTTTAATAATAATTTTATTTTTAATGATATGACGGCATAAGTTTAATCCTGTTTTCCGCAAAGGTTACGGAGATTAGTGGCTATTTTTGAATATGAAGTTGAAGTTCATATTCAATTTTTTAAATGACAAAATTATTTTTCTCTCTGGATCTCCGTCTTGGAAGCACTTTCTTGTATCGCTTAATTTTTTACATCCATTACAATCTAATCCCAAGTCATGAATCATTCTGAAGCGCCCGGGTGTTAAGTCTGCCGTCCGGCGTACAAGGCGGAAACGTCGAAAGAATTTCCAACGGATTGTTCGCAAATGAAATGAAAAATGATCATTCCGAGAGAGTCATTTTCGATGATCATCCTCGTCTCAATTAAATGTTAATTCTATTCCGGTCGACCCTTTTAAGACATCTTGAACCGGTTCCAACTGAATTACAAGACGAGCACAATGGCCGCCAAGTATAAATGGCGTCTTTCGATCGAGATATACGAGACTAATTCACCGATCGTTAATTTATCGCCATCAGACAATCATGAGCCCTCATTAATCCACGATAATCAAAGAAATCTGGACGAAGTGCTCAATTAAGGCGGCTCGGATTCGTATCGGGCCGAGTTCTGAGCTGTGGATTAGGGGGCGCATTGTTCGGCCCACCCTCAGATCCGGCCCTGTGTAAGATGTAGGCTTTTGAATTTGATACATTAAGACGGACATCAATAAAGCGTCCTGTTTTGAGGATCAATGTGATGTATGCGACGGCATTTATCAACGCTGTTTAATTCAACCCACAGGAACACCATCAATAAACGAGGGATTAGATCTTGATTACATGCAAAACGATTTAAAATCAACGAATACAATACCTGATGCCAATTTAATAAATTTGGGCGTGGCTTAAAAATAGGGGAGGAGCCAATATCAATCATCGAATTTCGGTCAAAAATGATGATATAAGTTTTGGTTCGAATATGTTCGAGATTTACTACTCACTATTGTAGGATGGCTCTCTTAAACACAAACACGCACAGAAGCACTCGCTGCGCACTGTTAATGTATTCGCATTTGTCGTTAAAAAGCGCAGCAACAAGAGTCAATTTGCTGCGCGTGCGCAGTGAGCGGATCTAACAAGAGTGAAAGTATTATTGCACGTGCGAGCTGAGCATATGCAAATCGTAAGTGCATGTTTATCTATAACCCTGCAATGTGCAATAGATCAAATCTGCAAGCCTTTAATGCAGTGGCGGATCTATCCATGATTTCGCGTAACAGTGAAATCGTAATAGAAAAACCGCGCATATCGAGGGCCAAATCTAAGAATTTGTCGCCAAGGGGCAATTATGTGTTTGCAATGCAATTTTATGCATGCAACGAAATATTTTATTAAAAGACATATTTCTCTAATGCGGTGATCTTGCAGCGGTCCGAAATGCGGGCCGGTTGTGCACACAGATATTGTGACCACTCCCTCCTCGTTCAGGGCCATTAGGACATTTTGCAACATTCATATTTTCGTCTAATTTAGTATCAATTTAAATATCTTTAACTAGGTTAAGCTTTTGATTTCAATATAACTTAAGATACCTAGCTAGCTTCCCCCCGCGCTCAGAGTGCAAGTGGCCATCGGAGTTTAGAAAGAGCGGGTCCTCGCAGGCTTTTAATTAAAATCAAATTTTGCACTTTTATTGAGCGAGCTGGTGTGGTCTCGAATAGCAAGACCAATAAACAGCTCGGGTAAGAGATGGGTCCATATATTTCTCTAATGTTGAATCGATGAAATCTAGTTGGGAAGTCATGGACATGTCGATCGTTAGCTTCATCCTTCACCGTTATCATCTTTTAACAGGCCATATATAAATGCTGTTGCTATCTAAGATTCAGACCTAAATAACAACATATCAAATTGGCAGAACTAGACTATTGCAAATGGATTGGTGGTATTGGCAAGAACGTCGAACGTCAGTGCTTGGTTAACATGATGTATGAGGCTTAACACAGACATGAACAACGGTATGGGCTATCGTTGGCATGGGTTATCTGATAAGATTGTATTGTACAGCCTGTATGAGGAATGAGGAAGGAGGAGATAAAATCTTGGGTTCTGGTTATATAGGTTATTGACAACCTTGTCCGGGCACAATTTTCGCGCTTTCATAAATCCCCATTGTCCGTTTTGTTTTGAAACCAGTTGTTTATTTTATTAATTAAGCCACAAGTTTCTTTCTTATCTCTCTGAGGAATTTTATTTGTAACCTTGAATGGCGCTTATCTGACGTCTCGAATACTGAAAAAGGGTAATTATTCGAATGTTATCGTTCCTAAATTACGAGGATCGTCTAGAAAGTATGATTACAAAGGCTCCTGACACCGGTGGATTTTTTATTTTGAAGTTGACGCATTTGGCGTCAGTTTGTTTGGTCCACGTGTTTGTCGGCCATTTTGTTCAGTCACAGTAAATTCTTCCGATGGAGAGGTCGTCGTGCCAAACCAGAAGTTCATGGAAGTTACGACGAGTCAAGGAGTGGGATGTCATCAGTTATTTCTGACGAACTTGTACAAAAAATTAAAGAACCAGTGCAAAATGACCACTATATGACGCTTGACGACCTTCCTGAAAAGTTTCCTGACATTTCTCGAAGCCTCTTTGGTGATATTTTTTCAAAAAAATTTGACTACAAGAGGTTGTGTGCGAAATGATTGCCCAGAATGCGCACCTAAAGAAGTATCCTGTGGATTTGAATTAAATACAAGCATTTTTTTGTCCTAAACAAGGTCTTCAAGTGTTTCGTTGCAGGAAAGATTGGAAAACTCTGTCGTAGAAGATGCAAGACAATATAATCAGCTGTAAAATGGGACAAGCTGAGAAATGAACTTCACTTTTAAAGTCTAAAATTAATAAAAATATTTTTGAAGAAGCAAAATAAAGTACTGTTTATTAGATTAAAAGCACTGAAATACTTTCACGTTAGTGGAGTTAAAGCAAATTTTGTTTTCGTGAGTATTAATGACTATGAAAAAAGAAGAACTCTCTTAGGTCATAATTAAGTCAACCGATCCGATTGTCAATAAACTGCTTTTACATATTTTTGTAAAACATTTTAGTTAAATATAATATCTTCATCTCTTGTGGCATATGTGACACATGATATTTGAGTAAAAATTAAGATTAACGTGTTTCTTTTGTGTATAAAAACTGTTTTGACAAAATGCACAAATATGTGCGCGCGGTATTAATATGGTTAATAATAGATCCAGGATTTATTTTTTTATAAAAATAGTTGGTCTTTAATAAAATAAGTAATTTTAAATGGTGTTTCTTTATCTGCATTGAATAAATATTGATTTTAAATCGAATTTAATCTAGAAAGACTTGCCGGGTTAATGAATATATTCATCAGATATACTGGTTTAATTGATTGCTTCAAGATTTCAATGTAGTATCATCAATTATTCATGAAGTCTTAAACGATTGTGAATATAATTTTCATATATTGAAATAAATACAAGATGATTTATTGTGTTCACAAATGACGGTTATGCGGTGAGCGTATCGCATCATCGACCACTAAAGTGGTCGATGTGTCTTTTCTTGTCTACTTAATATAAAGTGTTCGGTTCTATATATAAAATGAGTATATTTCGGTAGCTAAACACACTTGTCAATAAAGCGTTTTGTTCCCCATGATGGGTAGGGACGCTTTCAAAAAGTTTGCCACCGCCATGGCAAAGTACCGGCAACAACTTTGTTAGCTCGTTTGATTGATGGAGTGAAACACAATTACCCCGACACGGCGAAGTTGCCAGCGCCATTAGTCAGCCGCTTTCGGAGACCAGCTTCTTGAATTTTCAAATGTGAAATATGTCCGCCGGCCGCTCTCCATTAAATAATTGCTCGCGTTCGACCGCGACTCCGGTGTTCAGCGCCACTTTGTCTTATTAAAGTGCTCCGCCCGACGTGACCCCCTGTATGGAGACAGTCAGGGGCGTTACACTAATATCAAACGCGGACTTCTTGCGCGCGCCTGACACCTTGTCATGCAGAGAAACATTTAGACAAGCATATGAGAAATATGACATCGTATATACGGTTACCATATTTCTACAATCATATATTTCAATGCAGCAAGCTCAAGCTACATTATCCAACTTTATACCATCACAGCTTTTTTGTATTTTTTTACGACCGACATGTAAGTGTCATAAGGTGTTTGTTTAACATACGTACGTTCAGACTTTTTACTTACAATTGAGATTAATGGCAAATTAACACATTTTTGTCGGGACACACAATGCTGTATTTTAAATGTGTGAGACTTTTGCGCAGTGGAAGTGAAACATCTTAGCTCATTGGAAAAGTAATTGATTTTATACATTGCTTTTTTCCATTTGCAGAAATGAGCTAAAATACGAAGGTCTGTATGTGTAATATATAATAAAATAGTCAAGCTACTGGTCTACTAATTGCTTTGTTATAGTAGAAACAGCCCATGGTTGTAGAGTCTCTATGAAATGGAGAGACAACGTGACATCGGACGGACAGTGACTTTTTAGTATTTGGTCTCTTTAAGACAGAGTCTATCCCTTGCGCTGCTATGTGATCTGACCAGAGTGCCCCTGAACTAACTTAACAGTGCCTTCTATCAATCCTTCAATTCCCGGGAGCCTGCGTGCAAGGCTTCTAGGCACCCACGTCTTTCATTCCGCGTCCTCCAGAGGAGGCTATAATCTAGGAGAATTCTAGGAGAAAGAAATACTACGCGAGGTCATTGCCATCACAAGTCAAAATTTAGTTTGAAGGGGATTGCAACAGATGATGGACTGCAGGCTCTCCCCTTCTTCATTGTACCCGTATCGGTTTCGGTCATTTATAAAACCGTAGCTGTTCTCTCTTGTGTGTACTAAACTGCTCTCGCCCACTTCTACTCTACATCTAGTTAGACTGCCGCATGTGCCCTAGGGTTGCCTCCCCCCTAGGGTTTCATGTATGGGCATTGAAGAGTGAACCCTAAATGGAGAGACAACAAACGATTTTCCCTCTTTTTCCAACCAATTGCCGCTTGGAGTTTCATTTTTCGTGAAGTTCAGACCAATTTTTTCTACCACGCCTATACAAGTTTAACTTTATAGAAGTTCATTCAAAGACCATAAAAACCTTATTTTGCCATGATTTATGTAAATTTCAGCTTACGAAGGGAAGTGCTTTCAGAAATACTATTAAAAAATAAGGTATTTAATCGACCAATGCACGATTTTTTAAAGATAATTTCTTCTTGCTCCCACACACTTGATTCCCTTGCAAAAAGATGACATCCAAATGCATAAAAATCTATGACACAAGGGCTAAAATGCATCAATGTTAACTTTTTTTTTTAGCACAGCTGACCATGTTTCCTAGCTGTCCAGGGCTTAAGGTCAGGGATGAGCCGATGGGTCCATCGACCTTTGGTGGAGCTGTCCCATCGGGACTGCCATTCCACCATGGTGGACTGCCTAGCTCTTTGCCTGGTTTCCCCGGTGCGTATAGCTTTCCTTTCTTTTGCGAGCAGGTCGATTGGCGGAATGGCAGTCAGTGCCAGGACTGCGTCTTCTGACACTGTGCGATATGCTGCTGCGACTCTGATCGCGCTTCTCCTTTGTACTCTAGCCAGATTGAGCCTGGCCCTTTCGAAGTGTAGTGCCTCGGCCCATATCGGAGCTCCGTACAATAGTACCGAGTGCACCACCTCGTTATATAGTCTTCGACGGTTTGTCTTAGGGCCACCGATGTTAGGCATCAACCTAGCTAGACCTTCCGCAGCATCAATGTTAACTTAAAGATTGACGAACCGTAGGATATTAAATAGTTTGAGCGATGTGAGCTTGTTTTCTGAGAGAAGAGGGGGGGGGGAGGGGATCTTAAATTCCAAATTTTCTTTAATGCTTAACGAATTTCAGGTTCAAACTACTATAAATGTTTCAATAATGCGATCTTCCATTATTCGCAGTTCTTCTTAATCGAAGTGTCAGCGATCTGAAAGGCGGACCGGTTGGACACACAAACTTTATGACCATTCCCTCCTCTTTTAAATCATTAAAGACTTTTTAAGTAAGTTATTGAGAGAAATATATCCCAGGGGCCTTCTACGATTACGAAAATAGTAATTTTGTACTTGATCTTTTGATCTAATATAAATAAATGTATTGTTGAATTCAATATTTTTAAAAGTTGTAGAATTAAATTTGTGAATATGTATTGTATTTTCTGTCATCAAAAATGAAAATATGCGTTCGTCATCAATTATTTTTTAACGATCCGCATTTGTGTCATCACGGGGGACATTTCATGTGTCATCCAATTGTATCGCACGATAGTTTTATATTTCAGCAACGATATCGGAATGTCAAGCGGAATGTTGGCAAAAATAAGTCCTGTATTATGCACATGTTTCAGATGTTAAACGTCCGTTGCAGGATAATGTAATTACAGTGTAGTTCTTTTTGGCCGATAGTCGGACGAAAATAACGTCAGATTGAAGCGGGAATTAATTAACTAATAATGTAGCAAAGTGATGCTGAAAATTGAGTTCTTCAGCTTTCCATTATATTACAGCAAAGTTTACTCTCGCCCGAGCATAAATCATTTTAGCTCCGAACCTCGTTTATCGTATTTATTTTTAAGTGACCCTTTGCAATGGAGTAGCAGGAATAATGGAAAAACATAGAGTAATGGAAAAGCCGAACAAAAATAGTCGGAAACTTAAAAGGAAAGTTCGCTCGTGTCAATCATCCGGAATATTTGATATTTTCAGTTTCTAAAAGCTCAGACGGTTCGTTTTTCTCCATTAGGGCTGAAGCCTGATTTTGTACAACGGAAAGTGCACTTCGTTGCATAACGTCACTGGGATGCATTTTTTAATGCCGAAATATGACTTCGACCGCTTCACAGAGACGATGTCATTAATATTTTAAATAGTAATAGATATACCCATAAATCTTTTGTATCCTAAACATTATAAATCTGAGGTGTTACAACCATTTTTACGTAAGATTAAATCAATAAGAAGTTACTTTCAGTAAAATGACTATATAATCAAGACGATAAAAACAATCATTTAAATACATTACCTGGAATTTTAAGCAAGTTCTCAATGACCCACCATTATATGCATTCATGCTTTTCTTATTTTAACATATCGAAATAGTCTCCAGAATTAAATATGCTAATTAATGCAGTTTTAAACTGCTTCAAAATCAGGATATAAATCACTGTGCATCGAACCGGGAGGTCATGGACAAGCATATTAGGCAGATCATACAGCATTATCATCCTAGATTTAGATCCTAATATCAGCAGACCCATTGGAAGACTTCGACTATGCTTGGCTGATAATTTTGACACTGACGTCAAACTCTTGTGCCTGGGTAAATAAAAAAATCAGGACAGTATTAAACGATAGAATAGGTTACTATAGTGAATGGAGTTGAAAATATTTTGTTCCAATAACTTATCCTATAGCTTATCTTATTAAGTTCCGGGTACGCATTTATCTCCGAAAATGTCGCAAAAAGCCCTAAAAGAGGACGAAGTGACCACACAAAGTTTGTGTGTCCAACCGGTCCGCTTTTCAGAACGCTGATATGACGAATGAACGCCACGTGATTACAAAACGAACGTGTGAAGAAGATAATATTGTTTTCTTCAATGGTGTTCAATCAGTGTTAATTAATGTAAAGTGGAATGATCAAGTAAAATAAAAACTATGTGCAAATCTCGACTTGGTCAAGCCCAGTTGAACCCGTGGTGGGCGCCTGCTTTGCCACCCCCTTGTTACTGCCCTAGCTTTTGCCAAGAAATATTTTATCGGAATTCCTGAAATGAACCTTAGCACTCTTGATATAACACAATATATATTCGTTCATTTTTTTGCGTGAATATAAACAATACACATGAATATAAACAACTTCGTTTTATCTTCAGTTTTAGTAATTAATGTTTTAAATAATGATTTGAATAAATAATAATATCTTAAATAATTAGACGTGTAGGGGTTTACAGCACCACCTTGCCATTAATGTACGAATATTTAATGAGACGTAAGACATCCGTGTCTGTCTCCGATTCACTAATCTCCGCATTCAATGTGCGAAAATGCTCTTTCTTTAATACTTGAGTCTATCCGTAGCATTGACGGGTTAATCTGACCAAAGATATGACATAATAATATGATCTTTAGCATTTGATTGGACATAGATTAATTTTTCTAAATGCACATGAAATGATCCCATATTTAGCAAAATAGGGATTAAAAAATGATGATAGATAAATTTGTCTTCTTTTATATATATTCCATATATTATTAAGAAATTGATAATAATTAAAAAATATATAGTTAATGCATACAATACATATTTTTTTTGATATGATCTTTTGATATTTTCTTCAATATTGGGTGTATGTCAAGATGCATGTTTGTATGACTTCATCGTAATTCATACAATTTAATATTTTTCGAAAGCCTTGCTTACAATGTTACAGGGGACTTTGAAATTAAATTTGATTAACGCTGCAAGACCTAATATTTTCCAATATGCGTATCGAATTACAGGGAAAAATAATATTATTTTGTAGGTATAATATTACTTTGCCATACATAATACCGCTTGCAGAAGGCGCCAACACCGTATTTTTACGTCCCGATTAAATTTCATATTAATAAATCATATTTCAATCTCCAATTACGACAATATGAAAACGTGAAATCGCCCGCCGTTGAGGATTCGCAATTGAGAAATATAAATACGCAGTATCGAGATTTCTCCCAGCGGGGAGAGCACGAAAAAATATCGGGAATCAAGGAAAATATTTACAATTTCAAATGGTCGGAGAGGTTTTATGTTTTCCACGGTGAAAATTCAACCTGGAAAATACAAATCTTATCCTCTGACCCGAATAAATTTCCCCCGAAAACAGATGCTCGCCTCCGTTCAAATTACGGCCGGAAAAACAATTTCTCTCTTCACGTATCGGAAAACTGTTGACATTTGATACTTGATAAATATTTTGATCCTCTAAAGTATTATATTTTATGCTGAAAACAAATTTACTTATAGTTACCGCCTCGGGGAATCGCTCGGATTAATTGCTATTTGCCATAATTATTTCTGAAAAATGGGCGCACTTGTAAATTCAAACGGTATCGATAAGCCTCTCGATGTCTAAATTTAAGCATCTATTTCAAATGCTCAATATATAAAATACATGAAATGGGTTGATAAATAAAATATTCTATCTATGAAATATTAGCATGATAAAAGAGCCATCACACTTTTTGTATGTATGCCTGTAAATTCGTTAGAATGCTAAAATTTATTTTACGCGTTGATTAGGTAGTAAGATTAATCCTGGTTTTAAAATAATAAATACTGATGTAATTGGATTTGCTTGACTAGACTAAGCATCAAACATTTCCGTCGTTAATCGTCGCCGGCTCGTTGATACTAAGGACCGCGCCACGATTGACTTCGTTCACGCTTCGTACCTCAGCTTCTTCTAACATCGAGTTCTCGCATGAAGAACGCGATCACATCCAGACGCAACGACAAAGGCTGCCGACCCCTGCACGTCAAGCAAGAGCTCAAAGCAACAGCAAGAGTTAGCTTGACGCGTAAGTCTAAACAAAATGTAAAAACGAGTGGGTGTAATTATAAGACCAAGTCTATAAAAGAGGAATCCTTTAATGATATGAAAGTCGAGGATATTCAAGAGCCGCTGGTGGAAGAAGAGGCTTATTAAGCTAATTTGTTGGAATACAAATATCAAAAGGATATTTGTACAGATATAAACGTTAAAATTCTTTTAAACATTTTAATACCTAAAATCATAGAAAATGTTAATTGACGTTTTGAAGTTTTAATTGAGAATATTTGGCCAATCTAAATCAATTCAATAGTCAAGTTTTGAAGTGAAACTTCTTTAAATTCAAAAAGGGCACAATGGCTTGAACGTCACGAAAAGTGAAACTAGTGAAAAGTATGTATGTATGTAGTATTGCATGGATGAAACATCATCCCCATACTGTTAATATGCGCAGATTTAATTCGCCAGATTAACGGCATCTTCCGTCTCTCTTTAGGCGCAATGTGACAATTTAACTGCGCCATCTTTCGTGACATGCAGACACATTGCGTCTGAAGGAATTGGGATCGCTTCTTGTGCGTGTACCGTTATCGCTTCGTTGATGATACGCAGGAGGCGAGAGTTGAGAGGAGTAGTCGGATAGCCTTGGCTGCGGGAAAGCGTCCTTCCCGCAGCCAAATCTCTCTCTCGTGTTAAATAAAGATCTAGACAGAGAATATTTCTGTTCGTCGTCCGTCCACATTTATTCAATCTGTCCGGTTACGTAAAGCAGAATTAATGCACGCCCCCAATCCTACGTGCGTTTGTCAGCCATTTTGTTCAGTCACAGTAAATTCGTCCGATGGAGAAGTCCCCACTTGCTCACGTGACATCTTGTCCATGGGAGATCCGTGCGGTCATCAATTTTTAGATTTTGCAGAACCAAGCTGACCTTTAGCAAACACATGGAAGAAGCTGCACAGAAGGCGCAGAAGGTGGCCAGCGAGCTTGGACGGCTCATGCCCAACATTGGAGGGCCAAAGCCGTGCACCATAAACGAGGTAATACACTCGATCCTTCTGTATGGAACCCCGATATGGCATGAGTCGCTCAGACGCGACACCAACAGAAAGAACCTCGCCAGGATCCAGCGACAGGGAGCACTCCGAGTCACCGCAGATTACAGGACAGTGTCCGAAGACGCGGTGCTGGTGATCACTGGAATACCCCCGCTGGACCTCCAGGCAAAGAAGAAGGCCTTGGACTACGAAGATCCTAAAAATCGCAACTGAGGGAAGCCTGGCAACGGAGATGGTATCAGTCCAACAAGGAAAGATGGACTCATCGATCCCGGTCATAAGTTGTTGGAGGGCCCGGGAACACGGTGAAATAACCTACCGTTTGACGCAGGCGCTCACTGGACACGGATGCTTCGGTGCGTACCTGAAGCGGATTGGTAAAGAACCATCCGCAACGTGCCAACACTGCCAAGCGGAGGTCGACGACGCAGAGCACACCATCATTGGCTGTGAGGCTTGGGCACCCCAGAGGAAACTGCTGAAACAAGCACTCGGGGTAACCGAGCTCAACGTCGACAACATGGTCCACGGCATGATGGAGAGCAAGAAGAACTGGAACCTTTGGTGCGAATACGTAGAAGAGATTCTGAGCGCCAAAGAGGGCAGTGAAAGAGAAAGACGTAGAGCGCCTCTCCAACAATAGAATAGGGCCAATCACTTAAGGCCAGACTACCTGTCCTTTTGAAGCAATGTGAAAAACAATACCAGGGGGACAGAGAAGGACAAGGGGGGGGGGGGGTTCAGTGGGTAGGCACGACCGAAAAATCGTGAATCCTACACTACCCAGATTCTCTGAGTGTCTTGTGAAGAGACTACCATCAATGCAAAAGCTCACTGTAATGTCCAGAAAATATTCAGAAAAGCCATCCCGACTACAGAAATATCTAGATCTCTGCGGTGATTATGTTGAATAATAGTTTAATATGTTTGTGAATTAATTTCAAACATTTTTCGATCCTACATAAATGATATAACCTTACTTTCTGGATGACCCTCGTAGATCAACCACTTGTCTATTTTAAAATATATTACACAAACATAAAAAAATGGAAAAAAAGCAATGCATTAAATCAATTTTTCTTAAGAACTAAAATGTTTCACTTCTTTTTATTTAAAAATATTTTCCCACACGTAACAAAATTTCGAACACATGTAATCCCGATTTTCATATATCAAATCGCGTGTAGCTCGAAATTGCTGTATTTTATTAAATTGCTCCAATTTGCTCCTGCTGCCAGTCAATAACGTAATGCGATTTACAAAATCACATATGGAACCGCGTCGGAGTCGAAATCCCATTGCGTACAAAAAGTATCCGGATCGCCGTTACAAATTCGAATTTTACCATTCAAGAACGGAATATAAATATATTTACAGCGGCATTGATTACATTTGTTGGCCCAACAAAACTTATCTCGAAAGTCTAGTTCAATATCGACGCGTAAATAGCGCAATATTTGGAGGGGGGGCATAAAATTCATTTCGGCCGCCGGAAATCTTAATGACCTATGGGTGCCCGGACCTAAATGGGTTATTTTATAAAACAGTTATTGGGGCGGTTTCGGAATAGCATTTACGCCCTCTAATCTGAAATATGACCACTACCCTTTGATAATAACGCTGTAATGGGATACTTAATTTCAATTTGTGTCCCGGACTTACAAAAAGTCATTATTCCTGTGCTATAGCAATTATAATATTGCAAACTATACTTGGTGAGGTGTTGGTATAGTGAGTTGGATTTTGGATTATTATTATAAAGATTCAATACATCAACAAATATGTTTCAATCAAACTTTTCCGACCCAGATTTAGTTTGATTTCTTGGATTTAAAAAGGGAAATACTTAAAGACAATCAATCAATTCGGGCAGGTTTGCCTATGAATTAATCGATTTGCAACAATAATTAAAATATTTTTGTAGAAATCAAAGTAAAACCATCCCTTAAAGAATCCTTTCATGTGTGTGCACTTCAAAATGTAATGTAACGTAAAGCAAAGCAACATTCTTTAAATGTACGCGATAATATTCTTCCTGTTATATTAAATGATGGTATCATTAAAAACGAATACATGATTGAATATCTAGGCCACATTTCGAATAAAACAAAATGATACGTCGGTATGTCTGTGTTAACGCAATCTGCCGAATGCTGTCAAGTGGTTGCGTGTTTCTTTGGACGCGCTGATGCGATCCCACTCCGCATCTTCGCATGGAATGTTTGCCAAAAGGACAAATATTAAAGACAGGGCTATCATTTACGATTTAATAAATTAATTATTCTTTTGAATCATGTACAATGTATGTAATGCGACACTAATCAGATTTTGTTCATTTATAGCTTATTTAACCATTTTAGTGCTGAACACTGATATGTCGTCGTTATCAATACTTGCAAAAAGTACCAACGTCGATATATCTTTCTAGAAAATGTTTAGAATTTTAAAGCTATCACTTAAGCGACAAATATAGACAGTGACCTGATGCTTATTGGCTGGAAGTTTGAATGTTCCAGTTTGGAGTACATAACACAAGGGAACAAATTGATATCTGAGAGTCCCAGCTGGGTACATAGCAAATATTTAGGATGAAAATAAGGATTATAAAGCCTTTAGATGAATATTGAATAAAATCAACCAAATTATTTTTCGTGGAAAACATATGTCGAACCGATATAACCGATATCTTCGAATCGGTTCTGTTTCGGTTCGAAGCACTGCCATAAATCCTTAAAATGCTTTATACTAACATATATATTCTGAATCAAAAAGTCGATCTATGCTCTATTCTGGGAGAGTCTGCGCCTGTGTTTACAACAGTAAAATATTGGGTGAATATCATTGGACCAAGTGAGGTGAATACGCCAGAAATGGCGAAGAATATCCACAAAATGGTATTGGATGACCATCAACTGAGCTGGCAGATATGATTTACATTTTAAAAAGTGTTGCATCGCATATTGACTGAAAATTTGCACACGAGAAAGCTGTGCGCAAGATGGGTGCCGCGTTTGCTCACATTGGAACAAAAACAGCATCGCGAGGATGTTTTGCATTGATTCATAACCATGGATGAAACATGAGTCCTTCACTTCACATCTGAGACAAAGGAACAAGATGACAGACAGCGACTGACTGGATTGGGGGTTTATTATCAATCGAACCCATTTCCTGCGCTGCTGTGTGGTCTGTTCCGGGTTACCCCGGACTAGTCACGAAAAACGCTACGCTAAAACCAGCTTCATACCATGTGCACCCGAAGGTGCGATGGAAGAGGAAGGACTTAGGTTATGCTAAATTTAAAGGGCTTCAATTTGAAGGGGGTTGCACCAGATGACGGACTGAAGGGGCTACCCCTTCCACATGGTACTCGTATCGGTTCGGTCATTCTTAGTACATAGACACTGAGACGAATCGCCGTTCGAACAGCCTAAAACCGTTCTGCCCTGTTTATCTAGGCTATTGAGGATAGTGATGAGCCTTTGACACAGTCTCCACCAACTACTGTAATCGGCTGTTCCACACACCTCTTTATGGGTATGCAGCACAGGGTGACCCAACTCATGTTAGCTGGGCTACCCCAGTAGCGTTTGATGAGCAAACCAACGAGGCTACTTTCGTACACCTCTACTCCACATCATTACCCCAGGGGTTCAACGGTTGCCTACGAGCGTAGGGTTGGCTCCCCCCTTAGGGTTTTATGGGTGGGCATCGTGAAGTCTAACACCAAGATTAAGATATTTCTAATGAAGGGAACTATGTAAAAATATAATATATTCTATTTAGATTTTAAATTTATAATTTATAAAAATTAATCTTTGTTTGTTCGTATTTAATGCGCTACCATATCGTTCATCCGATCGCATTAAAACTTTGTCCACTTATTGTGTATACTTGCGGAAATAACACAGGTATAGTAAAAATATTGTTTGTGTATGCAAATTGTTTTGCGAGACTTTTAGCATATGTACTATGTTAGCGCATATTAGTCTGGTGGTTGCTAAGGTAAATAAAGCATTTCAACCGTCGATTTGCTATGTATTTGCCAAGTGTTTGGACTTCGGTGGACTATGCCGTGAGGCGGTAATACACAAACGTCATAATTTTAATTCATACCTGGATCAATTCGTTTGGCGACAACAGCAACTCATCGAAAACGCATTCGAGTCACTTTTAAATTCTATGTTTGGTCTACATCACATCGTTTATAATTGCGTGGTTATGTTAAAAATAAAGTCAGCGTAATTAAAATATATGAAAGCACTTTTAAAAAAAACTCTCGGGTATTCATCAGTTATTAATAAATGTATACAGAAAATTTCCGGGTTATATTTGAATCACCCTCGTACAAAGCAAGACAATTTGTATGTGTCTTATTTGCCATACAAGGAAAGACTGCTTGTTTCGATGTGTAATATTAACGAAGATTTTGTTGTGGATTGGAGCATATACAACGCTCCCGTAGGAAGTCAGATTTTTATGAAATATTTAAGGAATAACTTAATAATGTCTCGGTAGGTTATGAATTTTGTTTGTCAAAATTGTAGAGAAAGAGTCGTTCCTTCGGAATGTTTTTTTTTTGAGGATTTGAGCTGGTTCTAGTTATGTTAGCATATTTTTCACATAACGCGGAGCCGGCACGCATACATAAAGCCGTTCTGTAATATGTCTTTATATGGTAAAGCAGGAACACAGCCTCCGCGTTTGTTGTCCTTTATTTCTTTCGCAGCGAATTCTTTGGAGCATTGTATGCTTTTATGCATAGTGGAGCGATTATCCGCGAGTAATTTTTCATGAAAAGTAGAAAGTACATTTTATTCGCCCTCTGCGTACCACCCTCCGCCTTCTTTACCTTCTTCGTTTTTCTTTGTTATCAATAAACAAGTGGAGGCTCGTTGGAGAACCATTACGTAGATTATTTTGCTGTCTGCGTTTCGGGTTGTGTCCCTCATCAAACTTCGGACGCAATTTTGCGTCCGTCCGAATGAATATTTCACGGGATAATTTACCTTGTGTGTGCTTTTCGAAATGGTCCGATGTCACCGAAATGACATTTTGATATCATCCTCTCGACTTATTTTAAAGATTAATCATCGAAGAAGTAGTGAAATGCGTCGCTGGCAATATCCATAAACTTCAGACAGAGACATTCAAACACTAACTTGATTTAAAGCTGGAAATTGCTTATAAAATATGTATCTTCAGACAGCGTTTTAGGAAAAAAATTATCGGATAGACCAAATAAAATGGGATATTTCCTATTATTCAAAGAAGATTTAAATTCAGGAGAAGACGTTTTATCAATCTATCTCAAGATGATCGTAACAATGATTATTATTAAAAAATTGCATTCAAATGACTGCATCTTAATTAAATGACATATGGAAGACAATAGGGATTAATTTCATTCAAGTTTGAAAAAAAGGTAAATGTTGGTAAATGTTGCCTTAGCCATCTTATATTAAAAGTAGACGACGTTTATTTGATAATGATTAATGTAAAATACTTGTATACAAAAAAGCAGCTTTGTAGATTTTAATTAAATGATCCTGATGATTAATATGTTTAATCTCGCGCGTTTGCCGGCCATTTTGTTCAATCACAGTAAATTCTTCCGATGGAGAGATCGTCACGCGTTTCCGCCACATCCCGATATTGCTGGATCCGTGCAATCATCCGTTTTTTGACTTTGCAGAACAACACCGCTGCTAATATGCATCGGAAACTTACAAACGCTTATGTTAGTGATGTGATGAGTCGACAACATGTTATTCAGAGAAGACCATACTATGTTCACGATGAGACAAAGAGTGGGAGACCATCAGTTATTTCTGACGAACTTATACAAAAAAATGAATTGAAAGTGCGATATGACCACCGTGTGATGCTTAATGACCTTCACGGAATATTTCCTGACATTGCTTGAAGTCTCCTTGGTGATATTGTGTCGAAAAAAATTGGTTACAAGAAGTTGTGTGAGAGATGGGTGCCCAGTAAAACTTACAGCGCCGTCAAAATCGCGTGATCATCAAAGCGTATGAATTTTTAGAACATTTTGCATAAGAGGGAGGAACTTTTTTGGATTGTATCATGACAGGGGATGAGATGTGGGTATGTTATTACACCCCAGAAAAAAAAGAGCTGACGACAGAAGTCTATGACGCTGGCATACAAAAACTGGTGCCACGACTACAGAAATGTCTCTGTTGACCATCAGCTGATGACCCTTGAAAATACTTGACCAATATGAATAATGCATATTCTGTCCAAGATCCTCCTAATTAAATCATGATCCAAGCAGCTCCTCGCTTTTCCATGGCCACTCGCTGCTCAAAATTTTTGATATCGACTTCAACCCAATTTTTTGAGCGAAAAACAAAAGTACAGCCTAAGCACAATACTATAATGAAAAGCATCAGTGATATTATATTGTATCTGAATTGCATTAAAATTGGTAACATTTAATCTGGTGAAATCGCAGGTAAATGTTGAAGGGTTTATCTCCATGGGTGTAAATGTAAATATTACATATATGGACTATGACTGACCAAAATAAATATTTTTGTACCTCTCTGAGAATAAATCTTTAACGCCGATGCAATGAGATCCAATCTGGAAGTCATGGACATGTATAGTAAAGTATGGAATCATATAGGAAGACTTGATATCTTCAAGAGAGGGAGAGTGAGCTATAAGCTTTGGCTGTGAGAAAAAAGTATTGTTCTGCTATCTTCAAACTAATTTTAATCATGCTTTGGAAAGTGGTTCGTCGCCTTAAAGTCTCGCAGTTGGGATCTCTCTCATTCACAAATCTATAATAAATTTACTGAATAGATC
Source organism: Stenopsyche tienmushanensis (assembly GCA_008973525.1). Classification (NCBI taxonomy): domain Eukaryota; kingdom Metazoa; phylum Arthropoda; class Insecta; order Trichoptera; family Stenopsychidae; genus Stenopsyche; species Stenopsyche tienmushanensis. The sequence continues at coordinate 1,361,160 of WACJ01000542.1, forward strand.
AGCACCTCATTTCCGATTTGATCTATAAAACATTGGATACATAATGTTCGCTTTGGATAATCCAAAAGACAAAGACAAGCTATAAGTATAAGATTAGACAAATATGAAATAGATATACCATTTATCAAAACAGTGAAGAAATTGATTGTTAATTAAAATTTGCAGAAAAACAAATATGATCCTTCATATTCATACATCGACCATGAAAATCATAATAGGCTATTAATTAATTCATATATTCCACGTCTCGAGCGAACAAAACAAAGTGGTTCGTCGCCTTAAAGTCTCGCAGTAGGGATCTCTCATTCGGAAATCTAAAATAAATACTTTGAATAGATCATCATCTCATCTTCGATCTGATATATAGATTATTTTTACCGTAAAATAACATACAAGTTCAATCTCATTACTTAATAGCCAAGTACGCAACTAAAGATTATCGATGTAGAACAATTTTAACTCGCTCAAAAACAATAGCACCACGTTAAAATAGCCAATATTTGTGATCTGCGCAAAAAATTGGATGGATTTAATAACATTTTCTGAATGCAAAATTGATCAGTATATTTAAATAACACGTGGAATAAAGTCCAAGTTTGGTACTGGATGGGGCTTAGTTATAATCGTATTCACTTCACGCGCCAACGTGAGTTTTGTTCCTCGACAAATAACCCCATTTCAAAAGTTAAGAACAACTTCAGCCTTAACTGAAACGTTAAGCGTTACGCTCCATAACTTCACCTCAATGTGAATTTTTAATAAGCTCGCCAAAAAACGACATCAATATTGAACATGCCCGATGAACTATTTTCGAAAAGCCGACGCGTACTGTGGGATACATTGCGGTCGTCATTCATACACTTTGTACAGCAACCGGGAACTGCGCCGGGATGATATTATGATATGTAACGGAAAGGTTGTTTATCTTGCCTAGAATTGTGGTGTAGGCATTAATGTTTCAAACTATTGGATGCGGAGAGACAAAAGACTGGCACATCAGAGCAGAGCGCTGTTTTATCAGAGGGTGTCCACACTTTCGAAAAAGCGGATGCAAATTAATTTAATGCATACAATATGTATTTAAAAAAATGCGCTGTATACTCCCCAGTTTCATTTCTATGCTGAGATGCTTAAAAAATCACATGAAATTGGATAAAACTTCAATTTCGGTCGGAGAAGTGATATGTCTGCCAGTAGTTGTAATTATCTTATTGATTAAAACATCGAGACCTATTTATTTGGTTGACCTAATTTTTTCATCTATTAATAAGCAATAGAGTGCCATTCGAGCTATCAAGCCTCTCACAAGTACTTATTTTAAAATCGATATCCATACATTCTATGGAGTTTTTAAGGCCATCATCTGCGCTGTTTTTATCATATCGTAATGATTTTATTCGATAATTTCAGCGAGATATTCCGCAGTCATTTCAAAATTATAGTCGTAATTTTGAGCTCCTGCCATATTATTAGATAATAGCCTGTCCCATTAAATAGGCAGGGAGATATTAGGGAAAGTGGAACAAATTTACGGTATTTCATGTCATTTTTGTTCAACAAATAATTGAAATCAAAACAAGCTACCTGCACTATTTCATAAATTTATGATGGCTGAAAAAATCCTAATTCGCTGATGGAATCAGATGTTGGGCTGAACGAGACAATAAATGAAACTTTAACCCGTTGATGAGTAATCACGCATATGTGCGTTGTCTTGCGTCTCATCATACACTCGTACATCGACGGCAAGGTCGCGCTGTAATTGTACTTATCCCTATACGTCTAAATATTCTATCATTTTATGTAACATATATCAATTATCATCCTTGTGTAATGGCGCTTAATAATTTGAGCAGATTTAATTCACCAAATTAACGGTGACATCATCCGCCTCTTTTTAGGCGCTTTTTAGACAAATTGCGTCTGAAGGAATGTTGGGTAGTGACGCGCAAGAGGCGGAAGTCGTGAGATAGCCTTGGCTGCGGGATGATGTCCTTCCTGCAGCCCCAGATCTTTATCGCGTTTAATAAAGGATCCAATGAGTGAATATTTCTGTTCGATACTAGTTCAACCCCATCCATCCATCCTCACTGTGGTCCTACGCTTCACTGTGTTTTTATTTCCAATACAATATTATTATTTATTCAAGGAATGTAATATTTAAACGTTTTTTTCATAGAGTAAAAAATAGAGAGTCATCACATCTATATAATAAATAGTATAAAAGCATATACATCAATTATATACTTAAAACTCAAGTTAAAAAAAGAGGTAAAAACATGATAAAAAAAGCAATTCTATTTGAAAGGCATTATTTCGTTACTAAAACTGAAGAAACACATGTTTATTGTTTATTTTTAGGCGAAAAATTTAGCGAATATTATATGCTATCAACGGTGTTAAGGTTCATTTATTGATATACGAGCTTGACTCACGCTACGCGGTCCTGAAAAAAAAGTGAAAGTGAACATACGAATATAGTATCTGTGTTTAACTTAACAATTTAATTTAAAATTAATTCGCTAATCGAAGAGCTAAGCGAAAGTTGATTGGAAAGAGAGGGAAAATCTTTCTACTCTGTTTTGCACACACACGCACGCATAGACACGCTACGCGTATGCATGAATGCGTAGCATAAAGCACTTTTTATATATTACACAAATCAAGACAAATGGATTTTATTATGCAAGGGGGCTTGATTTTGTAACTTTACATCACCCCTCATATTTATTTGATATTGCAACATATCGCTGTAATATTTTTGAATCCTTATTACATTCACTTCGCAATAATACGTTTGCTTTCTTTGGAAGATGTCCAAATTCACTTAGAATCAATCTTCAACGAACATTTACTTCAATAGATTTAAACAGAAGAGCAATTGTAAAATTCCGTAATGTGTGAACTAAGATTGAAGATGAAAGTGGAAATTATTTTCCAATGTATAAAATATTTATAAATCCAATCAAATATTTGGAATTAATCGTAGATTATCATAAAATAGTCATTTTGGTTTTTAAAAAAATAAGCACTTGTATGTTTAGCTGTAGTATACAGGCCATAGTAGCACTTCAATACGAAAACACACAGAAAACCCATGTTTAAAGCATTTTAATGTGTGCTCAAACAATATGTCTCGTAATAAAATATGAATGGGTGCCGGTTATTATTCAACATTAATGAGCCACAGACCATTTGTCTCGTGTATTAATCGTTTGAGTGTTTATGCTTAGTAAATATGACATGATCTTAAATAGTACCAGACGGTGTAACAATGAGAGCTGGATTAGTGTTGTGGATAGAATTCGATGTTAGATAATAGGCGATGCACTGTGTGCGACTGCGAAGAAAGCGTTACTGCTAGAATAGAAAACTGGGTCTAATGTTAGAGTCAAAGCAAGAAGTTGAAGGTTTGCAGTGAGCAGACTATACCTCTGCGGCAGCAGGAATGTACTTCTGGTGTCTGAGAGCTGATCACCGTCGGGTTTCCTCGGTGGCCATCTGTCATATTCGTCGGTGGACAGAGCATCCCGCACCTGTCATTCCTTGTCGGCAGCCATCGTCTGGTTCGGAGTCGCGCAAGTCCAGGTATTTTGGGAACTTAGCTGACCGGTGTTTGGCCGCGTCCGGCCTAGACAATAGAATGTCCGCGACGCGCATTTTTCTTGGCCAAATATATTTAGACTGCGATAAACCGATACGAGCTGCTAAAGAGAGCGCCACCAGAACCAATTGCATACTGTCGAAGAATCCCAAACTGTGGACTGAAGAAATTCCCTGGGAGAATGGCCGCATTTAGCTACTACATCGACGGAGATGAGATGCAGCTGAAGTCACAAAGCTGAGATCATTGAAGCACACCAAAACGCCAATGGGTATGGTTAATGTATAATCGGCAAAAAGTAATCCAATAATCCAGAAGCAGTCAAAATGATTAAAGGAATTTTGCTGCATCACCGGTCAAAGCGACGAGAAGAAACCTAATTCTCATAAATCTGATTGTCATCTTTTTAATGCCGAAATTAGGACTATCAATTATGAGCACCCTTAGAATTTCATTTTTTAGCGTATTGAAGATAAAATCATATAACGTAAAGTTGTTTGATTCGTAGCTTAAATATAATCAATAAGTATATAATTGATTTATGTGGTTTTCTACTTATTCAGCACTATCTTACTATCGATATACGAGTGTCTCCGATTCACCAATCACCGCAATTAATGTGCGGGAATGCTCTTTATGTATCATACGAGTCCGAACGCACATATGCGTAATTACTCATCAACGGGATAATGTAAGCGAAATCTTAGCGCGTATTCTTTCCAACTTGTCATGAAATGTTATTAAGGCTTTGGTACGTATGCTGTTTCATGGGATATTATATTATTGATAATATAGGGTGCGGCAGGGATACTTCCTTATTTAAAATATGCACTCCGAAGCGAGAGTTATTTCAAGTAGAATGAGATGGTACTCATTCGAAAGAGCGGGATCTAGTGTATTCATAAATATCCAATAAATTTTGAGAATAACAGAAAATATTTTATGATTTATTTTATGACCACCTGTAATATCAAGGTTGGGCCTAAAGATCTAGATGGATTTGGCCGAAAGATAATTGATGGTAATAGAACAATCTTTCAGCTGAAAAATATACATTCTTTATAAGCTCTACAACGGTGCGTCAATATCATTATAGATCCTATAGATCTTCCAGAAACTTGGCAAGTGATTCAGGACGGCCCTCCGTCGTTGCATTTGACTATTATCGTATTATTATGGGCTTTTTTTAAACTCTACACGTGTTCCCGTCCTTTAGAATCTTGGAATGCGGCCAAATCCGTCTTCCATTCTTCTCCCATGGAAATGTGTCATTATGAAATTCGGCGAAGTGTTTTAATCAAATTTTAAGAGCACGAAACTTTGAGGCTCACTGTCCTCGGCTTAAGATAAAGTACGCGCGAAAGTAATATACTCGATCGAAAATAAATGCAATTCGAACACTCGAGCACTCAGACAGTTATTTGCAGCTGGAATAATTGATCGAAAAATAAAACGAAATAAATGCGAAATTCTTATTAAATTGCAATGAATTCCGCCGAGTGGACGACGATTGTGTGGATCGCATAGACCGTGGCGCCAAAAATGCGTCATTTATCCGTAAATATCAATAGTATATTATTTTAGCAAGAAAATTCATACAAACTTATTAATGCGATGAATTAGTTCTGAAGCGATTAATTTTTGGCATGCCTTCATTGTATTTATTCTAGATTTTAGATAGAGAGAGAGATACCAACTGCGAGACTCTAATGGCGACGAACCTCTATATCAAACTCTGCCGAGTCCAGCTTTGTGTGGCTATTAAGTATCGAGATTGAATTGATGAGGATTGAATAACATAATTTAAAACCAAAAATGACTGCAGAATATTTCTGGATAGAAAACGCTTTTTATATAATGTCGATCATTTTCTTTTTCATTATGGGCATAATTTTGAAAATGTGGAAATATGAGATTGATAAAAAAAAAAGATGTCTTTGATAAGTTTTAAGCAAATTCATTTTGGATTTATGAGACAGTCGGTGGAAAAAATCTATAAAACTGCTTTAATCAATGGAAGACTAGAATCTTATTAAAGAATAATGGATTTGATGAATAAGTTCCCATGTTAAAAATAATATAATAACACAAATCTCATTATTTAATAGCCATTTCGTCCAAAAAACTGGCGTGCTGAATTTTTTTTAAATAATCATATCCCGATTGTAACAAATTGAATCAATAAAACTATGTACGGACGTCCGGAATGCTTAATGTCTTATATTAGGGTCACCCATAAGTAATGTCGTTTTTTTCGATGCACCGTTTTGTAAAATAGTCTCCTTCAATATATTGAGCAGTGAGAACGCATTTTGAAGTACCTATTCGTCGGCGTGAGACAAAAATTGCCCCTATGTTCCTCTAACGGCAATGGGAGAGACGTTTCCGCATTTTTTTAAAAATATAAATTAGATGCTCATCGGGATGACCGCGCTACTACACGGGTCCGTTCTTCTATCGGATCACGTACAGCCTGACGGATGAATGGGAGTGTACAGGCATCGAACGAAAATACTCTCTATGTAACTCTTTATTCAATACGAGAGAGAGGTGTTTGGCTGTGGAAAGGACATCTTCCCGCAGCCAAGGCCAACCGCCAACTCTTCCTCAACTCTCGCCTCCTGCGCGTTACCACCCAACCGGCAACGGTGCACGTGCAAGAAGCGATCGATCGGTAATTGCAAGTGCAATGTCCCCGCAGCGCCACAAAAGATGGCGCTGTTAAAATAGCACATTGCAGCTAAAGAGAGACGGAAGATATCGCTGTTAATGTGGCAAATTAAATTCGCTCAGACCAACAGCGCTATTGCATGGGGATGGTAAATCGCCCACGCTATACCATTAAAAGAATCTGTTGATTTGATTTTGTAAGATAAACTTTGAAGTGGACCAAATGGATGCCCCAGCTCTGAAGTCTGCAATTGAAGACAATTCGATGCTGACCATCGAAAATTCGTGCTTAGGTCCCACATGCATTGATCGACCGCAACATGACCCAGCGGCTCAACATAAAAAGTAGATTATTGCAAGATAAATAACTATTAAGCCCATTTCTTCATGATTTAGTGACGGGTGATGACAAATGGGGTTTCTATTAATCATTGCATTAAAAATATGGTTTTGTGGGTATGATGGGATTCTAAAAAGAATTATTTGCTTGGAAGTATAAGATTGGAGAATGTCGGCAGAGGTATCCAGTCAACAATTGGATAGAACCAGTAGATAAGCCAATATTCACCGAATCTCGCACCATCTGATTTTTTTAAGAGATTGGAATTTCCATTCTATAAAAGGGTTGAAAACCAAAGCCCGCTGGATTTTATATAGGGCATAGGTGTTTTGTGAATTTTCCAGTATGATTAAGCAACGAATCCCACTTCTGACACCAATTTTATATTTTGCGATTTGTATGTTTGGAGTGTGTGTCCTTCATTTGTGGTTCTTCAGTGAAAGCATTGATTTTATCATAAATGTATTTATTAGCAAAACCAAAATTACACCATACAGATATAGTTATGGACAGATGACCAATGTCGTTGAAAATGAATTAATTTTAAAATAACGTAGATGCTATGTTTGTAAGTCTGCCACATATCGTCCGTCCAAACTATACAATCGTACGATGTACGCAAGACACACTCTCCGTATTTGTCTCTCATTCATAATCTCCGAAGTCACTAAAATTCGATCGCAAATACGTGATTGTACTCCTTAAAAGGTTAATGATATAAATTTAAATTTAAAGTATATATCAGGCGATTTAAAAGAAAAGTGGCAGAAGATGATATATAATGTAGGTAATTATTTTGTATAAAGCCTACGATATAAAATATTGAAGTGTATTACAAAAACGACATTACTTATGAGTATCCTTAAAAATTGTATTTGTTAGGAGTCTTTGATGATAAAATTGGTTGTTATAAATATGTATGATAGATGTACGATATCTGTAAAAAATGCATGCTGTACTTTGAATATAAAATATTTACACAGCGTTCTATAAACGGAAGCGTTACGTGATGAACGTCCAATGAGGCGCATTTGGACCACTGGATGCTGCATCATAATTCGTTATTTTGATGCTGGTCAGGACCAAACGTGACCTTTATCGATTCAGCTGAATTACGCAAGACTTGTGTATTTACACAAAACATGTTTCCATGTGCGGAGAGAAAATTTCATCGAATCTCGGAAAACTCAACCCACTTCGACGGAGTGATTATGAGATGGGGGTTTTAATAACGGATGAAGATGGATTTTCTTGAGTATCCTAGAAAAATAAAATTTCGACATAAAATGGCAGCATCGAGCATTTATACTACTCGTTTTCAATAAAGCTCGGATGGTGCTTTAAATTTTAAGCACAATGGGTCCATTCAGAAAATTTACATCGCCGTAAAGAAGTTCATTTATTTAACGAAGCTCTTATTTTTTACGTGTCGGCAAACGGGCGAGCCCTGGATCATTATTCATACATGGCCACAGGACTTCGCAGGGCAGGTTTGGCATAAACACGTCAGGATTAGGATTATTATGTTTTCGCGCGTATTGTGCGCTGAAAATATAATACACGGTCATAATTCAAATTGTCTCAATGAAAGCGACCCTTTTCCTGCCATGATAAATGTTAGAGTGTATAAAACTGAGGTGCGTGGTGAGATATTGGACATAAATCTTTTGTAGCATCTACATAGAATTTGTTTTATGGACGTCACATAAATGTTGCTACACGGATCGTCATACGAGGACAGGACTAGTTAAAAAACATGCTTTCATCCCATCCATCCCAGAATACAATTATATATGACCTTAAGGATAGCAATCATATGTGTTATACATGTACATAATAAAGGGTTATTCAATAAAGCCGCTTTAAATCTCGATTATGACCATGATGCGGCTTATGAAACGACTACAAGCGTTGGTCATGTGATCCTTATTTATGTTTGTCATAATATCTACGATGGCAGCCTTCAACGAATCCTTGGCGTTATGGGCATGGTCGTTGATATCCCTCGCAACGACACTCCAGACGTTGTAATCCAGGCTTAAATCAAAGGAGGTTGAATCTTAAGGCTGACACGATCTTGAAAATATTTGGTTAACCATTTCTACGTGGTTAGTCCCAGAACTACCCGACCTGTCAATTCGAGACATATCCGGAAAGTAAGTGTACTAAATTTTTATATTTTTTTTTTAGAAAAAGTGTATTTAAAAAAATAAAAGATATAATTGATTAACTATTTTTTAACATAATTCTCATCTCGTTCAATGCATCTGGTGAGCCGTGACACAAGCTTCTTTATGCCCTCCTCGAAGATGATAATCTGAAGGCGCCAAGTCAGATGAATAGAAATTGTGGTTTTAAATTTTTTGGGCCAATTGGAAATTGGTGTGACGTCATTCTGACGATGGTTTTTTTGATTCAGATGTCTAATGAGTCACCCATTTTTTATCTCCAATCACAATAGAGCTCATAAAATCCTCACATTCCAATTCAAGCGGGATTTCTTAGCGACATCTTTCACGCAGCTGGACACTACGACATGAATTTACATACTACCGTGTTTTTGTTATGCTTGCTTTGTCAAGAAGTCCCACTCTACCACTCAGTATGACCAACCGTTAAAAAACAAAAAAATCACAACCTTTTATTGTGATAGTACACTTACTTTCAGGATATGCCTCATAGATGACTGTTTTTGCTTAAAAAAATTTTGCTTAAATTAAATCCACGCATGATCATCATCTGAAAGTACGCAAGCTAAAATATATAGTAGGCATTTCAAAAAAGTGCTGTACATTGTATATCAACTGAAAATTTACACATGAAAAAGCTGTGCGCAAGATGGATGCCGCGTTTGCTTGCCTATGGAACGAAAACAGCGAAATGTGGATATTTGGTCTGAATCTGACACCGAGCATCAAATGGCAAGACAAGATTACTAATAGAATTGTCCCAGATAAAATTGGGATCATATACATGCTATTAATTTTTAAACAGCATATATTTTTGTATCGAATATATCAATAGAAATGTAGTTCGATTGCTGGATATAATTGATATGCCATGTAGATCGGTGGTACGATCCTTATGATATCCGAAAATTCGGCTGTGGGAAGATCAGATCTTTCCGCGGCCAAGATGATTGGTCGGACCTTAAGACTTACCTAGTTGCAATTGTTATGAACGATGCCTCAAAACTCAACTGCAAGCTTGCTTGAACTTACTAAACTACTCTTTGCATCTCTTTTATACCCATTGATTCATCTGTTTTTGGCCATTACGTCCGTCATATGCCGCTTCGATTCTTTTGGGATCATCAACCAGTAGTCGGCCCTTATAAGATTTCCAGTGACGTATTTGTCCGAGTTCCGCCAATTTTTATGTAAAATTAATATATTTTAGAAGAAAATTAAAAGGACACGGCGATATGAACTTTTTTAGTGATGGAGTCAGGGATTGGACGTTACACGGCGCGCCAAAATAGATGAACCCTATTGATTAGCGGAGTGCGGGTTCAAGCCGTGAAACTTTATTACTTGGATGCAAGATATTGCAAATAAGCTTACATTTTATACTCAGATGCTGAATTAGATCAAAAAGTCTGGAGTGACGTGTTACATTCATCAAGTTTTGCACTTCATGCATCGTTACGAGAATTAACTTTCGCAATATAAGTTTATTTACGACGCGTAAAGCTCTTCCACATACGATAAATGTTTGACATGCACTTTGCTGAAAACATAAATTAATCTTTCCTCGCGGGGATTAAATACCGCCGAAGTTTTAAGACAAGTTCTAAAACTAGATTTAACGAAATTATGCAAAGAACACAGGATACATTTTAAGCCACGGATGAAAAATATAGATTTGCATGTATTTACATAGGTAATTTTCCGAATTTGAATATGAAATGATAAACACACAATGTATCAATTAGCACTTGTTTGCCAATAGCGTGGATCAAAAGAGGATTACCACCCCGCGGGTCAGTTTTTGTACGAATATAAAAAGGCGTCGCTTTAATGCGACCATTTGTTATGGCAGGATATAAGCCCTACACAATAAAGTCCCCGTGGGCGCAGAAATAAAACTTCTCCGATTCGCCCGGCCCTCCCCCCGCCGGCATCGATTTTCGATGCGATTTCCTTCGGAGTAATTTGGAGCCCGGCACTTATGTCGTGGGCCGGTCTGAAACTTTGATTTCCATTTCGGCATAAGTAATTTATTGTGCGTCCCTTGTTCGTGCCACTTGTGTTTGTCAGACTCGGGTCGCCCTTCTTCCAGGTGACATGATCTCGGGACCGCGCCCGGGGCGGCTTAATATTTGATGCTGGGATGACAGCCGACAAAACGGTGCTGTTTGCCTCCACGGGGCAGATTTGGGAGACCGCAGCGGCCATGGGAATATGATCGGAATAAGTCGCCCGTGGGCTGACTGAAACTTTTAAATTAGCTTCAACTACCGTTAACCTGGAGCAAACTATAATTCCGACCATTTGAGTCGATTGAATATTATATACATAATGTAAGGATTCGTGTTCATTTAAGATATAACTATATTCATTTTCTTATAAATTTATTAATAATATTCCATTTTGTAGTTCGATATGCCATTTATTAGTGGTCTAAAAATATTTGTACGAGTATTATTATATTTAACTAGAAAATATCCGGTTTACGTTGCAATAAATATTTGAAAAAAAAACGCAGTACGGGGTTTATTGCTTCAAGTCGTGTGTAGCGCGAGCCAAAGAGCTAGGATCTAAAAGCGCTCTAGGATCTAATAATCATCCTTTTTCTCCCCGTCCGCGCAGCCCAAAATTCATATCACCAGACCAATATGCGCCAACATGATGCATCCATACAATATTTTTATTACACCTATGTTATTTCGGCAAGTATAAACAGTAAATTGACAAAGTTTTATCGCAATCGGATGAACGGTATGGAAGCGCATTAAATACGGACAAACAAATACTGATTTTTATATATTAAATTATGCCTATGTTACTTGCACAATTCTTATTAATAAATAAACGAAGTTTTATTGCAATATAATGAACGGTATGGCAGCACATTACATACAAACAAACACAACAGCAGCAGAGGCAGGGTACTTGAGGCCGGGGATTTTTTTTGTTTGTTTCGAAGTTGAGGCACCTGATTTATATGGGGATCATAACGTTCGCTATCGTTAGTTTGTTTGGTTTCGCGTGATTGTCGACCATTTTGTTCAGTCACAGTAAACTCTTCCGATGGAGAGATCATCGCGCGCTCCCACCACATCTCGTCCGTATGACATCAGAGCGGTCATCTGTTGTTTTCACTTTGCAGATTAATACCGCCGCTAATATCCATCGGAAGCTCATGGAGATTTATGGTAGTGATGTGATGAGTCGACGACATGTCACTAAACGGATTGAATTATTCAGAAAAGGCCGACGAAATGTGCAAAAAATTGAAGAACAAATGTGAAATGACAGCTTGACAATCTTCACGAAGAATCTCCTGATATTTCTTGAAGTCGCCTTAGTGATATTGTGTCAGAAAAACTTGGTTAAATGAAGTTGTGTGCGAGATAGGTGTCCAGAATGCTTATACCAAAGCACTGTCAAAATCATTTGATCGTTTTGAACAGGAGGGAGAAGCTTTTCTGGATTCTATTGTTACGAGGAATGAGCCATGGCTGTGTCACTATACTTCAAAACCCAAAAAAAAAAAGAGCTGGCGGTGGAAGTCTATGACATTGGCATACAAAATTTGGTGATCCGATTGTAAAAATCTTTTGATTTCGACAGCGATTACGTTGGAATATAGCTTAATATATTTGTGAATTTCAATAAATATAAGCATTTTTAGCAGGATATAGTTTTAAATTATTGAACGTTCTCACGGACACACGATCGACAAATATACGCAAGTTTGGGTTAGGTTAAAATTAGACCAAACCGAAAGAGAATCGAGGCTAACGGTACGGAGCGTCCTGCGCCCCGAATGACCCTCCGATGCGGTCTCCGCAGCCGAACAACGCGACAATCGGAGACTGTCGTAGCGACGATGATTGTTGATACATTTGAATATGTTTCGATGATAGAATGCGATGAAATAGAAGTCGCGTATTTTAATTGAGAGTGCTTTTGGGTCAAGTATCTCGTTTTGGTCTTGAGTTTTCCGATTATGGCTTTAGTTTCCAAAGTAAATTATTACTTTATGATTTAAATATTTGATAAAGTCGTCAGTTCGAAAGTGTATTTGCTATTCCACAGCAACTTGTTAGCTCCATCTTCCAAGCGCACTTGAAAGTTTCAACTGGAGCGCTCCTGCGGCGAAGAGATAGCGGATGCTGCATCATCGAACGGAGCAACCACTCCCGTACCAAATTACTTGAAATGCATAGCTTTCTATGGGTTGGTTTCTTGTTTTGCCCATCTCCCTGTTTGCCAGACAATAAGACAGGTATTGTGGCAGCTCAGACGGGGAAGTCTCATCGCTGAGCATTGTTGTAACTTGCCCAGATTAAGATGTCACAGCTCTGCGACAGTCGGCAGAATGCCATTGCAGTAAATGCTCACTGAGCATCGATGTACCCGGCGACAGCTTGAATAAATGAGTAATGATACTTGTGAATTTGCTTCAATTCCCAAGCAATTGTCACGAAGCCGTAGACTATTGTATATTACAAACGACTTGTTCCCTGCAAGACTTTGCACTCGAAAACGATGATAATTTCGCACAAAAGGCATCTTAAAAAGACCTTAGCTACCGGCAGCTACCAGCGATTTCGCCATATCAAACGTAATAACTTATTTATAAACATCCATTATGTACGCATTAGAATAAGCTCTTTCAAAGCTCGTCGGGGTTATTCTGAGAAAAAGGGATCAAGGCCTCGTTCCTTGGAGCTCTGTGTGTTATGATTGAAAGCAAATCCTGTGCATTGATGTATGATAATCATTTATGTCCTTTATCTGTGTGTGATCTGAAAAGTACGCATTAACAAATCTAGTCATTGAACACATGCTCCATCGAATGTATTAAAGCGAGGTCGAATTTTATCATCCACGATGAATATTTTGAAATTTCGTAACAAAAACAGCCATTCCCGATTCAGGAAAACGAAGCGAAAATTCCAAAGTTGCTTTTTCGATCGTTTTATACAAAATCAAGGATGCTAAATTCGAATCTGCTGGATTCCACTATAGCATCCTCGAACATTTGTTTTTTTACATAGCCAAGCTATATTAGCAAAAACTCCCGGCGTTCCGTTTTCCACACATATTTAACAAAAAACCAATCCAATTTATACAAACCTTGGCCAATATATAATTTATATAATATTTTCGACAATTCATTAAAATATTCCAAACAAAAATATATGTATTTAATTATCAAATCAATGTTTAAAGATTGAAAATAGCCACAAATATTTTACGTCTTTTGGAAAACATATTTTATTCATTTGAAATCCTATAAAATAACATAATTTTTTAATGATGCGTCATATGTATCATAATATGGTCAACTGTTTCTAGCCGATGATGATGACTTGTGTTTCATATTTTCATCGATCATTATTGCAAGATGATATTGCTTATTTATTATCATATTTTTCAACCCATTATTGTGGCCCCAATATTATAGAATAAACGTGTAGTTTTTCAGCATTTTATAGCAAAATAAATAAATTGTTTGGGCTATAAATTACTACGTTAAATTAAATTGTTAGCTAAAAGATAAAGCTGTGTTTGTGTAATATATAATAAAATAAATACACACACGTTCAGTAGAGGCGGGTTTGCGCATGCGCGTAGCGTCTATGATGTATGCCATGGACACAGAGGAGGATATCGAGTTAATACTGTCACAATTAATAAAGTAGGACACGGTCGACAATAAATTATTAATTTGCAAAAAAAAAAAAATTTTCCCTGTTCATCTATATTTTAATATAAATATACATGGGAAGTAATGGAAAATCTATTAAATAATACTTTCTACAATAATGATCTCTTTTTGATCGGTTTTTGAATAAAATCGCCATGAAAAATTAATACAGGAATATTTTAAAATTAGATGAAACAGCATTTGACACGACCTCAAAACGACGCTCAAATAGGGGAGGAAAATCCCCATGAAGAATATTTTTTCCCGATTGTTACCGTGTCTTATTCCAGAGTTGTCAATCAAACGGCAGCCAGATACATTTTTAGATTTGTAACTAATCCAGGATATTGCGTAAGTTGCGCGTATCCGAAGTCTGCGGAGGTAACAAGTATTGTTTACCCCCTCGTGGGGTGGAGGCGCTCCCAGACTCGTCAGGTATGCGCAATATTAATATCCGCCTCGGCGGAATGCTAAAAGGGACGTGGAAATGGAATTCCGTGATGACTGATTTTGTGGATGAATGTCTTGATAAGGATTCGCAGCTCCGAAACGACGAGCCTTTTCCAGTCGGGGCCCGACCACAGATTATTGAACCACTTGCCGGCATCTCCACTCGAACACCGGAATATTTCTTATCGCTTCGGAATACTATGAATTTTACACATTTCGCACGAATTGTTAACGAGAGACTTTAGCCAAAAACGGGAGTCCCAAAACTTGCAATTACGTTCGGCCCGAAATTGGAAATGAATGATTGATGACTATAAACGACCTAAATATGGCCACCAGCCCATTCAACTCCCCGCTTTTAATATTGAGTTGTATTTCATTAACAGTACCCGACAGTATTTTGTCCGACGAATTTAAAAATAAACACGAAATACTGTTGAAAGCGCCACAATTTACAAAAAAGTATATAAAATGGGGGTTGTTCCGTGTATGAGAATCGGTTAAAAAGGGCTCTTGAGGCCAGGGGATTTTTTGTTTCGAACTTGGCGCACCTGGTTTGTTGAAGGATTGCAACGGTCAATTATTTTGTTCCGCGTGTTTGTCGACCATTTTTTTCAGTCACAGTAAATTCTTCCGATGGAGAGATCGTCATGTGCTCCCACCACATCCCGTCCGTGCGAGATCCGCGCAGTCATCTGTTTTTTGACTTTGCAGAATAATATCACCGCGAATATTCATCGTAAGCTCGTGGAAATTTATGGTAGAGATGTGATGAATCGACGACATGTCAATAAATGGATTAGATTATTCAGAAAAGGCCGTACTGATACTCACGATGAGGCAAGGAATGCAAGACCATCAGTAATTTCTGAAGAGTTTGCGAAAAAAATGAAAAAAACCGGGTGCGAAATTACCACCGTGTGACGCTTGAAGACCTTCACGAAGAAATTCCTGATATTTTTCTAAGTCTCCTTGATGATATAATGTCAGAAAAAGTTGATTATAAGAAGTTGTATGCTTCGTGGTTGCCCAGAATGCTTACACCGCGCTTGAATTTTTAGATCGGTTTGAACTGGAGAGAGATACTTTTATGGATTATATGTAACGGGGGATGAGACGTGGGTGTATGACTACACCTCAGAATCCAAAAGACAGTTAAAAAAGAGGTAATTGGGGCGAAGGTTGATCTCTCCAACGAAAGAATTTACTGTGAATAAACTAACTGCTACTTAAATAAGTACAACTTCTTAGCTCATAGAATTTTTCATTTAATAAATGAAATTTCTAGCTAAAATTTAAAGTTGTGTGTTGTGTGATATATAATAAAACAGGCGCTCTACTAGTGTAGTGGTTGTTTAATGCTATGTATAAACAAACGTCTAGCAGAGGCGGCACAGCGCATGCGCTATGCGACGGAGACGGAGAAGCTGCAATCGATTCTCCTTCTCTTTCTGATTAAATCCTGGTTGAAGTTTCACTTTCCGTGACGCTCAAGCTAATTTGTTCTACAGCGCCTATAGAAGTTTCATTTCAAAGGGATATAATAAGAATTAAAATATTAGGGTGTCCCATAAGTTTCTTTCGTTTTCATATTAATAATATAAGATCCATTCTGCTTTTTTACCTTTTTCCATCTCTCCAAAAGCCTCATAATGCCTTTTTGCCAAAATATCCTAGGTTTGTTGGCAAAATATTGATCAAGGTACATTTTTATATTATTTTTTGAATTAAAATTTTTACCACATAAAGATATTTTTAATGAAAGAAATAAATAATAATCTGAAGGGGTAATGTCCGGAGAGTACGGAGGATGAGGTAAAACATCACAGTCAAATGATAATAATTTATTTCTGACGAGCAAAGACACATAAGGCCTTTAGATTGTCTAGTTGGAAACAATATTTTGTTGAATTGATCGTTTCACCTTGCTGAAGTAGCCCATAATAAACTACCCCCTTCCAGTCACACCAGATGCATAGCAAAACTTTTTTTGGATTTATGCCAGGTTTGGCTACAGTTAAAGCTTCTGTACCCTTGGTCCAAGACCGTTTACGTTGGATATTCTCATAGGGTATCTTATTTTTTGTCCTTTTCTTGCAAGTTGGCACTTTTCTTGCAAGTTGGCACTTTTCTTGGGTGTTTATTTGCTTTTTTTATTCTCTAAGGGTTCACATCCTATTTGTGCTTGTATTTTCATTCAATTCACATTTAATATAATGGAAATGGTTAGCTTAAAGAATAAGCTGTATTTGTGTAATATATAAAAAGTGCTACTGGTTGCTTATGTGCACATGATAAGCGCATGCGCGTAGTATATCTTTGTACGCGTGTATACAACAGAGAAGGACTTCAATTTGCCATATATATATATATTTTTGTATAAAAGTCATTAGACAATATTAAGCGTATGGCGAGGTAAATAATTAATTTAAAAAAATGCTTGTCTTCGTAAATATTATAATTGATTGCCAAAAGTATTCGCTAGCAATGTAATGGCGTAGGATTATATTTATTTTGCGCCATTCCTGCGTATTGGTTTCTCCTAAAAATTAAAGGCATCCATTTTATCGCAGGCGAGTAAATCATATTAAAATTAATAAGCCTTAAAACAAGAACCCGAAATGGGATCGTCCTTTTTCATTTTCATAGGAAGAGCCTGTCTGCACTCTCGAACAGGATTACATGTTGAAAGTCGTAAATCAGATCTCGATTCCGATACCGTAAGTTACCTCGAAGCTTTAAATTATGCCTTTTAAATGGACTAGGGGTATTTCTTGCCATCATTAGAGCTTACGATCGATTAGAAACAGCTATTTCTGCTGTATGTTCGGCTCCGTATTTATGAGGGTTGGACGGAACTACAGCATGAAGTCATAATATCGTGATTAGATTAGATTATTCTTCGTTCGACCCAATCTCCCTAATATCAGTTTCCTTAATGAAAAGGTTCGGAGCCACTGCTTTCAAATTGTCTTTTTGATGAAGATTCAGCTGGAAGAAATCTTTCAGCTGATACAGGGTCAACCAAATGCTACGCCTAGGTGCCAGAACTATATAATGTTTACATGTGACGCTAAATAATGAACGATAGATCCATTGCTTTCAAGCGAAATTTTGTTTAGCGATGAAACTCCTAATGTTATTGAGGAATTTTGTCTACACTAAAAAAACTGTTTGTGGGGCATTTTGGGTAAATGGAATCATTGGACCATATTTCTTCAGAGACCTCTTTGTGGCAAAATATTGAAGTTTTTCACAAGGCAAATAATACAATCCTAATGAGATGATTATTAATACAAATTAGGCATACTTCATCAGAGCTTCATATCCTGATATTGACAGTCGAGTACTAGAGAGGCATACAAGAAATGAAGGGGTGGTGGACACGTGTCAAACGATGACTGTACACGTGTCACTCAACATATCTGCTTGGATTTTCAAAAGCACTTGATGGTCATCGAGGACACATATGGAGCACATCATATGCGAAATGAATTTAAACAAACAATTATTCGACCACATCCAATCACAGATACATTGAATGATAAATAACATGGAGATAAATAAATGATATATTACTAAAAATGATAAAAAACCAAATAAAACATGCAAAATTATGGTGTTAGTTTGCTAAAAGTTCACAGAAAAGAGTCTTCATGGTGGAAAATATAGGCATTAGATTGGGGGTAGTTTTGGGACAGGATACAAGCGAAATTAGATATATTAAAGCAAGTTCAAGATCTGTCAAGATCTGATCTGATCAAGTCTGAGAATGCTGATTTTTATGCAATATTTGGTGTCAGAAGTCATTTCATATATATCCTGCTCTAAAATAAATGGAGCTTATGCGGTAGTACAACGAGATTTATTCACTCCTATAATTTTGAATTTCTCAAAATCTGTTTGCAAATATGCTTTTTTTCTGGTAATACATCACTCAATAAGTTTGTAGGATTTTTTCAAGCTACATTTTCTTCTTCATTTGTGGTCGTTTTTTCACAATTTCACTTCGAACAGAGCTTTTTCATGGACACATGATGCAAAATTATAAATACACTTGTCTTTTGATATCTTTAAGGTGTCAAGTAATTTATAATCAACCAAAACTATTGTAAACTATTTTGTCATCCTACGAATTTATTGAGTGATGCGTTATGATAAAGAGCTTCTACTGGTAGAATTTATCTCATAAAAGACTATTGTAACAGTCAGAAAAATGCATTCAAACGCTTTATTGGACATGCCTGCCAAATTTCAGACTGTTGTTCATGAACTTGGGTCCCAAAATCTATGTTTTTATTTCAAAAAAGAAAATTGTAAAAAAATATATATATTGCAAGCAACTTTAACCCGTTGATGAGTAATCACGCATATGCTGTGATCAAACTCGAGTTATACAGAATGAGTATTGTCGCACATTGAGTGCAGAGATTAGTAAATCGGAGACTGAGACAGGTGTCTTACTTCTCATCATACACTCGCACATCGATGGCAAAGTCATGCTGTAAAGATACCCCTACACATCTAAATATTCTCAAATATTGCGAATTGCAAATTTTCAATATAGAGTACAAAATAAAGAGTCATCATATCAATCATCAATAGATGACGATAAAATAAATATTAAAATTATATTAGAATTTGTCTGTAGCCGACTGAAAACCATCAGGTATGTGGTCTTCTTAGATCATTGGTGTTCTTCTTAGAATCATAATAAATAGTAGAAAGCCACTTAAATAAATTATATAATTAAAAGTGAGCCTGGTATCAACATTATTTGCAACGCTATTTTGGGCCAAATAATATCAGCAGTGCAAAGGCTCATTTATTGATATACGAGCTTTATTCACGCTGCGCGGTCCTGAATGAAAAGTGGGTTTGTGTGGATGATAAGTGGTGGACATACAAATACAACACCTATATTTAATTCAATTTAAAATTAACTATCAGATTCGAATTCGATTCGGGATTTTGCAACGCAATAGAAGATATTAAGCTGGGAAGAAAGGAGTACGGGAGAGTTGCCTACCAGATCCCGATGGAAGAAGATCTTCGCGGAAGGGGGTCCTTCCTTCACTTCTGAACTTTGACAGGGGAGGATAATCGAGAAGAAGACCGACTTCGAGTTCGAGAAGATGGTTCGACAAAGCGTCTATCCTCGGGTGGACCATCACGCTTGCTCCGTATCCCGCATGCTCACTTGCTTGCCATAGGTTATCCTGCTGTGTGTTAGTTGTATAAAAACGTTATGCTAATTGTTCAACATTTTATCTCATAAACGTGTTCCGTCGTTCATCACAGCCGACTCGTTGGTCGGGACCATTATTACGGATTGTGCCGCATTCGATCTCAATTTTAGAAAAAAAAAGAGTTCAAAAATAGTAGTACTATATTTGAGAGATTTTTAGCGTTTTCATTGACATACCAAGGGATAAACAGACATTATAATTTCAAAATGAAAATTGTATCACCCATTCAATTTTCAGAAATTATCATTTTTTTGGCTTTGTTTTCATTTGAAAGAAGATAATGATATTGAATATTTTACATTGAATTCGTGGAAGCAACACAAGAAGCACCATGGAAAATAAGATTGTTTTAAAATGATAAATTTGATACTCATAAATATCAGCAATCCGAAATACATTTACATGTTTTCAAAATCACAATCGTCGTATCGCTTTCGACAAAATTCTAAAGAAAATTCTTATTGGGATTCGCAGAATTTTTCGATTGGAAATTCGATAATATCCTGTACTTCGAGCAAATATTTACGAATTTGCTCTGTTATTCCGTTGTCGTCCTAATTAATTGATAAATGTGAAACATTCACCGAAACAACGTCATGTCGACTTATTGGCTATTATTTAGAATCCCATAATTCTTTTAGGAAATAAATATCATCCCCTAATATTTAGAAATTATTTTTTATTGATGTATACAAGCATTTTATTTTCGGAACGATGAAACACGATGTCATTACGTCCTATTATGGTAACAACGTCGAATAATTTAGAATGAAATAAAGGCGCTGCGCGAAGCTGAATACATCATCTTTGATGTATTATTCGAAGACATTTTTTCAGCGAATTCCTTGCATTTACTCCAGGGAAGGCTGTGTTGTAAAGTGGAGATAAATTAATACATCCTCGAAAAATATGACTCCCATTATTCGGCAAGCACACAAATAATATCCGTGTTCATCGAAGAAATTCCCAGCGCACACATAAGGCTTCGTCGTTTCCGTTGCGACCTTTTTCCCTCTACCCTCCCCTGGATGATCCTGCAGGAAAACCTTCAAAGTACGGGCCGGGTTTTATCGCAACCGCGACATAAAAGGTCATTGTAAATATAGCCTTTTTTATTACACATTATTCGATACTGGAAAGTTTACCTTTGACCCCATAATACGGCAGCCCTTTGAATATAAACATTTTGGTTGAAAATTTTTATGGCGATACTATATCTCTTTATGCGGTGTTTATATCGTGCACTTTTATTAAATCATAAATAAATATTTGATTACGCCTTCAGTTTAAGGGGGAGTTTTTAAAAAATGAATTTGTGCTGACCCCAGCTCCGGTATAAAAGCGGTTACATTTTTTCAGCGAAGACAAATTTAAGTTAACGACAGCCATTTTCACGGATCTATGAGAAACATTAATAAAGTCAAAAATTTTGCTAGGAAAACATATATTTTGATGGCAAATACGATCGGGGTTACGAATGACCCCATTCTGTAACATAGGGTTAAAACTATTTTTTTCCTGATAAAAAGTCGTTAAGCTTATCACAGCTGCTTAGAATGCGAAAATATGTCATAAAAATTGCTATCTATTACTAAAAACGTATTTTTATAGATTACTAGCAAGTAATCAGTATGCGTTGCAATACCACATGCGCTTAGTAATTATTTGAAAATAAACGCAGTAGTACAGTTACGTGATTTATTGCTTCAGGGCGCGTGTAGCGCGGACTAAATGGCTAGGATCCAAAAACATGCGCGCACTCGCTCTCGCCTCAAAGACTGAATGTCTCCCTCTCTCCCGTGAGCAGAGCTCAACACTCAACGTCACATTGTGTGCGTATCCTTACTTTCCCCGTCACTGCTTCCATGTTCCCAAAGATGTCCTAATAGTTTTATCGCAATCGGATGAATTATATATGAACGTATACAGTACATTCATACAGTCATTTTTATTCGTATTTGTATACACGTCCAATAACTCACCAAAGTTTCATCGCAATCAGATGAATGGTATAGGAATGTATAGCCTCCGAACTTAATACAAGGTGTTTTACACATTGGCCGAGATTTTTTTTTGGTGATTAGGGTTTTTTTTACTGCGTTTCACACATAGGCCCTATGTTCTAAGTGTGAGGGTTGTCAAAAAAATTTTTTTTTCAACATTTTACAAAAATATCCAAAATTTCACCCTAAGTCTTTATAAATTTTAATCTGTCGTCGCAATAGCACAAAATACATGTTTTTGTATTTTTAAAATGTATTTTTTTATCTAAATAAAAAAATATTGTATGCAATTGGTTTAAAGAAAATTAGTTGTAAGCTTCCAAAGTCACAAAAATATGTGAAAACGAATAAGAAATGTTAAATTCTAAATTCTCTAAATAAAAAAGTAACAACTATTTTGAACTTAGTTAACTTTTTCAAAATATAAAAAAAGCCATTTGGACAACCCTGACACTTAGGACATATGGCCTATATAATAATACCCCTAATAATGTTGTCGATCCATGTGCAAAACACCCTGTATAGATTGGTAAGCACATGATACATATGTGATACCATCGGTATGTAACAGTTGACAAGGTCATGGTACATATGTTGTATCATGCATAAAGACATAAATTGCATCTAATTTAAGCTGCGCACAAAGTCGTTGAATACATTTCAATATCACACACAACTATCACACACAACTATCACAATATTTTCTTTTAAAATTAGGGATGCAGTTTAGAATTATGTGCTGCTTTATTATGGTACACCTTAAAATAGTAAGCATATACCTTCAACTTAAGCCAAATTGAATTTTATGAATAGGAAAAAGAGATCAAATGTCTAAAATAGTTCTAAAATTGCAGTCACACTACAGGAATAAGACTTCTTTAACCTCTTAAGTGGATATGACGTATATATCCGTCAAGGCCAAAGTCCATGCAAAGTGGGTATGACGGATATATCCGCATTGTGAAAGTTAAGTAAACCTTAATAGAAAATGACGGATATGTCCGATTGCATTGTTGTGTACGTTAAATGTAAGAATGATTCATCTCGGGAACTGACTTGTTCGAGATTGATGATATACTATTTTTGTATACTAGATATGACGCGAAAAGATCGCGTCACTACCGATGACACTTTTAACAGTAAATCAAAACGTTGAAGGGTTTAACACTATAACGAACGATGACACAACATGTGTACCATAATGTATTTTTCTTGATTGCTTGCCTGAGGTGGCTTTTAGCAATCTCTTTTAAGGGACTATTGCCAATCATTATGACATGGTTTTTCATAACGAACATATGTTTTAAAAATGTGGTCGCCAGTAATACCTTATGCAGATTTGAACGCATGACAATTGAGTTACTAGTCTGATTGCTTAATCGTGGGACTAACTACAAATTTTTCGTCGATCATTTTTGACTTTATACAGTTTTAAGATTGTTAAAAAATTGTTTCCGGGACTGGATGAAACCTAATAGCGCAGTATTAACATCAATAAAGTACATTCATTCGGCATGCGCTCGATATTGAATATAGCATGATTACCCAGGTAAATTTGAGAATACATTGGGTCACCCAGGTGATAGATAGCTGTTATCTACATACAGGTTTTGCGTGAATGTTCTATTTGAATACCACTTTGTTTCTTTTCTAAGAATCAGTTAAAAGAACTTTGATTTTGCTTTCTTCTCATGATGTTAGCTTCTCAGGATTTCAGCTCCTTGGTGGTCATCTCTTCCCAGTGCCTCCAGTAGCTCCATCACATTACCATAATTCGCATTCACACATAGACCTATGGACTTGCTCAGAGATATAATATCCTCCAGCATAGGCTCAAAAAAAATTTAAGACACTACTTTCGATCATATTTTTTTCTAAACAGAAATATTTTTTCTGTAAGAAACATCTTGCCAGGCTTCGTTAATGAGAGATATGCAACGGGCGATAATAAAATGATATTGCCAAAACTATTTCAGGGATTATGTTATCAATTAAATTCAAATTTGAGGATTAACTGATATTTTGGACTTAATTGGTATACCATGATGGTCTTGGAGTAAGCCAGACGGCCACAATCTTCAGGTAATACATAAATCCGCTGAGAACCCACACACGTACATAGACGTAACAACTCGAACAGGACTCTAATGGCCACATGAATTAGAAAGCGATAAAACGTTTTACGATATTATTTAGTGTGACAGGTTTAGCACGGCTCCTTAGACGGATGACCATTATATTAAAGCCGGCGCGCCACCTGGCGTTACTATAAATTACTATAATGGTCCCACTATTTATATTTCTAACATCTGTACGGCCAATTAAAGAAGGCGGCAATTATAACCTGGACGTTGCAGACCTAATTTCGGATTTGTCACTGCGGTAAGAGCTTTCCCGTGTTATGTCAAATGCATCGGCACCGCCGTACGAGTCGGTATTAAAATTTTAATTACGCCACTCCAGAGTGTCTGTGTAACATTTTAGGCGAATATCAAGCGCGAATATACGATACGGCTTTCTATTTTGTGTCTTGCGCTGAGGTCATGAAGAATTTTCTCAGAACGTGTCATGAACATATCTCATTATCGTCAAGTCAATTCCCGCTGACGGGATGTCAAGTGGTTCAGATCGAAATACAAATTTGATGGTTATTTTTAAAATTAAAAAATTTGGACCTCGTCTCATTTATACAGCGCAAAACTTACTGAAAAATAATTATTCAATCGATTACAGTAATTGTGTGCGAAATTGGTTAATTATGGGTACTTAAACTCTATGTAAAATTATTTGTTAAACTAAAAGTAACTTCGTGTTACATAGTTTCACATGAAGATTCGGAATTTCAATATTGTGATATTTTTACAAATTTGACTATTTATAATTATCAATAATCAACTGTTTTCAAATACAGAGCCATAGTTGCTGTTTCTATTATTTTTTATGACTTTCGACAGGATGGCATCAACAAATGAATTAATCTTACTTTTTCTACGAGCTCAAACTGAGACACAACACAAGGTAGAAATATCATTAGAGTTTTCAGAAAAGGATTTTTTTAATTTTCAATTCAAAAATAGTACAAAATATATATCTAGACAATGAGCTTCCAGGAAGATGACAGAAGAAACATTACATGCATAGCTTCCAGGTGCCCACCGCTCTGCGCCTTCCAAAAGAGGCGATGCTCTTCTAGGAAGAACTGTTTCAGACCACGTGCACACAAAAGGGCGATGGGAAAGGAAAGAAGAGGTTATGCTAAAACGCAAAGAAACTACTACGAAAGGTCACTGTCACCACAAGTCTAACCTCAGCTTAAAGTGGGCTGCAGCAGATGACAAACTGCAAGGTTTCCTCTTTCCCCATGGCAATTGTATTGGCTCGGTCATTTGTATTACCTAGTTTCTCATTAGAATGGTGGAGAGTTAACTTCACGAACGAACACTGCTTTGCAATGATATGGACGGGAAAAGAAGAAAGCGTCCAGTTACGGCGGGCGTTCTACATGGGTCTGTACTTGGACCCACTCTGTAGAATGTTGTGTACGATGGCCTGTTCAGAACACTACTCATGGAGGGCGTCAAAATGGACGCCTTCGCTGATGACGTGGCTCTGCCGTCACCGCCAAATCTGCTGAGATCCTGCGCACGAGCTGGACTGAAGCTCGCTATTCAGAAAAACGAAGCTCTATTCGTCACAAGATACAGGAAACTTGCGTCTCCATACCTGATGATCAGCGGATGCGAGATTAAATTCTCGAGATCCATCCAATACTTGGGGGTGGAAATTGACGATAAACTCGTCATATGGAGAAGGGGACAGCGAAGGCGGCCAACTCTGCAGAGGCTCTGGCCAGGTTGATGCCTAACATCAGAGGGCCAAAAATAAACCGAAAGAGGCTTTTCAACAACTCAGGATACAACGTAGAAACGCAATCAGAGTGGTTGTTGCATACCGTACAGTGTCGAAAGAAGCTGTTCTGATACTGACTGCTGTACCGCCAATAGACTTGGTCGCCCGAGAGAGACAGGTAGTCCGAAATGGAACAGCGAAGAAGGCTGCCAGGGAAACGGTTATGGCAGTGTAACAGTCCCAATGAAACAGATCCACAAAAGGACGTTGGACATATGAGCTAATACCAAATTCGGAAATGTAGATGGCCAAATGTGTAACCATCTGACCCAGGTCCTTACCGGGCATGGATGTTTCGGTAGCTACCTCAATATATTAGCAAAATAGGCAGGCCTGGGATGCCATCATTGTGGAGCAAGCAATGACGACGCTACATACGCGACGTTCGTCTGTCCAGCATGGAGCGTTGAAAAGGATATTCTCCGCGAGGAGTTGGGAGCAAATACGCTCTTGCTTAATAATATGATTCCTTCAATGCTCAAGGATGCTAGGCATGAAATGCGTGATGCAAATACACAAAGTACGCTATGCAGGAGATGGAGAATGCCAAACGTAGGAGGAAAAGACGACCTATGGAAACATCTCCCATCGTGTTGACACCCATGAGTTGAAAGGAAGGGGGGTTTTATTGGGTAAAAGTCCCATACTACCACCAGAATGGTGGTATATTTAGAAAATTTCCCCCCTTTGCAAAAAAAAGTACCTAGTCATGGTTTGAGTAGCCGAAAGCCGTTCTTTCCTGTATGCACCAGGTTGTTGAAGATAGTAGTGTCACTTTTTGCATAAAGTCCTCCTGTTTCTTCTGCAATCGGCAGTTCTATATTCTACCAACTCATGTTAACTGGGCTACCCTAGCAGCGTTTGATGAGCAAACCAACGAGGCTGCTTTCGCCTACCTCTACTCTACATCATTCCCCAGGGATTTGACTGTTGTCCACAGGCGTAAGGTTGCCCATTGGGATAGTTGTTTTTATATAAAATGGATTTTAAACGATGTCAGAAAAATATCTTGGCAGTGGTTAAATATTCATTAATGAGAATTCCGAACGTTCATGTGGTACGTCGTAATAGAGAATGTTTGTTATTATATTTATTAATTTGTGAATCTATATTATAGATATGAATCTTTACTATTACAAGCCAAAAAAAATATTAATGATGGATATGAAAGCGTAATGGATAGTTGGTGTGGGTCCCGGCAGATGTACGCTCTTTGTAATACTATTTTTAATAACGAAAAATTTCTCATTTTACAATCAATTTATATTGAAATATATTTTCTATTAATGAAAGTAACACATAAAGTTTGTAAATAAATGTTTTTGTATTAAAATATATATTTATACTAAATTTGTATAGGATCAATGAGCGTTGAAATTCATGGACGCTTGATTTTGACACATCATCATAAATCACAGGATGGTAAATGGCATTGCGATGTCACTGTTAACAGTTTCCCACGAAGGACAAACAACGGAAATTACCCACATTAAGTACCTCGAATTTCATTTGTGGTTGTAAATATATGCTAAAATTTATATTTATTTATAGTCATACACGTCTCAACAGATGCCTTTATAATACAAATGTCTTATATCAACAGGTTACAAATGTTATATGTACTTAATATTGAAATGCTTTGAAATTTGCAATACTTCAATCAAATTCCCGTGATACAACTTTAGCCACGTCTATTGAAGTCATAGCGAGCATTGATCAAAAGAAGATGATGTTTATTTTACAATAATTAACGTAAACTACTTGTAGACAAAAGAGCAGCTTTGTAGAAATGGGTGCAAACTTTTTATTCATATTTGATTTCAAATATTGCTATCTTTTTTACAACGTGTTAAGTATACATCGAAGAAAGGCTAAATTTAAATTTCGCCGGAAATTCTTATTCGGAGGGAAAATCATGCCTTTGCTATTTTCCGCGACGTAAATATAAATAGAAACTTCGCTGTACATTAAGTCAACAAGCCGGAAAAGTCTACAAAGCAAATTTTTAAAAATTTAAGGCCAGCCGTTTTGAAATAATTTGATTTCGCTCGCCGATCTGTCGGTCGGTTGGACTTTTCGAAAAGGTCTAGCCCCCAGCTTTTGTCCTCCCTTGTGCGATTTACGCGAACTGCCCACCCCTACAGCCCATAGTTCTCATTCTGCTCTCCGTTAATTGGACTCGACACTTTTCAATTAAATAATCCATCTCGGCTTCAAAAGCGACTCACTCAATGGAAGAATCTCAAAGTGGGATTGCGTTTTTGATTTGATCCTTAATCTACCGCTGTCCACGTGATAAAACGCCTGGGTTCATTAGCGATTCGAGACGATATAAACAGGCTGTCGGGGAAGTTTTCAAATTGCTTTTTTGTACCTCCTTAAATAAATCCCGGAATTGGCGATAATACAAATATAAAAAAGATATGGCGTTAAGCTATATTTCCCAGAAAAAATAAATTAGAATAGAAAAAATAGAGCGAAGACATTTAAATTCAGAATAAATTCCAGATAACATCCCTTTGATTATATGGATTCATATTGAATATACAGTATATATTTATAGTATTTATTTTGCACAAAATAATATTGTGATTTATTTTAAGATATTTTAGCTAAATATTTCAATCACATAAATATTTGTCAACATGGAAGTTTGTCGGTCTGTTAGCTTGTGTGATACGTTTATAACGCAAGAATGCATTTGTCGGCTGAAAATCCAATTTTCATTATAATTTACAATTATAACGAGGTAGCTGCAAATTTTGGTATGAATAAATATGATCGTAATATTGAGATATTTGATTCAAACCAATTTGATTGCATAATTGAATATAACTCTCATATGAAAATGTATTTAAATTAAATCACATTGCAAATGTACGTGGATAGTCCCAGAAATATCTGACCTAATAAAGAAAACACAAAAAAAAGGTTTCTTTTTCCCTCCTATTTATTTGGAATTTTTAATGAAAAATTTCAAGCAATTTTGTGTTATTGGCGAAAAAAATTGGCAAAACTCTGATAATTACTCCATAGGAAATCTAACATATGCCGACTACCGGTTGATGGTTCCAAAATAATCGAAATGGCATAAGACGAATGCGATAGCCGGAAAAAAATTAGTCAAAAATTCCTCAGAGCGATTTCAAAAAGACTTAGGGTCCGACCGCTCGTCTTGGGCGCGGAAGGATCTGATATTCCCACAGCCGTCTTCTCGGATTTCATGAGGATAGTCTTTATTTTAGTGGAAAACTAAAATCCTAAGGCCAACAAGTCTTGTTTCCTTCGATCTTATCTCCTTCCTATGTGGACTTCTTCTAAGAAACCGATAGTGAACGGACTTGGTCTGGGACAGTTCTATCGGCAATCTTGTCTTGCCATTCAATGCTCGGTGTCAGACTATACCACATGTCGTTGCAGTTGTTCAAATATTAACACAATTTCGATCAAAATACGCGCTGGATAAATTCAAATAATCCATAGACCCCAATTTATTACGCGAACAGGATGAACAGCAGAGATGTTCCTTGTATTGTGCACAAGTTGTTACATAGAGGATCAAGAACTATAATGATCTTGTCATATTTCTCCATTTTTTCCCCGGAAAGAATCCGACCATCCCCACATAGTAGCGCTGTGAACAGCGACATCTTCCGTCTCACTTCAGGTGCAATGTGTTATTTTAACAGCGCCATCTCTTGTGGCCCTGCGGAGACATTGCACCTGCATACCGACTGATCGCTTCTTGCGCGTGCACTGTTGCCTGTTGGGTAGTGACGCACAGGAGGCGGGAGTTGGGAGTCGGGAGAGTCGTCGGTTAACCTTGGCTGCAGGAGGTTGTCCTTCCTGCAGCCAGATCTCTTTCTCTCGTGTGGAATAAATAGTTATTTAAAGAAGAGAGTATTTCTATTCGACGCCCATCTATTCCCATCCATTCGTCCGGCAAAATCACGTATTTTTTATTATTAATCAAAATTCAAATGGTTTCAATATCGGACATGAAATAGAATTTTCAGCATTTTTAAATGGAACTGTGGACAAAGAATAAAAATATGTAAGCCATGGAATTTGATTTGAAATGTTACAAAGGGAAGTCTTTTTTTTCAATTATGTCTATGAACAATGGTATGGAAAAAAATAATTTTTCATATGTGATTATACTGGATAGAATACGGTTGGACTTCCAGTTGTATATTTTTCAGGCTGTCCATTATGTTGTTCATCAGTTTGTCTGTGGGCAAAATACTTCCACTCTATGAAACCTGATTCATAAACTCTTTTATGTTGTGCCGGAACAAAGGATTCCCTTTTTCATATAAAAATAAATTTTCATCCCCTTCCGATGAAACTCATGAAATGTTTTTCAGACGTGTCAATCAAAAATAAAAAAATTCAAATAATAGTGGATTTTGTCAAAAGAGCCAAAAGGCCCAATACACAACCGAACTTTCAGAGTACGTTTTTGAATTTAGGGGACAAGTTCCGTATTCCTGAAAGACACATATCATACTTTATCTATATTCCTGTGCGGAATTACAATCCAGTTTCGAAATTGAATATTCCGCAGGAATTTATGTGACACCCTCTTCCTCCCCAACTTCCTCGATGGCCGAATGCGGACTGAAGAACCTACAATTTCTGTACCTACCTCGGGGAAAATATATCCAATTACGAAGCTCATATTGAATTTAAATAAATATTTACAGTCCTTTACCGACGTATGAATTTGCGCTTTGGCTGCTTTCAAAGCGACGGATGTTTTTTTTTTAATTTGATGTGATTTCTCTAAATTGAAATGACGTTTGGAAAACATTTAAAATTTTAAATTACACTTTTATGAGATGTTATGTATTTTATACAAGTACTAAAAATTCTCTAAGCGGTTGCTATATGTTTTTTTTCTCCTTTTATAAATATATTAATTTCTTGATTATATAAATTCGCAGTATGTGTTTAAGACAAGGCGAAATATATTTTCCTCAACATTCGCACATTGAGTGCAGAATTTAGACATTTTAGACAGATTTGAATTGGAGACAGAGACAGAGTGTCAGAGTGTGTGTTAATAGTAGAAAGCCACATTAATCAATTATATACACTTGGGTCTATTTTTATGCGATAGATACGTTCCAAGGGGAGTCGCATATAAAAAATCCGCATAAAAAAAGACTTGAACTGCATAGAAAACTCAGGAATAGGTTATTTTTAAAAACCGCATAACTTCAAATCAATGTGATGAAATGTAGCAAAAATCGCATAAAAAAAACTTTGCGAATATTATCCAATATTTTTTTCTTAACATGCAATTCTTAAGTTCGTGCTGGAATTTGTAAGCTCGTTCAGAACTTGAGTCATATACAATAAATAGATTGACTAGTTTATTGTATAATTTTTACATTAAGGGGGGCAGGAGTTTCTTCCACTTCAATGTCGTCTTCTGTTTCTTTGCTGCCATATAACATCAAACCAATAATATCATTCAAGGTAGTTTCTCCAAGCAATTCATCAACATCATTTTGAGAAAAATTATCAAAGCCTTCTCTATCAAGTTGATTTGCCAAAGTAATTGTTTCAGCTGACTGTGACACACGCGCACTTTTTTTATGTGAATTCGCATAAAAAATATTTGTTCTCTATAGAAAAAAAAGGGATGGATTCCATCATTTTTGAAAACCGCATAACTTGAAAATCGCATAAAAAAGATCCGCATAAAAACAAAGCCAAGTGTACTTACAACTACTTTTTTTATATTTTTTATGGACATTGAGTTGATACATATTTGAAAAAAATTGACATTTTAGTATTAGATTCAATTATGGACATACAAAGGGATAAACCGACATTAACAATATCAAAATGAAAATTGTATCACCAATCAAATTTTCTGAAGTTATTTTACTACAATATTTGAAAACTTTTTTTTATGTGTGCAAAATAAAGAGTCATCACATCAATCATCAAAAGATAACTACAAAATAAATATTAATTTATAATGGAATGTGTTTGTATTTGTTATTAAATTACTAGTATGATACTCAAGAATATCAACAGTGTTGAGGTTAATTTATTGATATACAAGTTTAAATCACGCTGCGCGGTTCTGAGAGAAAAGTGGATTATATATATAACAAGAAGATAAGATGAATTAAGGGCAGCATTTTCTTGAAATACCAGTTTTGATCGATCATGTTATACATTGTAACATAAATGCTTCTTTGCATAAATGAGGGTTTGAATATATTGACACATGTCAGTTGAAATTATATCCTGAGCTTTCTTGTGACCCAGATCACTTCCTGCATTGTCAGAAGAGCGTTTCGAGTCATTACCTGATCAAATATTTAATCCTTCATAGGATGCTGCCTAGGAGAACAGCTTGCCGAATATTTTCTTACTAAAACACTTGCACTTGCAAATATATATACGCGCTTAGGAAAATGTCAATACTCCAAGCTTGTAACTCATCAGAGCAATTTATTCCCCTTTTACGTAAGAGTTCCATGGTGATTGAATGGAACGGAATGGCAGCTTCATTTACTTAATCAAATTTGTCTCGTAAATTGAAAGCAAATATGGAGCTATAGACAAATACTTGCTCTTTTGAAATTACTTCGTTCCATGTTCGAAGTGCGAAAAAATTGCTCATATTTACCCAAACGTTAGCTCGGTAGATGAAGTAAATTTGCGCATCGAAGATGAAGTGCTTTTGACTTTGACCATTCAAAATATGAATACTATCTTATCATTTTTTGTATATATATATAAACAAATCAATTTATGGAGTCTTTCAATAAAGACGCTTGAAGTTAGTTAGATTATAGCGGCCATGATCTTAAAGCAAAATTTATTAAATTATTTTTTAATTATTTAATAATATATGGCAATTTTTTATAGATAATAATAGTGTTGAATAATAAGCGCAAAAGTGCAAATATTAATTTTCAAAAGCAGCACGAGCGATTTTAAGGCATGGTGGCTTGTGCGGCGGCGATGTAAACTGGCCACTAAAATGTGCTATTTAACGCCTTTAAACTTATATTTTTGGGATTATTTTAAATCCTAGATCTATGCGTATAAACTGCAAATAATTTATGTTCTTAAAGTTAACATAACGAACGCTATTTAGCAAATTCAGCCAGATTTATGCGACAAAGTCTCCGAAAATTAGACCTCGCGAATACATGCTACCAAGCAAATTTGCGGTATATATTTGAACAATATTATATTTTATAATTAATGCCATAAAATATTCTTTGTAATAAAAATAAAATTAATTAAATGTCTTATATGTGACTTATTTTATTTAGATTTAAAAATAGAGCGTCCTTATGGAAAAATCCCATATGTATATCTGTCTGAATAATAGTACTCGGGTATACATTTTTTAATGGATTCATTGCTATTTTGTTCCTCTGAAATGCAGATTAGATATAGTTTTGTACGTGATTTAAGAATTTTTCACTGTGAATGCCTTGAACAAGTCTGAAAAGGCAAACAACGGACTGCGCGAGATACATTGGTGCACTCAGCTCGAATGCATTTCACATGATTGAGTTTCAAGAGACCATCCATCTCGGAAATACAATAATATATGCTCATTTTATAAGAAAAGCTATATTTTCAGGGAGAGATGTGTGTATATTTATTGAAGAAATATGCTCGAAC
Source organism: Stenopsyche tienmushanensis (assembly GCA_008973525.1). NCBI lineage: Eukaryota > Metazoa > Arthropoda > Insecta > Trichoptera > Stenopsychidae > Stenopsyche > Stenopsyche tienmushanensis. Next base: position 1,394,931 of record WACJ01000542.1, read on the forward strand.
GACTTCATAAAGTTATTTTATACAATCGTGCGTTAAAAGTGTTCCGACGTAGGCGCCGTGAACAAGGAATATTTTCGCAAGAATTTCGCAATCCTCACAAATCGTCCATTGTTACGCAAATAAATATGCAGTGGATCAAGTTTATAAGGTGAAACTCGGCTATGAAATTCAATAAGGTGGAAAAATATATGTACGAGGAATAGATAGAGAACACGGGATGCTGCAGCAGGATAGAGGACGGGGTCTTTGGGGCGTCGATAGGGTGCGAGTGGGGTGGAACGGATTGAATCAGACTTATTGTTGTTTCATGGGAATCCATTGGAAAAGACGTAGAACGATTTGTTACCCTCATTGCCTACAGTCACCACTATGAAGAGTTCGATTGGGATAAACTCCCATCCTCCCATCACGAATTTCATTACCTTTGGCGTAAAAAAACGATTAAATCTGAGCCACATTTATCATCTTTTTTGTATGTAATGTTCATAAAAATGCTTTAATTAACGGAATAAAGATTTATAGGCGCAATTAAAATTTCATATCCGGGAAAAATGCCTTTTATTCGGGCGCAAACTTTGAAGACTCATTGTGTGAAAAGTTGAAGGTGAAGCAATCGGGATAAGAGAAAGACTTTCGGATCACTTTTTCTTATTTGCACTAAGCCTTGGGTCACGATAAGTTTTCTTTTTGGATTTATGGCACGGTAAAGTAATTTCTTACAGTTCAATTGTAGGCAGAGCATAAAACTTCTTCGGGAAGATAGCGCCCCGAATTTATAACCGAGGCTACAATAAATATACACGGCATATAAATACGTTTAATATATAAATTTTAAATGGCATACCTTCGAACGTCTCCTCGTCCTCCCCGCGCTGAAGATTCAGATCCACCTGAAACAATGCAAAGACACAATTAATTTCAGATCTGGACGGATTAATAGTGATGTGGGTCCAAATAAAGGCTGAAGATTATTTAAAGGCTTGTCTTTGGCAAACTTCAACTTAATCTCGAAGTGTTTAAGTCGAATGGCTTAATCCCCTAATTGAAAGGATGATCCGGAATCTCGACCATCCGGTACAAAGTTTGAAGCAATTGATCGCACGAGACTTAAGCTTCCAAGCTACTCGATATGAAGTAAAGAAAGTTAACTAAGTGATAGAGTATTGTATGCATCTAGCTTAAGACCTATAAACTTTGTGTTTGAAATGAATTTCCCACTTTGATGAACTTTTATGAAATATATATAAATGGAGATGCAAAAAAAAATTATTAATTGCGTGAAATATTTTAAAAACATTTTTTGTAATATAATTTTGAAGAAAATCCATTTTTTTGCATAATTTTTGAAGCTTAGGCCTTTAAAAATATATTCTCAGAAGGAGTTTTCAAAATTCCAAATGTTTACGGATTTAAAGCTATTTTAATGACGCAACAACTAATCCAGTTCTATTTTTTTCAACACAGTTGACATGATATCTCAAGTTTTAATTAACTGATTTATTTCAAATTTGGCACAAACGTTTTTTATATAATTTTCTATAGCTCCTACCAGATTTATATCAAAAATTGTATAAAGCAATTTTTAAAAAAAATAAAATAAAAATAATAAAAAATGACTTTTTTATGAACAGTCGCCATTTTGTGATTCTTTTTTCATTGCAGACGACTAAGAGAATTGGAGTTATGTCAATCAAGATACGTCCTTTTAAACCTATTACAATTTACCAGCCTATAACTTTTAACAAAAATATGTTGTGTCAAAAATGTCAATAAATAACTGATAAAAAATATTATATAAAATGTATTAAATATTAAATAAATATATAATATGGGGAAAATTTTGGACCCCATATTATTAAGAGCGGGATTATAAATTGAAATTTTAGCCGGGATAAGTTATCTTATTTACGGAATGGTTCGTATTGGGAGTCTCGCAGCAGGATATCTCCAACTAAAAGCCTTAGATATACATATTCTGAAAAGACTTGAATAGCTTGCATTTGTATGTCTAAAATAAATAGTGTAACCACTAGAACATTTTAAAGATTTAAAAAATTCTATGACGTATCATCTTCTTATACATATATATATAAAAATCTTGTTTGTTCGTATGAAATGCGCTGTCATACCGTTCGTCAGATTGCGATAAAACTTTGTGCACTTATTGCTAAAAATTTTGCAAGAAACATATCCATAATCTAATATAAAAAAATAATGTTTGTTTGTCCGTATTTAATGCGCTGCTAAACCGTTCATTCAATTGCGATAAAACTTTGGCAACTTATTGTTTCCACTTTCTCAAATAATATAGATATAGTATAGTTAACTTACAGTAGATCTTATATATAAAAATTAATGTTTATATGTTTGTTCATATTTATAATAAAACCAGCAAAATAAAATAAATTTCATTATTTCTATTATTGCTAATTAAACAAGATAACTCTTTCAAGTTTTAAACGATATCTATAGAATTATTACTTCTGTGGTAGCAACGCGCCGGGTATCAGCTAGTTGTCTTCTTATAAATATGTTTAGTTGTATGTCTATGAACAATTGAGAAAATTGTTATTCAGCTTATTTACTATGAACAAAGCTACTTATTCTACTGTAATTATGGCTTCGCTACCCATTTTGGAATTTCAGCAAAAGCTTTCAGCATTTCACTCAAGTCTTTCTGAAATCTCAACCATTTCGCTTATGTTATAATGTAAATAAATTTATGTCTTGGAAAAATAATACAACCTTCTACAAACACTTTTTGTATGCCAAAGCTATGCATTCTTGAAAACAAATATATATATATTTTTAACCCAATAAATATCGTTGAAGATTAGAAAATTTGTACAACAAAATTTAAATTTTCTAAAGTAAATAAAACTAAATTTAGAATGTGGGTTTTTATAGTCTGTTTTAAAATTTCATAAGGCAAAACCTTAAAATAACCGTATAAGATTCATAATAATGTTTTAATAATATTTCTGTTAAATACATATGATGTACAGATGATTGCCGATGGCGTTTGTAGGGTTAAATTTAGGGTTAGTCTCGCATTGGCATCAATCAAACTCATTCAAATCTTCCATACATCATAATTGAGGATTTTTTAAAAAGTGTTTAGGGAAATAATACCTTTCAATTAATTTTTTGCTTGCATAAAAATATAGTTTATGTAATTTAACCCTTTCCACTCGTGTATCTACGTTATCCGAATTAGGTTTATCTTTTTTTATTGATATAGAGCGCCAACATGGTGCATCCGGTAAACGTCTCGCACAACGAATTCCGCACACAAAAAATAATTGTGTTAATTTAAAAACCTTCTCGGATATACGCCTAATGATTCACTAAAGTTTCATCGCAATCGGATGAATAGTATAGGAATGTATAGTCACCAAACAAATTTAAAAATAAATTTTCAAATAAATAAACAGATATTTTGAAAAAAGTAAATCATCCGATTACATTTGCATCCATATGCTTGCATATATTTCGTGAATATTCAACATGATATGACATTCTTGGAGTTTTCATTAGCAGATGAACCACGCTTTGAGTGCTGCGTGTTTGTTCAAATGAATAGTTGACGGCTCTTTTAAACAATGTTCCTCGACAGAATAGAAGACATGTGCAACAAACAGTCGCAGCGACACGCAAACATGGCATTGGATTGCTTTTTAATTTGGAATTGGAAAAATGCTCATCAAACATCCATGTACGAAGCTAAAAATAAATGTTTTTTGTGTGTCATCGATCCGTGGACTGTTCATTAGCTCTGGGGTTACTGTACTTTGTGGCTTATTAAATGCCATAAGAGTTGATGGTCAGCGTCGTGTCCACCAAATTATAAAGGTCCACATAATCGTGTAACAACCATAATGAACAAGTGACGAAAGGAAGGATGTAGAAGCCGACTGAGCAAACTGTTTATCCTATCAGACAAAGTTTGTGAACCGTGATGCAGCATATTCATGGGAGTGTTCAACGGTTAGGATGATTATGAAGATGTTTACTGCATTATTGAAGCTATTACAGCAGTTGCCCGAAACATTTATACGTAATTAAATTATGGCATAAATTTAGAACCCTTTTTTAATGAAAATTACACTTACATAAATACACAAATTAGCCTTCATCAAGGGACTATTATTTTATAGATGGTAATAATTTTTACATATTATTTCAACATAAAAGTATCATAATATACAACTATTTTTCATTTAATTTGCATTTTTTATATAGAATTCCGTGGATGATAAAAATTATGGTTGAACAAGAGGTTCAATAAGAGATTTTAATTTACAATTTGCAAAAACGCTTTAATTATATTTGGACATATTTCTTTAAGCTTCTGGTTAAATTAATATATTTTTCAACTATGGATTTCGCACAAATTCGCCCCGGAATGTAATGTGTTAAAAATGCATTGTGGATTATACTAAAAACATCTCAAAAAATATTCAGTAAAACCTCGATAAAACAAACTAATTGGGGGGAGGGGGTGTTTGTTGTATAAAAAAATATATTATATAGTGTCTCTCTCCGAGCTCATCGTACAAGAGTTCTCTTTCTGAATCACCAAATCAAATGCGCTCGCAAGCTTGCGATTATCCTCCTTTACGGGTTAACAGATCGTTTGTATATTTTTACATTTGATATGCAAAATAAAATCACATGATTTTAAATCTGAGTGGGGCAAAAAATGTAGAAACAAAATGTCGAGCCAGTCTCGACATAGGACCACAAAGAGTTAATATTCATTCAAAATTACATTTGCGATATCTTTTCTTCTTAAATTTAAGTTTTTAAAATAATTTTACGATTAGTTTTTAATAGAGAGCCATCGACATCAATCAACAACGGATGACGACAAAATAAACATTAAAATTATAATGGAATTTGTTCGCCCACATGTGTATTATTAAAGACACAAACGTGTATTGTTTATGTTTACACGAAGAATTGAACGAATATTGTCTGCTATCGACAGTGTTAAGGTTAATTTATTAATATACAAGCTTGACTCAAGTTGCGCGGTCTTGAGAGAAAAGTGGATTTGTGTGTACGATAAATGGTGAATGTACGAATATAGCATATATGTTCAACTGAATTTAAAAGGAGTGAGATATTTTTTTCTTTTTTAAAACCATATGTAAAATAATTATTCATTTATATTTAGATTGAAGAAATTGTAATAAATAATGCAAATGTTTTGGAAAGTCAAAATACGTCTTAATGTATTTTTTATAGAATCTAATAATGTTCTAATAAATGCCATTTAAAAATTAACGTTTATTATGTAGTCATCTGTTGATGAATATTTGTACTCTTTCTTTCTATTTTTTACTCTACGAAAAAAAATCATCATGATTCTTTGTGTCCGTAAACCTTCCTTGGAAATTCAATTAAAACGTGATAAAACAACAAAACAGATTGTAAATGTTTGGTTTGTAAATTGTAAATCCGTCGTTTTCTATTAAAGTTTGCTTAACTTTCACAATGCGGATATATCCGTCATACCCACTTTGCATGGACTTTGGTCTTGACGGATATATACGTCATATCCACTTAATGGGTTAAATAGGATTTTTTAAGCAGAAAAGGATCAACTTAAAGTTCTCAGTCCTCAATATTATGTGTCCAAAATTTAGCTCACCCTATAAATGAACAATTCAAAGACATCTTTAAATCCATTTTTGCCCAGTTTAAATTAAATATTGGTTGTAGTGATTGCTTACTTGTCTTAATTGTAAAAAATACAGTGTGCAATTGGTTCGTCTTCGATCTTAGTGTCTGTACTTAAAATATACTCTAATCTTACAAAAAGGATTATTGCTTAAACTTGTCTAGAAATAATGGAGCGATTCCTTGAACTCCCAATCCACCCATCCGATACTCGAGAGCCGGGATAAGTGATCTAAAAAGCAAACATCTTATTTATCTTATACATTGTAGGACATTTTATGTGGCGCTAAATTTTTATGCGGCCGTAATATAATGCACACGTCATTTTTTATAATTTTATGACCCACGACTCTAATGTCCCAAAAAGCTCTTAAGTTGTCCGGGCGAGCTGAAAATTTGAGAAAAGGTTCCCTCAGAGTAATGCCCCGTGTAATGATTGTATTATCGTCGTTTTATATTCCCAACCTTTTTCTTTTTCAAACAATTTAAGCTCCTCGTCTGGAACGAAACGAACGTCGTAAAAGCTTTCTCCTATTACTAAAAATACTCTTCAAATAGTTAAAATGTTAGCACTCAGCGGCGATCTTGCTTTCGGGTACGAAGCGGGCGGAAATGTAAGAGCATCAACTATTCTGTCTCCAATAACTTCATCAGGCATACTTTATATCAGCGAGGACGCTCGAAACAATTTATATTAAGCCTAAGCGAATTTGCAAGTATTTTTAATAGGAAAGTTTCATAAATTTTAGAATCGGGCATAGTTCGAGCGAGTACCTGCCAATATTTTTATAGAAAATTCAAGCCCAAAGGAGGCTAGTGTGGCTTGAGCAAAATGTCATCCCTATAAAATTGCGCTATCAAACTGTGCATATTAAATTTGCCAGAATAACAGCGACATATTTTGTGGTTCTGCTGACAAATCGCTTCTGAAATCATCGGATAGCCTTGGCTGCGGGAAGACGTTCTTCCAACGGTCACCTCTATCCTTTCGCTCGGCTTCCATTGCAACCCGAAAGAAGAACGAACCCGCGTGCAAGCTAAGTTATCTCGATGAGAACGCAGGAGCAGAGGGCGGCCCGGGAGCTTTGCCTCGAGAGCGCTCCCGTAGCGTGGAAGAACCACGCTACATTGGTGTCAGAAGTGGAATAATATAACTGATAAAAAACCATGCATCTTATTATTGATATACAAGGTCCATAAAATCAAGAAAATAAAGCCACAAATACAAAATTCTATTAATTAGGACAGTATTTGAATATAAAGTTAGCATCTTATAAGGCGTCAAATGAAGCTCATTATTGAGTTTATATCGAATAGAGTCTACCCCTTAATAAAAAATACATACTTGTGGCTGTATTGATTTAATTCCTGGAGAGTTTTTATTAATTTTGGGAAGAAATTATTATCAGCTAGATGAAAATATATTGGTAACACTTAATCTGGCGAACATATTTATAAAAAAAAAAAACTCAATAATCAAATTCATATCTACAATAGAACACATCATTCAAAAAGTGTGTAGGATAACATATAATTGGCACCACTGTTGACAAATCCGTATCATTTTTAAGAAGTAGCAATCTTCAAATAATACGAATCAAAATTTCATAAGTACACAAAATATTTTATTTTAAGCTTTGTTCGAAGTGGGTACCGCATTTGCTTACACAGTCGATGCAAAACACCAACCCGTCCACAATTCGGAGCGCTGTTTGGAGCTATTTCAGGGTAATAAAAAGGATTTTTTCATGCATATGTAACAAATGGATGATACACGGATCCATCACTATAATTTAGACTCAAATCGAAAGCCGTTTAAAGTGATCAAAATTGCAAATTTCAGCTGGTAAGGTTTTAGACCCCGTATTTTAGGATGCGCACAAAATTGTATTCATCGGTTATCTTAAGAACGGAAGAACTAGCAATAGCGAATATGGCGAAATTGCGAAAAACGACCCCAAATGAAGAAGAAAAAAGTATTATTTCACCAAGATAATGCACCATGTCATAAGTCGATCGGAATAATGGTCTATTTTGAGGCCAAAAATGGCGTTGATGAATTAAGTCGAATATTGCTTAAAAGTTTTTGGAAATAGTGGTGTCAATTATATATCATCCTACTCGTGATGTGTTAGACTACATCTCGGATGATATACATTAAAAAATATTCAGATTTTAAGTTCAAATGTTATTCATTGTTTGAGCCAATGCTTCCAAGCTTGATTAAAGGCTTGTATTTTGATTCAAATTCATATTGGTATATTGTAAGTAATGAGCATTAAGCATAATTAATTGATATCTAATATCGAAGCGCGTATGTAAAAATGTTCAAAGTCGAATGTTTATTAGAAAGATCTCGAGATTGGATTTGCCGTTTGAATAGATCATTTTGGGGGATCTTTTGAGGAAGGATTCCTTCCCAAATTAATTATATCAAAATCAGATACTCGTTCGAATTTATAGGGTTTCTTATACACGTTTCGCATTAGGCTTATACAAAAGCTGCCCTTCCACGCTGATATTTTATCTAAGGGATGTTTTAAAGCTAAACAAGCACTACACGAAGCTTCGATGGTAAATGGAGTTTGCTTGTAAATTTTATATTTAATTTTTATATCAATTCAATGCATAAACTCTGATTGATTTCCAAGAAATAATGTTAATGTTTGATGTTTCAAAAGGAGTAGTTTTTGAATCCAGGAGCGACACACTTCCGGAAGCGCCAACCCCATCATGACTGCATGCCTTGGGGCGATATATAAAGTGCACACATTAAATGTGGTCTGGGGGCTCTTTCTGAGGGGTGGCAAGGTTTGGGGGTGGTGTTGCGACGTTTGCCAGTAATTAATACCAAGGGGCGCTGTGCGAACTCCTCACCTCTTCTTCAGGAAGCAGTCAATGCCACCAGACGCTCATAATAAACACACCTACGAGCGCCTTCATGCTTCGTGTTTTTAATTAAAACCCATCAATTAGCTGATGACATTAACGATTTTGATATCCAGAATATCATAAATAATATAATAAATAACCATTTGAAAATTTTAACACACATTGCACTCCCTAATGAATTCATATTGCATCAAAGCTTCTGTTATGCATCATAGATTGATACGAAATGAAGAACACTAGAATGCATCATGTTTATTAATGAGATTTTACATTGGATAAATTGGATTTATTTACATATATATCAATATTTTGTAGAAATTTCAAATTCATAATAAATCAGTGAAAAATACAGCAGTTTTACTTCGTGATAAAAATATGTTGTTGTTTTTGTATTGCAAAAATAAAATATTGTATAATGAGCCAATATATATATGTAATGATGTCTATTTGTAATTCCATAGGAATGCAAATTTAAAAAAAAACATATAAATCTGCTAAGTGATAAAGGTTTGTAATTGAATTTTAGGAAATATTCAATATTGATCTGATTTAAAAGATTTTTGAAGCAAAAAAAAAATATAGAAGTGGGGGAAAAAATTGGCAAGAACGTCACGAAAAATGAAACTACAAGCAGTTGGTACGCTGGGCAACGAGTGGTGAATTTTTTTGTAGTGTGTACGTAACATAATGTAATCACTAGGCAGAAATGGCACAGAAAAGAATGACACTGGTCGTAGGGTGAGTGGATGTTAGACTCCACGATGCCCACCCATAAATCCCCAGGGGGGTAATGATGTGGAGTAGAGGTGTGCGAATCGGTTTGCTCATCAAACGCTTCTGGGGTAGCCCAGCTAAAATGAGTTGGGTGCGCAGGTCACCCTGTGCTGCGTACCCACAAATGTGTGTGTAGAACAACCGATTACAGTAGTTGGTGGAGATTGTATCAAAGACTCACAACTATCCTCAACAGCCTAGGCAAACAGGGGATAACGGTTTTAGGCTGTTCGAACGGCGACACGTCTTCGTGGCTAGGTACTAAGAATGACTGAACCGATACGAGTACCATGGGGAAGGGGTAGCCCCTAAAGTCCGTCATCTGCTACAGCTCCCTTCAAACTGAGGTTTGAAGGGGGACTCGTGTATGGCAATGAACGCACGGTAGTATTCCCTTGAAGATTAGCTTAACCATTGTCCTTCCTCTTCCATCGCACCTTCGGGTGCATATGGTTTGAAGCTGTTTTTTCCCGCGGAAAGCTCACCTCCTTTTGGAAGACGTGGTGCAAAAGGAGTGGGCACTTGGACGCTCCACGCGTAAAAAAAACAGTGGAAGACACCGTTTGTATGGCTAGTCCGAGGTAACCCGGAACAGATCCTACAGCAGCGCAGAAAATGGGTTTGATTATCATGAGCCCCCAATTCAGTCAGTCGCTGTCTGATGTCTGTCGTCTTGATCGCAGTACAAGTTCTAGCAGGCACACTTCTCATGGATATCCTCACCATGAAAAAGAAGCGCAGATATAAGAAAAACAAAGGAAAAGAAGAAGCCTGGGAGGAGTCAATTTGACAATGGCAAGATCTCAGAAACTCCAAAGAAGAAACTGTGGAGAAACCTCAACAACGACCAACATGTCTACCACATTTACTAAAATCAAAGAAACGTGGGAAGCGTGGGCGAATTTCGCTAATGAGGTCATGTGAAAAAAATAAAAAGCAGAAAGAACTAGAAAAATGAACACCGGTTCGTAGGAAATCAAATCCAGTCCCCTGAGGCAATGTGAAAGCGGATTCTGAGGGAATCGGTGGAGAAAAACGGAAGAAGTTTTAGTAGGTAGGAATTCCGATAGAAAACATTAGACTAGTAGTTTGCTTATTTTATTATATATTACACAAACACAGCTTCGTTTTTTAGCTAACAATTTTCGTTAACAAATGGAAATAAGTTATGCTTAAAATCAAATATTTCACTTCTTCCACGCGAAAGTCATGCACATATTTTTTATCTGATCAAATTGCATAATAAATTTATACATATACGGATAATTTAATATGAACGAAATAAACGGTATTTGAAGGCAAATATGATTTTCATAAAAATCCTACAAACTTATTGTAAACGCCTTGAGAAATGCAGTTTTTTTAGTATTAATATGATGCATGCATCGTGCGCAGTTCTTCAGCGTAGGATGAAGCCGAGTCCAACACGCGGAGCGCCAGTATGAAGCCGCAATATTCATTACAAAAATTTGCATGAATCACATTGTTTCGTTGTTATGCCGAGTAAATTAACTGTATAAAAATAAATTTCGCATAAAAGTCGCGAGGGCTTTCAGAAAATGATTTGTTTATTTCGGGCGTTTTCAATTATTGTTATTTACCTTTTGGATAATAAGTTATTTCAGTTTAAGCGAAGGTTTATGGAGTCAGCTCATTTGCCTACGGTGCGATCATTAAATTTAGCCGTGATCGCGATCCTCCGCCTCGCCCGACCCCCGGGGTCCCAACCCTCTTTTTGGGGTCCCCCGCGCTGCGCCGGGAGGGCCCTTTCCGAGAGGGAACATTTTTATTGTTCGTCGGCGGCCCTCAGATTTCTTCTCGAGCGCACTCGACTGAGGGGATATTTGATTTTTCCGATGTGACGTATGGAAATAAAACGCTAAAAATCGAACAGCCCAAATCAAAAAATACCCCCCGGTGCAAATGCGATCTGTTCCGGTGCTGTCAATTTTACTTTGTGTAACAATAAGACGATAAGGGATGATGTATTTTTGTGCGACGTTTAACAGATGTTTCAATGCTCGTGATTTTTAGACTGCTTCTTTAATTTAATATGTCATCGTGATGGGTGATTTTTTGAGATTTTTCATTAAAATTTTAAAACTTTCTTAAAAAACTATAATTAACAATAAGAATTATATCTAAAAGTACATTTATTTTAGCAGATATGTTATTTATTTCATGCTCAATGAGCCTCCCATTTTTCATCCAAGTCTATAGGGAAGGTTTTGTATTTAAGTTTGAATTTTTGTCCTGAATAAAATATTCTAACGACGTTAGCATATGATAATCTAAATGAACTAGACAGAAAAAAATGATAAAACCTCCCGAAATAATCCCTGGATAATATTGTATTTTTAATATTTCCCTACCGGTATTGAATTCAATTTCAATCTCAACTATAGTCAATAAAAGCAATAGTGGTGTACTAAATACATATCATCGGTGGGCGCGGATATTTTTATCACGGTAAGGGAAAGTGTAAGATGTGCATTTTCATTTGGTTAAACATGGGCGTTTCTATTTAAATTTCTGCTAAGATATTGTAACAGGGCGGGGACAACGCCTACTTTGCGAGCCGACTTCATTCGCCGCTGTCACGGCTACCAACCGTGACGTGACGCGCCCCCAACAACTGGGTTCTTTAATGTTCGACGACGATCTCGATGCTATATGGCGATGCTAAAAGGAGACCTCCAGAAAATATGGAATCGGGAAGACAAATCACAGCCTTAACTTATCTCAAACTGGCGATGATCGCGAGGCACGTGGCCTCCATCCAAGGCGGCGATCTGTCGTGGGACCATAATGTACGTCTTCAATGTTCTTAAAAAAACTAGTTCTCCACTCTTTCTGCCTTCCGTTTAATCCGGACACATTAACATTTAACATGATGTATGTTATTGACCTGCTGTTTTTCATATGATATCCAAATACCCATTATGTCCATGAGATCCAAGATTCTGTTATAGCTATGTGATTATTTGGCATTGATCTAATTCAAATACATATAGGCATCAAGTTAAGTTGACTTTTTTTAACTTTAGGCGGCTTCTATAACCTTATAAGCAAGTCCCCGCCACAGACAATCCTAGACCTCTTTCTTCCAATTGCCCAGGCTCAAACGTGTGGCGTCTTTTTCATCAATTTGATCAGCGTAGTCGAAGCCTTCCAACGAGTCTACTGCCACTGAGTCCTGAATCTAATATGGTACAAGCAATGGCGTATTTATTAATTGAGACGATCTTAGCGCAATTTAAGTTTGAGAACCCCTACACCATTATATTTTTTTTAAATCTTGAACAAACGCTGCCGTTCTGTTTTTCGATATACGTGGTTTACTATTTGGATTACACGGCATCAGAACAGATAATGGTCTAATAATTCAATTGAAGGTTATTATTTCAACCCCTAAAATTTATAAGCCCCCCTGAATTTTGCCTTGAAAAGGCGCACACCTTCTACGCCTGTAGGTAAATCCGCCACTGGGTACGAGGGACTCTAAATCCGCGCTACATTGCGTGCTACAACAAAAAATGCCAAAGCATGCCTTAGATCAACTTGTTGGTTTTGTGCTTGGACATTTTACTTCTAGCAATGAAAAACATAATAAGTGGAACGATGATATTGACTGTATATAGAAAATGATGACATCAAAAATGATGCTTGAAAATTGGATTATTTTTTTAATTCCACTTGCATTATCAATCCAATCAGTGTTATGCTTTACCAATCACTGACATCTGCATACATATTTGGCTTTTATAGTCCTCTAAAAGATCCTCAACTACAGATAACGTATTCAGCTATTTGCGCCTGTGCTGAGTCTTTTTTTAAAATTGTTTATCAGCTCAGAGTAGTTGAAGCTTTTTGGTTAGTAAGTAGCTTGAAAAATTTGAGTCTAAGATAGTTGGTTGATAGCTTGCCCTGTGAAGACCGTGGCGAAAGACAAAGCCAACAGTAGGCATGTCCATGGCTTCCCGATTAATTTTAATCAGTTCTACTCCAATGGTTTTAAACAAATATATAGTCACTGACTCTAAAAAAATAAATTGGAATGTAGACATAAGGTTTGCACCCATAACAAAGCTCACAGAATATATGCTTCAAATAAAAATTCCATATAAAGCAAACATAAATTGAAAAAGGAGAAACTGCAACTTTCTCTTGTGTAGGCAAAGGATTGTTTCAAAACACATATCAAATGCACTTTGCCAGAACATTCCGTAGCAGGCTTCGCAAAAGTGCATACACCGCAATATTGAAAAGTTGCCGGAAATCGCATTCGAATCAAAAGTTCAATCCAACGCCACCAGCTTACATGGATATAATAATAATAATTCTGGAATATTTCCGGTGCGATTTCCGGTGTATACGGCCGGTCCCGTTCCGACATTATACGGTCACAATGTTATCCCGGATGCTCCCGAGTGTATATCCGGCTTTGAATAAATTTGATTTGGTTGTCTTGTAATTTCAGAGCAAGCTCTATGAAAATTTTCAACAATTGTAACTTTTCATTTGTTTGCTTTGCGCTCCCGCATTCGCTTAAGAGGCTTTCATTGTTACTTTATGTAATTTAACTGCCGTAAGTATTTCGCCCTAATTAACTTTTAGGGGACTCTGAATAGACACAGAATCTCCATAAATATATACAACGCTTAAATCTTATATATACCTAATTAAATTCTTCAGGCATTAATCTAAATCAAAGCGATTTTTGAAATATCGCAACCCTCCGACCAGCTAAAATACTAACCAAGTCACTATACCGTTAATAAATGACTAACTATTTTTTTTATGGGTCGCATAAAAAAGCCTTGAACCACATACAAAACTGGGGAATAGGTTCCATTATTTTTCAAAAACGCATAACTTCAAATCAATATGATAGAATGTATCAAAAATCGCATAAAAAAAGTTAATAAAAAAAATCATAAAAATAAAAACATAATACATATTTATCTTAAAATTGCTTTATTATAATCTATTTTAAACGATAAGCTTAATTATTTTTATCAGTCAGCATACATATTTATAATTTCGTCATCCTTCTGTGTTGAAATCATCATGCCCATCGCCCCATATACAATCACACTTTAACGGTTGTAATCTGCACTATTCTAATTTTTTTTTGTGCGCATTCGCATAAAAAAAAGTCTTGAACTACATACAAAAATGAGGGATAGGTTCCATTACATTGGAAAATCGCATAAAAAAGATCCAAGTACATGTATATGTCATAAATAAATGTTAAATGAAGATGTGGCGTCAAATGACGACTTTTAAGAACATAATAATAATTATGGGTCAAATCAAAAAAATATATTAAGATATTTTTAAAACCCGCGCTAGAGCGTATGCAATTTTCGCAAATAGCCCGCCGAAATTGTGTTAAAATCATAGTAAAAAATAGAAAGCCACATAAATCAATTATATACTTAAAACTTAGCTTATTACCAAAAGCCCAAAAATATCAACGGTGTTAAGGCTCATTTATTGATATACAAGCTTTATTTATGCTGCACTAAATCTGATAATAAGCCATGGACATACGAATATATCATCTTTGTTTAACTCAATTTAAAATTAATGAGGTAACCAAAGGATTAAATCTGACTTAGGTCGTGTTTGAGGTAGAGGCTCGTCTTTGGAGTCTCCTTCGTAAATTGGTCATTTGAGTTAACACAAGAATTCCCACCCGATGCAACTACTGATTTAGATACAGTATTAATACAGCTACGTATTAATTTAGAATTAATACTTGACATAAAGCATTAAATAAATCTGTCGATGTGTGCTTCAATTGAGATTGCAAAATAAACACCATCATCATTTGCGTTTATTGAAATTTCGATCGTTCCATATTTGGAACTTATAAATGCTAAGCATTTATGGTATTAATTTTTCATCCCGTTTCCCGAATAGATGAATATTGTGAGTTTCACAGTTCAATAGCTCGCCTAAAAACATCGGTCGATTGCAAATAATCAAACGCATTACCCGCTGGAAATTTTCCCACCCCAATTTTCACGTTCGAACTCTCCTGTTGTTATTAAAATAGGTAATAAATTTTCATTGCGCCGTGTTTGGTCACTCATTGTCGGGATGAGAAGTGTCAAAAACGGAATATGAAATTTTATGGTCGCCGATGTAGCTTTTTTTTTCAATTAATTTTTATTATATTTTTTACCGTCGCTCATCCCTTTCGGGTCCGATATAAAAGTATCCCCTTTTTATTGTTATTCGGGACGCTGAAAATAATGTTTGACAGTTAATGATGCTTTGTGCGCGATAGATAAATCCTTAAGTTTATTGAGCTTTTAACATGCTCGAATCAAGTTATGTTCGTAAAATATATTTCTTGATATTCTATGATACAATCATTCATCGTATCATTCATTTTGTATCAAATATTCTTTAAATATTTTCGATATGAAATGGAATGCATTTTTTAAAAAGACTTTGTACCATTCCAGACTTGAATTGAATCAAAATTAATTATACTTTACTGAATAATAATAGTCAATTTATCAAATCAAATAGTGAGCTTTTATACTATTATAAAAGACACAAAGCGCTATTACTTAATGCAAAGCAGCTTAAGGGGTTACATGGGTTTACTCGGCGAAAAAAAGATCTATTTTCAACAATTTTTTTTTAATGTAAAAATTGAAATATTTTATTCAAACTTTTTATATTCATAAAGATTTACATTTGAAAAAGAATTTTTGAAATTTTCAAAAGAAAATATTCAAAACTCCGCCATTGTGACGTCATTTCCCGTGACCCTCCAAAAAGCGTTTTGACAGTAGAACTCATGACAGGATCATTTTAAATTTAAAAAAAATATCCTTATTTTTAGTTAAGACTATAAACTAAAATCTGAACGAAGGAAAAAAAACAAAAAAAAAATTTGGATTTTTGGTAGACCTTTTTACAAAAAAATGCAAATTTTGGTGAAATTTGCTCAGTATATATATATTTTTTAATAGTTGTGATTGAAAAAAAAAAGAGTCCTTCGTCCAAGTTCTTGTGAATTATATCTTGAAGGTTAGTGTAAAATTTCATCAAGATCGGTTAAGTAGTTTTTGAGAAATTTTGACAAACAACTTTGAAAACACAGTTTCGAGAAAAACGCGTTTAAAGTTTTGAGTAACAATAAAACTGGTTTTTTTTTTTTTTTTTGTAACTTACATTGAATCGTCGATTCCTGGGCCATAAAGCAAAGAACCTGCAGTAACTGCAATGTCCAGGGCATCCTTTTGCTCTTGTCTATGATGAATCCTAGCTTCGCGAGTCTCGCTCGCTGATTTTTTTTCGGCTGCGCACATACGGTTTTCATCTGAATTTCGGACATATTCGTGGGAATTTTAACCAAGTTTTTAATCCATACCTTGCATAAATAATAATGAATCTAATGTTCTTTCATTAAAAGTGCAAGCAGCGACTAATGCAGCAATATTAACGATCTTTGAACCAGCAGGAAGTATTTTTAGAGTAACCTTCCAGATATAGTATTTTGGTTCAAGCTTTCATTATTATTTTGTGTGAAATCACCAACACACCGCTCCAGAAGCTCATTTTTACTGAGATCTTCATAGATAGGTTTCATTGCAGTCAAAACATAATTTGGTAATGGAGTATAATCATGTTTGAATGATTAAAGAGTGTTCGTAGCCGATGCTCGCTGCCAAGCGCACCAAGAGTCTGGACCTTTCGGGCAATTTCCGTGGTGAGGATTTTTGTCTGTAGAGCTGTAGTGATAATATGTAGCCCATATAGCTTCTTTCATTTTTTCGCTGACTCACAAAATTCTTCTTATTGCCAAACCATAATAAACAGTTAATTTGTCAATTAATTTACCAGTAAGTTTACCTTTGCCAGAAAAAGTTTTTTTTTTCTAGTTTTTTTACCGTTGACTATTTTTTCCTCAGCTATTTTGTTGACTAAATCACGTAAATGGGTACTCATCATCTTCTGCACATGTCCAACGTATTCTTTTTTGTTGATAAGAAGATCTTCACCGTAAGGTTGGGCTTTGAGAATACCAGAGTATGTTTGACTGACTTTGAGCACGCACCTTCCCTGGGTTGTATCTCAGAAACTTTTATTCGGATCGACTTAAAAATTTAGGATAATATTCTCAAGATGTTTTAGAAATTAATAAGATAATAAAAAAAAAATCGATTTTTTCAAACTGCGAAACCCATGTAACCCCTTAAGATGCAGATCCAGTAAATTTGGATTTCTACCTATTTCATATTTAACGCATCGGCGGACATGTCTGCATTATATGTCATCTTTTCACATTAAAAATGACGCATAGTTACGGATTCTGATTTCTTAAATTTCTCGAAAACATGAATATTTCCGATCGATCGTCTCGATCCAGGTTTACCTTAATTTCCTGGATTTTAAAAAGTAAATACTAAGGCGATGAATAAAGTGCGAGTGAGTGATTTAATTTGCAATAATTATTAAATTATCATTTAAAATGATGATAGTATTGCTACTCACTCATATATTCTCTACTCTCCTTTATAAATTATAACTCCTATCCAAATAATCCTATCCTTACTTTACCATGTGTGTAAGGCAAATGGGAAACGTCATACAAATTCACTTATCTGTCAGAACCACTGCAGCGTGTATGAAGCTTGTATTTAAATAAATAAACACT
Source organism: Stenopsyche tienmushanensis (assembly GCA_008973525.1). Classification (NCBI taxonomy): domain Eukaryota; kingdom Metazoa; phylum Arthropoda; class Insecta; order Trichoptera; family Stenopsychidae; genus Stenopsyche; species Stenopsyche tienmushanensis. Next base: position 1,412,965 of record WACJ01000542.1, read on the forward strand.
CTCAAGAGCACACGATGTTCGGTCATTTATTCAATTGAACAAAAACAATATACTTTAAATTTATTATATCATTCACACATCATTATTAGTCGATAAATTTGGGTTAACGTGGATGTACGCAAAATAATCTTTACGTCTTTGTTTCTCTTCGAACACAACGTGCAAGACACTTGCCGTCTCTGTCTGCCTCCGAGCTCAATATGTAAGAATGCTTTTTTTGAATCACTGGAATTCGCTCGCAAATAGGCGATCATCCTACCATACAGGTTAACATACATCTATTTTAGCTTAAAACTATAAACAATCTATTCAATATTCTATTCTAAAAAATCTTTTGACCATCATAACATGTAGGTATAATCTATTATATCGCTATCAACGGACACGTTCTTTATCAAAGTTTTTCTGAGAAAGCTTGGGTATTTTAAAGGCGGAATAAATAAGTTTAGTACACTTAAACTTTTTTTGTGCGATAGATGCGTTCCGCGGAAAATCGCACAAAAATAAATCGCACGAAATCGTAACGATGCGTTTAAAAACCGCATAACTTTGAAACAGCCATATAAAATATATCCAAAATCGCATAAAAAAAGTTAATAAAAAAACAGGAAAACAATTAAAAAATAACATTTTTGGTAACATTTAAAGGATAAAATTTTAAAGATGTCTGACATTTGACAACTCAAATTCCAGACACCCACTAGAGAAATACTAATTATTTTAATTACAAACTATCATTGTTGTATGATAATTTTCGTTGCGATCTTCGATATGACTCAAAATCACTCTCTTCTGTAGATTTTCCCTTTCCAAATATTATCATTCATAATTGGTAAAGATGTTACTATAGTCACTAACTCAAAAAAAATCACAAAATGGCCTCTGTTCCAAAAAAATTCAGTCAAGTAATATGATATACACAGTCCCAAATTTATAAATTTCAGCTAGTGTTGATGATTTATATCCTATTTTAACCAAAATATCTCGATACGTACTCTTTATGAAATGAAAAAAAAACATGCTTTAAAAAACCGCATAACTTCGAAATCGCACAAAAAAAGTCGTCACAAAAAGAGGTTTGAGTGTACGTATCTTTTTTTTAAAAATATTTTCGTCGTATCTAGAGCCCTAATAAATCTTTTTAAACAGAATGTATTTTGGCAAAAACACAATCATATTCTATGTAATGAAGTTGAGAAGTAATGCGACGAAGGAACACAAACGTCTATTGGAATAGAGTGATTTATTTAAAATAATATAAATATATATAATATATAAGCGAAGAATGATCTTAAGAATTATCGATATTATAATGAAGAATGTTATATGTTAAAAATTAGGCCGAGGAATGTTTTATGGAAGAAACTAGAACGAAGATTGTGCAATTGTTTGGTTGACGACAGAATGGTTTTTAAATTTAAATAGCAAAAGTGATATATATTAAAAAATAAATAGATAAAAATAACAAAATTCATATCTAGAACCCTAATAAAACTTTTAAACAGAATACCTTTTGGCAGAAACTCATATGCAGTGCAGCATTTTAAAAATAGAAGCGATTATTTTGCATCAAAAATATCTCTGCTATCAAAAAACTCTCGAGAAATAATTCTTGGAAAGATCACCACGCCTAATGCAGACATGTCCGCGAGAGCGTTAATAATGAATCACTCAATAAGTTCATAGGATTTTTTACGCTTTAAATTTATCCATGAAATAAAATCCTTTGAACTTATTGAGCGATGAATTAAATATCAATACTAGTTGAAGAAGTGTTTTTACTTTGAAATAGCACGCTTGTTTTAGTAATATCCATTCCAGCCATTTCCCTTTGTCATAACGGTATCGTCGAGTTTCCTAAGTGTACTATTTTCTAATAGTTTGTTCATTTTGCTTGTACGTTATTGTGTAAAACGTATGTTAAAGCAGGCAAGGAATAAATTCCCGTACGCCATATAACAGGAATATCAGTTTCATGCCATAACAACTTCAACGACGGGAAGCACAGTCTTGTTTTTTTCCCGTTCCGTACCTGCTTCAATTTTTGTCCATAACAAAAAGGGAGTTCTCTAAGCGTTGCGGGGGAATTCCGGATGGGAAGATTACACGGAAAATTCAAGAAAAATAAATCAGTGTATATTGAAAAAACAGCCGCTTTGTATGGAAGCACTTCAAAGTGAACGAGACTGCTGTGTTTGTATGAGAAAAAAACATATATTTTCATTTTATCGTATCAAGATGAGATTTGATGCGAGCTCAACAGACAGAGCTTTTTTCTCATTCATCGCCGAATGGGAAATATTGAAAAATACCTCAAGCAAGTTGACTAAAAAAATTGACATGTTTGTTCAGATTTTTTATCATAGTACATGTGTAAAATAGCATTTAACATAATCATACCCGAATGATATTAAAGGCTTAATTCAAACATCAATAAATGCAAATGCGCCAGATTAAGCGTTATTAAATTCATCTCATTCCGATACCATTAATCTGTCTGAAATATTTTTAAACATTAAAAAACATATTACGAGTCATCCAGAAAGTAAGGTTACAGAATTTAAGATCAAAAAATGCTTGTATTTAATTGAAATTTACAAATATATTGAATTTTTTTTCAAAGGAATTGCTATCGAGATTGAGATATTTCTGTAGTCGAGGTACCAGCTTTTGTATGTCAGTGTCTTAAAACTCCGCCGCCAGCTCTTTTTAGATTCTGGAGTGTAGTGACACATCTACATGTTATCTCCCGTCACGATAGAGTCCAGAAAAGCTTCTCGCTCCTCTGCAAAACGATTCAAAAATTCACATTCACACGATTTTGACGTGTGAGCATTCTGGGCACCCATATCGCGCACAACTCCTCATAACCAAATTTTTCTAATACAATATCACCAAGGAGACTTTGAAAAATGTCAGGAAATTCTTTCTGAAGTTCGTCAAGCATCATTCGGCCATCATTTTACATTTGTTCTTCAATTTTCGTTAGAAATCACTGATGATCTCCTCTCCTTTTGCATCATCGTAAAATATCAGTACGGCCATATCTGAACTATCTAATCCACTTTGTGACATGTTGTCGATTCATCACATCAATGCCATAAACTTCCACGAACTTCCGATGAATATTAGCGGCGTTATTGTTATGCAAAGTTAAATGATGACAAGAGGTGGCAAGAACGCGCGACGACCTCTCCATCGGAAGAACTCGCTGTGGCTGAACAAAATGGCCGACAAACACGCAGAACCAAACAAATTGACCATTACAATTCCCTTTACGTGCCAGGTTTGCCAACTTCAAAACAAACATAATTCTCCGGTCTCAGAAGCCCTTGCAAACTTTCGTAAAATACATAATTTTAAGCCTCAGATGTAATTTAAAATCAATATAAGATTTTTTTAAAGTCTATCGTTATATTTACTAGTAATTGAATACTTGTTTAAAATAACATTAAAAAAATATTTTAAAAGCAATTTGGGTGATTTACCATCCCCACGTAGTAGCGCTGTAAATATGAACAGATTTAATTCGCCAGACTAACAGCGACATCTTCTGTCTCTCTCTTCAGGCGCAATGTATCATTTTAACAGCGCCATCTCTTGAGGCCCTACGGAGATATTGCACCTGCATACCGACGGATTGCTTCTTACGCGTGCACCGTTGCCGGTTGATTATTTAGAGAAGAGAGTCTTTCTATTCGACGCCCGTCTATTCCCATCCATTCGTCCAGCAACATCGCAACCATCCCGACGAGCACGTGGGGGCGGGGAGCCGGCCGGGGACTCTGTCTCCGAGAGCGCACCCGCTTCAACGTTACACTGGTGTCAGAATCGTCATGTTATGAATGCTGAGCGTTTTGGGTATCAAAAGACACGCGCCGATAACGTGAGGTGTCAAGTGCCATCAGCATCCAGCTTCAAAATGACGATATGGATGGTATGTCGGCATCATCACTCGCACACTCGCTCCACGAAACATTTATCACAATATTTATAAGTCGTATGAATCTCATATTTCTTTGGTACTTTTACGAATTTTTGTTTAAAAAATAAATTAAGCAATGATTTGGAGCAGCGAGTGACCATAAGAAAATTACCACCTGTTTGGGTCGTAATGTTGTTATGTTTTTGCAGTAATTAACCCACTCATATTAGTCTTAATTTTGAAATCATTAATCAATTTGAATATTCTGAATATTTTTTACCCGTCGAAGATATCATTTAATTTATATTCCTGAATAAATTTGTAGTGTTTTTTGCAAAATATTTTGCATGGTAAAATAATCCCTAAATACGTGTTTTTAATGAATGGAAATATAATTTAATACAAGAAGTTATGTTCCGACGCAGAAGTTTCCACAACTATTATGCAAGAGAATTATTATTAATTTTGAAGACTTTGCTGTATAGATTTCACTTCCAAAAGTTAAAGCAAAAAATCGAAGTTTCCCGGAAAAAGTTATATAAATCTCCTACAAACAACGCGAAGCTCATTTTTTTGCAGCTCGTGAGATTCACTTGTTTTTCACCTTTATGATAGAGGATTTTTTTCGACTCCTGGCAACTAATTGAGGCTAGATTATTTCGTGATAGCTGGTCCTAAAAAGCATCATAATGAGGATTTCTCCTTCATCATACAAAAAGTGCTTGTTAATTAATATCAAAGAGGGTACCGTGGCACGTAGCGCAGTATGTACTCCACAACAATAGTAGTCTGCGGGGCGGTCCAGGGTGGGCGGCCGCCGGTGGATGGTCCAGGGCGGGTTCCAGGGAGGGATGCTCAGAGGGCGGAAAATAGACGAGGGAACGGGGCTAGACGTCGGCGTCAAACTGAACTACAACCTTCTATATGTTGCACGGAACCGCCTACAAAACTTTTCATCTGATTCCTGAGAATGCAAAAAATATCCCGAATAGGGTACAATGTCATGCAATGCTCAAATAAATCGCAACAAACATCCATGTATAGTTTTGGGTCATTAAGCCTATTGTTTGTTACGAAATTGCAATAAATCAATCTGAAATATTATCGAAGAAAATAGTTTTTAAATTAAATATCATCCCTTAAACGTTCTAATTTATCAAAAGCCGTAGTGTTTATTAAAAATATAATATTTACTGCAAATAAACATTTTTTTTTAGTTGAGATGCATTAAAAAAAATGTGATCGCTCATACATCTGCCGTCGCCCGCATCAACTACCGATTATGATGAGTAGTCCGTCCTAAATTTGCTGCAATTTATCACGCTCGTTTTTCATTATAAATCATAATCAAATGAGCTAAATAATCTACAAAAATATTTATATTTTCATAACTATGGAATTTGTTGCGGTTTTCCCAGAATATAATCGTCTCATGCTGAACTGAAAATTTCTTCTGCACAAAATAATATACATTCAAGCTCATAAATGTTCAACATCACACAAAGCACAAAAGTAGAAAATATAGAAACTCACACAAAGAGATATTCCTACTTTTAACAATAACGAATGCAAGTTTGTCTGGAAGCGATTCATAACGGTAGTCTTTTCAAGTTCAATCTCACAAAGCTTTGAACAGCAAAAAACTCCGCAGTGATTAACTGTCCACGAAGGGAATGCACGCAATTAAAACGGATCCTCATCCCGCAAAAGTCACAAATATATTTTAATTTAGCCTAAAATAATACGTACTTACATACCGAAATTGTCGGGGAACTCATTATGAAGTATGGGCAGGATAAATTCCCCGAATGAAATGAATCCAGGAGAAGACTATCGCCGAATGAATGCGAATTAAATTTATTTTGTGGATAGTTATTTCAGTTGTACAAAGATCCAACAAGGGGGTTAATTGCTCTCCTCCTTTGATAAACAGCCAGGAACAAAAACATTGCTTCGGTACACGATATCGTCTCTGGGTAGATAAGCGGGAAGAAATACACTTAGTTGCAAGCAGATGCACCGGAAAACCTAAAGCCTTGTTGACTTATGATATTTCTTTTCCAGGTGTATTTCAGTGTCTTTCAAACTGCGAAGAACTTTAAAAAATAATTCAAAAACTCATTTGAGCTAATTTGGCAATGTTTATTTTATGTAATGGGCAAATATTTAATTACTCAGTATTTTAATAGGCAATGGGCTTCGGTTAGAACAATAAACATAAGACCCAAGACCGCAAGTTTATTTCTAATAATAAGTTGTATAACTTCAAGTAATGCGTCATCATTACACGTTTGAACCGGCTCGCTAGAGCCGTTTCAAGCCTTATCCCAAGGTGTCAAATAATACTATCTCCAACAAGCTTTGTAGAATTTAATATTAATATCAAATACTCCGATGATGAGTTATCAAAATCGTATATGATTGAAATAAAAATACCAAAAATGCTGATATTAATTTACTCAATGTAATTAAATATAATGTTTGAAATAATGATTTGAATAAATAATAATATTGTATTAGAAATATAAGTACGGCATTGAAAATGAGCCGTTATATTTGAGAATATTTAGAGGTGTAAGGGTAACTTTACAGCACATGTTCTTAAACATAAATCTGAACGCATATATGCGCGATTACCCATCAAGGGTTAGTAATAAAAAAATAGTAAAAAGCAAATTCAATATAATTATTCCTGTTCAATATATGGATTGCATCGCATAAATACATTCAAATCTGTTATAAACATGAGATAAAATGCGAGTGCATGAAAAGAGAATCGATGTGCTCGGATAATTAAATGCGAATCAACGGATGCGTTAAGCATTGAAAGGGTTAATTATTAAAATCAGATTCAATGCATTCAAATGTAAATCCTCGCATCTGTTCATACGGGATTGAATCTTCTTTTACATTCGATATTAACTCATTATGGACCGTCAACACATATGATGTATTTTTGTGAAAATTTTACCCGAAGTTCGTGCTTAATTTTAACTCGTTTTTTAAACAATTAGGATAATCCTTTACGAAATATCAGCGGGCAATAATCAGTTAATAAGATGAAAGGACTTCATGCGTTTATAAAATGTTAATAAAATTCCCTTATCGAATTATTGGATGGGAATAAAATCATTCATCAGGTTACAAACAAACAAAAATTCGGGATAGGAAAGAATTTTGAGCTCATTTTTTGGTGAGGTTTTGTTTTGTTGCCTTATCAGCTTCGAGCAATTCAAAATAAATTATTCAGATAATATCCCATTATAGACAGAAAATATTTTGTATGAGATGTTGGTGTTGTGTTTCATGAACCGTGTCTCGGTACAAAAAAATCATATAAGACATGAACATCACTATGCTTCGGAAATTTCTGAGAAATCGTTTATTGCCTTCCATTTTAATGAAATGAAACAACACTTAAAGAGTAAAAATAAAATTACATCTACAATAATAAAGAAAGTAAATCATAAAACATACCTATGTCTTAAAGATGTCTTCAACATATTATTAATGTTTTTCTAGAAACTACTTACTAGCTAAAAAGTTAGCGCACTTTTTCTAATATAGCAATTTTTATTTGCAAATTTTCGCAAATACGCCCCACATCAGACTAAAGATAATGTGTAACCCGACGGGAATGTGTTAACACAATTTTTTACATACTAAATTTATTTTTATTAATGCTGTAAATTAAGTAGTTGTATAAATAAAAAATAAAGTGCAAAATTCTACAAAAACAATTTTATTACTATTTATATATTAATTCTATTCATCGTTAGACATATTTTTTTTTCAATTACTATTTTTTTTTTTGTTAACAAAAAAGTTCACCCAAGGACTTTCGCAAATGATTTATGTAAAATTTCATTACATATGGATATTCAATAATATCATTCAAAAAGTTTTAACTCATTTAAGTCCGTGTCACTTTAAAGCAAATTGTGTGAATAAAAAATATTAATACATATACCTTATAGGTTTTTTTTTTAAATACGACATAGAATACGTTCAAATAAACAATTTATTTATATATATATATATATATATATATATAGAACGATGAACTGATTGATGTTGTTCATGTGTGTTTAAGCCGGAATTTTGCTGTACAAGTTTAAAATTAACCCCTAAAGTAGTACTATCCCAGGGCCTGTGATCCCCCTCCACTTTTCGGGGACAGACAGCGACAGAGCGCAGTTCGGGAGACAAAGACTGAGACTTCCCCGCATACATCGCACGATTGTATAGATCAGCGCTTCTTAAACTTATGTAGTCCGCGGACCCCCTCTTAAGCAGAATTTCTTTCGCGGACCCCCTTTTGAGCAATTTTTTTTCGCGGACTTCCTCGTGAATATTTTTTTTGCGGACCCATCCCAATCCTTGTGACTTCTTTTTTTCAATAAATAAACATTTCTTAATCGAAATAGATCGTTTTACAATGTTTTCTGTAAATAATTCGACGAAAATATATTTTTCAAGTACACTTGGGTTTGTTTTTATGCGAATCTTTTTTATGCGATTTTGAAGTTATGCGGTTTTTAAAAATAATGGAACGCGAATGCGAATACGTATAAAAAAATATAATTAATACTACTGCAAGTTACAACCGTTAAAGCGTGAGTGTGTACAGGGAAAAATTGCCAGTCTCTTGATAAGAAACTGGCAATTTAGGATTACTTGGCGAATTAACAAAATCTTACCTAGATAGGCAAATCTCAACCTGGGGTAATCGACCAAAGGAGCAATAAAGAAAAATGAAGTCGCCATCGAAAAATCAGTAATCAAGCTTAAGAATTGGATGTCTCCAAATCACGAACTGCATAAAAAATAATGATTAAATAGTCGCAAAGTTTAATTACCGATAACAATAAACAACAACAGGATGACGAAATTGTATTGTGTTTTTATTTACATTATTTTTTTATGAATCTTTTTTATGCGATTTCTGGTAGACTTTATCACATTTATTTGAAGTTATGCGGTTTTTAAAAATGATGGAACCTATTCCTTTGTTTTCTATGTAGTTTTTATGTATTTTTTTATATGCGAATTTCCTTGAAACGTATCTATCGCATAAAAACAGACCAACAGAGAAGTGTATAGATAAATGTTTTGTTTATTCTCGCGGACCCCCAGTAATGTCTTCGCGGACCCCCGGGGGTCCGCGGACCCCAGATTAAGAACCGCTGGTATAGATCATTAGCCCAAATTTAAGATTGTCTTAAGCAGATAGGAGCCGAGAGAAAATAATCGGTGTAAAGCGATTATAGCATCAACGACTTCATCGATTTTAAATTTGCTCACTCCTCAAAAGGTTAAGGCATTGAGGTAAAATGATTCCTACTTCAATTCAATAGGCTGTCTATCCGATAGAATAATATATTTCTTATGAAGGGAACTATGTAAAATATCTACAAGATTTATGTTAATCCGTACAGTATGAGCTCGAAACTATACTTCCAAAAGTTATATTGCTGTTCTATCAATCACGTTTGTAATGTATTCAATCTTAAAACATCATCATCAGTATTTGATATATAAAATATGATTTTAAATCATTTTATGCAAATATAAGATTTGCAAGAAAAAAATAGAGTGTCTACCGATAGTCTTGGCCGCGGAAGAATGTGTTCTTTCTGCTAAGTCGGTTGTAGTCATTTCTATTTTTCTGCTTGGATTAAACAGCTCTTATAAATAATTAATAAATAAGAATAAATATATTTTTAATGAAATGAACTATGTAGAAAAAGCAGGTACTTTTATATATTTTTATACAATATATCACTAATAAGTTTGAAAAAAAAACTACTAAATTTATACAGCAAAATTCCGGATTGAATATGAATCCCCCTTATTTATTTTTTTCTTCTTGTCATATTGTATTTGTTTAAAATTTTGCTTAAAAATACATGTTACATTTGAAATAATGGCGATTTTTACAAAAGAGTATGTTGTTGCACGCGATTTCATCCATTACAATTGAGAGTTGTGCGCGTCAGCGCCCGACTTAAATGAGTTAAAACAATTCAGTTTTTTTTTATAATAAGATAATTTTGTTTTTATATTGTTTAATATTAATTTTTTCCACAAAATATAAGCTTTCATGTATAGTGAAATAATATAAAAACATTGAAGGACATCAGATATAGAGCTCTAGGGGCAGATTTAATATTTTTCTCAAATTGTTTTTGTGATTCAAAATAAATACTAAGCATCGAATGAGAGCGCACAAACCATCAGAAAAAGAAAGAACAAAAATTTTTACCCAACGCAGAGACGCGAACAATGAGACATCTTCTCATTGTGTATTATATGTGATCTTGTCACGATATATTCCTTACAAGGAAAATACAACGTCCATTAAAATAGGTTTTCTTCCATCCCAAGGATAAGATGACAGTAAACATTATTGAAAAGCAAATGTACATACACGTGGACGAGCATTAATGTTGAAACACACACAAATAAATGTTCTTGCAGAGTCGACAATGTGGTAATCTCTCCGCCATGGACACTAAATTGCATAAACGTGTTATCTCGTTTTACGACCATTTTGATATATGTTACACGGGAGTATTATCTTGAACGCGCGGATTTTTTTATCTTCAAACATAGAATGACACTTATTTGTTGACAAGAGATTTATATTCCCAATAAAGAACCCCCACCTAAAAAAATTCAAAACGTAAAACGCCGAGCTTCAGTTCATTCCGGAGATTAATTCGCCGTGGAAGAATTTAGGGGATGGAATTATGTCATAATTCTGCTCGAAAATGATCCTTTTTTCGACTATTATTTTAAGGGATGTTTTCAAATTTATTTTTGATGTCAAAAGTCCCGCGGGACTATAAATGAGCACGTCTGAGTAATAAACTTTGGCACGCGTTAAAAGGCTAAATTCGGGAGCAAAAGTTGGTTCAATTACAACACGGATCACGTACGCGAAAATATTTTAATAAATATAATGCGCTATGATAGTGCTTTTAGTAGAAATTTTAGGGTGGAATTAACCCTCCGTGTGTTTCGGTTCGACAAAAAAAATGAGACCCGCAGAGATCTCGTCTAGAGATTGTGTACATTTTTTATGAAGCTTGAGCTGAATGTAATTCGAATTTACGAGCGAAGCAGACCGAGCGCCGCATAGCGGGCATATTTAAACTAAGCTGCATCCATATTGAGCAGCATGCGCGTCGCTTAACAATTATAATAAAATTTTGAATGATATTAAATTCAATGCGTCATATGACATTCAATGAGTTTAACATTTTTTTTTATGTATAAAAGACAAAAAAACAGATTTGTGCGCACGGTATTTAAGGAGTTAATTAATCTGAAATAAATAAAACCGTATATTTAAGCAAAATATATGAAACGTTTAGGTTTAATTTATAAAATATGTACTAGGGCGATTCAAATATAACCCGGAATTTTGCTGTATTTTTTAGTCTAATATATAAAAATTAATTGGGTTTTGTTCGTTCGAAATGCGCTGCCATACCGTTCATCGGATTGCAATAAAACTTCGTCCACTTATTTCTAAGGATTTTGCAAGTAACATAGGTATAATGTAATATATAAAAATTAATTTTTGTTTGTACGTATTTAATGCGCTGCCATATCGTTCATTCTATGGCGATAAAACTTTGCCAACTTATTGTTTGTACTTTCTTAAATAATATAGATATATTATAATTAACTTACAGTAGGTCTTATGTATTAAAATCAATGTTTGTATGTTTGTTCATATTTATAATAAAATCAGCAAAATAAAATAAATTTCATTATTTCTATCATTGCTAATTAAAAAAGATGTAGTACCAGCTAGTGATATATAAATATTCAAAAAATTTCATTGCACTCTTTATGCCACTTTAGAAGCTTAGATATACAAAAACGGTTATTTCGTAATATTACGACCACAGACTAATAAGTTATAACGATTTATTAAATTATAAAAATGTTGAAAAAAAAATTATATATTGACAACTCTGACACAAAAAAAAATGTTTGTGATCCATGTGAAACAAAACATCCAGTATAATAAAAAATATCATCATTGTTTATAAAATTCGCTATCGAGCTGTTGAATCCAAGCACAAGAATATAAATGACCATCAAAATAGCACGAGAGAGATATGCTAAGAGACTACAAGCGACTTTGCGAAAAGAACATATTCTTCCGTGGCCAAGACTATCGGTCGACACTCTCTAATTTTTTTTGCAAATCTTATATTTACATAATATTGATGTGTTTTAAACGAATGTTAATGACTTAAAATAATATTTTTTACATGTACATTTTGAAGTGATGCGGTTTTCAAAAATAATGGAACCAATCCCTAGTTTTTCTATAGCGAACAAAGATTTTTTTACGCGAATACGCATTAAAAAAATCTCGACTTGTATTTAAATAAATAAAAACTATCAATAGCACTTAATATTCGGTCATTTATTTGCGTAAACATAAACGTTACGCTTGAAATCGATTAATTATATCATTCACATATCATTATTAGTCGATAAATTTGGGTTAACGATCAATCCAGGTTAATTAGTGATTACATTTAAAAAAAGACTTTAATAAAGCAATTCTAAGATAAAAATGTAGTGTATTTATTTATATGAATTTTTATAAACTTTTTTTATGCGATTTTTGGTACATTCTATCACATTGATTTGAAGTTATGCGGTTTTTAAAAATAATGGAACCTATCCCTCAGTCACGTACAAAATCAATCAACAAAATAAAATCAGAGTTTACGAGAAAACGAATAATTACACGTTGCGCAACAATGGATGATACTTTTCGCCATGTTTTTTAGTAACGGAATAAAAAAGCTTCTCATGCGATTGATTTTTTTTTATAATGAAGTGAACTATGAACAAAAACATGATAATCGATTTGTATTTTATATATTACCAATAAATTCGTACATTAAAATCCCGGATGATATTTGAGTGTTCCTTGTATGTAAAAAAAATGGAAATATTGGCGATCAAAAAACCAATTTATTTAAGTGTAATTTGAGCCCATTTCCTTAAAGTGTACAGGCGGATGCTTTGGTTATTATGTTGATGATGGAATTCCAAACCAATCAATTTTACAGCAATATTTTCTGTCAACACTAATAATATTATATTGGCATATCAGTATTAAAATTCTCGATATAAACATATTGAATTTTCATCCTTGATAATTTAATACTTGTTATACAGTAGTACATTTCAATCGCATTTGTCTCCACAAGCCGACATTTAATCTTTACTACCAGAGGTGACATCTAGTGGAGCGTGATGGAAGTTAATGGCACGAAACTAGAACTACGATCATATATATTATAAACATATAAATATAAAACCTTACATATTATTATTTGACGTTCTTTGCTTACATTGCGTACTATTTTATATTTAATTTCGAAGCAAGCTTTTTATAAAGAATTCCGAACGATTAATTGCCCACGAAGTCAAAGTGGATGGAGCCTAAGATTTTATTTTTAAAGTTCAAAAGGGCCTAATTCCGTGGATAATAAAGTATAAATTTGAGTACGTGTGCGTTCTGTTTTCCAAAAGAGCTTTAACGAAGGCTGTATCGCATTTTTACGCAATAATGAAATTTCAAAGGAATCGAGATTGCCGAAAAGATAAAAGAAAAATATTTTTATACATACAGGAGCACTCAAAAAATTAGAGCGTTCGCAAGATGAAATTTAGCATCCAGATTTTAGCAAAGGACCGTATAAAAAATATATTGATAAATGCCAAATCGACTCCGAGCGAATTTAGTCCGAATCGGATAGACAATGCAGGATATGCATGAATTTTTAAAATTTCAAAGTCTTTAGAAACTTTTTATAATCTCCATTTAATTACTCGTAAAATACGCTTTAATAGCACACGGAAAGCTTTCATTTTTTCTTTCTAAGCCCCCATAAGAAGCCGCATAAAGGGGTACGGAGTTTGTGAAATTGTACAATAAAAAGTTTATTATGGCGGTCATACTGAATTGAAGCAGTTAGAAAACTTGTGGTCTTGCGACTGTAGTTAAGCCATAACTTATTAAAGCATACGCCTTAGAGGACATGTCAAGATAAATTATTTACTCTGACGTAAATTTCTCTAAAGGAATTATTTTTGAGATGTTGCATAAGAAATTCACGGATTTCTTAGAACAGAAATTTTATAGTATTCCGATGAAACTTTGATGAGTTTTTGAGCGCATATCTAAGAAGGTATTTGAATTAGTACAATGCTTGTTTGTGTGCGAAATTTGTTTTGCGAGACGTTTAACGGATGCACCATGTTGGCGCATTTGGGCTGGTGAAGTGAACGGCAACGATACGCGCGCAATACGGCAATTGATTTCTACTTACAAGAAAGAAGGAGACAGTCAGTCTTTGATGCAAGAACAAGTTTGTGCATACTTTTTGATCCTATCCCTTTTAGCCCGCGTTACACGTGACCTGAGGCAATAAACCACGTAACTGTACTATTGCGTTTATTTTTAAATAATTACCAAGCGCAAATGGCATTGCAACGCGTGCTGTCAAGTTTAACCTTGATAGAATAAATCTTATAAAAAAAGATGAGAATATTTGATTAGAGGATTTCAGGTTCAGAGATCGCTTGGCTAGCGGATATGTATTTCATATCTAGTATACGAAAGTAGTATATCATCAAATTCGAACAAGTCAGTTTTCGAGATGAATCATTCTTACATTTAACGTACACAACACTGCAATCGGTCATAACCGTCATTTTCCATTGCGGTTTACTTAACTTTCACAATGCGGATATATCCGTCATACCCACTTTGCATGGACTTTCGTCTTGACGGATATATACGTCATATCCACTTAAGCGGTTAAGATGTTTTGAGAACATTGTAATACAGTGTTCATAATAAGTTCTACAAAATTTTGATTGATCAGTTTGTTATGGAAAATATGAAAATATGTTGCATGAAAAGCAAGAATTTATTTACAAAACAGAACAACAGATGTTTGTCTTTGAGTTCTAAAGATGTGTATAGGTTCTAAAGAACAAAGCTTATCGCTTAAATAGTGATTTTCAATATCTACAGTATTGATGTCCATATTATACAGGACTTCGAACCGAAAACCGATAAAACCGTTATTTTGGCTAAACAAAATCCGTTGGTTGATTGTTTGATTGTACTCATTTAATAATACTGTAATTTTTACTCTATGTTTATTCCGTTAATTTTCCTGTTAAATTAATACTTTAGATAGTATTGTTATTGACCCAAATTCAAGTTTGTAACCTTAAATCATTATTATGTATTTTATTTAGGTCATATTTTCCTATATACTTGCTGTGTACTACCCAGACTGGGATTCTCGGATTTCAATTTGTTTCCTAGTCATATGTAACGTTGAGAGCGGGGGCGTTTTCGGGGGCAGAGCCCCCGGGTGGTCTCTCGCCCCACGTGTTCATCGGGATAAAAAGACTTTCTTCTCTAGATAGCTCTTTATTCACAAGTAAGAGAGAGAGAGAGAGAGAGGTCTGGCTGCGAGAGGGACGTCTTCCCGCAGCCAAGGCTAACTGACGACTCTTCTCGACTCTCGCCTTCTGCGCGTCTCCACCCAACCGGCAACGGTGCACACGCAGGTGCAATTGCAGGTATCTCTACAAAGCCACAAGAGATGGCGTCGTTAAAAGAAAACATTGCGCCTGAAGAGAGATGGAAGATGTCGCTGTTAATCTGGCGAATTAAATCCGCTCAGAATAATAGCGCTACTGCGTGGGGAGCTGGGACTCCCAAATATCCAACTAATAAGCATCAAGTCAATATCTTTTCGTTTATTAAATTATATTTTTATGTATTTCGAATTCTAATCATTGTACATTTAATTATTTAAATTTTATTTATCGTCTATGCAGAGGATTCATTCGGAGTTGAATCGAAAACCAGAAAAACCGTTATTTTTTCCGTAACCGAATCGATGTAATTATTTGGAGTTGAACCAGAATGAAAACCGAAATGAAAAACATTCGAAGGTTCGAAGTCCTGATGTTATGTCCCCACATATCTTTGAAGATTCGCCTAATTTTAAGATTAATTATGATTATTTTTTATGAGGCAAGATTGCAAGGATCTCTAATAAGGTTACTCGTAACTAGGGAATCCAATCCCGGGATCACGAACATTTTTAGATGCTCATGATTTTCGGGACTAGTAAACGTGATCCCGAAAAAATTGGGATCCAAATTTTTATCTAACAAAAATAGTAAATCTCACCAGCATGATGAAAGCTGCTAAGTCGTGACAATTCTGCCGAAATCTGGACGCTTGGAATCAGTGGCGTAACTACTAATTTTCGAGCTTAGGCCATGCCTAGTGGCAGTAACTGTCTAATCTATGTATACAATACATATATTTTTTTCAAATTGTTATATTAACCTTTCCCTACCGGTGATGTATTTACTACACCTCGACTCTAATAATGGGAATATCGATATGAAATATAATAGATACGGGATTCAGAATTTTTATGTTCCTCCATAATATAATTACGAATCACATCAAAGTATTATAGTATATAAGTATTCATCTGCAGTGACGGAAATAAATAATTTGTCGGGAAATCGGGAATTTTTTCGAGCTTTAGTCTGTGTCTCAGAAGAAAGGAATTTCATCAGTAACATTGATGATGTTATACGAAAATGGGACTAAACTGATGAAACACTCGATGCTTTAATGTTACTTTGGGCATATTTTCAAAATAATATTTGAACTTTTTAAAAAGCAAAATCGAGAAATCTGATTTTTTGAGAAAATTGTTTGAATATTTTTGATATGCATTATGTTTGAATGATTTTATTAGAGTTCTAGATATGAAAAAAAAGTTATCAAACTTTCAAACACATCCTTGTTTAAGAAACAAAATATACGTCATGGAAATATTCTTTAGAATAAGTATTTCAATTAATAGGTTGTTGCCGGCATGTTGTAGTTTTAAATTAAAGCATGTGTGTTTTAATAATTTATTTCGAAGATGGAAATAATTCGTATTTAATTGGATTTTTAACCAAATTAGGACGTGCGATTCTACTTATAGATGGGATGTGTTTTTAAAGGGTTATTTAAAACAACATTATGAAATAATATAATTAAATTTTAAATGTTAACCATATTTCTAATTGCTTTATTTCAATTACATACTAAGATAATAGTATTTACATACAATACATTTTTTTGTTTATAAAAATCTCGAGAATTCTCGAGAAATTTGAGAAATGAATATCATCGGGAAATCTGTATCCCTACTTGTGACAATAAAGATGAGCCAAGGAAGAGAATCTGTTATTTTAAGATTTATCTCCAGATGTTATAAAATGCATCTATTCTCACTTTAAACATTGTTTGAAAGCAATGATTAATCCTAAATCTACTAAATAGTTTTCATCTATTCCAAGCATTATTTTCATCTTGTATTATATTCGCTGTATGAGTAGAATATTATTAAAATATTTATTCCACTGTTGAGGATCATATTATTTGATGGTGAATGTATGTAGTGGTTTGATAAAGACATCCTTATGGTAGAACTACATGATGGTGGTAATCATGCTGCGTATCTGATCATTAGGAGCCGAATAGTGACAGATGGCCAATGTCATATGGAAGTAAGAACTGAAATAAAGTAATTTTGTCCATTTTCTTCCTTTGGCACAATAGAGGATTTTTGTTCCAGTAAATTGCGACACCATTACTACCTTTTTGTTGCGGCGAGAATGTATACGTGTAGTGCTTAAGTGGTACCAATATGGCCGGTTTTCTTTTCCTCAGTCATTCTCCCCTCGTCAATCAGACTTGTTTCTTTGCGCCCACCTTTTATTTTCCCTTTTTTCCTTGTCAGGCTCTATAACATAGTGCGGTGCGAGTCCTTTTCAGAGCGTTTTCCTGGAGCCATTTGAAAGACTTTCCACGGCGTGGCCCGGAGGGGCCGCTACTTAAAATTAATACGAGTCCCTCGCAAATATACACCCGGAGACAGCGCTAAAAATCGTCCCTGTCACGGAATAAAAAAATAAACATTTTAAGCGAAATTAATGTCCTTGCGTGTTTTAATTTCGTAACACATCCAAAATTAATCCAATGGAAGTTTTAAGTGGGATTTTAAAAAGGACGAAATTAGCCCGGTTCGGGGATGAATATAAACATGATTTACGCTGAATAAAAACGAGATTAAAAATTCAGCCGTGTTTTATGTGCCACTCTGTGAAATATCCGGAACAGCGAGGAGCAGTTAAATGCCTCATGTATAAAAAATTAGGGGACGGCAGCTCCTTGGTCCTTGAGCGCAACAATTAAGGATCTCTATCTTCCCACCGAACGTATTGCCATTAGCTCTTATCTTAACCTTTTAACTGCGGTGCCTTCCTGCATTCAAAATTCGCACCATGACGCGAAAAGGCGACGATTTTCTTGCCAAACAAACCACAAAATAAATCCTACATCCAAACAAAAAGTGTATTATTTCTCAAAGAAATGCTTAAATAGTAGGAATTTTCAATTTAATTTTGTATTTTTTTTGTTTTAATTTGTAGTGTTTCTTCTCGAGAATTCTTATTTCTCATGAAATATTAGAAATCAATTTTTATTGTATAAAAAAAATTTGTATGAATATTTCTGATATAAACGCTGTTTCTGCCAAAATGCATTATGTTTTATTAGGATTCTAGTCATGACAAAAAAAGTTTACAAATTTCAAATTGTTGTATTCTTGTTTAACTTGTAAAGTGGCCGGGACGTATATATACGTCTAAAGTAAACTGCATCGAAGTTGGTTAGGACGTATATATACGTCATCGAAATATATGTTGAGTTCTAAAGCAGGTGGGACTTTTTTTTGTTGTTTAACGAATGTGAGATTTGTCGATACATGTTTTCTCATGAATTTAAGATATATAGCAAATTGGTTGCACTTCGCTATTGCGCTGAAGTGCATACGATAGTATTCAAAGGCACACTTACAGTTTTAAAATGGAAGGACAAAAAAGATGTATTGATGCTCAGTTCAGAAAACATAGTAAAAAGCCAACCTATGCCATAAATAAACTGCATTACACTTTCAAAGAACAAATGAAAGGGAACTAAAACCAAGAAATGTCTAGTTTATTACAAAAAAGGGAAGAATCTACATGTTGATGCCCGGATTGTGAGGTTGCACTAGGTGTCAACAACTGTTTTAAAATATCACAACGAAGTTGCATTTTGAATTTATGTATGAATATATTTTATTTTTTTAAGCTCTATGTTTCCATTTTCTTTTTTAGGTGCTTTTGTATTTGTTAACTTCTTTATATGTTAATGTATCTAGATAAATAAAAAATATATTTGTTTCATTGATTTTTTATAAATTCTAAGCATCGCTAAAGAAATTAAAAATATGAACTCACGCCAGGTGGGCGGGACGTATATATACGTCATAACGAAAATGTGTGCACCCACTGTATGTTGCGTTATCGAAAAGGAACTTAAACCGCTTAGCAAGTTAAGAAACAAAAGATACAACCCTGGAAAAATTGTTTAAAATAAGATTTAAACAATTTTTTAAAACGGAAAGTTATTTGTAGTTTTAAGCTAAAACAAATGTGTGTTTGGATTTTTTATATAAAAGAAGAACTACAATAGGATGACACTTTACTTTAGATGGCATCTGTTTTTAAAGGGTTATTTTAAAAACAATATGAAGTATATTATTCATATACAAATAAATAATACATTTTAAATGTTTGTACCATATTTTTAGTTGTTTAATTTCAATTATATACTGAGATAATAATATTTATATACAATACTCTTTCATATACATTTTTTGTTTATAAAAAATTATATTAAATAAGAAATGAAAATCATCGAGAAATCAGAATCGCCTGACATTTGTATATGTTGTTGGATAATAAAAAAATATTTTTGTTAAATATCATAATTTCGTAACAAACCAACGAATCATAGCTAAATTTGGAACATATTTTTGTATAGTTTGTCTTAAATTTTTTTAAAAGGTAAAATTATTGAAAACCAAAATATAACTTGCGTACCAACACCAAATTCTGCAGTAAAATCCTCAGAAAATCCTAAATTTTTAATTAGTAAATTAACTTTGGAGAGGATTAGATTGAAGAAATTGTAATAAAAAATCAGTTATTTTTAACTAGAAAGAGTGTTTATTTTTATTTTCAAAATTTGTAATCAAACTTAATGTTTAAAAAAAATTATAATAAAATAAAATCAATAGTTTTTAGTTTTATGTATATACACTAGGGTCTTTTTTTATGCGGATATTTTTATGCGATTTTGAAGATATGCAGTTTTAAAAAAATAATAGAATTTATCCTTCATTTTTCTATAGAGCACAAAGCTTTTTTATGCGAATGCGCATAAAAAAATATAAAAGTCATCCACATTTAAAACTTCCAAATGTAAAAAAAGTATTTCTTCCACCCACGTGGAACTCACCCCGTATTTCTTTCAAACACGATATGTTTAATTTATTCACTAGATCAGGGCATCATTTCCATTTTTAAAAAGTATTATAATAAGAAACTAGAGAATTGGTCAAATCAATGTTTGTTTGTCCGTATTTAATGCGCTGTCATACCGTTCATTCGATTGCAATAAAACTTTACCAACTTATTGTTTGTACTTTTTTAAATAATATAGGTATAGTACAATTAACTTACAGTAGATCTTACATATAAAAATCAATGTTTGTATGTATGTTTGTTCATATTTATAATAAAACCAACAAACGATATTATTAGAATTTTTACTTCTGTGGCGACAACGCGCTGGGTATTGGCTAATAATAATAAATTTGTACAGCGAAATTCCGGGTTATATTTGAATCGACATCCAATCATTCGTCTCACTCTAGATATATCTAGATTTTCCTGCTTCGGAAAAATAAATTCTCAGATAATTTTTAAAGTAGGCTGAGGCCAATTATAAGTTAATGAATTCAAATATAATAGGAATCGCATGAAATTCGGATATATAAGCTTAAGAAATTTAAGCTAAATTGTCATTTTATGGAATATTTCATTGTTAAACCGCAAATTTTTTGGGACACAGATATCAAACGCATCGATTAATAAACAGGCGAATCCACCGTACAAATGTACGCTCAATGATTTTGAAAAGCACTGGATGCACAATTTCTTTATTCACTGGACAAATTTTCAATCCCATAATAAAACATGCCCAAATCGAATTCATTTTTTGCGTCAAACATATCAATGGATTCGTTCAAAGCCTTCGCTTATTTTCCGATGACCTGAAGTGTAATCGAATGAATCGTTTTGTACGTTTGGCACTAATTGCACAGCTCGATCGAGTTGAAAAAAGTCATTATTTTTGAGCTATTTTTGCTTGGGGTAGCAAAACAAATACGGGAGGAATGCGCGCAGCTCATTTCTCGTCTAAATTGAGAAAACCCCAGCCGAACAGTCTCTTAAAGACGTAATCGATATTGAACAAATCTCTCCGTGTAGCCGTATTGAGAGCATCAAGAACTTAATTTCAAAAGCAGTCAACTGTTTTAAGAGAAAGTCGCATGTGCGTGTTTTGTGTAGGGAGTTGCGGAGCTTTCATCAAGTTTTCACTTCGCTGAAAGCTGCCTGGAAGTCCTCCCGCCGGGAAGAAGGGGATGCTGTTGGGGTGGGATGAGGGAGAATGAGTTGTCGTGTCTTGCTAAGTGGATGTAGAGAGGTAATTTAGCGACCATCGGAACTACATTACTTGGTTGCAGGTCAATTTGGGTCGCTTTGTAGTCCTGTTTATTCAAATGCTGACATTTAAACAGCGATTGAACGGCCAAACAATTCGATAAAAAATGCGTGAGATTCGCACAATAAAAGCTAAACTTCTTAGCTCCTGTAAAAATGATTTAATGCATTGATTTTTTCTATTTTTTATCGGAAATTATTAGCTAAAAAATGAAACTGTGGATTGTGTAATATATAATAAAATAGGCGCACGATACGGACATGGATACACTACAAAATTAATTAAAACCACTTAAAAATTCTTTAAAAATTACTATTTTTCACTAAAAGCTGATATGATCGGACGATGAAAAATGAGATTTTTATTTAAATACACATAGGCTCGGCATTGTTCGTTTTTTCCCAATATTTCTACAGTATAAACTCGCACGGAAATCATCATACAGTATATGGATAAATATAAAGAGGTGGTTCTTAGCGGAAAGCGAAAGGGTTAGATTAGAGCAGTGAAACGAACAGAGATGGGCGAGGGATGTTATCATAGCTCTTTCGGCTGAGAGGAATCGAATGAGGGCCCGTCGTGTGCAGAGGCAAACTCCTTGTCCACTGGACCATGGCAAAGGCCGGCAGCCGAAAGTATCAGCCCTGCTTATCTTTTTTGCAGAGTCGATAATTGTGAGGATGCTCCCAAGGGTTGTCAGTAAATATGTGTGTACCTTGCGACTCATCTAAGCAAGATGATCGGTTGCTTGGATTGAAAAAGTGCTTCCCAAGCTTTGCACGGGGAAAACTTGAATTTTAAATACATTTTTTGTTTGAAAATCTCTTTCATGCATAAGATGATTGCTCTGTTCATCGACAACTGCATTTAATTTTATCGTCAGCTGCTTCAGCGCTTTTATTGATCTGATCATCCCAGCATCTTCCCAAACATCTGCTACCATTCAAGCTTAAATAAAATAGTAGTATTTGTGCTATACAGCTTGCCAAAATAAGATTCGACCATACATGTCCATGGCTTCCCGATTAGATAAATTTTGAAAGATTTGGTGCTAAAGAATTTTTTTTCTTCTTAAATTTTTCATTTGAATCTCTATGTTTAAACAAACGTGATTCAAACTATTAAATATGAAAGAATAAATTTGAACGCATAAATATTTTATATTGCGTAGTTTCACATGAAAATTCGGAATTTCAGTTTATCAAAGATCGACCACGATTGACAAAGGTTTTATACAATATTTTGAATGGCTATTTGAAATTGACAAAAATTCTGAACAATGCATCAGAGCAGTGGTGGAATGTCGAAGAATCCCCAGGAAGCTCACAATTAAATTTAAAAAAACTGAGGATAATCCTTTATTTCAATAATCTGAGGACTGATCAATTCGGGACTGTTCTATGAAGTCCTCTTTTACATTGAAAATTTGTAGCCCAAGAGTAACCTCATAATGGCAAGTATCTAATAAATATAATATTCAAGATCCATCAAACCAAATTCTATACAATTTTAAAGTCGATGATAAACAATTTAAGAATAATCTATCTGCGTATTTAGAGCAGCGAGTTACCATGAAAAGCAAGTTTAGGTCGTCATGTACGACAATCGTCTAGAACAGAGGTGTCAAACTCAAAGGCTAATATGAGCCAAAATAAAAAAGTTGAAGTTTAGATAGGTCGCAAAAAAATTAATTCTAAATAAACGCGATTCGCTTTTACGATTTTCCTATAACGCGGCATCAGGGCAGAGAAAGATCTTTATTTTTAATTAAAGTCTTCTTCTCAAGTTGTCATATTCGATATCGAAAATAGATGATCTTAATTGAAAATTTTTAGGTAAAGAATTTTCCACATATGTATATAAAAGAGAAAAAATTCAAACCAAACCAGAAATCCATATGCTTGTAGCGTGGAACGGTTTCCCATCCCCACGTAGTAGCGCTGTTAATCTAAGTAGTTTTAATTCGCCAAATTAACAGCCAGAACAGTGATATCTTCCGTCTCTCTTCAGGTGCAATGTGTTATTTTAACAGCGCCATCTCTTGTGGCGCTACGGAGACGTTGCACCTGCATACCGACCGAACGCTTATTGCGCGTGCATCGTTGCCGGTTGGGGAGAGACGCGCAGGAGACAAGAGTCGTGAGTCAGAAGAGTCGTTGATTAACCTTGGCTGCGGGAGGACATCCTTCCTGCAGTCAAATTTTCTCTCTTCAAGTTTTTTTTGACGCAATATGGAACCATGAAGACTTCAAGAAAGTTGGGAAATTCATTTGAAAAACTAAACCCAATGACTTTTATTCATACGAGAGAGTAAATCTGGCTGCAGGAAGGACGTCCTCCCGCAGCCAAGGCTAATCGACGACTCTTCCCGACTCCCGCCTCCTGTGCGTCACCACCCAACCGGTAACGTCAGCGCCACAGAAGATGGCGCTCTTAAAATAGTTAATTGCATCTAAAGAGAGACGGAAGACGTCGCTGTTAATCTGGCGAATTAAATCTGTTTCGATTAACATCACTATTTCTTTGCTTACTTACAAGAAGTTGTGTCCCATTCCAGAATCCAAAAGAACTGGCGGCATGATTCCAGAAATGTCTCGATCTCAACGGTGATTTCTTTGAAAAATAGTTTAATATATTTGTGAAGTATCTTTTGAATTTCAATTAAATACAAACATTTTTCGACCCTTCATAAATGTTGTCTTAAATTAATAGTAATTTGTTTATCAGATTTCAATATATCTGATAATACTTGCGAATAAATCTGAAATGAATCGAATATAGAAAAAAATCAATTAACATTACGTAATATGAAAATTTTACATTTTAATGGGTACTATAAGTTTCCGATGGGAGCGCCGAGATTGGATCGTCCCATTTCCGAAAAGCCACTTTATTTATATAACCGACTTGACATAGCGATATTACATAGACGCTTCGAGATCATTACTACTTTTCACCACAATAACTCTGACATGTCGAGAGTTGGAGAATAAAAGAGGACGGTGGAAGACAATTACCCGGCGCTGGTGGTGGAGCGGAAAACTTCTGACACTGCACTTTGGCTTACGTTGGGGCAGAGCGACTCTCCACTCCTCGGGGCTTGAAAGGCCACTCTAAAGATGGCGATAGACAATCTATAAAGATGGTGCCTCTAATTGAATTTTAAGCACATTGTAGACGAGAGTAATTCAATAGCCGCCGATCTGAGAGCTTCATTAATGGCTCGTTTCCGAAATGCGAATCCCGCAGAGAGATGCTTAATTTTTGTCCAATTAGCTGCTTGGGCTTCGGATGCACAATGGAAGCTGGAACAACATTTATTCTGCTAGACGAAATGCCTTTTTGATTTATGACCTCTGTCGTAATTGGATTGTTCATATTTGACAACATGGACTAACATTTCGACACAAAAGTGCAGTTGGGGTGTACACTCCGTGAAGTATCGTAAAAGCGCAACCAATGGCCATAAATCTTGGCTGTGTAGAGCCGCCATATTTGAGGCTGTAATCATGACTGTTGTTTCCATTTCGAAATGGCTTCATGAAAACGGAGATGAAATGACGTATTGAGCAAGCAGGCTGTCATAATTCAGCAATAAAATTCAAACATTTCTATTTGCAAAACAATCCATTTAAAATTCACAATAAAACTATTATATCTGAGATTTTTTTACTTATATCGTTGCGTGGATCAAAATATTCCACCGTTTACAGTTCGATTATTTCAAAGTTGGATCGTCATCGAGGATAACGGTAAGGAGAGCGCCTTAGCATCTCTAATGACCCTCGGTGCGGTCTCTGCGGCCGAATAAAGGTGACAATCGGGGACTGCTGCAGCGGCAAACGCAACGAACGGCAGAAAATCAAATCCGAAAAGTCGGCTGGACCCTCCGAAACATAATATTTTGTATAATTTAAAAATTTAATCAATTTACTTTAATTAATTTTTTAATTTAATATTCAGACGGTTTCTCTGTTTGATCATAATATGATTCATAATAGAATCAGCACTAAAAGCTGATTCTATAAAATATGAGATTTTAAGTTTAAGGCCTTCCATGAATCAAAATGAATCATTTATCACAACTCTACATGACATAATCTTATATTATTCTCGCTCAAATCGTTTTTCCATATTCAATTTAAATTCGTTAAGGTGTGAATTGAATATTTCAATTTCCTCTGGAGTTACCATGACAAACGATAAGGACTAGTTGATCACAATTGAATTAGTTGATGCGGGCGGTGGCAGATGTATGTGCGAAAAATGCCAACGTCGATATGCCGTCATGTAATAGCGCTTTACAAGTCGCATCGTGAGATAACTCCTCATAAAATTGGATGTAATGATTAGGATCATAATAAATATACCACTTCTGACACCAGTGTGACGTTGTTTCGTAGGGATGGCCGCGCTAGCGCACGAGTCCGTTCATCTATCGGTCTATGCTGTTGCTGGACGAATACATTAGATATTTATTCAACACGAGAGAAATGGAGAGGTCTGGCTGCAAGAGGGACGACTTTCCGCAGCCAAGGCTAACCGACGACTCCCGCCTCCTGCGCGTCATTACCCAATCGCCAACGGTGCACGCGCAAGAAGTGATCCATCGGTATACAGGTGCAATGTCTCCACAGGGCCACAAGAGATGGCGCTGTTAAAATAGCACATTGCACCCGAAGAAAGATGGAAGATTTCGCTGTTAACACGCTACAATTTCATAAACATTTTGAAGTTATACTAATTATACAATTTATTTGTTTGGCCACCAAGATTTTACGATTTAATGCTTTAAGACTTCTTTTGGAGTTATCTTAAAATGCAGATTTATACGTATATACAATTGATGCCTTCAAAGTCAATATAACAAACGTCACCCAGCAAATTCAGCAAGATTTATGCGATCATCGAGAATTGGTCCTCCCGATTATGTACCACCATGCAAAGTTGCTGCGAATATTTGAACTATATTATTTTTATACTTAATTGCCATAAGATATTTCTTCAAATAAAAAGAAAATTGAATTAATATCTTATATATAACTTATTTTATTTGCATTTAAAAATTGAGCGTCTTTATTGAAAATTAGAACATTCCATTGAGATATGGAATCAATTCGAATGAGCAAATTTAAATGTTAATGGTTAATTGTGTGAAATTTCTCCAAATGGAATGTCTTGTGCCATTCAAGCATCTGATGAGCTTGTTTGAATCAATCACTTTAAGATTCCCGCAATACCTGAGTAATTTATTAGAGCAAGTAGAACACATCTGGTCACATATCCACGGGAAGTCTCTCAGACCACACATCTATCGCTTGTGGTAGATTCCAAGTTCTCTACGTAACCGTGACAGCATTATCTTCCAGCAGCAGGACCGGGAATAATTCAATTGCTCTATCAGTCTTCCGGAAAGAACGGATATCTCTCCGTTGAGCTGCTGCGAATTCAATGCCTTGCGTTACATTCAATTGACTCACTTTCAGGAACTATATTGAAAACCCGTCTCTTCAAAATAGCAAGGAGTAACGAACTGTCGATTCAATATTTATTATAGTCTGAAAGTAAATTTTGATCAATGAATGGTTTGATTTGCGATTTACAAGACGGCGATATTAGGGTTGATTTTAAAACGTCTTACGTATTAGATCGATCAGTTAATTAGGTTTATACGTTTATCCACGCTCTAAAATCGTTTCATCGGCAATGATCTGCCAACGACAAACTCCGTGATTATTTTATGACGAAATATTAATTAAATCTGAGATGTGATTTTATACATAATTGGGTAAATCCAAGTTGGTGAACTTCAATCGAATTTGCTCTGCTCCAAAAGCCCTCTTCCCCCATACCTTCAAGCGGTGCTCGATTGCTTTATTCGATTTCGAGTGATTTGAGGATTAATACCGACTAACGTAATCTGAACTGATTAATATAATACATCGGTGCCATTATGCGAGATTTGCAAGACGATCCATTTTTGCGCGCTCCCCGGAGCAACGCGAGGCAGCGCCGCAAAACATGTTTCCCGGCGGCGTTCACTGGTGTCAGTTTCCGAAAAAAAAAGCTTGCAGGTGAATCACGATGAAATATAACGAGGTTCTCCGCAAAACAGTTTTCCCATGAGACTGAAAATATCCATGGAAAACAAGTACTTAACATTTTCCGCCCTCGTTAACGACCCCGAGACCATCGAGCTGAACTACCCCCTCGTAATGAAATATACACGCGCTCTATCCGGCGATGATCGCATTCATCTGCAAGCGTAATCGTATCGTCAGGGGTGATGTACTTTGACGTGTCTGCAATCTACCATAAGCATTTCGCACACATATTTAAGCACAAAATTTGCAACATGTTTATATAATTTTTTCCAGTACTAAAACATCGCAATTAACCCATTCTGGACTAGTAGTTTTCACACAGTATCATCTGAGTCGAATAAGAATAAAAAATAATTACTTTCTGTGTAAATTTACATAAATACCAGCATGATATCCGAGCGTTCCCATAGAATCACAAAAGACCAAAGAGAACAACGGACAGACGACGCATTTAGAATTTTCATATTAAACGAAAATCTGATTCATTATGACTGTCGTCAATACTTTGACTTTAACTCTTTGACGTACACAGCCGTCAAATCCCGTCATGCGTCCACAGATAATACTTGCATTTTGGGCCAGATAAGTGCTATGCATACCGTCTTCGTGGACACTTCAAATATTATCTCACATCAACGAAATCAATGTCTCAACATATGTGACATAGGACTCATCGGAATAAAATCGATGTCACAACACGTGGGACGTAAGGCCGGAAAGATTTTAAGATAATTTTCAAAACGCATGATTATTTCTATTTAGTATGAGATTATTGTAATAGTTAGAAATTGCAATCAAAATATTTCACGCATTTGTCTTAACACATTTCCGTCGGGTTATGCATATGTGCAACTTTAGCCGTGTGATCCATTGTTTTTAATATTAAAGTTGCTGGTAACTGATGCCTCCACAAACATAGTCCACATAATAATTTGACTGTATTATAATATGTATACAAAGGGTAATCCTTTCGAACCGGAGAGCAGATATGCTACGCTCTAATGTAAATTTTCTGTCAGTTCCGCCGCAGTGTACAACAAGCTTGATAATGAACTAAGCTCAATAAACGAATCATGTGTAGTGAAAATAAAAGGATAAGGTTACCGTGAAAGCCTGCCAGTTTACTTCTAAAGATTTTGCAAAAGAAGTGATACTTAGGTAATGACATCACTCAAGAACAGTCAAAGGGGAATAACAAAATTGATCAACGATAAACATGATGCGAGTATCTTAATTATCAAAACAAACGCCTACTTTCAAGACAACACGAACGAAAGTCGTCTTATCTTTGTTAAAAGTTCTTAATAACTATCTATAAAAAAAATATTGAAAATGAGCATTCTGGGAACTCATCTTGAACACAACTTCTCATAACCAAGATTTTCCGACTAGGGAATCCAATCCCGGGATCCCGGACAGTTTTAGATGATCATGAATCTCGGGTTTAATAAACGTAATCCCGAAAAAATCGGGATTGAAATTTTTATCTAACAGAAATCGTACACCTCACCAGCACGATGAAGGCTACTAAATCGAGACATTCTCGCCGAAATCTGGATGCATGGAAACAGTGGCGTAACTACTAATTAGCGAGTTTAGGCGACGTTCAGGGGCAGTAACTGTCTAATATTTGTATACATATACAGAGTACATATATATTTTTAAATTTGTTGTATTAACCTTTCCCTACCGGTGATGTATTTACTACACCTCGACTCTAATAATGGGAATATCGATATGAAATATAATAGATATGGGGCTCAAAATTTTTGTATTCTTTCGTAATATGATTACGAATCACATCAAAGTATTATGGTATATAAATATTCATTTGGAGCGACGGAAATAAACAATTTGTTGGTAAATCGGAAATTTTCGGCGAGTTTTAGTCCGTCTCTCAACAGAAACGAATTTTATCAGTCGCAATGATGACAAAATCTAGAAGCATGTTAAAAATCATCTATATATTAATATTGTCTACAAATGGGAGTATTCCTATTTAAATGTGCTGATTGTTTCCAGCTAAAATTATGCTATTTTAATCGATCCACAAACGTTAGCTAATATGATTCTTATCATCTTAGACATCAAAGACGATTTGAAGCATTTGCAATATTTTTTTCGACGTGCTGAAAGTGTATTTTTGTGTTTCGTATTCGGGTTTTCTATTTATTGAACGGAATAGGTATTAAATTTCGAGCCAAGGGAGCAGAAAAAGACTAAGTCCTTGATCACGAATCCACACAATTTGATTTGGCTCTTCTTGCAGTATATTCGGTGGAGAGATGAGATAAAAGTGGAATTGATTTCCAGTTATACTTTGACATAAGTGAATTTTGGACGTACGTATATGTGTGTACGTATTCGCCGATAAAGGGGAAAATCTGGAGTCAACAACCAACCAAAAAGGACTTTTCTCATTCTCCGCGATATTTCTTTTATTTATTGGAACCCATAGATAAGGACTTAAGAATAATTTGATATTAAAAATAAATATGTACCGATTGATTAAATATCCGGTATGACTTTCAGTTTTGATCCCAACCATTATATCTCTAAATATCTGACCTTTGGGATTGTGCAATCTGTCAAGGATCTTTTCTTTTGGAATATAGATTTATAACCAAATTTTTCAGTATTCAAGTCTTCTTGTTGTTTTTATATAGCTTTTAGCTTAGACAAAAATTGGCATTGATCATACAAATTGCAAGTTCTATTAAAAAAATATTTTCTTTACTTTGAAATTAATATTTATTTATTAAATTTAGTATGATCTGATTTACAATGCGGACCCAATCAAACACCAAGTGATCAATTTTTAAGCAAAAAATAAGACACTCAATGTTGATTACGTTATAAAGATCATATTATTCAAGCAAATTCTATAAAATTTATTGTAAATTATTTAATAATACATGGAAAATTATTATAAAAGATTATAATGTTGAATAATGTGTCCAAATTATGAAATTTTATTAAGCGCCACAACGGTCCTGTCAAATCGATTATTCGATGTATGGTGGCCAAATTCGGATCGAGTAGTTCAATAAATGCTTAGTTAATATGCTATTCTATCAAAATGCAAGATTTGCTGAAAATATCGCTGTTGTGCATGAGTTTGTACGGGAAAATCCGAGGCTTTAAATCTCGCGCGGTGTTGATGAAAGCTATCCATGAAAATCGTTCTATTGAACGCTTTTAGGTTTATTTTCTTGGAGTTATTTTAAATTTAAAGTCTATTTGTATAAATTCCAAATAATTTATGTCATTAAAGTCAACATAATGAACGCCATCCAGCAAATTCAGTCAGATTTATGCGAAAAGTCATAAAAAATTAAACTTTTTGTATATAATCCTCCAAGCAAAATTATGGAAAATATTTAAACAATTTAATATTTTATAATAATTGCCATAAAATAATCTTATAAATACAATTAAAATTAAGTAAATATTTTAAGTATAAATTGTTTTATTTACATTTAAAAATTGAGCGTTATTATTGAAATACCCTTATGCATTAAATTATTTCATAAAACGACCAAATATTGATGATTATCTACTTAGTTTCTAAATATGATAATATCGATGAATATGTTATTAGATAAATATAATATTGAATAAATATCATTATTAATTTGAATATAAAAAGGGGGTAAATCGGTGTTTGTATAATGCAAGCCGCAGGTGTCAGATTGATCCCGAGCCCAAATGTGGGGTATTGGGCAATGATATAGCCTCATTCCCACAGAGGTGTAATTCCACATGTCTATTGGAATAATCCTTTGAGGATTCAATAATACGGAAGGGTCACAGTTTTATGAAGGTTGGTCGGGTACATGAGCGTGTCGCAGGATACATCCACAAAGTACTTCACAGTGCATTTAACACGCTTGCAAAGGGCCCCGAGCTTCTTTCGACAGGCTCCATCGCCTATGATGAGCTGATGAGCATGAAATCAGGAACATATACGGTAGGCTATTTGCGTAGCACATTGATCGTTCAAGTGTGCGATTTGGTACGAGTTTACCGAGTCGTGATCAAAAAGGGGCTGAGCCCCCGTAACACTTTCATAGGGCCAAATAGTTGTTACGGTGTATTGGCCGCGCTCGACGTGCCCAACTTTGGGGATTGGACCCGTTTCGATGTGTCAAAGGATTTTCTTTGTGAGCCCGCCGTTATGTAAATACATCAAAGCCTTTTACGCGATTAGCATGAAAAGCCCTTTTTGCGAGCTAGCAAAATTAGATTATGAAATTTAACGGCATGAATGAAACCGCTTTAAGATTTCAATATCACAACGATAATACTACTTGTGCGATAAAATCGCTTTTCCGACCACTCGATATTCCTCCAATCTTTAATTTCTATTTTTATCGCGCCCTTTGAATTATGTCACGAGCTATGACGTCACGGCAATTAAGGGGTTGATGTCAAATATCAATAATGGGAAGATCAGCTTGCTCATAGCAATATAGGGTCATCAAAATGTGCCTTTTTAAGTGACATAAGCCATCTTGTTTTGGTAGAAAGTAGTACAATTTTACACGAATAAACATTGTACAGGGCTTATATATAGGCTATATGGATGACTCTTTATATTAGGTACTCCCAAAAGAAATCCATTATTTTCGCACACTCAAATTTAAGCTCATTTGTGTCCAGATAAATTGAGAAAAACATATCTTTTTTATTTTTTTTTCTTATTGTCATAAATCTTATTTTATTATTAAGAGAAAATATGCTAAAGCTGAAATCAACGAAAAAGATTCGAAATTGTATGTTGATTTTATTGATCAGGCCTTTAACACGACCAAAGCCAAAAACACCATCAATAAAATGTAAATCCTAACTATTAACATATGTCAGCTTTTGTTTAGATTATATTTTTTACTACAGAATTCTTAAAAAAGATATAAAAACATTGTATAAGAAATGAGAGCCAGTTTTTCATAATAATGTTGATCATACTTTTGATTGATTCGTGTTAAAAAAATAATATTTTCAAGTTGAAAAACAAAAAAAAATAGATTTCTTTCGGGATGACCTAATATGAATATTTAAAAATAAAATTTAAATACATTTAGTTATCGGCTGATACCCGGCGCGTTGCTGCCACAGAAGTAAAAATATCGTTTGAAATTTGAAAGAGTCATTTTGTTTTGTTGGATTTATTATAAATATGAACAAACATACAAACATCGATTTTTATACATAAGAACTACTAAGTTAATTGCACTGTATCTATATTATTTGAAAAAGTGCAAACATTAACATGGCAAAGTTTTATCGCAATCGAATGAACGGTATGGCAGCGCATTAAATACGAACAAACAAACATTGATTTTTATATATCACTATGTCTATGTTACTTGTGAAATCTTTAGCAATAAACGAACGAAGTTTTATTACAATCCAATAAACGGTATGGCAGCGCATTTCGAACGAACAAAACCCAAATCATTTTTATATATTAGAAGATATATATTTCGCTTGGTGTTTTGCGTTTATTGTTGTTTATAGCGCACGTGTCCATGGGAACGCTAAATTAATGGAGGTTTAACCATGTTAGAATTCAATTCGTTCTTTAAAAGCCAGCTAATATTACACAATAAAAGGATTAAATAAAATAAGATAATAATTAACATTAAATTAAGAAAGGCGTAACATTAAATTTTGGTATTTGATACACAGTTAACCCTCTTATAGCGTCCACTTCATTTGCGGCAACTTTTATGTAAGCAACTGGTTAAATACGCAAAGTCGTATTTTCGTCATCGAGCCTACTCCTTCGTTTACGATAGTAAAATATTGGATGGCAGAGTTTAAACGAGGCCGTACGAGCTGTCAAGACGAACATCACAATTGACCAAATGAGATGACCACGCCAAAAATGTTGAAGAAAATACATTAAATGATATTGGATGATCGTCGATTAAAAGTGTGTAAGCTAGAAGATATGATAGGAATTGTTAAAAAGTGCTAAAGACTGGATGTTTGTATATGAGAAAGCTGTGCGCGAGATGGGTGCCGCGTTTGCTCACACAGCTTTGTGAGTATTTTTTAAGGACAAATAGGATAAATTTAAATTAACATACATTTAATTGCTTACCTCTTTAGAGCCTCGATATTCAATGGTTCTGAAACAAACAAAAAAAAATTACAAGTCTGTGTTATTATAATATTAATTTTATTAATTTTTTATCCCACCGATTGGGAAACATTGTGATTGACACGCCATATTACAAGCTCAGCTGAAAATCCCGTTACTGTGACCATATCCACTCAACTAAACTATCTTATTAACCACCCGACCGGAAATTGCAATTTTCCAACCCTTAATTATAATTGCAACGTTTCCCCACACGTGCAACCCGATTATGGCTCACGCTCTATCTGTGCCACTTTTCCACAAATGCTCGAATCGAGATGAAAATAGTATTTGGCAATCAATGAGGGCTATATAAATTGAAAGCAGATTAAGTGGCCTACCCTCGACATTTCACTCCCTACAAGTGGCCAACTCCATCATAGTATCAATTATTGGCTATCGTTGGTTGAGGTCAACCATCAGGCCTCTGGGTTCAACCAATAAACTACAATAGCACTGCGGGGGTGTTCGGGTCCCCCTGGGAACGACTCATCTCTGATAATCGTGCCGGAGCAACTTCGAACAAGTTATTGGAGCTCTCGCGTGATCATGCATCAGGTATTATTGATAAAGGTACTTTAGTTAATGCTCTCGAGTATAATAGCTAATGTTCATCACTTTTTAATACATAAAAATAATTAATCCAAAGCTATTTATTTATTTAAGCGTATTAAGCTATGTTTCATAATTAAAAAAATAAAATAAAATAAAAATATTATTTTATTTGGAGAGACATCTATTAATAAAAGAGGTGAATTAAAAAATAATTATTTTACAAATTTATATAATTTATAAAGGCGCTGTTTTTGAAAAAACCCGACAAACTCATTTCCAATTTAAGTCAAACTACATTAAAAAATCAGCCGTGGCCATGCATTTTTTCAGACCCCGATAAATCGTCCACATAAAGAATTCATAGTCGGATTGGATGAATTTTACCCTGAAGTATCGTTTCAGCACGTCGACAATTGTTCTGAATTCTCGTTATCATTATTGAATATTGCAATATTCCCAGAACGAACGCTTTTGTAGTATTGAGAACAAAGACCCATACTGGACGGATGTTAAATTAAAAATGGATATTAAAATTTGCTCAGAATTTCTTTAAAATTAAATAATGTTAAATAAAGTACTTTAATATTAAGCCGGGCCTTTAAATATTACACATGAATGTTATTATCAGTAGTTTGAAATAAATTCTCCTCAATTTCATATCCATTTCCACCTTTTTTGTGCTGATTTTATGGACTGCGATGAGAAACACTCGGCAGAGTTCATTGCGACGAAAATCTCGGTGCAAACAAACTAATAAGGAACAGAGAAAATATTGAAACACCACATGTACAATATCTCATATGAACCGTTGTTCCGGATAGTGCTCGAAGAGTTGATATCTCGCAGATGGTAGCGAAGGAATACAATGTAATATGCATTTCCACAGCGCAAATATAATATATTTATAGGGAAAGCTAAAAGTCATTGCGTTATTACATAAATATTTGATTCAGTGATTAATACAATTTTGCATCATTTATCCGTGCCTCGCAGCTTTAAGTCTATAATAGTGGTAGCACTGGACTTAAATCTATGCTGGTTTCCATCCGAGCATCAAAAATTTTGTATTATTAATGGTTTCAATTATTTCTGAAGATAAATGCGCCAATGACAAGAATTTAAAAACAGTATACATTAAATACCGGATCTTTCAATAGAGACGCTCAAAATTTGTTATATTATAGCGGTAATTTTATTAACCCCTTAAGTAGATATGACGTATATATCCGTCAAGACTGAAGTCCATGCAAAGTGGGTATGACGGATATATCCGCATTGTGAAAGTTAAGCAAACCTCAATTGAAAATTACGGATATGTCCGATTGCAGCGTTGTGTGCGTTAAATTCAAGAATGATTCATCTCGGAAACTGACTTGTTCGAACTTGATGATATACTAGATATGACGTACATATCCGCTAGCGACGAAGAGATCGTGTCACTACGTGGTTAAAGCAATATTTATTTAATTGAATGTAAATTATTTACTAATATATGGCAAATTACTATAAAAGATTATAATGTTCAAAAAGGTTCAACAAGATGGCGTTAAATGTCACACAGCGCATGCTATGATAAACACACTGCATGAGCGATTTGAGAGCTTGTTATTTTGCGCGGCGTCGACATGAACTAGGCACCTATTTAAAGCCTTTAAATTTCTTTCTTTGATACTATATTAAGTTGCAGATTTATGCGTATAAACCGCAAACTATTGATGCCCTCAAATTCAAAATAACGAACACTATACAAGAAATTCAGCCAAATTTATACGATAAAATCATCGAAAATTATATCACTTGAATAAGTACCACCAAGCAAATTTGCGACAAATATTTGGACAATTTTATATTTCATAATAAATGCCATAAAATATTCTTTTAAATAAAATTAAAATAAAGTAGATATCTTACATATTGTTTGTTTTAT
This sequence comes from Stenopsyche tienmushanensis, assembly GCA_008973525.1. Lineage (NCBI taxonomy): Eukaryota > Metazoa > Arthropoda > Insecta > Trichoptera > Stenopsychidae > Stenopsyche > Stenopsyche tienmushanensis. The sequence continues at coordinate 1,449,382 of WACJ01000542.1, forward strand.
TTATATTTAAAAATTGAGCGTTATTATTGGAAGGTCCTGTACAAGGGAATTTTTCGATAAATTGCTAATTTTTCACACTTTGACATTTGAAATAAGGATATTTTATATCTCTCTCAAAATGTAAAAAAAAAAACAGGTAATTGATCGTATTTTATTTATATGAAAGGGCAATTTATCATCTGTTAACTTTTAGCACTTTAAGCAGATTTAATTCGCCAGATTAACAGCGACATCTTCCATCTCTCTTCAGATGCAATGTGTTATTTTAACAGCGCCATCTCTTATAGCCCTACGGAGTCGCTTCTTGCGCGTGCACCGTTGTCGGTTGGGTTGTGACGCACAGGAGCGGGAGTTGGGAGAGTCATCAGTTAGCCTTGGCTGCGGGAGGTCGTCCTTCCTGCAGCCAAATCTTTTTCTCTCTCTCTTGTGTGGAATAAATAGTTATTTAGAGAAGATATTCTTTCTATTCGATTTTTCGCAATATTTTAAAGATTTTTTGTTCATCAGATATTATTACATGTATTTAAAAATTAAATTGAGATCTTATTATAATATACCAACGATGGCAGCAAATCAACAGGTGATATTGATCTTGATGAATAAATTAGTTGAATATTTCAAAACCGGTTTATTTTCCATGAAATTTTGCGACATTGAGCGCTTTATAGGGTGCGTGGGACGTTGTTTAATTTTTTCGCAAATAATCCATTGGAATTCCGAGAAGACAGCGGTCCATCCACGTGTATCCTTGGAAGTATTTTTACTCCCTTATGTGGGCATGGGGTTCCGGATGCTTGAAGTTCAACCAGCAGGAATAAATCTGTGCTCGGGACCGCTCGCTCGGAACCATTCTGTGTCGCGTTAATAACAGGTGGAGCGTGGCCAATATGGAGTCTCCGTAAGGGTGTGGGGCAGGAATACAACTGGCACCCGCCTACAAAGTGAAATGTTCCCTTTGAACACCAACTGCTGATCGAACAGTTTGAAAGCTATCAGCTAAAATAGACGGTCAGCAGCCAAGGTACACTGCGGGGCTCTCGTGCCGATCATTCATTTAAAACAGGGTAGGTGAGCTGTCAGCTCAACTATTGCAATTAGAGGAGCTCATGGGAACTTTCCGACCCGCAAAAATTGTTGGCACCGGAGTAATCTATGCACTTCCACTGACAATTGCCAACGCAAATAGAGAACTCGTCAAAAAATGCACGAGCTGGTACATTTTAAAGAGGTCGTTGAGTGGGCGAAAAAGAGTAACTGATCCAAATATACTGCCAGAATCAACGGGCGCTTACAACAATATTTCTAGCTTTAAAACCATATAAAAATGTTATTTTAAATAGAATACACACATTCATTGACTAAATTCTACCTATGAAAATAAGATTTTTCTATAAATTTCTCCTCCTTCTGATACTCTGTTTCTATTATCGTATGTGAGACTTTTTTTAGGTTTATAGTGAATTATCATGTGGTATTACATAGTTACATATGAAGATTCGGAATATCAATAAGTCAAAAATTGAACGTGATTGGGAAAGGTTCCGTGCAATATATCACAAGTTTGACTATTTAAAATTGACGCATTTATTGTATAACGCAGCAAAAGCAAAAAAAAAAATAACAGCAAAGCTTTCGGATAAGGAAGAACAATTCTAAAATGGTACAAAATCTGGGTCGTGTTTGAATACTAATAAATTTCCAGGACATTTACTAAAGCTTTCAATCCATCATAAAAGCTTTTGGATCTTATTCACCAAATTATTATCAAATCGATTTTCACATTTTTAAATAATTTAGTTTCATATTCGCAAATGCATATCGAAGCTATTTAAGATCATTTTGAATGGCATTTTAATTACCATATACGATTTCCGAACGCTCATATGATACACCTTAATAATTTATCAATGTATTACACTTTTATTTAAGTCTGAATAGTATTTTTTTAAGTAAGATTTAAAAGAATTTAGGGTTGAGAAGTGAATTTATCAATATTTTAAATAGAATCTTGATAGTGTGGTTTCACGTGCGGGAGAGGCAAATTTGCAGACAAATATCTAAGCAAATTATGATATAAGAATTCCTTATGCTTTCGACATATTGCTGAATTGCGATAAGGTTATCAAGGAAGTAAATCAGTTAATTAGAACTTAAAATATCATATTAAACGCGTTGAAATAAGTAGTTTCGAGAAAAACACAAACAATACCCTTTTAAATAAACTAATAAGGGAAATGTTCTCAAGACATTAACTGTATAAGATTCATTATTGTATGCTATAAATATGATATGTAGATAATTATGCTTCTACCATTTTCGGCTTGGGAGTCATTATAAATATATAGCCTTGAAGATAAGCTAGAGCCTGGACGTCTATAGGGGATAGATAAGGAACAATTACGAATTGTAGTACAGTAAAATTTTAATTAGTTGATAAAAAAATATTGTTTAATTATAATATTAAGAGTAAATGTTTTATATTAGAAGAAACATTTTTTTTCTTCAGATATCTGCTATAAATAATGATCATTATGATGTTCAGATACTTCCAAATTCATCTTTGATTGTACACTGCCGACTCTTCTTTCCGACAAAGCCACAATAGTGTACCTGAATCGAATTAAATAGTGGATAAAGCGAAAGCTGATGGAAGGTCGAGTTGGCAGTGGAAGGACGCATGAAAGAGCGCTAAACGCCACCATTTCGCAATAATAAGATTATAATGACGACAAATTAGCCAGAAAGCCTTCAAAAGCTCATTATATAATTAGCGCGCGAGAGCAAGTAGCAGCCCTTGTCCCGCCACCACCTAAATTAGCGAATAATTTGGATTAATACGTGTAATGGATGCGTAATTGGGGACTATCAACTTTCGACAATTTGCTTTTGATTTAATCCACTTTTCCAGCTGCCCGAAACCACTAAAACAGATTTTGGTGAAATTACCAAGCATTTGCCTCGAATATTTGACCAAGCTTTGTAATTGATGAGGGAAGGCTTAGGAGGGAATCGGTTGCTCTGATGATCGAAGCGGCTTTGAAAAATTAACAAATCACAAATGGATGCAATTTATGATTGCAAACTCATCGATTTGGATGGTCGATGATTATCGTTGAATATGACAAAAAAATACTGAATTCAACAAATCAATATTCATCAACGTACGAGGGTAGTTCCAGAAGTACCTTAGCCAGCTGAAAAAAAACACAAAATAAATCGATGCAAAAACTCGGCTTTATTGTTGTGAAACATTGCCAAACACTCGCTTGAAACATTCTCACAACGCTGTTTTTGTTTCATTGTGAGCAAACGCGGTACCCGTCTTGCGCACGGCTTTCTCATGTTCAAATTATCAGTTAATATGGAATATACAGTACTTTTTAAAATGCAACATTTCTGGCATGGTCGCCACATTTAGTTGACCATTATGATGTTCGCCTTAGCAGCTCTCTGCCACACAATAGTTCACTATTATATTATAAACAATGAAGCAGACTCCTTCAGCATTTAATCTAGCTCAACTTTGATATTGGCATACAATGATCTTACGAAGATCCCTTAACCTGTTAAGCGGGGAAATTCCTTTTCAATAACGCAACATACAGTGGGCGCGCACATTTTCGTTAGGACGTATATATACGTCCAGCCCACCTGGCGTGAATTCACATTTTTTTTAACGATGCTTAGAATTTGTAAAAAAAATCAATGAAATATATATTTATTCATACATTAACATATAGAGAAGTTAACAAATACAAAAGAATAAACAAAAGCACATAAAGAAAATGGAAACATAGAGTTTAAAAAAATAAAATATTACATACATACATAAATTCAAAATACAACTTCCTTGTGATATATTTTAAAACAGTTGTTGACACCTAGTGCTACCTCATAATCCGGGCATCAGCATATAGATTCTTCCCCTTTTTTGTAATAAACTATATATTTCTTGACTTTAGTTCCCTTTCATTTGTTATTTGAAAGTGTAATGCAGTTTATTTATGGCATAGGTTAGCTTTTTACTATGTTGTCTGAACTGAGTTTCAATACATCTTTTTTGTTTTTCCATTTTAAAACTATAAGTTTGCCTTTGAAACTTATCGTATGCACTCCAACGCAATAGCGAAGTGCAACCAATTTGCAACTTATCTTAAATTCATGTCAAAACATGTATCGAAAACTCACACATTCGTTAAACAAAAAAAAAAGAAGTTCCGCCTGCTTTAGGACGCGACATATATTCGAGGACGTATATATACGTCATAATCAATTTCGATGCGGTTTACGTTAGACGTATATATACGTCCCGCCCTCTTAACAGGTTAATCAAAAAGCTTAAATTATGTATTCATTCCAAAAATATTAAAAATTGAATTAGACTAGTATGATAGAATCGAGGTGCATTGCAAACATTATCACAGCTTGGCGCTCATTCATAATGCGCCAATCCAATTCATCAAGGGTCGAGACGTTAAAGGAACTTCATGAACAATCAAGGGTTCGGTAACACCATCTAATATTCCATTTGCACCTAAACAATGTCTCCTCGACGCATTCGGGTCCCAAGATGTTGGACCGCCCTCCCCCGAAGGCTGTATTAGCCATAAATCGCAGCCTAAATGGAAAGCGTGTTTAATAATTCAAAGATAATATTTGCACCATTACAGGATATGTTCTCGCATCGGGGCGGAAGCTGTTCTTGTGACACCATCGGTATAATGACCCAACAACCCCTTTCAACCACTCTCGACCTCCCCCCTTCAGACCTCTTAACAAGCACTCTCCCGTATTTTCACCTCGTCCTTCCTCGAGCACACAGCCTCCGTGACGTCACCTAATGAGCTCAGATTATGCGTGTTGTATGACACGGTGGCTTAATAATAAGGGATGTTAAATGCTAAAGTAGCAACCGGCGATAATGGAGGACGCGTTAATTGGGCGCACGCGGAAAGAAGAACGCCAGTCTACGCGCAATGTGTCGAAAATTAAATTTTTGGCACTGCGAAATGAATATTTCATATTAAAAGAACGTGCTTTTGACGAGAGCGAAATTAATTTACTCGATGGTTGGCGTATTTCGTGAAATTCTGCGAGAATTTATACGGATTGATCAATGACTTCGTATGACGAAGACTGCAATTTCAGCCATTCGCCAATAGTTAGTACTAATAAATATTATATGTGCTCTATATTGCAATGCTTTGAAAGTTGCAGTACTTCGATCAAGTTCCCGCGCTACAACTTTAGCAACGTCTACCGAAACCCTAACCACCCTGTATCAAAAGTAGAAGACGATTATTTAATAATTATTAACGTAAAATGCTTGTAGACAAAAAATCAGCTTTGTAGATTTTAATTTAACGTCGGTATGTACAATTGTTCAAGTTTCGAAAATGTATCGGATTATTTTAAGATTATGTTCTGAAAATCAAAAAACTAATAAAAAGCGAAATGACAGTTCCAAAAAGATTCGTTACTTATTGTATTAATGTAAATAAAATGATTGGAATAATATTTTTACATAATTTTAAACAACATTTGAGCGAAAAACTTATAACCTTAAGAATGTATTTTTTACAATTTTATTGTATATACATGTGTTGTTTCTCTCACAAATAATTTAGCTATTGATTAAGCAATTATTTTCTACGAAAATGAGAGATAAATTTAACAATCTACATCAAGAAAACATGAAAAATTTGGTATCAAGCTTTGGATATCAACAAAATAATATCCGAGACATTTGCAAACTATAATAAAACCGAATTCGAAACGATTTTGCGAAGATCGTCTAACTCTTGTATAATTTGTAAAATATGTGTGTGCCGAAAATGAAATAAATGGAAAGCTATATTTTGCAATTAACACATTTCTATCGGGTTACGCATATATGCGTCTTTCGGGTATTGTCGATAGATGCGGGAGACGTACTTGTGCGTCTTTAGCCATGTGATTCATTGGCTTTAAAATAAATAAAAAAGTCTAAAGCAATAAATATTTCATTCGATATGCATAAATGTGCCTACAGATTAAAAAGTTATGACAATTTAAAGGTGATATTTTTTCAAAATGTTGAAAATATTTCGACAACCCTGATACTTAGGACATAGGGCTAATGTGTAAAAGATGGCAAACTATTCCCTGAATTTCCAAAAAAAATTTCGTAAGTTCATGTGCAAAATATCCTGTATAATTGAAAATCTGTCGTCTGTTCGTCGTCAGTTTGTTTCGCATATGCTTCCATATCATTCATCTGATTGCAATGTAACTTTGGGAAGATGTTGTGTGTATACCACCAAAGGTTAAGAATTAGAATTGGATGCACTATGTAGGCGCATATTTGTTAAGATAAATAAAGCATAGCAACCGTGGATATGTTATGCACTTGTCAAGCGTTCGGTCTTCGGTGGACTCTGCCGGGAGACAATATGAACCCGGTTCGTTCATATGCTCGGACAGTTGGTGCGGATATAAGAACAAGGAATTGCAAGAAGCTGCAATTGTGAGTAAAATTAATATTGAAATAAAATAACATATACGTCGGTTCGATTACGGTTTTCGTTCCTGGAAAATAACGGATTTACAAGTTATCGGTTTCATTCCGGGACAAATTTCGTTCTTTGAAGTAAATTTGAGATAAAGACTAAGTCTTTTACCATTATACAAGCACTTGGTCTTATATTTTTAAAATATTTATTGCTTGTGTTTAGTAGTAGCTCTTGATTTGTAGGGCTCTAAAGCTCACTTAGGATTTTTATTTCGGAAAGCCAAACAGTATAATAGGCCGATCATGCTTTCATCTGCTCGATTAGCATATCTGGCCTCCAGCAGTGGAGTATTATAAAATGAAGACATAAACCGGTAGGGTTTTGGAAGCTCAAAAATGCCCACGACGGCCGCAAGTGCTGTATACACATGAAATTGGGATGGGGTCCGAGGGTCCATTCCGACCTCGTTTATGGGTCCATAAAGCCTTCTGACAGACAGTCCGATGAACAGGCTTTTATCGAAAGCTCCGTTGTAATCGAATGTATTGTTGGACCTTTCGGACACATCCACCGCCATCCACGGACGAAAGCTTTAATTAAAATCCCACCAAACAATACAATAATATCGACGGATGCTCCCCGATTATTCTCTTCTTAATTGCTCGCCCCCAATGGATCATTGCGGAAGTCCATTATTTGTATATTCCATAATCGAACACAATAGCTTTTGTACTCCACCTGCATAAAAATTCTATAAAGCCATAGGTTTCTTAAAGCATCATTTACAGCAGCGATTAACTCGCGGGGGTGCTTATATTTAGTCAAAATGAATCAATTATGGACGATATTGCGCCTCAGTTTCACTATCTATAAATGCCGAATAAGGGATGCCGACGCGAATTTAAGCTCATAACTAAATCATTAATCCGCAAAATTGAAAATAAAATATTAATATCAAGTTATAAACACTCGGCATACATCCTGAATAGGAGCGATATAAAACAAAGGGAATAGGAATGATAAGGAATGGATGTGGAAATCGAAATTGCTTAGAAATCCCTTTGATGTCTGATTTTCTATTCATAACATGATTATTATTTAGGGAACAAAAGGCTTCTGGTTTATATAAATCTTCTTGTAAATTTTCGGGTTGAATATATAAATATTTCGCATTTGTGCGGTCCTAAACTATTCGGGACGAACGGAATACAACCCATAGCTATTGGGGATTCATCTCAAATAAATCAAATGGATACATTATAATAAATATAATAATACAATGGACAAGTCAAAAAATAATCATCAAATCGCATACATTTCATTGAATAATCAACCCTTTAATGCTCTAGAAGAAATCTTATTTCAACTATCCAAAACATCTGAAAAATAAGCTCTATTGGCAGAAGGATATATATTGGCTTAAATAACAGACAAACAGACAGATATATATTAAATTATGCATTATTTGTATATTTTTGTAACGAAATACTATCCTTATGGAATAACTATCTTTAATATAAGTTCAATTTAAGCCAAACCGAAATGTGGAATATTGTGGAAGAAATGGAGAAGGCCTTAAAGACATGGCTGAATAATTAATCACAAAAGCGTATTCCCGTGGCTTAGGCTATTATTTTAAACAAGTCTCTTTATGATGATTTAAAAAATTAAAATTTGCATAGAACAAAGACAAACCATTGTTTTATGACAGCTATGATTTGAAAGACTCAATATAAAACGTTGTTCCTTGATGAGCTTTAAGGGAGGTATTCTAGTTTTAAGGGGTAGAATTTTGAATATCGCCCTGAGAAATTTCCTCAAAGATCTCGAAACTACTTTTTTCAACACGGTTGACATGATATCTCATGTTTTAATAAATTTATTTATTTTGAATTCAATAAAACCTTTATACATATGATCATCTATCGTTCCTACCAGATTTATATGAAAAGAATATTTTTCACTATTTGAAAAAACAAAACTAAAAAAATAAGTTCAAAAAATACTTTGACTAAGATAATAAAATAGTTGCCATTTTGTAAAAATATTCGTTGAGGTAGGGACTATAACTACATTTTTATTAATTATGAATCTTTTTTATTTTTTAATTTTAGATGACCATAGGGATTGAAATCGTGTCAACTAGGATACACTCTTTTTTTACCCCTTACACTTTAATAGCCAATAACGTTTTTTTAAATTTTTATTATTATTTTATTTTTATTGAACTTGAAAAAACACTCAAAGCTTGTGCCTCATGTTAGGGACTATGCAATAGAAACTAAACGCTATAGAAAGTTAGGCACCCATACAAAATATGTATGTGTTTAATTTGTTAACAAGTTTGTAACATGCGTGAGGAGGCATTTACCTTAAGTATTTTATTCGTTGATTGCGTAAAATATGTCGCAAACGAAGTGGACACTATAAGAGGGTCGACTGTATCAATCAACTGTAATATTTTGCGACTCACAATGATTTTTTATATTATGAGATATTTTTTAATGAGGATTAACCAAAACTATACATTTTGAACGCTTTGTTTTTAATAAATGCCATGATCTACAAAAATATGACCAGAGCCGATTCTTACTATTTTATAACAACTCGCTGCTTCAAATTATTAATCACTTAAGTCCTTCGTAGTTTAAATACGTTAAAACATAATTTGTTTTGCTTGTCTATAAAATATTATGAACACAATCCTATAAGAGTATATACACTTAGGTCTGTTTTTATGCGATAGATACGTTCCATGAGGAGTCGCATAAAAAAAAACTAGAACTACATATTTTAAAAAAGCGCATAACTTCAAATCAATATGATAGAATGTATCAAAAATCGCATAAAAAAAGTTTTAAAAAATTATTATAAATAAAAACACAATACATATTGATCTCAGAATTATTTTACTAAAATTTATTTTACTTGATAATTATACAAATGCAATTCTTAAGCTTTTGAGAAGAGTTGCCAGATTTAAAAACAGTTCCATCGCTCTATACACACTCATATTATAACGGTTGTAACTTGCACTAGTGTTAATTTTAGTTTTTTTTTGTTGTTGTGCGAATTCGCATAAAAAAAGCTTTATCCTCTTTAGAAAAATGCGGGATATGTTCAATTATTTTTGAAGGCCGCATAACTTTAAATTCGCATAAAAAGATCCGCATAAAAATAGACCCAAGTGTATATATTTTTAATTTATTACTCTTTCAGTTTCATTAAAATTTCCATAAATTGCCATATACTACTAAATAATTTGCTATGCTTTAATAACATGGCAGCTATATTCTAATAAATTTAAAGCGTTCCTATTGAAAGACCCTGTATTAAATGGAGATTGCTCTAAAAGTAAATTACGATTGAATCGACTTATCCGGGGTACATCTGATTATTTTGCTGGGTTAGGTTTGTGGTCATTTATTCCTCGTGGGTTAAAAATCCAGCACTTTTAATACCCGTCGACGGCAACCCACATTGTTGGCGGTTTTGGTTCCGCTCATAAAACACCCCTGTTCTTTCCCACCCCAAGAGGTCGAGCATAGTGGATTTGCCGTGTTTGAAAACATATAAAAAAGGAGTTCAAAAGAAGTGCAAAAACCTTTAAAGTCCAGTAAACTGAAGATCGCTCCTTCCATTAGCGGAGTGACGTTAATAAATAGCCCTGGTGGAAAATTCATTAATCGCAATAAGAGAACCAGAGTAGACCACTGAACAAATAAGGCCGGACTTGTGCTTTTCAGCAGGCTTATTTTTATGCAATTATCCAACAGCGTTCCTCCTTGCCGAAGAACTCTATCGCATTAATCTTCATTCTTTGCTAGCTCATCGTCGAACAATTCGCACTTTGAGCCCTTGAAAGTCGAAGGAGTTATGTCTTAGCTTTCCGACTTTCGATCCAATCGGGTTGTATTAAATAATTACATATTCGATGATGACAAAATAGATATCATGGTTTTTAATAGTAGACTATATGCTTATCTATTGATATCAATATCATTTTAAAACATGGTTAAACAGCACGAAATTGTAACAGGGATAAGCGGATTAAGCCAAAGTTTCATCCAAAATACCGAATTGTTGGCAGAGAGCTTTGACATAGATTTTAACTGAAAACTATGTAAAATAACAACTTATGCTTAACAAATTAAAGTTTCTCCGTTCCACAAGCAAAAATTAATATATAAAATTTGTTGTAAATATACATTTACTTAATAAGACTAAAATCTCACGAAGTGGATTTCTTAAATAAACATATTTTTCATTGTCAGATTTGGTTTTGCATTTTTACTATTATTAATGTCATATGCACCACCCTGCATATTGCTCTCCAAAATTGGACAGAATTAAGCGGGTCTGTTGCTATCGAATCGTGAAGTGTTCGAAAATGGGGAAAAAGTGATTGCAGATTGATAAAATGTCGTTTTGGCAAAGTTCTTTATTTTATTCGATATCCCCGCTGTAAGACTACAGACGACGCCGGCGGTAAGAATACGCCTTCCCACAGTCAAAGCAGTCCGCATTCTAATTTTGCATACGCACGGTTAATGGTACCTGTGGATATTTCGTGGATATAAAGTATATATAATGATGAATTTTATACATAAAAGTTTACTCAAGGACACGATCGCAGAAGCTCTCAATTCATAAATTATCCTCTATCAGATATGATGGTTTTATTTTCGCGCTTTGTTGCATTTTGGGAATTGCCGATGTGTGTATTAGTATACAAATGCACATATAAGGATAATTTATGGCGGTTGTTTTGAAAACAACTTATTCCACTGGCGCTATCCATCTGGAGCGACTAATCAAAACTAATGGCTGTGGGAATCCCTAAGATGCTGGAAACTATAGAAACCACACGGCGCCTCCTGGACCGGGAAATTCTTCTATTCCACCGCACACTACAGTTTCCACAGAATTTTATGCAAAGTGAAAGACAATGGCCTGCTTCAATTAGTACAATTTACAAGCCGTTGGTTTGCAACGACATGCTCCATTTAAGACAGTAGCAAATGTCAGGAGGCTTAATTCTGCTTATATTTAGTTTATTTTCAGCATTATTTTTTGTTCGTATCAAATTAATCATCGCTTTTTTACACTTATGAACATGCTCATATTTAATTATCTACAAAAAATATATTAGGATATTGAAAATCAATTGAAGACTATGTATTGAAAGCTACTTTTGCAAGAAAATATGAGACTCTCTTTCATAAAATATATGCTTTATGCTATAAAAAATAGGAATATATGATCAAATAATAGAAGAATACATTTGATCCTTGATTTAAGCAATTTTGAATCTCGAAAGTCACATGGTCTGTTAATAGTATTAGCACGTTGATTAGTAATCACGCATATATGCGTTCGAATTCGAGTGATACAATATTTTTACTTAATATTATTCCCGCAAGTATAAACGGTAAATTGACAAAGTTTTATCGCAATCGGATGAACGGTATGGCAGCGCATTACATACAAACAAATATATATTAATTTTCATATATAAGATATGTAAATATGTTATCACGAAAGGATAAAAATGAAATAAAATAAGGTTTCCCTTTTTTCCTAGCAGATGAGAAGACCAAGCTTGAGAGGCTACATTCAATTGATCCTAAAAATATATATCTTTTCTCATTTATCATGGAGCTGACCTTAACCATACTCTAAGAAGAGGCTCTTCCCGAGGATAGCTTAACGTCATCTGGAAGTGTGAAAAAAAGTATTTTTAACCCATTGATGAGTAATACCGCATATGCACGTACTCGAGTGATACAGCAGAGCATTCTCGCACATTGCGTGCGGAGATGTGTGAATCGGAAACAGAGACAGAGAGAGTGTCTTGCATCTCATGGCAAGGTCGTGCTGTAAAGATCGTATAAATATAATAATAACAGATGACAACAAAATAAGCATTTAAATTATAATGGGTGTCCGTATCCGATTGAAAACCATTAAGTATGGGATATTCTTAGAATCATAATAAATAGTAGAAAGCCACATAAATCAATTATATATTTAAAACTCACCCTGTTATCAAAAGTTATTCTATTTAAAACGCTATTATGAGGCCCAACAATATCAACAGTGTTAAGGTTAATTTATTGATATAAAAGCTTTACTCATGCCGCGCGGTCCTGAGAGAAAAGTGGATTTATGTGAATGATAAGTGGTAAATATACAAATAATAAGTTGTATAAATGGTCAATGGGAACCTTTTTGTACGCGGAAACATAAGATAAATTCCAGATATTCATTCCAGCAGGTGAAGGAACTCTAAGATCATGAACACTGTTCTTAAGGAAGAAGCTCACGGTTGTCTTATCCACCATGCGACGACTCTTCTTATTGTAATATATTGTAGCATAGGCGATTTACCATCCCCACGTAATAGCGCTGTTAATCTGAGCAACAGCGACATCTTCTGTCTCTCTTCAGGTGCAATGTGTTATTTTAGCAGCGCCATCTCTTGTGGCCCTACGGAGACATTGCGCCTGCATACCGACCGATCGTTTCTTGCGCGTGCACCGTTGCCGGTTGGTGAGTGACGCGCAGGTGGCGGGAGTCGGGTGAGTCATTAGTCTTGGCTACGGGAAGTCGTCCCACCTGCAGCCAAATCTCTATCTTTTGTGTGGAATAAATAGTTATTTAGAGAATATTTCTATTCGACGCCCGTACGTTTTTCCATCATTACATTATATCTACGATCTACAAAGCTACTTTTTTTCCAGTCAGTGCTACAAAGTTGGTTTTTTTGTGGTCTACAAGTAGTATACATTATTTATTGTTAAATAAATGACGTCTAATTTCGATACAATGTTGTTGAGGCTATAATAAAGCAGTAGACTGTCGTTTTGTCCACTTACAATATCAAAATAAATAATCCATTTTTTAAATTTATTTACAAAAAAAATATATCAAAAAAGCTTAGAGGTATGAAAAATGTACGCGTTTTTTTATATTTGCAATGTTAATCTGCATTCCTTTCTATATATACAATCATTTGATATGAAGATATTAAAGTGATAACAAATAATGAAGCGGGAGAGAGACAGCTAGAAGCCGGCGTGAAGAACGCACAATCCCGCGGCCAAGACTTTTGGTCGGTTCTTTTTTAATTTTTTTTTGCGGATTTACATTTCAATTTTGCGTACGCGTAGAATGGCAAAAAATGCAATAATTTATTGATATAAATAATGATAAATGTAAAATATTTTGATAATAAAAACCCTTTTAATGGGATTTTTATTCGTTACAATTGTTTTAGATTTGATTTCCAAGCCTATTTTTGGATGGAAATCTGTTAATATTTTGTAAATGATGTCAGTTAAAAATACAACAGAGGGTAGTATCTTCAATATTAACATCATCGCGTCTGTTTTTCTCCCATATAAGGGTGTTTATATACAACCGGATCCTTATGGATTACCTTTCCTTCCGTTTTCGGCGCAGCCGTACATATAGCGCCGTTAGAAAATCTCCAATACAATTTACAAATAGTTTCGTCCCGGGCTTTATCCACTAGTCCTCCATTTTTCCGGCCGATATATATTTGGGCAGCTTACCAGAGATAACCAGATAGAATATATAAAAGATCTTCTTGACATCAAAAGCCCAAAGTTACGTAAAAGGCGCATTTTCTCTTGTTGACCAGAGGCGACCTCCGCTGTATTTTCGATTACTTACTGCTTTTAAGGAAAGGTCGAGATCAACTTGATGATATTTTCATAAAGCAAATATAGGAATCCGGTTTTGAATGTACAATGTAATTTAACCATCAATATCCGGTAGAGTCGTTCGTCTTTAAAATGAAATAACCTTGTAATAAAATACTACCCTTAACTATTATAAATAAGTGAGCTTCCATCGAAAAAATAGCTTAAAACCTGAATGCTCAAGATTTAAATTGGCTTATGATAAATTAAATATTTAGTATGAATTTACGGAATACTTTGATAAAAAAGGCAGATTTACAAGTTCAAGACTCATTAGAAAGTCTTGTAAAGTGATGTAAAATTAAATTCTCATCGTTATATAACATAAAATCGTTAGACAGTTCAAATTAACACAAACAATTACGTTTTCGAATATTATGGCGTTGATAGATCGTTATATAAGGGTGTCCCATAAGTTTCTTTCGTTTTCATATTAAGAAAAAAATAAACAATAATTTGTATTACATCAAAATTTATTGAATAATATATGATCAATTCTATTCTATTACCTTTCTCCATCTCTCCAGAAGCCTCATAATGCCTTCTTGCCAAAATTTCCCAGGTTTGTTGGCAAAATATTGATCAAGGTACATTTTGATCAATTACAATCTAAAGGGGCAATGTCCCGAGAGCATAGAGGATGAGGTAAAACATCCCAGTCAAATTAAAATAATTTATTTCTGACAAGCAAAGACACATGAGGCCTGACGTTATCGTGATGAAAAACAACGCCTCGTCTGTTCGCTAATTCTGGTCGTTTTCTGGCAATTGCATCCTTTAGATTGTCTAGTTGGATACAATATTCTGTTGAATTGATCGTTTTACCTTGCTGAAGTAGCTCATAATAAACTACTGCCATCCAGTTCCACCAAATGCATAGCAAAACTTTTTTTGGATGTAGGCCAGGTTTAGCTACAATTAAAGCTTCTGTACCATTTGTCCGAGACCGTTTACGTTGGATATTCTCATAGAGTATCCAAATTTCATCTCCAGTGACAAGTCTCTTCAAAAAAGGTTGGCTATTATGTCGTTGGAGAAGAAGATCGCATGTTTAAATACGCTGAAGTTTATTTAAGTCCAGTCAGTTCATGAGGAAGCCACACATCTGAACGATTGATGTAGCCCAATTTTGTCAGATGATTATGGACGGATGGTCGTGGAATTTATGGTATTGTGCGAATAGTATATCGCGGATTTTCTTCAACCATGGCTATGATTAGATCTGTGTTCATTTGCGAAAGAAACTTATGAGACAATCTAATATAAGGACATCCAAGTGTAACGCTTAGATGTCATCACAAAATAATGTTTACCTATGACGTCTCTTCAAATGAAATAGGCTATTTTGTTTTGGTAGAAGAATATGTCTTCCCACAGTCAATGTCATTGGCAGACTATCGCAGAATTGTGCCTTATGCGAGCAGTCAATCGAACATATGCCACCGCCCGCATCAACTAATTACACGCATTTACAAATCATTTTAATTAATATATACAGGTTCTACTTTATGCTATTTTATATACATCTTCCTGTTAAAATATCATTAAATAGCTCCAAATAGTTTTATTCTTCGGGAATTTTCGGGGACTTATCAGGATATCCAGATATGAGGTGTAAATTGTGTATTTATGGCGAAATAATGAATTTTAAGCGCCCGTTTCGCAGACGTTCACACCCACGCACCAGGGCCACATAAATCACTTTGATAAAGGTTCCTGACACTTGCACCAAATGCAAATATTGGAAGACTTCGGGAGTTGTTCACTCGAAGGCGATATAGAGCCTTCGGTTTCATATTGCCAAAGAACCAAACCAAATATATGCACAGCAGGGGAGTGTTTGTTGTAGTCCAATAGCTGGCGATGTTTGTTTATACCGAATGTCACATATAAGTTCGGATCCAGAACGGCCTTTCAATCTAATGGTGATTTATTCAGGCTTTGTTCGGAAAATATGTATTTGGATGGAAGTTGTTTAATTATATCCCTAAAGCTATTTGTTACGGGAACCCCTCCCGTCTATCCGGAATAAGCCTCCCCCACCATCTAAGATACCTTATTTCTCACAGGTGAGCAAAACTCGGGCCAAACTTTTTACATTAGCACGCCGTTTCTTCCCGGTCTGAAACACTGGAGCACATTGCTTTTGCTTCGAATCAGAGATCGACAATCGTTACAATTATATTTTATTACAAATTACCCTTATCCTCAACGATTAATATCATTTTGGCGCATTTCAGGCGATATAAACTCTATTATTATTATGGTGTGTTTAAAATCATGGCATTGGATTAGAATTTAAAAGCATTTTTAATATGCCCATCCTTTGTAGGATTGGACAAAACGAATATACATCAAAGCCTCTTGGTAAGATCTGAGACTGTTATACATCAGATCTCAATAATTCAAATACAATTCAAAAATAAGCATTTCATTGGATAGATATTATGGAAACGTATGCTAAAATAATAGCAAAACATTGAAGTACAATCTGTTTATATTAATTAGTAGAATATGATTAATTATTTTAGGGATATATATAATTTCAAAATTTGAATAATTGAACAAGCCGACATTAAATTAAAATCTACAGATCTGTTTTTTTGTCTACAAGTAGTTAATGTTGATTATTGTTAAATAAACGTCGTCTACTTTCGATACAAGGTGGATAGGGATTTGGTAGACGTGGCTAAAGTTAATTAAGTACATCAGCTATAACATTATTTTAAAAGGTGTATTGCTATGGGCCACGCGTAGAGCGGGTTAAAGGGTTAGGATTAGGGAATCTAATCCCGGGATCCTGGATCCCGGGATCTCGGACAGTTTTAGGTACCTAAGAATCCCGGGACTAGAAAACGTAATCCCGAAAAATTCGGGATTGAAACTTTTATCTAACATAAATCGTATACCTCACCAGAACGATGAAGGCTACTAAATCGAGACATTCCCGCCGATATCTGAACGCTTGGAAACAGTGGCGTAACTACTAATTGGCAAGCTTAGGCGACGCCTAGGGGCAGTAACTGTCTAATCTATGTATACATATATACAGTACATACATGTTTTTCAAATTGTTATATTAATCGTTCCCTGCCGGTGATGTATTTACTACACCTCGACTCTAATAATAGGAATATCGATATGAAATATAATAGATACGGGGTTTAGAATTTGTGTATTCCTCCGTAATATAATTACGAATCACACCAAAGTATTATGGTATATAAGTATAAATTTGGAGCGACGGAAATAAATAATTTGTCGGTAAATCAGAAAGTTTACGAGTTTTAGTCGGTGTCTCAGCAGAAACGAATTTTATCAGTCGCAATGATGACAAAATCTATTTTTGAATTGTATTTTTATCTTTTCTTAAATAAATAAAATTCTTTGGCCTTCAAGTGATTTTTTATATTGAACGAATGGACTTATTAGTAATTTTTGATCAAATTTATCAATGTAATTTCTTAAAATAAGGAAAATCCAAATCCCGGGATTGTCTAATGAAATCCCGAAATCTCGGGATCGAAATTTTGACTCGGGATTTGATTTCCTAGTTAGGATACAAAAGCATGTGCACCCTCACTCCCATCTAGAAGACTGAGGCTCACTCTCCCGTAAGCGAAGCTTAACGACCATATTGCCCGCGCATCCTCACCAGACTAATGCGCGCCAAAATGGTGCATCCGTTAAACGTCTCGCAAAGCAAATTCCGCACACAAACAATGCTTGTAATAATTTTAAAACCTCATTATATATACATGCAATAATTCAGCAAAGTTTCATCACAATCAGATGAATAGTATAGGAATGTATTTTATACAAGCCAATTAATAAATTACACATGTAAACTTAAAAATATTTTGGCATCAATCAATCATCAAAAGGTTGTTTGATGAGAGATGACGTCGCAAGGTGGACGAGGATGGTCCGTAAAAGATAGCTACTTATATTTATGAATTTAAACGCGTTTTTCTCTAAAAGCTTAAAGATCACAATCCAGATTTTAGATAAAAAAGATGGTCGCAATATTAAACAGTTAAATTGTGTTCATATTCGTAAATTGTGGATAAATAATTACGAATATTAAAGCAATTCTCGATTTAAATACATTTTTATCTTTTTCCTTAAATATAAATTGGTTAATTAAATGTTCTTTAATATCTGGAAACTTGCAGTCTTGAATCAAAGATCTATTGCCAAAAATCATTTTATTAACGATTTTTTAAGCTTAAATATGAAGCTATGTGTTGTGTAATATATAATAAAATAGGCGCGGCACATAAACGTAGCGTCTCTGTGATGTATGCGACGGAGACTAACAGACAGAGACAAATATAAAGATTATAAACGATTTTTATTCTCTTTCCGACCACTTGGCGGTTGAGGTTTCACTTCTCGTGACGTTTAGGCTAATTTAACCTACCGCGCCTATATAAGTTTTACTTCAAAAAATGATTATATTCAAGGAAAAACTAATTGGATCAAATATGAATATCATTACCCTTACATTAAAGCGATTTGATGAAGAATTTCGCAACTATTGAACATGAATCAGCCATTTTGTCTCTATATGAACAACCATTTTCCCCAGGCACATTTTTTCCCCAGACAAAACGACAGAATTTGATGAAGCTCACCTCATGTTATTCATGCCTTGAATATTTTAAACGTAGACTAACACTTCACAAGTGACTGCAATTTACTCTCATATGAAAATAACTATGTTATAGCGCGCAGTGCAGCCATGATTAAATAGACACGGCGACCATGAAGCAGCCTGCAGCGAATCTATTTAAGGACGAGCCCAAGGATCGAGGAATATCCTTGCTCAGATTCAAAATATGGCAAAAAATTGCATTTTAAACGACAATCCGAGCGTCAAATGAGAGGGTGCAAATGAAATTTGAGGTCGTTCGTGCCGGAGGTTCGCCGACTGCGACCTCAGAGAATCGTGTAATTGAATGTTAACCCATGGATGAAACTTCCCAACTAGTTGGATTGTGTTGAAAAAACTTTCCATCAGGTTATTTGAACTGTCCTCGCTCTCGTCTTTTTTTTCTCTCCGGGTACTTGGCCGTTCAAACTCGCATTACAAGCACGTCTCCACTCATAATACACTCCCGGTAATGTTCCTCCTCCCTTTTCTACAAATATTTTCCGGGAAATCATCCCCCCGACCGCCCGACCAGTCTTTTATATAGAAAAAAGCAAGATACGTTTTATAGCGTCAAATCGCTTTCGAGAAACACGAGGAGAATTGGAACATGAGTAATTCACGAATAAGTACTTACGTTATTCGTCTGTTTGCTCTTCGCATAAAACTTTTAGACCTTCAAATCGATACTGGTTTTTTATTATGGCATCGAGTATGTAAGATGCTGCCTCCAAATTTAATCCCGATACACTTTTATTCCAGGCGCGCCCTTCTATTTAATATTGGATGCCTGTTTTGTGTTTGATTCATGGAGATATAATCAATCATACGTCGTACATATTTAGCCGTTTACGGGACAAAGATGATTGAAATCATATGCGAATTTACATTAAATGTATCCTAAATATTTATTCAATATTTTTTCATGCACTCATAACAGATTTAAGGGAGTATTCTAGTCTAAAATTTTGCTATAGCTCCTACCTCTAAAAGAAAAAATGGTTTATATTCGCAAAATGGCGACCGTTTTACACAAATCTGGAAGGAGAGATAGAAGATTATAAAGAAAAAATTTGTACCAAATTTGAAGTAAATCAATCAATTAGAACTTAATAAAATTAGAACTGTCTTAAGAAATAAGAGCGAGCTACACTCACCTAAAATTTTAATACTTAAGATTAAAATGCACATAAAACATCAAAACTTTCCAGAAATTCATCTACCCGCCTCGCAGTCTCGCTTTACTTTACCAGACTAATATGCGCCAACATGGTGCATCCGTCAAACGTCTCGCAAAACAAATTCCGCACACAAATAACGGTTATGCCAATTTAAAAACCTTTTTGAATACACACCCAATAACTCACCAAAGTTTCATCGCAATCGGATGAATGATATAGGAATGTATAGTCCCCTAGCAAATTGATAAATTAACTTATAAAGAAACAGAGATTTATTTTTATACTTAATCAAAATCGGTGTTAATAACATAGTAATTCAATTTATATTTATATACTGCCAGTTTGCATCGAGTTACGGTTCAAGAAATACATATTTTTTTATAACATCGGAAGGTGATAATCAGGGCCGTAACCAACCCATCCGATATGTCTTCTTCGGACAACTTCGTGCTGTAATAAGATTTCATAATCGTTCTGTAGACATGTTCAGGTATGGCATCCAATCACGGGGCGCTCATTTGTCATATCAGCGGTCCGAAAAGGGGACCGATTGGACACACATATCTTGTGGCCACTTCCCTTTCAGTCCTTTTTTTTGAGTGTTCCTTTATCTCAGATATGAATTTATAGAGCCATGTTTTATTCACGGTTATGAATCGACGCTAAAACTTGGTTTTGTTGCTATGAAACATCGCCAAACACTCGATTGAAACATCATCACGACGCTGTTTTTTTTTTCGTTTTGAGTAAACGCGGAATCCGTCTTGTGCACAGCTTTCTCATGTCCAAAATTTCAGTCAATATGCGATGTACAGCATTTTTTTAAAGGCCTACCATGTCTGCTAGAATCTGGCTTGGATTTGATATTAGTTGGGCTGAGATCTTCAAATAAAAGTGTTGTATCACTTAACGATAACCAATAGTATTATTTAACTTTTTAAAAATTACGGGAGAGGGGATGATTGATCCGAAATTGTCGTGAAAGCACCCTTCGACACGTTTATCCAGGTGATCCGCTGGGTGAGCGTTCTAAATAAAACTCAAAGGAACAAGGAGGTGAATGCATGATAAAGACGAATTGGATGTAATCCTATTAATGGACATTGAAGAGGCCCTATTTCAGCAGTGGATTGTTGTGGATGCATTATGATGATGATAATTAAAATAAAGCCTAATAATGACTGAAAAGACCAGGGAATAGACAGATAAAAGGAAAAATATTACAATTTTTAAAACAATCTAATCTCGTTAACCTTTATTTTACTGTGGTGTATTTACTACACTAAGTCGAGTTTTAGTAAAGTTGTATTAATGGGAATTTTTACAACATTACTACATTGAACTTATTATTTCAGAAATACATTCATCGTATAGGTGAAATAAATCAATCAAGGAATTTGGGTTATTGGTGATCCGTCGCTAATCGCATTAGGGCAGTATTTGCAGTAAAGAAAGCAATTTTCAGTAATTCTTAACCCCTTAAATGGATATGACGTATATATACGTCATGACCAAAGACCATGCAGAGTGGGTATGACGGATATATCCGCATTGTGAAAGTTAAGCAAACCTCAATGAAAAATGACGGACATGATGTACGTATCCGCGTATTGTGTCAGAAAAACTTTATATTATAGGTTATAAGAAGAAGAATCGCGTGACCGCCGTGCATACATTTTTGGATCATTTTGTACAGAGAGAAGAAGCTTTTCTGAACTATCATGACTGGGGATGTTTAGATCCTACATAAATCTTGTAGGGTTACTTTCTGGATAACCTTCGTAGTATTTTTAGATTAATACATCTAACATTTTTACCGGATATCGCACCCTATAATAATCATTTGTTTAGACCCTTAAAATAATCTTTGTAATTATCAGAAATCATATGGACACATTTTTCAAAGATAAATCTTGGATTTTTTAAAAATAAAAATGGGGTTAAATAACGTAAAACCTAGTCTTTATGATTCCTCAAATATTTTAAAGTAACAGTTGACGCCGTGATGGAAATCGTTTTGCTTCCGGAACAAGGAACGAGTCGGAAGCATTCCGATTCCAGGAGCGGAAGAGCTTAAATTATCAAAACGTTTTCCACGGAACAAAAACTAGATTTATGATGCTTCATTATTGTATATTATGCACACCTAAAAATAACACAAGCGAATATAATTTGGCACACATTTCCACAGAAAGCCGGCGAATCCCACATAGTTAATCAAATTCGCAGTATTCCAATGCAATTATCAGATGTCAGAGTAATTCCGGAATTCGACAGGACCCGAATGACGCACATCCGGATAAAGCAACAGTAATTCCATTCAATTTTATTACTTGGAAGCATAACCGAATTATTTGTATTTATCCGGGCTTTGTATGACTATTCCGAGCATTCACGTAATCGCGTTATTTGTATGTCATCCAGAATTTAAATCTTCCAGGATTAACTTCAATGCGGCCTCGGGTCGTACCCGTTGATGAATTGTGGTTTAATTTAAGCCAACTAAAGTTCTTCTTTGACATCGTTTATTCGGCAGGACGGAGACATCAGACGATCTTCGGAGATAAATCTAATAAAACGCCGAAATCGAGGTGATTATTAGGGTTTTTAATTTCCAGTTCGGCCTCCCCCGGGGCGAATACGGGACCTAAGCTAATATTTACTAATGAAATGAGTTTTGGTTGAAATTAAATGAAGATGACCCTTTTCGCGAACATTTATTCGGGCATACTTTTCTTGCGAAATTGCTTCATTGCCGGGATAACTCTGGATTTTGTGCGATAAAAGGGAGTGTTTGTAAATTTGGAACGCAAAAATTTCGGCAATATTTTCTTTGAATTTTTTACACAATTAAATTAATTAGAATTTTATTAAAAAAGCATGCTCGTTAAAAAAAATGCAAAAGTTTGTACAGCGTAAAATATTAAAATAAATTAGAGCCATAATTAATTATAATTATGCATGCGGAACGATAGTTGGCGTGGGTTACGCCAGATGCTCAAATATCAGTCAATATATTATCCAACACTCCCCCCCTGCGTTTATAAAACTACGATTGAAATATTTATAATAAAATCTTTTTTTTTATTTGCTTTTTTACAGTTCCTTTTATAGGGGATCATTTCGCCTTTATAATTGTATTCGCTTAACCAACCCCCTGCATATGTGAACAAGACTAACCTTTATTTCCTGCTTCTGAAGATGTAAATAATGAGATGTTGGGGTGTGTGAAATGAAGTTAGGAACAGGGCTATATATAATTGTGGCTATGTTACGTTAAGAAGAAGACGCTCCTTTGTCAACTGACAATACCCAAAGAGAATATGTTGTAAATATTTTTAAATTGATATTCAATTTAAATACAAGCAAAATATAAATATAATTGTACTGTATCTATATTATTTGAAAAAATGCAGACAATAAGTTGGCAAAGTTTTATCGCAATCGTATAAACTGTATGGTAGCGTATTAAATACAGACAAACACACATTAATTTTTTTATATTACTATGCTTATGTTACTCGCAAAATCTTTATCAATAAGTGGACGAAGTTTTATCGCAATCCGATGAACGGTATGGCAGCACATTTAGAACGAACAAAACCCAATTCATTTTTATATATTAGATTACACAACATATAGCACAATTTTTTAGCTGAAAATTTCCGTTAAATTGGATAAAAGCTATGTTCTATTTCTTTTTCTTGAATCGAAGATTTTTACCACCTTAAATAGCTTTCTGAACATTGTTCATCCCAATTTGTTGTTTTAAATTTAAATGGTGTTCCCGCGGACACAGAGCCACAATGGCAGTAAGGTTGAAATAACTTAATAAAATAAAATATTAGGTGGCAGATTTTAAACGAGGCCATACGAGCTGCAAAGACGAACATCGCATTGGTCAACCAAATGAGATTACCACTCCAGAAATGGTGAAGAAAATCCACAAAATGATGTGAGATAATCATCGATTGAAAGTACACGAGCTATTAGACATTTCAAATAGTTCTTTAAATTGTTTTTTGACATAAGATTAGGATTTGAGAAAGCTGTGCGCAAGATGGGTACCGCGTTTGCTCACAGTGGAACAAAAAGAGCGACGTGCGAATATTTCAATCGAGTGTTTGGCAATGTTTCATGGTAATAAAGCAGAGTTTTTGCTTCGATTCATAACTATAGATGAAACATTGGTCTATCACTCCATATCTGAGACAAAAGAACATGGAATCCTCCACTGATCCGAGATGTTTTTTGATTCTGTTATTCGGGTATTAAACAAAAAAAAAACTATCTAAAATATACATAAATATTGTAAAACTAGATATCGCTCACGACCTAATTTGTCGTGGTATAGAAGGCCCCGGGTACACATTTATTACTGTAAATGTCATAAAAAGAGTATGACATGGCCACAAGATCTATGTGCCCAACCGGTCCGCTTCTCGGACCGCTGATACGACAAATAAAGGCTTCGCGATCGGACGCCATGCTCGAACATATCCACAGAATATGGTCTAACAATGGACTGAAAGAAGAGAATCGTCTCCATATAAGACGAAGACAGTTCCATCTGCAGGGAAGGTCATTGTGTGAGTTTTCTGGGATGCGCGTGGGATAATTTTCATTGATTATTTTCAAATATTTCATGTATTGAACATGGTTAAGAAAAGTGTATAAAGTGTATGTATAGTGTTTTTTTCAACAAAAATGCTTATCAATTTCATTATTACCATCCATTTATGTAATTTCTAAATTAATTAAATTAAATTAAATAACTCTTAATGACGTTCTTCTGAAATAAGCCACATCTGCAGGTATGAAGTTTTAGTACCCGTTATTAGAACTAAAACTCTTCGCCTGCCTTATTTTACATATGGCATTCAAAGGAAATTGTAATACAATTACACGACGATGCTCTTATGTCAAAAGCTTTCCAGAAAGCTCCCGAGCTAAAC
Source organism: Stenopsyche tienmushanensis (assembly GCA_008973525.1). Classification (NCBI taxonomy): domain Eukaryota; kingdom Metazoa; phylum Arthropoda; class Insecta; order Trichoptera; family Stenopsychidae; genus Stenopsyche; species Stenopsyche tienmushanensis. The sequence goes on from WACJ01000542.1 coordinate 1,474,390, forward strand.
GAGTTTCGTCGAAATGGTTTGCGTTGAATTTTCCGCGTTGTTTAGATTATTAGTTTAGGAGGATGCATTTCCGTCGTTGTTGTCGCGTCATATCCGATTACAAACTGGGGAACTAAATTCAATGCAATATTGTGTGCTATAATTTGAAACACAGCTTAGCGCACGAAGGTTGGCGTATGCATTGTGTCGTCATTATTAAGTGACAAGAACCATTTTGGTCCCAGCCGGCTTACTCCGGAGATAAATTCATATATGGGATGTTGTTGAATATTACCTGCTATTGTTGGACCAAAATTGCCATGGGACAATCGGTTGCTAAAGTTAATTAGTAGGTGTTCGTTGGCAAAGGCTTTTAAGGTTGACTTCAGATTGTAATTTGTATCAAAGCAAGCTTTTCGCCGATAGTTAAAAGCAGAAAAGAGCTTTTTATGGTTGAATAAACTCGCACTAGTTGATTCTCCTCTGGATCCCGACACCAAATTCAGTATGTATTTGAATTGATAATGTGATTTTAGTTTACCTTGCTGAAGATTTCTGAAGTTGAACTGTCGTAAATGGACTTACCTGTAACAATAAAAAGACATTTTGTTATATGAAGTGTCAATTAAAAATATACAATTCATTAAGTGAGATCTATGAGTGAGTGATGATCATTACAGCTAACCCTCCTATAACGTCATCTTTTACATAAGCAATAATAAAATACATAAGATCAATGCCCCCTCGCGCATGTACAAATTTTGTATGGGTGCCTAACTTTCTATAATGTTTTGTTTCTATAGGGTGGTCCCAATATCGACGCTATAGAAAGGTCGATTGTATTTTATAATAAGAGTTCAGAAGCTAGCTAAAAATATATTCGATAAAAAAAAGAAAAATTAAACATATCAAACTGAGATTAAGAGGTTTTTATTGAAATATTAAGAAAAATGATTATAATATATTCATTATAAACGAAAAGTGGCTGCCCATATTTATTACATGATCGCCAGATTAAGTGTTACTAAATTTAACGCAACAAAACATTATCAATACGCAGTAGTTTTATTTGAAACTATCAGTAAATAATTATATGTTTAAATTCAAGCTTTCAAATTGAACTTGCTGAAAGCCGTCAATAATCAATGGAGACTTAATCTAGATTGTTAGAATGTGCAAGATCTGCATTTATTATATATTAAAGTGATTCAAATATAACCCGGAATTTTGCTGTACAAATGTATTAGTAATATATAAAAATACAAATTAGATATTTTATTTTTTTACATAGTTTCCTTCATTAGAAATACATTTATTCTGTCACTAAATATAAAAGACGAGAAGACGTATCTACTGTTGCGCAACGCGTAATTATTCGTTTTCTCGCAAACGAAGGCTCATGCCTTCAAATCAAGTAAAATTTTGAGGAGACTTGATATACAGTTCTTTACAAACGGGATCAAAAAGCTTCTTATCCGATGGAATAAATATATTTCCTATGTGGAAAAATAAGATACTCCATTTGTATTTTTATACATCTAATATATAAAAATGAATTGGGTTTTGTTCGTTCGAAATGCGCTGCCATACCGTTCATCAGATTGCAATAAAACTTCGTCCACTTATTGCTAAAGATTTTGCAAGTAACATAAGCATAGTCTAATATATAAAAATTAATGTTTGTTTGTTCGTATTTAATGCGCTTCCATACCGTTAATTCGATTGCGATAAAACTTTGCCAACTTATTGTTTGCACTTTTTCAAATAATATAGATATAGTACAATCAACTTACAGTAGTTCTTATGTATAAAAATCAATGTTTGTATGTTTGTTCATATTTATAATAAAACCAATTATTTATAGAATGATTCTGTAGCGGCAACGCGCTGGGTATCGGCTAGTTACTAATAATTTTATACAGCAAAATTCCGAGTTATATTTAATTTGGATTACATTCAATTAAAAACTCTAGAGTTTAGTTAGATAGAGTTTATGTGTTATTAAGACGATATCTAAATAATGAAGCAGAGCAAAGTCAAGATTAAATCCAAAATTTTTGAAGAAAAATCGCTTGAATCCTGGATCAAATATATATAAGCCAATATAATATCAATTTCTCAGCAGTGATGAGCCCTGATGCATAAACTTTATATTGATATTCGAGTATTTTGAAGTTGTTTGGAGTTGTCAATCGGCGATATATCGCTGCTTAGCATCCAGCATATATAACTAATAGTATCTCAGTATAAATATATTTTAATATGGTAAAACAATTTATAATAACCGTAGACTTGTACAGATTTTAAAAAAATACACCGTTCATGTACATAACATTCAAAATTCGAGCAAACACTGTCCAAAAATAATGAGATTTCGTTACATGGGCGTACTAGACTACCCTTTCGACCTAAGTAAATTATTTTCGAAGCTAATGAGAGTGAAATCTTTATAATTTAAGGTACATGACTTGTGCAAACAGCCCTTTTCATTGGACGTCCGCAGCTCAAGACCGTAATAATTTATCAGTAGCAATGTCGTTTTCATTAGTATTGTGGAAGGTCTTGTTATCACCACGGATCGATATTGTGGAAGTTAATCACTCCGGTCCAGGAGGTCTGGAAAGCGGATGCTGAGCCAGAGTTGTCACAGTAAATAAGACATGCCTTATTTATCCTAATTGCCTCGTCGAAGAGCTGCCAAAGGAATAATTTATAGGTGATATGCCACGACGGATTCATTTATATTCGCACCCCTTTGTTGGTGTTTGAACAGATTGGAAAAATATTTGAATACTATCATCCGTTCGGGGCAACTATCATAAATTCACTAATATTTGTGGAATGAATCTACATGCGGACGTCGGCAAAATAAATAATATTTTGCTCGAATATTTTCGCAGCGGGTGCATATTTCAAAAGTTATCCATTTTAATTGATGGAATTTTTTAATTGGTGCTTTTTAGATGCAGTTTCGGCCCGATATCGACGAATTCGCTCCTGTAGGAATTTGTAATAAAACACAATTAGAGCACGTCGGCGAATTGAAACTCTGCGAATTTATTCGCACATCGCTAGCTTTGGAAGTCATATGTTGGCACTTTTAATTGTGAAACTCGCGTTTCACTTTGATGCAGGTATATTATACAGTTCTGATCGTAGGAAATTTGTGGCTTTATATACCAGGGATATTGGATGATATTCAAATATGTGGTATTCATCGGAACATTCAACAATAGTGCACAATATGCATTGTGACACTGATGAGCTGTAGGGATTAATGCATCAATGCTTTGTGTCTCCAGGGAAATAATGTATTTCTGAATTATTGAATAATTGGAATAATTCTAATGGAAAATAGTATTAGTTTGTATATTATCAATAATATATAAGCCCAAAGAATTATGATAAATTTGAATATAAAATATATTAGATGTCTTGAAATAATTGATCCTAGGATAAATTATTTTGTGTACATGGTATTTTGTAAAAATGCCAAAATTCTGCAAACAATGCAAAAACATTTAACCCGTTGATGATTATGCACTCATATGTTGAGTACACATTCGAGCGATCCAGAGAGAGTGTGCACGCACATGTGGCATGCAGCACTCCACAGTGCTTTCTTATCAATGCCTGTAAAAACTAAGTGTTGACATAGTGGTTAAGATCCAGTGCTCTTATTATAAAGGTTCAGGTTCAAATTCAGGTTGTGGAAAATTATTAAGTTGTCCCATAAGTTTCTTTCGCAAATGAACACAGATCTTATCATCAGCCGTGGTTGAAGAAAACCCGTGATATACTGTTCGCGAAATAGCTAACAAGTTACGTCAACGTCCATAATCATCTGACAAAATTGGACTACATCAATCGTTCAGATGTGTGGCTTCCTCGTGAACTGACTGACTCAAATAAACTTCAGCGTATTTCAACATGCGATCTTCTTCTCCAACGACATAATAGCCAAACTTTTTTGAAGAGACTTGTCACTGGAGATGAAAGTTGGATACTCTATGAAAATATCCAACGTAAACAGTCTCGGACCAAGGGTACAGAAGCTTTAACTGTAGCTAAATCTGGCCTATATCCAAAAAAAGTTTTGCAATCAGGAACAATTTAGTGTTTTTGCAAAACAACGATGTGCAAAAACACTGCAACTGTTGTTTTGCAACACAACACAACCCTATAATGGAAAGAACTTCCACACCCCCCCATATTCACCGAAGAAAACCGCTTCCGAAACGCAATTTAAGTCGAAAAACATGTTTAACCCCTAAAGGAGTAATATCCCAGGGTCTGGGACTTAACTTCCTTTCACTTATATATTGTTATATATTGAGCTCGGAGACAGACAGAGACAGAGAGAGAACATTGCGCAGTTCGGGAGACAGAGACGGAGAGCTTCCCTGCATACATCGCACGATTGTATAGATTGTTAGCTCAAATTTATCGACTAATGATTATTTCGATATCAAGTTTGTTATTTGTTTACGCAAAGAAATTACCGATTTTGTGCTATCGACATTGTTTATTTATTTAATTGCCTCCTGTTCGTTGCTGCTTTGTCCAATTATGATTTCCTTCTAAAGCAGGAGCAAATGAATTGATTTTTTGTATATTGTTTATGTAAAGAAATTACGTGGTCTTGTATGCTATCAACAGTGTTTATTTACAATTGACTCTGCCTCAAAATGAAGGTTGTCTTACACTGAGCTGACAGAAAGTAATCGGTGTAAAGTGATCATGGCATCGACTACTTTATCGATTTTAAATTTGCTCACTCCTCAAAAGGTTAAACTCGAAACCGAAAGAATTTTTGAAAGGGAAGTTTAAAAACAAGAAAATGAAATAAATTTATATTTTGTAAGGTTTTATAAATAAAAATTAAATTAATGATTTCATTGTTAAATAATCGGCAAAGACTTTTCGATAAATTTAATACATTAACAACAAAAAAATAATATGGTCATATTTTAAAACAGTTCCAACACTTTCTATACAATATCCGCCTACTACGTATGTCAAAGTATACAACCCGGAATTTATCGAGCAGTTCCCGTGGCCCGGGTCCATTGAAGGTACCATCGAAATTCCAGACAAAGCCTTAAATTACACCTAAACTCACCACCCCGCGTCTTAAAATGTTGCAAGCACACATAGCATACGTGCTACATCCGACCAGGAAAACTAGTTCCGTGGCTGAACTTAATAGACGCAAAGCGTTAAATAATCGGCGCTTTGCGGCCTCAGCGCCCCCCCGAAAACGGTATCGGTTTTCGTACCAAACAAAATTATGGCAGATATTAATATACCTCTTTTCGGTAAACATTTCGGCGAATTGATCAACTTCCGGTTTTACACGTATTATCCATGATTACGGGCCTTCCATATATTTGGCCTCTGTTGTGGCCTGGGACGTGAGCACGCAAAATTCGCGGCGGCTCTTCATGGAAGCATATTAATACGCTCAGTCAGTCAAAGTTTTCCACGAAAATTCTCATCAAATTCCAGCATTCCGAAATAATATCGCACTGGCGAAATTAACAGTCTCAAATTAACAACTTATTAATTATTCAAAATGTGCAAATTCGGAGCGATGGTACGTTTTTATTAATATCATGTTGAAACGGCCGATTGAATATGTCTACAATAATACAGGATGCATCCCAAAAGTCATGAAATATATTTTTTTGCCACACTCCTATCGATCGAAACGTATTCGAACCGGTTGAGTAAGATCCGGGGAACTCTTAGCTTTACAGTGCATCAAAGTTCAGTCTGATGTGAGCATCAGTAGAATCAGGATAGACGATTTAATGCACCTTTGTTTCGAGACCATGTCACAACGCATGATGACGGATACTTCCAAACAACGCTTAAATATCAAAGTATGTATAAACAAAAGTCGTCAAAAAAAGTATATGAAACGCCAGAGAGTTAATTGGCACACCCCCCCCCCCTCCCTCCGGTGTCTCCGAAACGGAAGGTCGGGCTGAGAAAATCCAAAGTGAAAACTGAAACCTGTGCGGTTTGTTCCAAGAGCCCTCGGAATAGTTCCAAGTACACTCGAAGGTGCGTTGGAGGAGCAATGAAGAGGTTAAGCTAAATGTAAAGAAACTATCACCACAATCCAGCCTCAGTTTGACGGAGGCTGCGGCAGATAGCGGAATGCAGAGGCTCCACCTTCCCCATGGTACTTATATTGGATCGATTATTTGTAGTACCTGGCCATGTCAACAGTCACGAGGTTAAATACAGCAAAACACTGACCTTCAGTAAACACAATGAAGCAGCTGCGCAGAAGGTAGCCAGCGAGCTCGGATGGCTCATACCCAACATCGGAGGGCCAAAGCCGTGCAGAATTAAAACCATAAACGAGATTATACAGTCAATATTTCTGTATGGAGCCAAGATGTGGCATGAGTAGCTCAGGCATGAGAGCTACAGAAAGAAGCTGGCAAGGGTGCAATAACAGGGAGTGCTCCGAGTCGCCACAGCATACAGAACAGTATCTGAAGAAGCGGTGCTCGTGATCGCTGGAACCCCCCCCCCCCGCTGGACCTCCAAGCAAAAAAGAGGACCTTGGACTTCGAAGATCTCTAAAATTACAACGAACATGACCAAATATTGAAGGAAGCTTGGCAGTAGAGATTGAATCAGTCCAATAAGGGAAGCCGGCTTTCCTTAGGTGCCTTAGGCGTGCCACCACTGCCAAGTGGAGGTCGACGATGTCGAACACACCATAACTGACTGTGAGGCTTGTACACCCCAGAGAAACACGCTAAAACAAGCACTCGCAGTAGCTGAGCTCAACTTTGACAACATGATCCACAGCATGATGGCAAAGAAGAATAGCTGGAACCTTTGGCATGATTACGTTGAATAGGGCCAATTACTTAAGGCCAGACTACCTGTTTTCTGAAGCAATGTGGAAAACAATACCAGGGGAGCAGAGAAGGACAAGAGAGGGGTTTAGTCAGTAAGAATCTGACACTACCCTGGGATCACACCCAGGGTGTTTTATGCAAGATTCTCTTCACACAGGAAAAATATACCTAGCCATGGAGATGAATAAAATAATGAGTAAATTTTGCACTGAGTCTTCCTGTTTCTCCTGCAATCGGTAGTTCTACATTTATTTTTACGAGGGTGCAACACAGGTTAAGCTGCGCACCCAACTCATATTAGCTGGGTTACCCCAGCAGCGTTTGATGAGCAAACCAACAAGACTGCTTTTTCTCACTATTGTTCTACATCATTACTCCAGGGATTCGCTTGTTACACGCGTCCATATGGTTGCCCTCTCTCCCTGGATTTTTATGGGTGGGCACCGTAGAGTCCACTCGAACACCAAGAGTTATTACCTCAAGAACAGACTGCCAACGCTGCCTATTACGTGGAAGTTCTGGAATATTACATTGCACCCAGCTACATATCTTTATGCGTTTGTGACTTTCTTGCAAAACACAACGTGACAAGGCTACCCCGTAGTTACCCTGCAGTCCCGGCCTAGTTCTGGGCGACTTTTTTTGTTCCCCTAAGATTATAACTGCACTCAAAAGACGCCGTTTTAACAGCATTTAGGTTATCTAAGCGGTTGTGGCAACAAATTTGAAGGAAATTCCCGTTGATGTCTTCAAAAGGGTGTACCTGGCATAGGATAGTTCATGGAAAAAATGTGTAGATGCTCCTGGAATGTGCGTTTAAGAATATTAACATGTTGTACCGGTATTATAAATAATTTGTTTTTAAAAATATATATTTCATGACTTTTGGGGTAACCTTGTATATATGAATATATGAAAATACTGCTCTTAGATGAATGGCTTCATGGAAGATAATTAAAAATATTACTATGATAATAAAGAGTCTTCCAAGTCTGATGCCTTGATGTTTTGTAGGAAATAGACATCAGATGCATCAATATGGTTCAACTGTGGCCCCAAAATTTTAACAGTGCTGGAATCTAGGCTTCACACATGAATAATCCTTTATAAATAATGAGATAAACTTTAAAAAATGTTTTAAAAATAATAATTTGGTATGCTATTTGAGTTTCTCATCATATTGCAATATTCCAAGACCGACATCTGATATTAATGAACAACATGTGTGCATCAAAGTTTTCGTTAAGCTCAAAATAAATACCACAGAAACTTCCTTAACGCTGTAAGCTGCTTTCATGGATTAATACCTTGGGCCACTCAGTCATCCATGTGGTTTAAACAACGTACATTCGGTTTTCTACGTACTTACGACCACCGAAAAAAATATTTAAAATAATTCCTACAAGTTTGTCCGAGCACTGTCAGAAAAATTCATGGAGGACGTCCTCGTGTGCCACATTTTTAGGCAGAACCCCACCCGCCGAAAAGTTGATATCCATAAATAAAATATTCATCCATATACACGAGCATATGTCGATGAGTAGATTATTGGAAAAACATTTTACATAAGGATGCGTAGGCCATCGCATGATTTGTTTCCACTGAAGATGTCGGAAAAGCGTACTTGGATCAGTATGCGGTGCCACGTTCAGCATTTTGGGAAAACCGGAGGAAGACCGCTAAGCGGTTTTCCATGAAAAATAAGCCTCAATCTAAATACGTCTTACGGTGTTGGAACCTTTGCGTTTTTCCATTAAAAGTTCATAAATAAAAAGCATTTTGCGCTTAATGCTCTCGAGATGACAGCTTTGGCCCGTAATCAAATATCGGATCAGCGCCCTTATCGATGAAAGCTCGGCTCGAAATCACTTATAAACTGCTCCAAACAAAGGACACCATCGACCTTCATTATATGCCATGAGCCCTAAAAAATCAAAAACTTACCAAAATCTAATAATAACTGACCTTAACTTAAGTCAGCTATCTATTCAAATTTTCGACCGAGTACGAATTGCCCTAAAAAGTTAAAACAAATTTAAATTAAGATAATTTTTATTGAAATTGTCATCTATTAGGTGGACCCGAAAGTATTCAAATATTTTGATATCTAATGTTTGAGCTCGATCTGTGTCCAGACACATTGATGGAAATACTTTTGTATTTTTGAATGAAATGAAGTCCACATCCAGCATTGTGTGCTGCTTTTTTAAATTTGAGTTGTAATACCACAAACGACTAGAGTAAAGAGTAAAACACTCAAATTTATTTATGGTGAAATGATTATAGTCTAGAGATGCCAATATTAGTTCTAAAAATTTAAATCCGACAATAGAAGCTTAAGGGATGAATCGAGGATGGGAAGATCTTTGAAATTTGAAAACGTACTAAAATATTTAATCGAGTCAAATCCACGGCTAACAAAATCAAAGGGTTATTCTAAAAAATAGGATGCCTATGGACCACTGCGTAGATATATTTAAAACGCAGCAAATCGAATAGGATGGGTGTTATGGGGTAGGATGGGTACCACACGCCTTGACCGAAAACAATTACTGTGAAAAATGTTTGTGGACATATCATGGGATATACGGGGAATATTTCATTATAAATTAATGAAACCGGGAATAACTATAAATGCACAAGTTTATTTTCGACGATTAGAAATTTTGCATCAAAAAATAAAAGAGAAACGTCCGTATTTATTTAACAAAAAGAAGACGATAATGTTTCATGCTAATACAAACATACAAACATTGATTATTATATTTAAAATCTACTGTAAGTTAATTATACTATACCTATATTATTTGAAAGAGTGCAAACAATAATTTGGCAAAGTTTTATCGCAATCGAATGAACGGTATGGCAGCGCATTAAATACGGACAAACAAACATTGATTTTTATATATTTCTATGCTTATGTTACTCGCGGAATTTTTAGCAATAAGTAGACGAAGTTTTATTATAATCCGATGAACAGTGTGGAAGCGCATTTTAAACGAACAAAACCCAATTCATTTTTATATACTAGAAGAAGACTAGATAATTCACAAAGTCAATAAAAGATGTGATCATATCATGAAAATTGTCTGGAAAACCTTGACAAATCCAATGAACGTATAAGTCATATACGAGGATAATCCCAGAAATACCCAACCTGAGGTATAGATGGCAGTCGTTATTTAAAAAAAATGATAAAAAGCACCTACTTTATAAAGATTATTTTGTTAAGTTTGAAGATACTACGTTGTTTAGTATTTGTTTAGCAGTCTTCAATTATGAATGTTCCCCTCAAAATGAACATGGACAAAATTGGTACTTTATTTGGAAGGTGTCTGCGTTTATTTGAAACGCTACGCGCGGAACGTCGCCCACCCCTTTTGCTCTATACCCTCCAGAAGAGGCAAGATTTTCGCGGGACAGACCAGCTTCAAACTATATGCACCCGAAGGTGCGATGGAGGAGAATGGGGGCTGCTGCAGAAGACGGGCTACAGGGACTACCCCTTCCCCATGATACTCGTATCGGTTCGGTCATTCTTAGTACCTAGCCACGGAAGCAAGTCGTCGTTCGAACAGCCTAAAATCGTTCTCCCCTATTTGTCTAGGCTGTTGAGGATAGTGGTGAGGCTTTGACATAGTCTCCACCGAATACAGTAATCGGCTGTTCCATACACCGCACAGGGTGACCTGCTCACCCAACTCATGTTAACTGGGTTATCCCAGCTAAGCTGCGTTTGATGAGCAAACCGACGGGGCGGGCTACTTTCGCATATCTTTACTCCACATCATTACCTCAGGGGTTCGACCGTTGCCCACGAGAATAGGGTTGGCTCCCTCCCTGGGGTTTTATGTGTTCGACAAAATGAAGTGGCCACAACAGAAAAGGTGAATAAATTCCACAAACCGGTATTGGATTTCCATCGATTGAGAGTGCGTATATTATATGCATATTTACTGAAAATTTGTACATGAGAAAGCTGTGCGCAAGATGGGTGCCGCTTTTGCTCACAATGGAACAAACATAGCGTCGTCAGTATGTTTCAATCGATTCATAACCGTGGATAAGACATAGGTCCATAGCTTCATATCTGAGACAAAGGAACACTCAAAACAAAGGACTGAAAGGGGAGAATCAACTCAAAATAAGATGAAAACAGTTCCATCTGTATGGAAAGTCATGACGTTAGTTTTTGGGATGCTCGTGGGATAATTTTTATTGATTATCTTAAAAAAGAAGAAAAAAAAAACAATCAATATGCGAACATATTATAAATTATTTGGCTAAAAATAACGTGTTTAATCAATATATTGAACCAGTTTATACATCCGCCAAAAACAATGAGTGAAAGTTCGAATTATTTCCTTGAGATTTGAAAAAAAGTAGTCTAAAATTGGCATGGCTTAGGGTTGAAAATGCATTGTTTGACTTTGGAAGGCGTTCATCGAATTGCATCCATGTTTACTATGGACCAGTTGCTCCATCACCATATTGTTAATTTAGCTTCAGCGCTCCGTCGAATGAAATAACCCATCGTGAAAACAATTTCGAAAAGGTTAATTAATATTGTAAAACCATCATTACATTGCGTCCAAGCCATTGTTTCCAAGCTGGAAAGCAATCATCGACGCCGGGAAAAATTCAAATCATTACCTGGCGCCCCCCGATTCGTTCCATCGACATTTCCCGAACAACGACGCTTTAATCACGAAACGACAAACGTCCATTGTGTTATGTTGTTAAATTAAAATGACTTTGTAATTCCTGCAAAGCGTCCAGATCAACAATGCATTAACTGTTTGTAATTTTAATGCAATATTGATGCGGTCCAATATTCCGTATTGTGGGCACTCATTATGTTTTCAGGCGGAAAAACGATTGCCATTATTTAAACGCAATCAAAATTTGCGATTTTCCCGCTGATGAGAGTCGATCATTCAAGCTTATAATTCGAAACCAAAAATAAACTACTTCGCATTAAATAATAGCACTCCGTACCCATTTGTATAAAAGCTCATAATGTGTTTTGATAAGCTGATGATATGCTTAAATTAAGCTCTATAGAACAATTTGATCATATATTAACAGGAAATGTTCTTGAAAAATGCAAATTTTTATCATGCCTTTATCATATATTTAAAATCATACTACAGCCAGATTATTTTGCATGATTTCAGTTTCATCTTGTAGATTTGCCAGATTTTAATTCCTATTGACATTTCTTGGCAACTCTATAAGAACTCTCATTTACGAATTTATGAGTAAAGGCCAAGCAAAATTGAATATCTAGTAACTATGTTAACACATTCCAGTCCGCTATATTTAGCGTAAAATCTCACTTGGAATCCGCGTGAATTTTGAATCATTATAAAATAATACTTTAATTGACAATAGAACCTATGATGCGCGTATTAGATTGAAAAAATAATTTAAAAAATGTACAAAAGTGTATAAAAAAATTGTATATAATTTGAACAATAATATTGATATTCTCATAATTAACGCTTATGTGAATCATAAAATAGAGGTTTCGGGGTCATCTTCTTCTAATATATAAAAATGAATTGGGTTTTGTTCATGTGAAATGCGATGCCATACCGTTCATCGAATTGCAATAAAACTTCGTCCACTTATTGCTAAGGATTTCGCGAGTAATATAGGCATAGTAATATAGAAAAATCAATGTCTGTTTGTCCGTATTTAATGCGCTGCCATACCGTTCATTTGATTGCGATAAAACTTTGCCGACTTATTGTTTGCACTTTCTCAAATAATATAGGTACAGTTCAATTAACTTACAGTAGATCTCATATATAAAAATCAATGTTTGTATGTTTCTTCATATTTATTAAAATAAACAGAATAAAATAAATATCATTATTTCCATCATTCCCAATCAAACAAGTTAAATCTTACAAATTTCAAACGATATTTTTAGAATAATTCTGTGGCAATAACGTACCAGCTAGTTAATCATAAAATAAATATTGTAGAATTCGACAATTACACGTATTATATGGAACGAAAATCATGGAGTGCACATATTGAAATTACTTAATTTCATAGAAATTATTCTTGCACATTGAATGCGAAGATTAGTGAATCGGAGATAGAGATCTTGTTCTGTAAAGGTACCCCTACACGTCTAAATTTTCCCAAATATCGTGAAAAGCGATCTATAGCACTTCATTTTCAATGTTGTGCTTCTGTTTCTATTATGTATATTGTGTATTATATAATAAAATAGGCTACTGGTATACTAGTCGCTTTATGCTACGTATAGACACATATATACACAATAGAGGAGGCGAGGCGCATGCGCGAAACGTATCTAATATATTTGCGATAGATATGGAGAGACTATAAATATTTTGTCCTGTCTTTTAATGTAACTGCCTCTTGATGTTTCACTTTTCGTGACGGTAATTTACTCTACCAAAGTATAGAATTTTCACTTAAAACAACCAAATCAATTCTTTATTTAAACGTTAAATTTACGATATTTTTTAATATTTGGTCCCCTTAGAATTAAATTTCTGAATATGTTTAACGAACATAAAGAATCACTTGTATTTCTATAACGGAATACACATTAATTATTAACAGATAATGACAAAATAAACATTAAAATTATAATGGAAAAATGGCCAAATATTGAGTGCTATCAATAGTGTTAAGATTCATTTTATTGATATACAAATTTCACTCATGCTGCGCGGTCCTGAGAGAAAAGTGAAGTGGTGGACACACGAAAGTGCATATATATTTAACTCAATTTAAAGTAAAATCACTAATCACATGTTTTAACCACAAAACAAGCGTTTTTGCACGAACGGGCCTGAAAAAGCGCCGCGCGAACACGCGTTTTTAAGTGAGCGGACCGGAATGTCTTAATCTATTTACGTACAAAATTCGTTTAATTTGGATAATTTTCAATTAGGATGTTATTCAATATGAGAACTTAATTTTAAATATTAACATCGAAATATGTATAAGAGCTAATTTACACTTCATTAGAACTATGATTGTATGGTTTAATTGACCGAAATATTTTGTATAAATAATTATTATACTGAGGCATCCAAATGTAACGCTAAGATGTTAATACTGTATAATGATTATACAAAACATTTTTTTTTTAAATAATATAAATCATTTTATTATAGTAGAGGGTAGTACAATTTTATTTGATGAATTTTACAAATTCAATGTTAGTGGTTTGCTGGTTGCTATGGTTTTCAATGAGCACGTTAAACACATTTGCAGAGCTCCAGAATTTCACCTATAATTACAGAGCCAGCGCTAAAAACAAATTAGACAGCTTATTGCGTTCACGGGATCGGTTTAATGCAGTCCTTTTTCAAATTTAACATGATGCAGTAGAGTGGATGCTGTTTTTACGGTCGATCGGCGCGATTTAGCCGGTTTTCAATGTTGTTATTCATTTTCACACTCAAAGGGGCAATCTATGGGGTGTGAATCGACAGGGTGAAATTTCACAGCGGGCCCGGAAAATTTCGAACGGTGGGCAAACCTCCCGGTTCCTCCGAGTTTGTAAACAAGCCATCAGCATACAAATTGATTAATTTGCCTAAATTAGCATAAATATGTTGATAGGGCAATGTCACCCGCTGTGCCGGGCGGAAAACCGGGCGTAAACCGGACAAAAGTCCCGTCCCTGGATTAGCACCGCCAAATCGGCGTTTTATTCAATATTTACACAAGGCACGGGAAATATGAATCAGAAAAGGAACGACGTAGCAATGCCTTCTTTTCCGCTCATTCGAATCGTATAAACATTTGCCGAAATAAATTTGTATGGGATAGAGAGTAAATCGGGATGAAATACGACAATTCGATGCTAAATTATGGCACGAATTCGCGGGATTTCCGTATTTTATTGGACGTTGTTAGAATTGATGATGTGTATTTTTTGAACAAATTGTCATCATCAATTACGTTTGAATCTTGAGCTTCAATATTGTCGATTTTTGGGAGCAAAATGAGATTCAAGCCATTAGTCATCATAATAAATCACTTTTGTATTAAATTCTAGATTCATATTTAAATTTACTGTGTTCATAATTTGGGAGGACAGAAGTTTTCATGTTTCTCATTAATCGTTTGAATAACGAAAATAGAGATCACCTAGTCCAATAGTATAAATAGCACCTTAATCCGTTGATGAGGAATCCCGCATATGCTGCGTAAGAGTATATTTGCACATTGAAGTGCGGAATTTAGTGAATCGGAAACAGAGGCGAAGAGAGTATCTTGTGTCATCATCATACACTTGTACATCGATGGCAAGTCGTGCTGTAAAGACACCCCTACACGTTTTAATATTCTCAAATATTACAAAAAGCTATCCATAGCACTTCATTTTTAATGTCGCGCTTCCATTTCAAATACAATGTTATTATTTATTAAAAAAAATTCAAACATACCAGATAGGGAGTTATAACATCAATTATCACCAGATGACGACGAAATAAATATTAAAATTATAATGGAATATGTCTATTTCGACATCTATTTCGACAACCCTGACACTTAGGACATTGTGCCTATGTGTGAAACGTAGCAAAAGACCCCCGTTTATCGATTATCAGGTTTCAATAAATGCATTATTTTATATTAATACTGATGACACACATTGGTGTATTGTTTGTATTTACGCGAAGAAATAAACGAATATTGTATGCTATCGACAGTATAACGGTTCATTTATTAATGTACAAGCTTCATTCACGCTGCGCGGCCTGCAGCAGTGGTTTTGTATGGATGATAAGTGGTGGACATACAAATATGCCATCTATATTTGACTCAGATAAAAATTAACTCATTGTCTTTTCGACCAACTGTCGATTGGAGTTTCATTTTTCGTGACGTTCAAGGCAATTTTCCCTACTGCGCCTGTAAAAGGTTCACGTTAAAAAGACGTAACATTTTATTATATATGTTTTTGATGGATATATTCATACGTCGAATCCAAATCTCAAAATGAACATATTAACAACATTTCAAATTAATCTACATATGTCATTTTCTACATTTATTTAATGGATCTATGAATTGAGAACTACACAATATGCTAAATTTTCATATAATAATTCCTATTTTATTATCATTCCATATAAAAGAATTTTGAAAAAAATGACGTAAATCAAATGGCAACGAAACAGATTTGTAACAAAAAATCATTTTTATTATATTTTGAATCGTCATTACATTATTTAAATTAGATGTGCAAATCAAATGATTTATTAATTCATTTATCCTTTTAAAAAATCAGGAAGTTTAGATAGATTTTATTATATAGACTTATGTTTCAAGTTTAATTTCTTTCATTTCAAGAAAAATGTTTAACTTGAAATGAAAATGGTTCAACTTGAAATGAAAAAGTTTTACTTGAAGTAAAAAAAAAAACATCAAAAATACTTTTATTTAATTTTATAATTATTAATAAAAATAATAGGAAAAATAATAGCACCATCATTTTTTTTTTTAATCAACAAACTTTCTGCTGAGACACGAACTAAAACTCGCAAAATTCCCGATTTCCCGACAAATTATTTTTTTCCGTCGCTGCAGATGAATACTTACATACTATAATACTTTGATGTGATTCGTAATTATATTAAGGAAGAATACAAAAAATTTGAGCCCCGTATCTATTATATTTCATATCAATATTCCCATTATTAGAGTCGAGGTGTAGTAAATACATCACCGGTAGGGAAAAGTTAATATAACAATTTGAAAAACGTAAATATACTGTATATATATGTATATATAGATTGGACAGCTACTGGCCTTAGGCGTCGCCTAAGCTCGCCAATCAGTAATTACGCCACTGTTTCCAAGCGTCAAAATTTTGGCAGGAATGTCTCGATTTAGTAGCCTTCATCGTGCTGGTGAGGTGTACGATAAAAATTTCAATCTCGATTTTTTCTGGACTACGTTTACTTATCTCGGGATTCATGAGCATTTAAAACTGTCCGGGATTGGATTCCCTAATTGGGAACTCTTTCTGTCTAAATGATTAAAAATAACCAGATAATAAGACCAGCCATCTTTATATCGACATCCAACCTAAATATATTTTATCTCTTTACAATACAATAGCAAACGTATCTCAGAGCTTTCATTTGAATTTGTATTAATTTACAATTCAAGGGGCTTTTCAAATACGGCTCTCACTACAATATTGCATGACACCATTTTGATACGTCATACCATTATGAGTGAATGGGAAAGTAAAACAGGATTTAATCTCATCATCATCACACGTGTCGCATAAGGAAGCTAACGGCTCCCGTGGGTCTCTCTGAGCTTTGACCTGATGTTGTTTATAATAATTGAAGTCTCGCCCGTTTGAGAAACCCTCTTAGTTAGGACCATTAAAACAAAAACATTTTACTATCTCGGAACAACTATACGCGGGCATTCATTGCGAATTTGTGCGAGATTTAATTGAAACTAGGCCTTTATTAACTTTCCACTTCCGCCTCGGATAGTTATTCACAATTATGAAGACAGAGGAAAATGAAGAAAGATGGAGGTTCAAAATTATTAAGCAAAGTGGATGCATGAATAAGCACAACATGTATAACATCCAACATTATGACAATCGACCGTACACTATTAATTCAAACCAAAAATAACTATTTCAACGGAAAAGCTACAAATATTCCAAATGAAAAAGTAATGCGATTTTTCGTATTATCCATTTCTGCCATGAGAAATTCATACCCGATTTAACCCAAGTCCGTCCGACAGATGCCGTATACCTCGGTACAGTAGACAGTTGAATTAAATTCAGCAACAAGAGGGATATCCTGGACTTAATCCAAGGAAATTTTCCCAAGTGGCATTGGAATCAATCGAGGGAAACTTGGGTTATCGTAAGACAGGAAACTGAAGCGGCCACGGTCTTATATCTGCACCGTAGATTTACCAGACATCATAAAATAATTGAACGCAGCCTTCTGAGTAAATATCATTTAATGGACGTGAATAATGTACTGAGATATCGTATAAATACAATTGGACTGAAACAAATATATTTTCATTAATTTTGCTCGCATTTGGGTTTTAAGCTTGCACGTTCGGGATGCGCGCGCAGAATCAAAACTTCATTTCACCAGACCCATATGCGCCAACACGGTGCATCCATACAATATTTTATTATATCTATATTATTTCCGCAAGTATTAACAGTAAATTGACAAAGTTTTATCGCAATCGGATGAACGGTATGGCAGCACATTAAATACGGACAAACAAACATTGATTTTTATATATAAGACTATGCTTATGTTACTTGCGTGAATCTTTAACAATAAGTAAATGAAGTTTTATCACAATTTGATGAACGATATGGCAGCGCATTACGTATGAACAAATATATATTAATTTATATATATAAAATATGTAAATATTCTATCACGAAGGGATAAAAATGAAATTAAACAAGGATTCATCGGATACATTCAATTGAAATCCTAAAAAATATGCCTTTTCTCATTTATCACGAAGCTAACCTTAACCATACTCTAAGAAGAGGGTCTTTCTGAAGATGGCTTAACGTCATCTGGAAGTATGAAAGAAACGTATTTTTTACCCGTAGATGAGTAATTCCGCACATGCGCGTACTTGAGTGATACAAAAAGAGCATTCTCGCACAATGAGCGCGGATATTAATGAATCAGAGACAGAGACGGAGAGAGTGTCTTGCGTCTCATCATACAATCGTACATCAAAGACAAGGTCCTGTTGTAAAGGTACCCTTACACGTTCAAATATTGCTGAAAAGGGATCTAAACGATTTACGATCTCTTTTATTATTTTGTCACGTTAGAATCATAATAAATAGTAAGAAGCCACATAAATCAATTATTTATTAAATCCGTAAAATACGGTACTTAAATCTCGACTTGGTAACAAAAGTTATTCCATTTGAAATGCTATTATGAGACCCAACAATATCAACAGTGTTAAGGTTCATTTATTGACATACAAGCTTTATTTACGCTGTGCGATCCTGAGAGAAAAGTGGATTTGTTTGGATGATAAGTGATGGATAATATATATGATGTGATCGGAAAAGAATTATGATAGTATTTGGCCTCGCGTGCGGTTGAGGCGATGATATGACATAACTACGCCAATTTTTAAGTCCTGGCAAAAATAAAATGATGTTATTAATTTTTATCTATTGTTTATAACTTGATTAAATTAAACCTCACTGGACCACTGCATCTTTTAAGTCTGATTTAATATTCCCGACCGACCAAATCCCATCGGAAGCCTTTTATCTAATTATCATATCCATTGATGCTAGTCCTTATCTAAGGCACACCTCCGAAGGATTGTCCGGAACATTAACATACTTGTCGCATTATTCAAAAGCACCTTAATAAAATTTAATGCTAAATGGTGCTTTTATGGTCTAAAATTAAAATAAAATAGTATGATTGCATGTTCGTGTTGAAATGGTGAACATGTTTTAATACAAAATCGATATTAGCTGGCATAATGAATAACTCAGTAGGATCAAATAATACATCTAGTGGATAAACGCGAAAGACTCGAATAACACAACTTCATAAGAAGAAATGAACCTCCGCTAATAAATATCATTAGCCCTACGCCCTTCTGTAGTAATTCTATCCCATGTATTCTATGGACCCCTTCAAATATCTTCTTCACGTTTATCGTCCACTGCCAAATAAAAATCTCAAGGATCGTCGAGGATAAACAAAGGATGATCGTAAATACAAAGCTTGCAAAAAACGTGGTCGAGAAAATTGCATTTTAACTCGGTTTCTAGTGGCGGGGCGTATCACTTTGGTTAAAATATAATGGGACCCTGTATCATCTTCACTCGATGTATTTCATTGCCGGGGAATTTTAATTAGGCTCTTTTTATTGTTGCTTTGATGAGAAGATAAAGAGGGAGAGGAAGAAGCACACTCTTCAGCAGCGAGCCAGGAATTCTCACAATAGAAAAATAATCTCTTAAGGAAAGACTTAAGCTACCTCCGTGGAGAATTGCGGGCACCGTAAGAATGTACATTATATCATTGATTGCCCCTTAGATATAGCTTACGAAGTTGGGCTCTTGCCTTCTTTTTTCCAGGAGAAAATACGAGGTCGTTGGATATTTTTATTCAACTTTCAGCCAAGTTACGGCCAATAGGGCTGCCACTTTTGGCAAGGTTCCATTTCGATACCAGATGGTCGCCGATCGACATCTTCTTTATCATTCAATCGCAGGAAAATTTATTGGTGCATATTAAAGCGCATTTTTATTATTGAAATTCGTAAAAATAAATACTGACGCTTTTGCAAACCAATGAAATTTATGTTAATATTGAACGCATGCAGTGGTGTACACATGAGTTACATAAAAAATCCGTTCCGTATAAACTATAATGTGGAAGAAAATACTGTACAAAATTACAAACCTGTTAGTTTCGGATTTTCTATTTTTAACCCCTTAAAGAGGTAAAACACAGAGTTGTGTACGAATTCCAGTGATTCAGAAAGGGAATTCTTACACGTTGAGCTCAGAGACAGACAGAGATGAAGAGTATCTTGCGTACATCGTACGATTGTATAGATCGTTAACCCAAATTTATCGACTAATAATGATGTGTAAATGATATAATGAATCGATTTCTATTATATTGTTTATGTTAACGCGAGCAAATGATCGGATATTGTGTGCCCTCGGCTGTGTTTGTTTATTTATATACAAGCTTCATACACGCTGCGACGGTCCTGACAGATAAGTAGATTTGTACGGATGATAAATGGCGGACATACAAATATAGCATTTAAGTTTATGATTATTTAAAATTAGATTACTACTCAAAGGATCAAGAATATTTTTTTATAAAAGAGTGGTGGCACTCAGATGATGACACCACCTTCGACTTCCCATGAGGTGTCATCATATCAGCGGTGAATTATCAAAACAGCGGCAAATTGTCAAAGGGTGACAGGTTTTCAAAAAGAGACCCCCTCCCCCCGGCGGTAATTATCAAAACAAATTATTACTAAACGCAGAATTTTGCAACACAACAGAAGACATTAAGCCGGGATGAAAAATAAACTGGTGTTGTAAAGATTGTTCAATATATTATTGATCACCTGCGATACCTGCCTCATTTCAACCTCTATCACTGAACGAATGAAGTTCTAAACGTTTTCCGTCGTTCATCGTAGCCGACTCGTTGGTCAGGACCATCGTCTACGGATTGCGCCGCAATCGATCGAGATCGATCATGCGTCGCGTTGGGATGCTGTCAATTACGAGTTACGAACAACGTGACCCTCGAGTTGCAACGACCAAGATACACGCTGCAAAACATATTCATATTAATCCTATTGGTTTCCTATTTGATTTAAAATTTAAAAATCGCCATACGATTGAATGAACCAACAATGTTATGATTCTATCAGTTATAGCTCAATATCAGCGGCGTGCGGTCAACGGATGCTCACACTCACAAATCACCGCCCGCTAAATACAACTGCCGGCACCCGCATCAACTACTCTAACTATGTAAACATGCAAGTATATCGTGGTTCATTTACTATTTCCATGTAGTAACGCTGTTAACAGCGACATCTTCCATCTCTTTTCAAGTGCAATGTCTTATTTTAACAGCACCATCTCTGGTGGCCCTACCGAGTCATTGCACTTGCTACCGACGGATCGCTTTTTGCGCGTGCACCGTTGCCGGTTGGGTATGTTAGCCTTGGTTGCGGGAGGACGTCCTTCCTGCAGCCAGATCTTTCTCTCTCTCGTGTGGAATTTTCACAGCAAAGGGGATTTTCAACACGCTCACTCTAGTAGCCCGCTGTGTAAACATTCCCAAATGAAATTAAATAAATCCAAATAGCATCTATATGTAACACATTGTATTTTTTAAATTCTTTAGGGCGATGTTGGATATACATATTATACTTTTTTTTATATGCGGTGTTTTAAGCCTCATAGTGTATACGCATGAAATTAAAATTTCACAATCTAATATGGTTTTCATTAATTTCCGAAACACGAGAAACGGCCCTCATGGAGGCTTTGCGGCTCAGTTGTATTCGAGATTTTTTGTTTCTTTTTTGTAATTGAAAAGAGTGGCAACCCTTCACCGCAGCCTCTTGGCCAAAGCCTCCGAGGGCCCCCGCGGGAATAATTACGTGATTTATGCGGGCAATTTATTCGTAACCCTGCCGGGGGCCGACACCCCCCGACACCCCAAAAACACGGTAAAATGATTTACCGCCCGAATTATTGCTTAACGATAGCATATTTTTATGTGTGCTCTTATCTGCGGCCTTAATTGATGCTTTTATTATAAGCACTATCGGGTCCCGGGACAAAGTGTCTCGGAGCGGGGCGTCCCGGGCGGGGCGAATTCGAAAGTGAAATATGCACGAAAATTACTATTTCATTCGGATCCATTATTTTGGATGGGGAATTCGTCGTCTGTTCCATAATAGATTGTTTGAAATGACGGAAAATACGGCTGATGAAAAAAGCATCGTACGCTGGCGCTCGGAGCTTTAAGCTCTTTAGGACTACAAAGATAACTTTTGTAGTGGAGCTTTGACGCAAAAATGTTTTTCATATTTGTTGCCTGTGAACGATTGATCGTAAAAGCTTTTCGGTCCTGTTTGAAAGGTTTCATTTTTTAAAAAGTATACATGGTTCATCAGGGCCGTATATATTCCGCGAATTCGAAATAATAAATTAAAAATATTCCATTTCATATTCTGGATACGTGCTTTAAATATTCAATAAGGGATATTCAGCCAGTAGCCTTCAAACTTCAAAATCATTTAATTATTCATCCAGGTCGTGAATTTATTTAATCATCCATAACAATTTTAAGGATTGGTTTAACTCTCATCGGATAATAGAGGCGTCGTAATTCTTGGTTCTGGTCAAATGTATAGCAATTATCAAAGGTGGAGTTTGGACTATGTGGTGAATACCCCATCAATTTGAATCCCTACTAATTGACCATTTCGACAGACAAATTTACGTATGTGGACAGAGAATCTAAAATAAATACAATGACAACATTGCTATGTACCACAGCATTTAAAGCTGATTGCTGACTAATTGTTTTAGGTGGTATTAAACATTTAGTTCCACAAAAATTAATAAATACATCAAATTTGTACCGATAAAATGTATGCTATAACATTTGATCATGTTCGACATTTTCTTGATTAATTTATTTATCTGAAAGTAATATTCCTCAGTTAATATTCCTAGATTATTCTGTGATTAAAATATAGGATAAATTCTTATATTTATGGAATGATTCTTGGGTACATAATTGATTTTATTAAAAAATATGACTCAGATGTACTCAAATACGAAAGGGTTTCAAAGAGACCCAACTATTTCGAGTCGCGAGATAGTCCGGGTGTTGAACGCATCCGTGTACCTCTCATTTTAGCCTGAAGGGTCTCAACGAGAAAAATGAGGGCGTCCGCCTTCTATAGCAATGGGGCTCCGCAGCCCCGACATGAACTCGCAGCATACGCGACGGAAATCCGTATTTTACCTCCGAAGAAGACTCCCCAGAAAGAATAGACAGTCTGTTCGTTCTGCAACCCTTAGAATCGAGTGCATGGTCCGAACAGCATAAAAAACGGCCAGCTTTAATTACCAAAAATCGATAATTAATGGCAGAAATTATTTATTTATTTAATATTTACTTTTACATTATAAAAATATTAGCTCATCAGAGCTCATTTTTTAACATGCGATAAATTAAAGTTTGCTTCCAGTACCATTTTAGGTAAAGTAAGTTTTTATTTGTATTACCCTCCTATTGCGTCCACTTGGTTTGCGGCGTCTTTTACGTAAGCAACGGATAAAATACGTAAGATCAAAGATCCCTCACGTTTTTTTTCTATAGCATGGTCCTTACCTCGATGCTATAGAAGGGTTGAACGTATTATTATTATTTTTCTATTTTGAGGTCACAAATTTACAATTTATTTATGGAAGATATCTGTAAGTTAACCCTATAGGACTGGAAATCGTGAGACAGAGACGGGTATCTTGCGTCTCATCATCAGAGCCGTAACTAGGGTATGAAGCGCCCGTGGCAAGTATCTAACTTAACGCCCCCCAACCCCCCCGGAATCCAATTTATTTTTTAAAGTTAACTAATACCATTATAAATGCAATATATTAAATTATGTTTGATATAAAGTAATATACAAAGATAGTCCCAAAAGTACCCGACCCAATGTATAGATGGCGGTTACTGTTATGAAAAAAAAATCTATGATAGAAAGTTCCTAGATACTGCGTTGCTTCTGTGAACGTACAGATCATAGAAAATGCCAAAAAAAAAACCTAAAAAAGGACGGAGTGGCCATAAGATTTTTATGCTGAATCGGTCCATTTTTCGGACCGCTAATATAACGAATGAGCGGCTCGCGATCAGATGCCATACTTGAACATAACGATAATGAATAAAAGAGGGATTAGACAACTTAACATATATTATATTAAGTAGAATGGTTGAGTAAAATAAAAACCATGCGTACCTCTCGACCCGGTCGGTTTCTGCGTTTTGCGCCCCAAGGTCAGTTGCGCCCGTGGCGGGCGCCTGCTTTGCCACACCTTAGTTACGGCCCTGCTCATCATACACTCGTGCATAGATGGCAAAGCCATGCCGTAAAGGTACCCGTACACGTCTAAACATTCTATATATGTTTTTTTTTATAGAAACTCATAATTGTAAAAAATAAATCTAATCGTATTCTAAAGAATCTTTTAACCGTTATAAAATTAATATATAATTAACGGAAATCGCTATCGCTAGATAAGCTATTAATTTTTTTCAAAAAAGATAAGACAACTTTCGTTCGTGTTGTCTTGAAAGCAGGCGTTTGTTTTGATAATTAAGATACTCGCATCATTTTTATTGTTGACCAATTTTATTATTCCTTTTTGATTGTTATGGAGTGGCGTCATTAGCCGAGTATCACTACTCCTTTGCAAAATTTACTCCTTCAGAAGTAAACTATCAGACTTGCACTGTAACCCTGTCCTTATATTTTCACAGCACATTAATAGGCAAAAATAGCTGAACAACAGATATCAGATGCCATGCAAATTGAACATTAAAAAATATTCCGAAGAAATGAATGAATATTATGTGCTATCAACAGTGTTAAGGTTCATTTATTGAACCTGGTTCATTATCAAGCTTGTTATACGCTGCGGTGGAGCTAACAAAATAGTAGATCGTAGCATGTATATCCTCCGGTTTGAAAGTGTGGGCGTTTTTTGTGATTTTCTTCTAATTGTTTTTGATATTCCATCGAATTGAACTGTTTGTGTAAAAAAGTTCGTTAAAAAAAAGTTTTCTCGGTGATTTATACGTTTTTAAGTAGAGCGTTTTAGTGCCGAAATTAAGTACCGGTGATCCGAAATTTAGAGCAATCCAGTTGAGAGTCCCTGGCATAATGAGCCTCATATATCATTCCACACATAAATATGTACGACCCTTATAAGATATATAGGTGAAAGTCAGAGGTATACAGTAAAGAAATACCTTGTGAAAAATGTAGTCCTCCACTGATTTATTTTCACTTTTCCTCCACAGCATGGGGCCTAGTCTACGCCTGTCATCTCGGATGAAATATCTGCTCAAACGTGTTTTCGCCGAAAATAAATTACATGCGTGACCCACAGACATCGTTTTTCAATGATGACATTAGTGGAGTGATTACCTCGAGGGTTGCAAATATTTTTTTGACATTCCTCCACGGTCGCCATCGTTGCACAAGTCGATACATCAAGGCGTTGTTGTGCGAGGAATTTCATAATTATACAGCCTCCGGGCATTCATATTTACATGGCCCGAGATTACATCAAAAGCTTTTTCCGCGAAAATTTATTTAAAACTCGTTTTATTCCGGCGCTCGCTTTGATCCACGTTCGCTCTATTTGCGAGCGCTTCATCCATCAACCGTATCAAAATTATTGACAGCTTTTCATAAAATGCTTTTAAGTCATTTCATTTCATACAATTTGCATATTAATAATATCATTTTCCATATAAATGAGAGAATATTACAATTTGCGAATAGGTAATATCCGTTCGAGTCCATAATTGACAGTGATGAATGCCATATAGTGTGGGCGATTATTAATTTCATAAAATATTTCACACAAACATGCTGACTTATAATATGTATAATTTGATTTTAATATAACGACTTCCAAGGAATAATTATCTAAAATAAAATCGAGAAATTTGATGTCTTTGAATTTCGGAACATCTGCCATCGCCCGCATCAATACACTACTCCGCATGCATATTTTCGAATGCCTCCTATTTTTTCCTAAGGAGGCTTTGATCATAATTATTAAACCAAATAAGAAGTGGTAATAAAAAATAAGCATGGCTGGTCTTTCTTTGAAATATTTAATTTTGACTTTAAACTTAAATAATTTCTGGCTGTCAGGCTTTTCTTACCCAAGCATGACTAAGCATTTCTAAAAACGGATGAATGCGCGAATCACATATGAATGTGAGGTGGCGAGAGT
This sequence comes from Stenopsyche tienmushanensis, assembly GCA_008973525.1. Taxonomy (NCBI): domain Eukaryota; kingdom Metazoa; phylum Arthropoda; class Insecta; order Trichoptera; family Stenopsychidae; genus Stenopsyche; species Stenopsyche tienmushanensis. The sequence continues at coordinate 1,500,853 of WACJ01000542.1, forward strand.
GCGCGACAAACTCTCCTTTGGAAGAATTTACTGTGACTGAACAAAATGGTTGACAAATACGCAGGATCAAACAAACTGATCGTTAGAATCACCTGTATATGCCAAATGCGCCAACTTTGAATTATCTGCTGAATGACCGCTGCGACGGTCCTGACAGATAAGTAGATTTGTACGGATAGGAATAAAACAAAGGGTTAGGAATAAATTTTTACAAAAGAGTGGTGGCACTCAGATGATGACACCACCTACCAAGATCTATTATTTAAATAAATACGTTGTACCGTGTACCGATTGTTCGACATATTATTGATCACCTGCGGTACCAGCCTCATTTCAACCTTTATCTCTGAACGAATTAAGTTTTTAGCGCGTTCCGCCGTTCATCGTAGCCGACTCGTTGGTCAGAACCATCGTCTATGGATTGCGCCGCAATCGATCGAGATCGATCATGCGTCGCATTGGGGTGCTCTCAATTACAAGTTCGCTTACGAACAACGCAATCCTCGACTCGCTTTTTTCGACTCGACTTTCTTAAGTCAAAAGGAGTCGAATGTTACAAAACATATTAACAATAATCCTATTGGTGGTTTGATTTAAAATTTGAAAATCAACATACGATCGAATGAAGCGACATCTTCCATCTCTCTTCATGTGCAATGTTTTAATTTAACAGCACCATCTCTGGTAGCACTACGGAGGCATTGGACCTGCATACCGATGGATCGTTTCTTGCGCGTGCACCGTTGCTGGTTGGGTAGTGACACGCAGGAGGCGGGAGTCGGGATAATCGTCGGTTAACCTTGGCTGCGGGAAGTCGTCCCTCCTGCGGCTAGCTCTCTCGTGTGGAATAAATAGTTATGTAGAGAAGAGTGCCTTTCTATTCGACTCCCGTCTATTCCCATCCATTCGTCCAATTATTATCACGGCCCGATAGAAGAACGGACCCATGCGCTAGCACGGCCATCCCGACGAGCAATTGGGGGCGGGGAACCACCTGGGGACTCTGACTTTTTTTTAAATTACTTTAATAAATCCCTTTTATGTGACCATTGCCATCCATTTTGACATGGTTTTTATGGCGTATATATATTTTTATAAATGTGGTCGCCAATCGCACCCCCTGCAACAATCTTGCTTGGGTCAATCATTCAAAAGCAGTAAAAAAAGATAAAAAAAACCATCCCTGGTTCAAAATTTTGTATTGAGAATCTAAAATTTGAAAAAGCATTAGAGTCATTGGATGCAGTCCCATAACCGCATCCGGCACTGGGGCGCATGTTTCCAAATGGGTGGCCTACCAGAGTCCGTTTACTATCGGTTCGTAGAAGAGGTCCACATAGGATGGAAACAAAGATCAAGAGAATGCGACTGTTGGCTACATGTCTTTATTATTCCACCAAAATAAAGACTACGACTAGGAGATCGATGAAGTCAACCGCGAGAAGATCAAACTTTTCCGCGGCCAAGACGAGTGGTCGGATCCCAAGACTTAACTGGTTCCGATTGTTATGAACAATGTCTCAAAACTCTTCAGAGCTTTACTACTCTGTGCTAAAGGTGATATCACTATCATTAACAGCCTGCTGCACACAGAGAAGAATGACTGCAGCGACTTATCTCTTTTGTTAGATACTACAAATGACGATTCGATTTTTCTGGAATCATCATCCGGTGGTTACTATAGCGTAAGATCTCCAGTGGCAAAAATATCCAAATTTCGCCGATTTTATTTATTTACAGACTAACATGGCAAATGAGAATAATTCGATGACTTATCCACTTATGCACTGTATGACGATTGAATTTTTGATATTGATATTATGTCTTGGCCCGATGGAAGTTTCTTTGAGCAAATTGAGTTTATTTCATTGAATAAAAGTAATCGCTTGGCTGCTGGGGGCGTTCATAAATTCAAACGGCCATAAAACTTGCAAACTTGCCCAACTTCTCCCATTATATGGAGCTGCATTCAATTCTTTCAAATCCGCATATATCTTGTATAAATGGGGGCCTTGCCGCTCTTATACGAAGAACTTGTATACAAATAGTACTTAATTAACGGCACTATCCCATCTTGCTGTTATAAAGCGGAACAAATTTGAAGTATGGAGCATCAAAACTTTTCGAAATTCACAAAGGAGAAAAAATGTTAAATTAAACAGTATCTGCCTTCCAAGAGACGAGTCTCACAGAGCTAATTATAAATATTAAATGAGCATCCTCGCAGCGGAAAATTTGAGGCTGTTCTTTTAAATTCGAGAAGTTCACACTTTGAGGAATGCAAGTTACAAAGTATGACGATGGAATATTGTAAAGAAGTGAAAATTTCTCCACGGGACGTCGGAGATAAACACTTTCTGGAAAGTTTCTCTTAAAGGCAGTCATCTTCCGGCAAAAAGGATACATTGTATCTTTGCGAATCGAGAACGACCTGTTGCTTGCATTCTGATCTGCCTCGGAATATCTTTCGATTAACACCCGGATAAAAGATCGAAGTCATGAAGTATTTTATGACCGAGAGAATATTCATAATTGCGAACTCCTTCGGAGACATTCGCAAAGTTTAACGATGTCTTTCGCCGTTTTAAGTCTCTCGAACTTGTTCAATGTTGAATGCATATATCCAATTTAAATTGTACATTTTTACCCCCGTTCCATCCGCATCGGCGTCGATAATTATTGTAATATCGGGGAAAAATCGAGTACAATCGAACTCCCGAATGTAGTTTGGCGTTGTGAATTTTCCACGCATAAATTCGCGGAATTTCATTAATATAATAAAATTTGATGCTTCACGTCGTACATTTTGTTTGAGTAAATATCTCGTTGAATGCCGTACATTTTTTTGACAGAATGGGGTTGATATACGTATCACTCAGGCTTTATATAATCACGTGTGGTTAATGAATAGAGCCGTTGTGAAACAAAGTACCGCAAATTCAAAATGAGGGCCTGAAAATTTTCAAAGCAATTAATAAAGTTTTTAGCAACCCTCTTATTGGTTACTATTATTATTTTTAATACGTAGAAAATATAATATAACCATGCATGGAAATATTGCGTATAAGAATAGATTTACATTTTCCATTCCATTTTTATGATATCTGGGTTTATGTTCCCATCGTTGCATAACTTTTATTCTAAGCTGTATTGTTAAATTCTCAAATTTTATGATTTATTAAAAACGTACATATAAACCTCTACATACGCTCGATATTGAAATAATGAATCATAAAAACACCCATTTCTACAAACGCTAATGTTTGTTTCAGTCGGTGTTATACAATGTAAACAAAGAAAAACCTATCAAGCATTCAACGTTGAGGTCGTTAATAATTTTTTTTAAACCTGAATAATTGTAAGTACTGATATTAAAATAAAATCTATAAATATGCTTTTCTGTATATAAGCAGTTTGCGCTAATTATTGTTAAATAAACGATGTCTATTTTATATACGAGATGGCTAGGGCTTCAGTAAACATGGCTAAAGTTGTAACGCAGGAATATGATGTATTGAAACTTTCAAAACAGATCTCCTTGGACGACAAGCTCTTCAACCCAATTATTGTATTTATCTCCTGCGGCAACTACCTCATTTCGAACTCACATCACTGAATGAATTAAGTCCTAAACGTGTTCCGCCGTTCATCATAACCAACTTGTTAGTCAGGACCATCGTTTATAGATTACGCCGCAATCGATCATACATTATACACGCAGGGCTCTTTTATCTAAGCAGCCATAACAGAGTTGTAGTTTTGTAGTTATAATACATTTAAATAATATTTATTTATACACTTAAACCTTTTTTTGTGCGGTAAAAAAAAATATGACTTACATAGAAAAAGTGAAGATTCATCCCATAGATTTTAAAAAGCGCATAACTAGAGATATACTAATTATTTTAATTACAAACTATCATCGCTTTATGATAATTTTTGTTGCGATTTTCGATTTGACTCAAAATCGCTTTCTAATTTTTAAGTAATTTTTTGCCCTTATTTGTCAGTTTTACTTTTTTTTAAATAGTTAAATAAATTTTGACATAAATCTGGTAGGAATAATAGAGGGCTATGTAGAAAAAAATCGTACCCAGTTTGTACCAAAATAAAAGGCGTGATCTTAATTCAGCGATAGCACATGACAATATAATTTACACAGTCCAAAATTATATTTTTATTCCAAATTTCGGTTAGTGTTGATGATTTATTTTCTATTTTATCCAAAATATCTGGATACGCACTCTTTATAAAATTAAAAAAATGCTTTTAAAAATACCGCATAACTTTAACGAAATCGCACAAAAAAAAGTCGCACAAAAAGAGGTTTTAGCCCGGCCACCGGAAATTCTTTCCGCTATTTTCGTTTGTCCTGGGCCTTCCCACTCCAATTTCCCAGGCCGGGACGTACGGCGTCTTTATTGGTCTGATCAGCCCAGCATAGCCGAGGTCTTCCGATGCGTCTACTACCATTCGGCCTCGAGTCAAAAATGGTTCGAGGGACTATATTAGTCGGCATCCATGCCACATGCCTTGCCCACTGGAGACGGCAGGTGCTGACGAAACTTGTTATGCCTTGCCGTACACGTCCATGACCTCACGATTTGACTTATTGACTTCGGAGTCAGAGGTCTCGTCTCGGAGGGGTCCGAAAATTTTTGGGTCGGAAAATCGTAGGTGTAACTATATCCCAGAATCCAAAAGACAATCCAAAAAGATCAGGCGCTGGAAATTTTTGACACTGGCATACAAAAGCTAGTGCCCCGACTACAGAAATGTCTTCTATTAGGTTGTCCCACAAGTTTCTTTCGCAAATGAACACAGATCTGATCATAGCCATGGTTGAAGAAAATCCGCGATTTACTGTTCGCGAAATAGCTAATAAGTTAGAAATTCCACGAACATCTGTCCATAATCATCTGACAAAATTGGGTTACATCAATCGTTGAGATGTGTGGTTTCCTCATGAACTGACTGACTCAAATAAACTTCAACGTATTTCAACATGCGATCTTCTTCTCCAACGACATAATTGCCAACCTTTTTTTTTAATAGACTCGTCACTGGAGATGAAAGTTGGATACTCTATGAGAATATCCAACGTAAACGGTCTTGGACCGAGGGTACAGACGCTTTAACTGTAGCTAAATCAGGCCTACATCCAAAAAAAGTTTTGCTATGCATTTGATGGGACTGGAAGGGGGTAGTTTATTATGAGCTACTTCAGCAAGGGGAAACGATCAATTCAACGAAATATTGTGTTCAACTAGACAATCTAAAGGATGCAATTGCCAGAAAACGGCCAGAATTAGCGACCAGACGAGGCGTTGTTTTTCATCACGATAACACCAGGCCTCATGTGATTATTATTTAATTCTTTCATTAAAAAATTCTTTGCGTGGTAAAAATTTTAATTCAAAAAGTGATATAAAGATGTACCTTGATCAATATTTTGACAACAAACCTGGGAAATTTTGGCAAGAAAGCATTATAAGGCTTCTGGAGAGATGGAGAAATGTTATAGAACACAATGAATCATAATATTATTCAATAAATTTTGATATAATACAAATTATTGTTTATTTTTTCTTAATATGAAAACGAAAGAAACTTATGGGACACCATAATATTTCGTAGTGAAAATAGTGCATGCGTGGCGTCTTTGCTAATATTTAGCTACATAATTTGTTATCCTATTTTTCAGCAAATAAACAAGAAATTAAAATTGATAATGTAACAAGATTTTTCTTTGTTTGCTGTGCTTTAATATCGATAATGTGTCAATGATAACCATATCGATAAAACTTCGCATCAAAATCATATGAACGTAATCAAAAGTTTGCTCCGTTTTGATATTTGTTCATGGAATTATTTATTATTCAAATCATCACTCTTGTTTACCCAACAAGCTTCTACGGCGTGAGCTGCTCTCGGCCTCGTTTTAAACATTGTTGCTCAGAAATCTGATAATATTAAATACGTCTTTAGCTCGACGAAAGTACAGAATGAATTTTCCCAGAAGTTGGGCTTTGCCAGTTTGCGGCTATATTTATATGATAAATATATACTCGCACATTAATATGTGCGTATATGTTGTACTTTGTAGAAAGTTACACGCACATTCATTAGTGAAAGCCTACATTTTAGCAAGATCGATCACCCTCAAAGGGTGCCGAAGATAGCAAGAAGTTGTTCTTGTAACAAGTAACATTCGGCAATGTGTTACAGTGTCAACAGGATGACGTATGGGGCCCCTCAACTAAGATCTACTAAAAACGTGCCAAATACTCGATATTATTGTTTTTTGGACGACCAATCAAATTAATGTCCTTAATGAGGTATCCAGAATATTCCAGTTTTCAACAGCAATATATAAAATTCCATGTATTTAAGTGTTATATTAATTCAATACACTTTTCTCTCAGGACTAGGGAATCCAATCCCTGGATCCCGGACAGTTTTAGGTGCTCATGAATCCCGGGATTAGCAAACGTAATCCCGAAAAATTCGAGATTGAAATTTTTATTTAACAGAAATCGTATACCTCACCAGCACGATGAAGGCTACTAAATCGAGACATTCCCGCCGAAATCTGGACGCTTGGAAACAGTGGCATAACTACTTATTGGCAAACTTAGGCGACGCCTAGGGGCAGTAATTCTTTAATCTATGTATACATATTTACAGTACATATATGTTTTTCAAATTGTTATATTAACCTCTCTCTACCGGTGATGTATTTACTACACCTCGACTCTATTAATGGGAATATCGATATGAAATATAATAGATACGGGGTTCAAAATTTTTGTAATCCTTCATAATATAATTAGGAATCACATCAAAGTATTATAGTATATAAGTATTCATCTACAGCGACGCAAATAAATAATTGGTCGGGAAATCGTGTCTCAGCAGAAAGGAATTTTATCAGTCACATTGATGGTTTTATACGAAAATGGAGGCTCAAGCGGTCATCAACTCGAACTAGCATTTAAATAGTTGTATTTTTATCTTTTCTTAGATAAATAAAATTATTTTGCCTTCAAGTGATTTTTATATTAAACAATTTATTAGTAATTTTTGATCAAATGTATCAATTTAATTTCTTAAACTATTGAAAATTCCGATCCTGGGATCCCGGGACTGATCCCAGGATGGTCTAATGCAATCCCGAAATCCCGAGATCGAAATTTTGGCTCGGAATTGGATTCCCTACTCAGGACCGCGCAATGTGTGTGAAGCCTGTATATCAGTAAATGAACCTTAACACTGTCGATAGCATAATATATTCGTTCATTTCTTCGCGTAAACATAAACAATACACACGTGTGTCTTCAGTTTTAGTAACAAAATAATGCGTTTGTTGAACTTTGAAGTTGAAATTTAAACTGATCGATACAAGAGCGTTTCAAATAAAATCACTTATCTTACCGTTAGACGTATAGGGGTACCTTTACAGCACGAAATTGCCATTGATGTGCGAGTGTATGATAAGATGCAAGACACTCTTTCCGTATTTCTCTCGAGAATGTTCGAGAATGCTCTTTCTGTTCGCAGCATATGCGGGATTCCTCATCAACGGTTAAATTTATATTCGAGCACAAAAATCAATAATTGCCTTAAACACAGATTATAAGACTCATACTTACGGACAATCGTCTTTTAACAAATATCCAAAGCTTTTCAATGCATTAATCCAGCTCATTGGTTCGCTCATGTTCCGAACAAACAAAATGTTCTTTTATCGCTTCGCGATCAACAGGGCCGCTTCTCGGAAAATCGGGCCCGTGCGAAAAATTGCGTTTAATTGATGCGTCTTAAAATTATTGCGCCCGGGGCATTTGCGCCCTCCACTTCTAATGTATTTGCGCACATTTTCCGTTCGAACCCATTTATATTTGGCTTTCGCCAGGGCCTTATTTTTCACCCGTAGGAAAAGCGCTTTGTCTCCGTTTGATTTTGTGGAAAATTGCAAATTCAAGGTGGAAAAACAATTTGCGCCCGGGGGGCAGAGATCTTTTGTACAAAATGCAAATAGAAAAATAGGTTTTTTTCTGGAGCGAGCGACAGGCATTAATGGAATTTCGCTGCGGAATCTTTTCTATTAATGCCGCCGAATAAGTTCAAAATTGATATTTTGATCAATATTGAAAGCGAGAAGGAAAAGCTCCCTGAACATTTTTACAAATACCTGCCGGGGGGAATTGTTTACTCGGGTCTCTTGAAAAATATGTTTTTATATCAATTTAAGGCAAATTTGGGTATCGAATAAAACATAGAATATTGAAGAGTTTTTCTTTAAGGTTTCTTCTAAGAATCAATATTGTTTTTAATTGTATTGTATTAGTTGATACGGACGGATGGCAGATATTTAACGCTATATTCGTATGTTCACCACTTATCATCCACACAAATCCATTTATCCCCCAGGAACGCGCAGCGTGACTAAAGCTTGTACATCAATAAATCAACCTTAACACAGTTGATAGCACACAATATTTGTTTGTGTACTCTATATCGTAAATCTAATGTTTGAAATAATAAATTATATAAATAATAATATTGTATTAAAATAGAAGCACGGCATTGAAAATGAAGCGCAATCGCTTTTCGCAATATTTGAGAATATTTAGACGTGTAAGGGTATCTTTATAGTAGGACCTTACCATTGATGTACGAGTGTAAAATCGTAACCGAACGCACATAAGCGTGATTACTCATCAACGGGTAAAGCCATTGCGTATCTCAAATTTAATATATTTATTAATAATTATAACTATATAAATAATAATATTGTTATAGTAAATTAAGTTTCTTATTATATTGGGTCCAAATTCAAGTTGTTGAATTTTTTTGGATTGGACGTTTGAGATATCTAGGCTATTCCTAATTTTCTGCTTTGGAATTTTTTAAATATAAATATCGTTAATAAAATTTGGATAAAAGCGTATTTTAGTGACTTATTTGCGCTTTAATAGTGGGTTGGATTATGAACTTGTAGCATGGGTGAGCCACTCCATTCCAATTCTGACACCAGTGTAACGTGGAGCGGGAGCGAATAGTAATACTTTCGTCTTTACTGTTTTCTTTATTACGACGAAAGAGAGAGATCTGGCCGTAGGAAGTACGTCTTCCCGCAGCCAAGGTTATCTGACGACTTCCACCTCCTGAACGTCAGCATTGGACCGACAACGATGCACGGGCAAGAAGATATATGTATCGTTATTTCAGAAGCAATTTATTTACAGCACTACATAAGATAAAGGTTCGAGTTCAAATCCAAATTGTGGATAAAATTTTCGCTCTTTTCAAATAAATTGATATATGAATTATTGATTTGCAAAATATATTATGATGTTAATTTAGCTTATAAATGTAATGGGAAATTACCACAAAAAAACCTTGCCCTTTTATAGAGTTTATCTTCTAATATATAAAAATGAATTGGGTTTTGTTCATGTGAAATGCGCTGCCATACCGTTTATCAGATTGCAATAAAACTTCGTCCATTTATTGCTAAGGATACCGCGAGTAACATAAGCATAATTTAATGTATAAAAATCAATGTTTGTTTGTCCGTATTTAATGCGCTGCTATACCGTTCATTCGATTGCGATAAAAATTTGCCAACTTATTTTTTGCACTTTTTTGGTGGTTATTAAATGTGAATTTTTTTAAATGGAGGCTTTCATAATCCGGGGTCAATTTGACAGTAGATTATTATTCATTAGGTGGAAGTGAGAGAAGATTAGCCATTCAAGGCGAAGATGGAAAATTTGATAAAGATAATGAATTTCCTATTATTCCGTTTTATTTCCTCATACCGGTAGTGTCCGAGTACAGGGCCGCAATCGACAATGTGCCCGTTTATACATTCAGATCAGTTCGCTTACGTTGTTTTCCGATGATTTGAAATTCAGATTTGAATGTTATGACCGGCCTCAGAGCATTTAATTTGGCCACGGGCTATTTTCTGCAGATAAATATTATTCTTAGGAATACTCCCGGCTCTTCCAGTTGAAGTTGTTTAGCCTTAATACAATTAGGGAGTCTAATTTGCTTAACTTAAAGTCGCGGCGAAGCTTTTAATTTGGTTACACAACCACATTTCCACGTCGGCCAAGAATGCCGTATAATTAACTACGCTGTAACTACAAACAATAAAAAATAATTCCGAATGAATCATCATTCGTTTGAAAAAATATTTAAATTTCGCTCTGAATCGCCTCAAATTTTGCATCAAATTCGCAATTAGCGAGTTTTATAACGGCAACAACAACAAAACGAAGCTTGATTTTTTGACGATCCCTCAGGACGGAATGTATTTATTTTATTCTTGGACTCTTCAAAGATTGGCTTTAATTGATGATCAAAAGAATTAAGCAACGTCTTGACATCCGGACGAATGACAATTTGGCACGACAATAAAGCATTGTTATTCGGTGACACAATAGCTCGCATTTTTGACATTAAAACGTTGCTCCATTTCTAAAAATCATTATATCGTTACTCCATTTGAGTGCTAATAAGCATATTGTAGATTTGGAAAAATAAATGGCCAGAGTTCAATTATAATGAATATTTTAATCCATTTCCGATAATTCCCTCAATTGAGTTGTTCATTTTTTTGCAAAATTATATTCATATTATAAGCATTTTTATGAAGAAAATCATTTTTATCTTGCAAAAAAAAAAAATTGGGTACAAAACAATTCATAAATGCTCATGGAACAATTCAAAGCTTCATCACAATCGGATGAATGGTATAGAAACATAAACAACACATACATACAGACTAATTTAAAAACCTTCTTGGATACACATGCAATAACTCAGCAAAGTTTCATTGCAATTGAATGAATGGCATAAGAATGTATAGTCAACAAACAAACAAGCAAATTTTCATTTTTGTATATTATTTTAATAGATGGTTATTCTAAAGATCGAAACGAATGGCAATCAGAAGGTACTCTACTTAGAGATAAGGTTGATGTGATAGTTTTCTGTCAAGATCAATTAATAAAAATCCAAATAATGAAATTTATTTTATTTTGTTGGTTTTATTATAAATATGAAAAAACATATAAACATTGATTTTTATATATAAGATCTATTGTAAGTTAATTGTACTATACATATATTATTTGAGAAAGTGCAAACAATAAGTTGGCAAATTTTTATCACAATCGAATGAACGGTATGGCAGCTCATTAAATACGGACAAACAAACATTGATTTTTATATGTTAAAAGTCTATGCCTATGTTACTCGCGGAATCCTTAGCAATAAGTGGACGAAGTTTTATCGCAGTACAATAAACGGTATGGCAGCGCATTTCGAACGAATAAAACCCAATTCATTTTTATATATTAAATTAATTATTATTTTTACACTTGTAAAGCGTAATTCCACCAATGAATTTCTAGGATCATATTTTCGGATTAAAGCAGATGTATTTAAATAGCAACAATGTCAATGCTTTCAAAAATCATACACGTGTTTATCAGTAGGTGATAACGGGTCATAATGACACATATGTTGTATCATCGGCTATTAACGATAAGCAAGAACTTGATACACTGTGCTAAATATGTATCATAAAGGACGCTTTTTTATTGAAATATGGAGATATTTGTATTGAATAAATTGAGAAATGAAATTACACCTTGGGCTAAAAATACGCCATAAATATAAATGCTATGAAATCGTATGAATATTCACAAGCATTTCAGTTTATTTCCACGAATCTATGAAATTCAATGGCTCGTGGATCGCACAACAATACAGCAGGACTTAAAAATATAAATATGTATTCCGAGTAATATTAAAATAAATTATTACATCGAAATTTGAGCAGTTATTCATTTTGATTTTGAAATCGTTTAGACTCAAAATGAATTTATTAATAGCATCAATGCTTAATTTTTCAAATCCAAGCAATCGGGATAAACTTGTATGAAGACGACGCATAAAAAAATAGATTAACCACCCCCACGTAGTAGCGCTGTTCAAAGCGACATCTTCCATCTCTTTTCAGGTGCAATGTGCTATTTTAACAGCGCCATCTCTTGTGGCCCTGCGGAGACATTGCACCTGCACTTACTACGGTACCGATTTTTATGCCCGGTGGTGCACACGAGGCTAGTTGTTAAGCTGGTGCTGGTAAGTTGATAGACGGTTAACTATAAATCCATTTTTGGATTAGCTAGTCTTAGCTAAGCTAGTTCAGCTTACACAAAGCTAGAATTGGCTTGCTAATTTGTTAGCACTAGCTAGTAAACTGCTCTCGTGTATACCGGGCATTAGACTTATGATCACTTTCAAAGCATCTTTTCAACATGAAATATTTGTTATGTTACAAATAAAATTGTATGGAAATAAATATTAAAATAAGCATTAATCACATCAATGCAGTAGTCGGCATACTAGTAAACCATACAAAAGAAACCGCGCTCGTATGTGCCACTTCAACAATATGCCACATTTCGATGCAGTTTACGTTGGACGTATATATACGTCCAATGTTAACTGCTTTGAAATCGGTTAGGACGTACATATACGTCCTCAAAATATATGTTGAGTCCTAAAGCAGGCGGGATACATGTTTTGACGTGAATTAAATATATATAGCAAATTTGTTGCACTACGCTGTTGTATTGGGATGGACGTGTACTTAACCTATGCCGTCAAAAAACAGCATTACACTTAAACTCTCATGCTTAGTTGAAAGGCATTTACAAAGAACAAATGAAAGGGAACTAAAGCCAGGAAATGTCGACTTTATTACGAAAAAAGTAAATAATCTACATGCTGGTAACACTATGTGTCCTCAACTCTTTAAAATATATTACACAGAAGTTGAGTTTTATTTCTTCATGTGCTTTTGTTTATTGTTTTGTATTTGTCAACTTCACTATATGTTTATGTGTCTAAATAAATAAATAAATATATGCTTCATTGATTTTTTTTTATAAATTCTAAGCATCGTTAAAAAAAATAATGACATAAACTCACGCCAGGTGTGCGGGACGTATATATACGTCCTAACGAAAATGTACGCGCCCACTGTATGTTGCGTTATTGAAAGGGAACTTCTCCGCTTAACAGGTTAAAGAATGTCCAAGAATTAACTAAAATATGTGCTAACAAATTTTTGCAATCAAATTCAGTAAAGAAATAGCTATAGAAATACCACACGTACCACACAATACGTGACCTCTAATCTCACTTGATTTTAAAAGTATATGGTAATGTATTATGAGTGTTTACTTTTGAAGATTGTGATTAATACTGAAAGTGGTTAAGCTTAAGGTTCTTAGAAAAAGTTGATTTTATGCATTGCTTTATTTGCATTTTGTGTGTTGTGTAATATATAATAAAATAGGCGCGCTTAATGTTTCCTATAGACATACACGCAGTGAAAGCGGCACGGCGCATGCGTGTAGCGTCTTTATGATGTATGCGACAGAGAAGGACAGACTACAAACGATCCCTCTCTTTCCTATTAACTACCGGTTGCGAGTTTCATTTTTAATGATGTTCACGCCAATTTATTCTACTGCACTTATAGATATTATTAATTGATGAATATTTTTGCAGTTTTCTCATTCAAAACATGCAGCATTTGTTTGAAATTCGCCTTTATTTAAATTTTAATGAAAGCGATCTCGATATTTAATATGATGGCAACTATTTCTGGACAGTGAACTTTCAGCGAAGCCCCTGACATGAAAGTTTTCACGCCCGCAAAGCATTTTGAAGCCAGAATAATGGCTTCCCAGAAACAGTGCTCTTCAGGTTCACTTTGCCCGAACAGCTTTTGTCCTACATTATATTACGATGCTCTTTGTTCACTGGTAGTGCAAGTATTACCAGGAAAACAGATCGCCGTGAAAGCTCTAAACCTTAGTCATTTAGCATGTAAGAAAGTGGATACAAAGTTAATATATTAATATAGCCCGCTTTTGGGTGTATGTTCTTATGCTGTCGAAACTGACAAATTTCGCAGCTACAATGCTATCATACTTTTCAACTAAGCTATAAAGCGAACTACTTTATTGAGCATTAAAATATTTATATCGGAACCATTTTAGTTTCAAGGAAAAATGCTTCGTGCTCACGAGGCTTGCAAATAATTAATCTGGCAACATTGTGAAAATAAAGCTTTAATGCCGTTGTATAACGAGCTTTTAGCTTCTAGAATGTAAGTGGAGCTTTTGTCCATGAGAGGATCTACATATTACAAAAAATATTTTATTAACCAAAAACGTGTGCTCATTTAGGCAAATTTTAATTTAGTGGGGTATGAATTTTAGATCCTATAAATAATCCATTAAATGTACTAAATAAAATCCATACACATCAAAAAATATGATATTTTCTGTAAATTGATATAAATATATTTTTTTAGTGTGAAATGGATCTTATACAATCAACCCTTTTATATCATCCACTTCGTTTGCGACATCTTTCTATAGCGTTTTGTTGCTATAGCATGATCTATATATGGACGCTATAGAAGAGTTGGCTGTAGACATGACATTGGATGAGTGTTATAAGTCCTGATTCTGTAATAAATATTACTTTGCTGATTTATTAAAGGTTTACAACAATTTTTAGATTTAAAAATCAATTTAAATATATATTTATAGATGTAGCATATTAAAAATATTTTTAAAAAATCTTCGTTCATATGCATCTGTAGTGTAGGCGACTTAACATCCCCCAAACAATAGCGCTGTTAGTCTGAGCAGATTTAATTCTCCAGATTAAGAGCGACATCTTCCGTCTCTCTTCAGGTGCAATGTGTTATTTTAACAGCGCCATCTCTTGTGGCCCTGCGGAGACATTGCACCTGTATACCAACCGATTGCGTCTTGCGCGTGCACCGTTGCCGGTTGAGAAGTGACGCGCGGAAGGCGGGATTCGGAGAGTCGTTGGTTAGCCTTGGCTGCGGGAGGTCGTCCTTCCTGCAGCCAGATTTCTCTCGGCCCTACACGGTCCGATAGAAGAACCGGTCCGTGCTCTAGCGTGACCATCCCGATTTTTTATTAAGGCTCATATACAACTTTAGTTAGGTTGGCAGACACCGGTGGCTGCCATGGCTTGTTTTAATACTTTGCGTACAGATTACAAACAATAGCCATACATTTTGACTTTATATCTAAAAAATCCGGATTATATTTGAATCCCCCTCGTTTATTAAAAAAAAACTGGTGTGCATTTTATGCAAGAACGCCGTGGCAGTCATATTCTTTGTTAAATTCCGTTAATGAATGATTTATGGCACTAAGGGACCTTTTCTTCATGTCAATCATTGACAGACACAAATGGCTGACATGGCATATTGGTAACAATCGATGGCAGTCACCGATGGGTACCATGACACGATTCGTGTTAAATTTAATTGTTTGCATATAACTCAATTGTATAACAATCTTCTTTGCGCTTGAATCTATGAATTAAAAATAATGTTTTCGCACATGTGTGCGTCAGCAGCCGAAATTTTAAACTATTTGATAAAATTTCGATTGGATTTTTAAAAGAGTTTCGTTAAAATATTCACTATATTAATAAAAGATAAAAAGAAAGGAACAAGGAAAAGGTAATTAAGATAGACGTGGAAGTAAAGAATCCGTTCTTTGTTCAAGTCGACGATATTTTTTTAATATATTCGAATGATATTAAAAAAATAAGTTTTCTGCGAAGCCAATTGTCTCGTTTGAATGATCGATCAATTTAATACAATTTATGTAACGTCACAACGGGCATAACGACGACGCTTGTTAGATAACCGCCGCTATTAACTTGTTCCAATTTTCATCCCTTATTCCTTACGGGGCGGGCTAAGCAGAACGGAAGAATTGGGAATCGTCGCCCAATCGATGAGAATACGGGAATAAAAAGGTTTATTTACTTTTTTATGTTGGCAATTTCATAATGAAAACTTATGTGCTCCGTAATAAAAAGAGAGAGTGAGTTGGGATTTTATTAGGCCATTCGGGCATAAATCATAATAAAGCATAAACGTCGCACTATATGAATGTCAAAATGGCATTTTCATGTTCGATACCGGATGGGAATTGTATTTTTACATTGAAATATTAAAAAACGATTTTCTACACCACCCCCCCCACCCGTTCCGGGTTTTATGTGAAATAAAGGTTTAATAGGAAAAAGGTCGTTCGTTGCTGTAACATAGAGGGTTTGTGCGATATTTTTCATATTCGATTTTCACATGCAGTGCTTTTGATGTACGAGCAATGTTTCTCAAGCGATTTTATAAATATTTCAATGTATTGAGTTCTATATAAATTGAAAATAGATGCATGGATATACATTTTTCAACCATTAAATTGAGTTTCAGGCTAAAAAATTGATGATACTATTAATATTACAGTGGATTTAGGGTAATTCAATAGAAACGCTCAAAGTTTGTTAGATTATAACGGCCAAATTGCTAAAGTAATATCCATAAAATTTATTGTGAATTATTTAATAATATTTGGCAAATTTTCATGGTAGTTAAATAAATAAATATTGTGTGGATATCTCATATATAACTTATTTGTTTACATTTAAAAATCGAGCGTCATTGAATGACTCTATATATAGGTCAATGGGTATATTTGGGCTAAACAAAACTTTTAAAGCGAACAATAGATGAAATTATCATGCTGATTCTACACTTTGGAAGATAATTTATTCGAGGCATTGAGAATAAAGGCTCAAATAAACTTCATAAAAACGTTGTTTAAGAGTCCACTAATGAAGACTTGCTGGAGCTTTAGATATGGAAAGTTGCAGAAGAACAATAAACAGAGCTGAAATCGCTACAGAGTTGAGCAATTTGATTAAAAAACTATTCCGTGCATTGAAGAAGTTTCATATCTGGAGGAAAATTGAGATTTTATAGATATTATGTCTGAATTTAAATACATCTTGATTGAAAAACATCGATTGAATACCTTATCAATTGCTCGGGGAGTGTTTGTATTATTGATTCATTCCAATTTCGCTTACCTGAAACAATAAAAGGAAACATATTAGTGAAAGTATCATTAAAATCAAATAAAACTGCTATCAATATTTTGGATGAATGTTATATAGCGTTGAGAGAACTTGGTGCGTCGTCATTAGAGTCTCGCAGTTGAATTCACTCTCTCTCTCGCCTAAGATCGAACACAAATACCTTGGACAGTAACTATCTTATTTAAACGTTTTTTTGACTTTCTTCCACGTCTGACAATTAAATGACCGGATTGATCATCCATAAAAGAGACCCTTGAGCGGGGCACAGCCCATTGGTGAGAAACCCCTGCGGGGACACCAACTTATCGGATAATTGATTTATTTGCTATTTGTTCGTATCAGATATAAAATTAAAAATAAAACTATTTTTTTTTTATAAAAATGAAATCCACTAATAATTTGAATCAGTGAGTAGTCATTTAAAAAATGTGGATATGCACAGGTCATGATTAAGGTCGCATTATCTACCAATTATCCCATTTTATTCATATTTTTTAAGCTTTTGTAATAATATATATTCAAATGTACCATCAGATGGTTATTATGATGAAGGCTACTAAATCGAGACATTTCCGCCGAAATATGGACGCTTGGAAACAGTGGTGTAACTACTAATTGGCGAGCTTAGGCGGCGCCTAGGGGCAATAACTGTCTAATCTATGTATACATGTATACAGTACATATATGTTTATCAAATTGTCATAATAACCTTTCCCTACCGGTGATGTATTTAATACACCTCGACTTTATTAATGGGAATATCAATATGAAATATAATAGATACGGGGTTCAGAATTTTTGTATTCCTCCGTAACATAATTACGAATCACATCAAAGTATTATAGTATATAAATATACATCTGCAGCGACGGAAATAAATAATTTGTCGGGAAATCGGGTCTTTTGCGAGATTTAGTGGCGCACTCTAAATGTAAGCATAATTTATCATGATTGTACATTTAATGACTTAAATTATTAACAAAGACTGTATATCGATGCTGTATATTTAATTTGAGCCAGCTTGCGTAATAAGATTTAGAGTTTGGATGTAATCCATTATTCTTGGAATCCAACAAACACTGCCTCGTTTACATTCCCCGGAATAATTTTCTTATGATTTTTATCTGTTGAGCTCAAGGGGATTGTTTCATTGACGTCGGAACCATTAAAGCAAATAAGAAGACGCTTGTTTTAAAGAAGATTAGCCTTCGAGCTCGGTAAATATAATTTTATTCGAACGGCCTACGTCGCTAACGACCCGAACGTCGCATTTCGCCAATTTGAATCTATTTATGTTGGATATGTTTCCATCGGCCCTCGGGGGATGATTTTGAATAATAGCCCCTCAGCTGAAAAGATTCGATTGCAAAATATAAATGGTCCATTGGAACGAGACAATGCAATATGTATCAATAAAATCACGAGTGGCTCTAAACGCGACCCACCATTGTTGGCTCGCACAATGGTCTTCAGATTGTGAGGTCGTTCCAATAATGCGATACAACATCACATCACAGTTGACTGGTCTCTTTCAGGGTAGAATCCAGCAGATAGTGCTCTGGATGAATACAACAATAAGCCTGTTTGTTGCCGAGGAGACGAGGGTTTACATGTCGTGATCCTGCGAACGGCAAACACTTGCCGGGAGATACGCCCGTCGCTTCTGTACTCGATAACTCCCATTTATCTTTCAGGATAAAAGGTAGACTACTAGCAAATTTACGAAGTGTAATACTAAAGCAAGATTGATCCCTCAAAATTCGTATATTCAATTACGAAACTCGGCCCGTGCTTTGAGAGCATTTATACTTGCATAAATCATGCGAAGGGTCTTCGTTCTAAAGTAACTGATTTTCATCAACAACATGAAATATTGTCTTAGATTTCTTTTAAGCAATTCGAAAAATGTATTTTTTGTTCGAAGTATGTCTGTTCTGTATAAAATTCTGTTCTGTATTATATAAAATTTGATTGATCTCAGAAATTTTTTTCATACATCTTGCGAATCCTGCATCGTAGCTTTCTTGTACAACACAAATTTAATAAAAATAAATATGAAAATAATACTTCAATATCCAACATGTACTCTCTGAGATTTCTCTCCCACACGTTCACACGCGGGTATGTTCTTATTTCGGGTCATAAGAGGAGCCATGCAGTGGGATAGAAGATGGGTGCCGAATAGAAACACTCTCGTCTTAACTGATTTCTTTATTGATAACGAAAGAGAGAGATAGATCTGGCCGCGGGAAGTACGTTTTCCCGCAGCCAAGGCTATCCGACGAATCTTACGACTTCCACCTTCTAAACAACAACGATGCACGCGCAAGAAACAATAGATGTCGTTCCTTCAGACGCAATGTGTCCGCAGCGCCACAGAAGATGTCAGTGTTAAATTGACAAATTACATCTAACGAGAGACTAAAATGATACATGTTTGGGCTTATTCTATTGATTACATATTTTTATTATACTAGCTGGGACACAGCGCGTTGCTGCCACAGAAGTAATAATTATAAGAATATCGTTTGAAATTTGAAAGAGTTTTTTTTTTAATTAGAAATGATAGAAATAATGAAATTGATTTTCTATCTGATTATATTATTAAAATGAACAAACATTGATTTTCATATATAAGATTTACTGTAAGTTAATTGTACTATACCTATATTATTTAAGAACGTACAAACAATAATTTGGCAAAGTTTTATTGTAATCAAATGAACGATATGGCAGCGCATTAAATACGGACAAACAAACATTAATTTTTATATATTAAACTATACTTATGTTACTCGCAAAATTTTTAACAATAAGTGAACGAAGTTTTATTGCAATCTGACGAACGGTATGGCAGCGCATTTCGAACGAACAAAGACCAATTCATTTTTATATATTAGATCAACATTGAAAACACTTTAGAAGTTGCTTTATAACACATTTGTTAACGAAAACTATTAAGTAAAATATGAAAGTATGATTTTGTGTAATATATAATAAAATAGGCGCGCTACTACACTAGTGATTATGCGTGCTTAATGCCATGTAAAAACACATACACGGACACATTACAAACGATTCTCTCTCGTTTTTGTTGGATATAGTCACACACATACACAGCAGAAGCAGTGTGGCGCATGCGTATAGACATATTCAATATGAATTTTATGATAAAGTGAATGTATGATATTATTGATGTAAATATGCAATGAATTTGTCCTTTTTGTAAAAATATGAATCAGTGATATTAATTTTATGAATGTATTTGGGTTGATATAAGTCTCAGCTAGAGAAAATGCCGTTTTGCTTGATAACACTTGAATGAATCTTTAGAACAGCTTTTAAATAAAGCCTTGTTAAAGGATTATTAATACTGAGGCAATATATGCTGAATAAGACATTTCCAATGAAATTTTGGTATGCTTCATGTTAAATGAAGGGTAGTTTGTGCTCGTGGCCTTTGCTAGTCTGCAGCAGCTACTTGGCACGCAAGAACTTTAAAAGACGATTAGTTAGACAATATGGTCTTGTACGAGACAACGGCTTATTTTATGTCTCGACTGAATTTCACTTAGGGAATACCGAAAGTGCTTGGGCTGCTTTATATGGAATCTCCAACAGTAACACTATCAGAATAGCGCAGATGCCGTAAATTCGAAACAGCCGGGCGCATCGTAAAACGCTGAGACGTGATGAGCGCCACGAAAAAAGACACGTCCCGTAATTAAAAGTGTCATCCAGGTCCGACACAGGGGTTGCCAACTTATTTTAATTAATTAAAACTGCTATGCTTCGTCCAGCGGCGGCGTAACTAGCTCATGAATGCCAAATTCAGCTAACGCACATCTCTATGCATGTACGCCGCCCATGATGTTGTTAAGGAAAGCTGTTTAATTATTCAGAATCCCCGTGGAATTGTTGCAACAAGTCACCAACCTGCCTGGGGTGGTTCTGGCAAACGAGCAAATCCTAGCGCTCCCATTGCTGTCAATAAAACCATACAACGAGGGTTGATTTTTAATTTAAAATGAAGGTCGTAAAGACAGCCAATGTTACCCAAAGAGGATTTAAGCAAAATAATTTATCTGGATCACACCAATTGTTCATATCATATTAATTTAACGTTGTGTACTAGTAATCTTTCCATACTAAAATTTCATTTTTTATAGGGATATGATAGCAAAATTACTATACGATAATTAAAAAAAACTAGGATTTTAAAGTAGACTTAAGAGGATGTAAACCAGTTGAAATAATTACTGTATTAATCCAAAACTGATAGAAAAAAACATTTAAGTTTAATTAGCCCATACACTCTCCATATGATCAAAATCTGGTTTAATTAGGTTTTATTGTGTAATGGCTGGAATTGAATTATTTAAAAAAAATAGCTAGCATTGGATAATTATTTCGATTCCCTGACCCAATTGAGCCAACATGCATAGGTACGATATGACTTCATATTTCAAAACAACATCCACTAAAAATGCTCTAAATTGACTATAAACCATATCAATTTTTCAGCAAAGCGATTGACATGTCAACATTCGTCATATTTTTTCAGGTCATAATTCCACGGCGCAATGATTTTAGATGGAAAATACGATGACATTTCAGAGACAATTCATTAAAATTTAAAATGTATATTAATTTAGGTAACTTATTAATCATGCTTTTTATGCAATATAAAATATTTTATCAAAAAGCATTTCGTAGTGTCTTCATAGAGAATACATTTTTAATATCCACCATTGGGTATAAAACTCCATTTGTAATCAGATTGGGGAAGAAATGCCGATCGATGGATCATGGTTCGAAAAAGAGTGACCCAACTACGAGACTTCGTGATGACGATCTTTTTCATCGAGCAGGACCAAAGCTAGTACAAAAAAAAGTCTTCTCCCGAATGAACCAAATGTAAAATTTAACACAATTGCTATCATAAGATTTTGATTCTTCCTTTATTTACAACTAAAAGCACACATATTCTGCGCATGCGCACAAAGTGATCGTTATTAATGCTGATCAGATCAGATCAATCAGATCACGTGACTCTTGGGTCATAAATTCGGTCATTCAATCCAGCGACAGTGGCATAGTGAAAATATTGACCCCATGCTATAATATTTAAGTTTAATTTAGCTTTTATTGAAAATCAGTTAAATTTAAAGCATGATGCTTATCTAATTGAAATTTAACTATTGAATTTATCGTTTTTCCATATAAAACATTCATATTTTTCTTAAAATTATATCAACAATATATCTTATAATTATATCTTTTTTTAATTATGAATGATAGAAAGAATGAAATGTATTTTATTTTGTTGGTTTTATTATAAATATGAACAAACATACGAACATTGATTTTTATATATAAGATCTACTGTAAGTTAATTGTACTATACTTATATTATTTTAAAAGGTGCAAACAATAAGTTGGCAAAGTTTTATCGCAATCGAATGAACGGTATGGCAGCGCATTAAATACGGACAAACAAATATTAATTTTTATAAATTGTTCTATGCTTATGTTACTCGCAAAATCCTTAGCAATGAGTGGACAAAGTTTTATTGCAATCTGATGAGCGGTATAGCAGCGCATTTTGTATGAACAAAACCCATTCATTTTTATATATTAGAATTATTTTATTCTTATTTTTTTAGTTAAAATGTTTTTAACATATTTTGAAATTATATTTCTAATAAAATTAAAATGTTATATTGATTTTAATTGAAAATTTTGCTTTGTAGATTGCACCAAAGCAGGAAATTCTGATGGCGACCTTCCATGGAAAGCATTTTATAACTCGGCTATTTCCGGGGGAAATAACTCAGAAAAAAATTCAAATGTATATAAAATATTAGTAAAATATTGTTTAAGTTTTAAAAAAAATCTAAATATTTCTTCCGTATTAAAAAAAATTACAAAAACGCTAAAAATCAGACTCCTTTGGTTTCTCTTCTTGATAAAATTAAGTATCCTGATTGACACGATTTTAAACTTTCTAGTAGTTTAAGATTAAAATATAAAAAATATTTTTAATAAGTTAAGATCATGTCAACCCTGTTGAAAATAGTAGTTTCGAGAAAAACTCGCACAAATTTTAAAATACGTGCACAAAAATGAAAACACTTTAATATACTTTACAGAAAATACTTTCTGAAAATTTTGCAATGCAAAGGAATTGTAAGAGGCTTCCATTGAATTCGCAATAAATTTATTTCGCAAAGATTTTACTGGACGCAATAATAGTGCAGAATGGACATTTGTACTGCGCGTGCATGGCGACACCAGATAAGGGATGAAAATAAGGCGCTGTCATTTCGACCATAATATTTGGGGAACCCAAAATAAGGTCCATTAATTAATTATGTGGAGATGCTGAAATGGAAATGGAAATGATTTTCAATTCGCTTATGTGTGTATAATAGGATAGGATTTAGTGTATAGCCCACCCCGACACGTAGTGTTTCCCGAGCAAACAAACAAAGCGGGGAGCTCCCATCGCCTCTAACACGTCGTTGTCGGGCCTTATTTTAGGGCTTGCGCTTCGCTGATCCAAAGAGTGGACGTGAAGTTGAGATCTAATTTCTGCGTAAAAAGCCTCTGTCAGCTATTTATCAGTTGTTTATTCCCTGACAAAGTGGGTAAGGGAGAGGCCCAAAGTAATACTAACCCACGAACCGCAAACCTCTACTTGAACTTTGGAGTGGCCGAGACGAGAAAACCTCACGTTGGAGATGCTTGCAAACAACTGACCCATTTTATCTATATATGTACGCACTCGATGAGAATCGGGATGAATTAAATTCATTGCCATCCAAAGGAACGACCATCCAAGCCTTTATTCCCTTCTGTGCCATGGAAAAATCTTAATCACTTATGAACAATCAAAATTTGGATCAAATCCTCAGAGAATTAATATTTCACCTTCTCCCAATAAAATATTCAATACCAACTGGTACCCGGCGCGTTGCTGCCATAGAAGTATTAATTCTAAAAATATCGTTTGAAATTTGAAATGAATACATTTATTGAAATTAAATGATATGTAAGGGAAAACTAAAAATTATATATATTATATTTTGTTACTTTTATTATTTGATTTTTAAATATAAGATCTACTGTATGTTAATTGTACTATACCTATATTATTTTAAAAAGTGTAAACAATAAACAGGGAAAGTTTTATCTCAATCGAATGAGCGGTATGGCAGCGCATAAAGAACGAACAAACAAATTTTTATTTTTGTATATTATACTATGCTTATGGTACTTGCAAAATTTTTAGCAATAAGTGGACGAAGTTTTATTGCAATCCGATGAACGGTATGGCAGCGCATTTCGAACGAACAAAACCCAATTCATTTTTATATATTAGAAAAAATTTGTTGATTGGGTGTTAATAAAATAAAAATATGTAAGAATCAGTAAAACACAATATCATTGGGTTGATATGAAAGTTTTGAGTATGAGAAACTTCTATAGACAAAGTAAGGTAAATTGACCCGAACGTCACGAAAAGTGAAACTCCGTCACATGCACATAAAATATATGCTCATCCTTTGAAATACACGGTTTCAATTTAACGCGGCTTGTAGAAATCGTGTTTGAAATAACAACTTTCAATTGAAAAACTACGTCGTTATATGCGCACAGTCCGCGTAATAATGGAATCGTATATTTCAAAGACCGAATGATTGTCCCAGGTTGATAAGCGGACATCTTCCGCCTCTCTTCAGGTGCAATGTACTATTTTAACAGCGCCATCTCTTGTGGCCCTGCGGAGACATTGCACCTGCATACCGACGGATCGCTTCTTATGCGTGTACCGTTGCCGGTTGGGTAGTGACGCGCAGGAAGCGGGAGTCGGGAGAGTCGTCGGTTAGCCTTGCTGCGGGAGGTCGTCCTTCCTGCAGCCAGATCTCTCTTTCTCGTGTGGAATAAATAGTTATTTATACGACGTATAGGTTAATGTATATTGCTATTAAAATCTTGTATGTATTCTTTTTATCTTGACCATATAGTACAACAATCATCGGTGATGCACTGTATTGAAGGTTTTATCATCGTCAATAGACGTTTTAGGAAATGGTTTATTTTTTTTGAATTTTAATACATTTAGTAGTAGTACAAACAGTCTTTTATGACTCAAGTTTAATCAGATAGAGCTCGAATTATGATTCTGACCTCTTGTCCGTTTGAGGGCCTTATATACGACGTCCGTTTGCAGATGTAACCAATTCTGCTAGCCGAGTTATAATTGGCCCTCATGCTTCGCTGATCTAGTGTTATGGGCAAGGACCGTGGATAGTCGGGTACAGTTCGCACCTACCTGCGGAACATCCTGTTAATTAGCGACTCGCAGTCAGCGAATTTATCCTGAAAATTCACAATTTTCCCGTAGGAGTGAGTCCACACGGCTCTGTTTGCGGAAACCGAATTCAGGTCATATTAATTAATTTCATTAATAAGTTACAGGCGCTGGCTTGAGGTCCTTTGTTCGTATGGGATATTAATTAAAAAATATTTACGCACTTTGCTTCCTGTTTTGCGGAAAATATTAATTAATTTGCACTTATAAATGCACGCCTTTGTGTCAACGTATGGGCTTTGTGCTACCGAAAAATATTAAAAATTCAGTTCGATCCCATTAGGTTCTTTCACAATATTGAACCAATTTAAATAGGGAATTTTTTTTTGATAAATTGATTAGCAACTCCTATGCAAAATTTGATGTAGATTTTATATGAAGAACACTATTAAAATGCTATTTTAGATTAAACTTATACTAAATTCGCATTTAGTTTTAATATATTTGTGTATTTGAGTATTCATTTCAGACTGTCCATCACCGTAGGTCTTATATATGATTAATAAAAAAACAAATATACCAATACACAATCCACATTTTAAATCAATGTTTTGAAAGTAAATATAGTAAGTTTGGAGTAATGAATTTTAGGGATGATGCAATATTGAACCTTATTGAATCGTCATGCCGATTTTAATAGAAGTCTATTTGAGCTAATTTTGTCGATAGCACACAATATTTAAATCAAAATAATTATTAGTCGATAAATTCGGGCTAACGATCTATACAATCGTGCGATGTATGCGGGGAAGCTCTCCGTCTCTGTCTCCCACGCTGTGCTACGTTTTCTCTCTGTCTCTGTCTGTCTCCGAGCTCAATGTACAAGAGTGCTCTTTCTGAATAAGTGGAGGGGGGATCCCAGGCCCTGGAATAGTACTCCTTTACGGGTTAAACAATCGGCAAAGACTTTTCGATACACCAATTATTCATTAAGAATTTATAAAACCTGGCAAAACAATAAATTCAGATTTGTTTTGTCAGCGATTGAAGTCATAAATCATATTTGTACATATTTTGCTCCAAAAAAACCATAATAATTTTTTAAAAGAGGAATTGAAAAACTCAAAAACTTGTGGGAAACAGCAGGCAATGATGAAGGATATTGAAAAAAATATTTGATTGTTAACCCTATCAAACCGGAAATCGTGAGACAGAGACGGATGTCTTGCGTCTCATCATACAAACGTGCATCGATGGCAAAGTCGTGCCATAAAGATACCCGTACACGTTCACAACATTCTCAATTTGTTTTTTATATTTTTTTTATAGAAACTTGTAAATATTCAACAAAAAATCGTATTCAAAGGATCTTTTTAGCATCATAAAAAAATAGGTATAATTAACTGAAATCGCTATTGTCAGTTAAGCTTAAACTAAGCTAAAAATTAAGCTCTTTTAACAAAGATAAGATGACTTTCGTCCGTGTTGTCTTGAGAGCAGACGTTTGTTTTGATAATTAAGATACTCGCATCATTCTTATCTTTGACCAATTCTGTTATTCCTCTTTGACTGTTCTGAAGTGGCGTCATTAGCCGACTATCACAACTCCTTTGCAAAATTTACTCCTTCAGAAATAAGCTGGCAGGCTTGCACGGTAACTCAGTCCTTTTAGTTCGCCAACACATTAATAGGCAAAAATAGCTGAACAACAGAAAGCAGATGTCATGCAAGTTGAACATTAAGAAATACTCCGAAGAAATGAAGGAATATTGTATGCTATCAACAGTGTTAAGGTTCATTTATTGAGAAGTGAATTTACATTTGAGCATAGCGTGTACGTTCTCCGGTATGAAAGGGTCAAACAGCTGGCAAAGATTTTTCGATACACCTAATAGATTCATATGATTGATAAGCTAAAAAATTACGAATTTAAGTGGCTTTTAGCAACCCCTTTTATGCGATTATTGCCCACCATTTTTATGTTTTTTTCATAGCAAATATATGTTTTAAAAATAAATCCATTATAATAGATTTACTAGTCCAACTGCTTAATCTCTGGACTACTTACAGGTAGTCCAGTGACTTTTTTATATGATAAATTTACTACGAGGGATTCGAACTCAATTATTTATAATAAGCCCAGAAACCAAGCCACTTTGCTAATGCTTCGTTTAAGCATTAATTAATTCGTTTAAGCGTTTCGTATTAATATGGCCTAAGTCCGAAAATGCATATGGCACGCTTAGAAGAACCATATGAATAATATGCATTCGATTCTGAGACAAGCACATTTTTCATCAAATTAAAGCGCTTTTATCGCGTTTGTTGGCGTCATAAATTAAATTCTTCCATTTGAACGCACCCACAAAGGATTACGTTTGAAAAAATCCACTTTTTATAATAAAAAAAATATATAAAAACCCTCTCTCGCTTAATATAATATCATTTTGTCCAATATTGTATCCCAGATCCTCGACAGGGCTCACACACATATAATAAAGCTCACAAAGAGACGACGACGACGCGATATTCTTCTAAAATATGTACATTTCGTTTTTAACGAAGCATTAAAAAACGGTGTAATAAGAGAATTTCTGTTCGCGCAAGTATACAGCAAAAGTGAGCTAAATTAAAAAGAAATAAAAGTAAAATGAAAAAAAAACTTCCCCCATTATGAGACTGAAGAGATGCAAACATTAAAATGAAGACAAACAGCGCGCATGAATTATATGAATATGTCTACAGGGGTATAAAACCGGAGGTCGCGCGACTTTTGAGCATTCACATTCATTAGGGAGTTTTTTGTTGAATAAAAAAAAAAAGTCGCGAATTTAATGGGGAGATAAGCGTATACGGAATAATGCGGTTTTATATGTGGCTGAGGTGTGATGATATCGCACAATTTCGTTAGCAGGAATAAGCACACACCCCATTTGTTCAGGTATTTAATCTCAAGGGAGGGTGGAACACGTTTCTTCGCGTTAAAACATTAAACTTAATAAGGCCATGGCGAATGTACATGGAGCTAATGTGATGTTCCGCATAATGCATTTCTTGAGTGTATTTTATATTGTTGTTTGGATGAATTTCATCCGGTGAATTCTTTACAAGGGATGCATCATAAATTACGTGTAATGTATTTATATTTTTTGCCGTATGATTAATAGCACAAACATATAGTAAGTTAATGGGTTGAGCTTTAAATGTCCGTTTTTTAAAGAGCAAAGGGTGCATGGAGCTTAAACATAGGGGGTTGGTTAATAAAACCATCGTCTATACATTACTGACATTATAAGCTGTTTTTTTTTAGATCAGACTTTAAATGTCAGTAAGACTATTAAAATATTTAACGAAGCTTTCAGGGATGCTTTAATGGTCAATCTTGGATTTTTAGTATTATATCTGATCATTTTTTCCCCTTTGCAGTCCAGTTCTAGATCCAGCACAAGTTGAAATCCGATGTCATTACGCACAAAAAAATGATATGGAAGCTAAAGAAGAAGAAAATATTAAGGGAACCGGTAAGTAATCAAAATTTTCAAATTCACACCTTAACCCTTTGATAAGTGAGTTAATTTAAAATTGAGTTAACCATTCCCTTACTGTGCTAAATATACCCCGCCCTCCGATGATATGTATTTGGTACACCGCTATTGCTTTTATTGATTATAGTTGAGGTAAGAAGCTTGATAATGAACCAAGTTCGATAAATGAACCTTAACACTGTTGATAGCACACAATATTCGTTCATCTCTTCAGAATATTTCTTAATGTTAAACTTACATGGTATCTGCTTTATGTTGTTTAACTATTTGATTCTATTAATGTGTTGCGAAAATAAAATAAAAAAACAGGGTGACCGTGCAAGCCTGCCAGTTTACTTCCAAAGGATTTTGCAAAGGAGTGGTAATACTGGGCTAATAACACCACTCCAGATTAGTCAAGGAGGAATAACAAAATTGTTCAACGATAAGCATGATGCGAGTATCTCAATTATCAAAACAAACGTCTGCTCCCAAGACAACACGAACGAAAGTCATCTTATCTTTGTGCACTCGTGTAAATTAAGCTCGGAGACAGACAGAGACAGAGAGAGAACGTAACGCAGTTCGGGAGACAGAGACGGAGAGCTTCCCCGCATACATCGCACGATCGAATACATCGTTAGCCCAAATTTATCGACTAATAATGATTTCGATTTCAAGTTTGTTATTTGTTTGCGCAAAGAAACTGCATGTTAAATGAGTCTTTGTCCGATTCCGAGCAAATGAATCGATTTCTTGTGTATTGTTTGTGTAAAAAAATGACGTGGTCTTGTATGCTATCAACAGTGCTTATTTACAATTGACTCTGCCTTGAATTGAAGATTGTCTCACGCTGATAGGAGCTGACAGAAAGTAATCGGTGTAAAGCGATTATGGTATTAACGACTTCATCGATTTTAAATTTGCTCACCCCTCAAAAGGTTAATAACTTATCTGACGATAGCTATTTTATTTAATTATACCTAAATTTTATGACGGTTAAAAGTTTCTTTAGAATACGATTTTTTGTTGAATATTATGTATGTACATTTACAAATTTCTATTAAAAAAAATGAAAATGTATTGAGAATGTTTAGACGTGTAGGGGTACCTTTACAACACAACCTTTCCATCATATCAATGTCATTGCTATATTTTTAATTTTTACAAAGACGTCGTTATAAATTAACATGAACGCTTATAAAAAGAGAAATTTCCTTAAATAATAAGTGAATTAGATCCTCGTCAAGAAATCGAAGATTCCATTAAACACAATAAGAAAACTATTGAAGAAACAAAGTGTCGCTAATCGCACAACAACGGCGATGATTAGAAGGTGCATTTCTCTTGTCCAAGCTTAAAATCTAGATAACAATTCAACGTGCTTCAACAATCACCTTCTTTTTATTGCAATTTTATAGAAAGGAAGCTGATTTTACATATAGTTGAAAAATAATTGAAAATTAATATGTTATACATATAATGTGGTACAAAAATAATGACTTTCTTCCCAATCCCTCCAATGTGATTAATGGGATGAAGTAACGATGATTGACATAAAAATGCCATATTCATCTGAATATAACGTGACCTATTTATCTTAGACGATGATTGATAAGGAAATATACGTATATATAATTTTTAAATTGAGTAAGAAAATCATTCATCCAGACAAATATTAAGCATTGCCTGTTTAAATCGAATCATAAATTATCACCCAGTTTAAATAATGATTCAAAAGTGCTTATTAAATTATATCCACTTTATCATACATTGATGGATTTGATAATTTGTTAAATGATGGGATGATTTAAAACGCCAGAGGCCTTGCGTGTCGCGGTATGTCGATAGAACAAGTTTTATTTTAGAATTTCACTCCGAGCAAGTCAATTAGAAACTGTCGTTAAAATTAATATACTCGACTTAAAAATTATACTAACCTGTTTGATCTTAGATGGATTGGTTAAAAATTGATCAGATTTATCAAAAACAAAATGTTCTAAATCGGGACGTTGTTTTAAAGCTTAATATAACCCAATGTGAGCCAAATATTTATTCAAATTTCAGAACAACAGACGCTTTAATAGAAATTGAAGATTTGCTACACATATGTTGATATGGCGGGATAGAACTTAAACTTTATTATGAAGGTTTGGATTCAATACATTTGCGGCAAAGTTGTTCCAGGCGTATAATAATTTCATACTTCTGCATCGAACATCGAAATATGTTATTTATTCTTTTTGTTTTCTTATTTAAGATTTAGATATTGAAGTGAATAATTATAAAATACAAAGATAATAAATAGGATTCTATATCTATTTTCCAGGATATCGTTTCTCCATGACAGAAATATCCTGGTGAAATCTCTCGCCGCATTCGTCATTAGCCGCGCCCAAGTTAGTGGAGGAAAAGTTCAAATGCGAATGTAATAAGTGATATTTCAAGAACATATTGCACCCCATGCACTGATAACACTTCAACGAGTTCTTAACAAGTTCTTTGCATTTGTCAGCTTTCACATTTTTAATAAAATTACAGGATTGTCTGAAAGCTCACCATGCGCATTTCTCTTTTCTGTCAGCAATTCCACAAAATTGTCATCATGAATAATACAAAACATTTTACCAGACTACTATTGAAACTGGTGGCACTTAAGGAAAAAAGGAGAGTTCAGGAAAGAAATTTTGAAAATGGTAATAAAAATGTGCTTTTTCATTTTTTAAATTTATTTTTTTGCATGGAATTTCTTCAACAGTCAAAATCCTCCTGGTCCTGTATATCCGGGTGGGTGTTAGACTCCACGATGCCCACCCATAAAACCCTAGGAGGGGAGCCAACCCTACGCCCATGGGCAACGGTTGAACCCCTGGACTAGCCCCAATAGCTGGACTACCCCAGCATCAAACGCTGCTGGGATAGCCCAGCCAACATGAGTTGAGTGCGCAGGTCACCCTGTGCTGCGCGCCCAAGAAGGGGTGTGTAGAACAGACGATTGCAGTAGTTGGTAGAGACTATGTCAAAGGCTCACCACTATCCTTAACAGCCTAGGCAAACAGGGGAGAACGATTTTAGGCTGTTCGAACGGCAACTCATCTCCATGACTAGGCACTAAGAATGACTGAACCATGGGATGTACCATGGGGAGGGGGTAGCCCCTGAGGTTGGATTCGTAGTGGCAGTGAACCCGCGGAAGTAATCCTTTGAATTTAGCTTAACTTTAGTCCTTCCTCCTCCATCGCACCTTCGGGTGCACATGATCTGAAGTTGGTCTTTCCCGCGGAAACCTCGCCTCCTTTGGAGGTCGTGGAGCAAAAGGGGTGGGCACTTGAACGCTCCGCGCTTAGCATTTCTCGTGGGGCTAAAGAATCAGCGGAAGACACATTTCTTGTGTGGCTAGTTCTGGGTAACCCAGAACAGACCATGCAGCAGCGCACGAAATGGATTCGATTGTTAATGAACCCCCAATTTAGGCAGTCGCTGTCTGATGTCTGTCGTCTTGGTCTTGTATATATATATTTTTTATTTAGTTTATATTTCATATTTATTTGAATACTATCTGTATATTATTTTCATAATTATTTAAAAAACGCAAAAAAATATTTACATCATTGCACTCTTTACTGCCAACATATGATTGAAGAAGAAGTACGATATACAGATGCATGCCCCTAGACAAATAAATCCACTGGTGTCAGGCAGAAGACTGTGTGAGCCACGGAATAGGGGACGTCCCCAGGCAAAGAAATCCAGTGGTGTCAGGTCTGGAGACTGTACCACGGAATAGGGTCGCCAAAATAATTAATTTATACAACTCACGTCTCAAAAAATATTTTTTCGGTCCATGTGCAAAACAACCTGTATTTACATTAGGGAAATATTTTATTGTGCAGCTTAGTTATTAAAGTATTCCAGATGGGCTTTGAACGAAGATCAACGCTTAAAATTGCTCGATTATGACATGATAAGTGCATTAATATTTTTTTCTTAAATAAGGAGGCTGCTCTTTAACTACAAATGTTTATTGGGGACGCGTATTTCAAATTCGCGCTAATCGAGGATCTAGTTCAATGCATTTGTGTTTGAGTGCATATTGCAAGATGCCCTTGCAAATACTCGTCGGCTAAGTTTGCAAAGCAAAAGTTACTAAACAAGAAATACTAGTTAGAATCTGGACCGGGAGCATCGAAAGAAATGAGAAACTCTCTATTAGGCATGTGTCCAGTGCATCTCAATTTGTTTTTAGATTATGTTATATATTTAATGGCCAAATCTTAAGGATTTAAAGACGCTATAAAATGTTTCTCGGAGATAAATTCGTATTCGCTGATGGACATCATAATGGCCATTGACCGAACAATGAGAACAGCTTTCGCGAGTTGTTAATCTGAAGCACCTCAAGTGCTCGTATTTTTTCCGAGCGCCAACTTATAATTGGGTTAAAAAGTTTGAGAAGCCATGCGACCGCAAACTGTATGAGCCGTTTCCAGTAACAAGAGCAAAAAAGCAAACTCGTTCAAGAGACATCTGCACTTAACGGCTGTTGGCAGATGCGATGACGGAATACATCTTCTGCGAGGCTCAGATGACACCGATTTTTTCCCTGCCATCCCACCAAACACTTAATGCAGTTTTATTTTTTAGTCTCCTTAAAAAAATGCACGCAATTCATCTTGCAAGTGTCACACGTGCAGCATGAGGCCGATCGATGTGAATGCACATGCAGCGGCTTGCGCTTTTAAGGAGCGATTGCAAACTGTTCACTGCACATGCATTATCATAATCGATCGATTCGATTCAACGGCTTATTTATTTTTGATCTATTTTATATTATTTTTGCTTAGATTACAATGTTTTTATCATAATTATGACTCATAAGTATTTCGATGTTGTAACATGAAACATGTTGAACGTGTATGACATCAATTGAGGCTTAATAATTTATAAAAACATGAAAACAATAACAATTTAAATTTAAAAACGTGGTACAGGGTATGTGTCATCAGATAGTGAATATATGCGGACGCATGGTACATATGTTGTGTCAAGCATATTACAGTAGTGCTAATGAATCTGTATCAAAATCACATTAAACGACATTTTAAAATTGTATTTTTTTTATACACACAATCTTATATAAAAGGATTAAAACACTCAATTTGCGAAATTAAAATTCATAATAAACTAATAATAATGATCCAAATGAATATTGAAAGAAAAATATAAGAAATGAACCGAATATTGTGTGCTATCGACAGTGTTTATTTATTCGTGTACAAGTTTCATACACGTTGCGACAGTCCAGACAGATAAGTGGATTTGTACGAATGATAAGTGGCGGACAAGCAAATATAGCATCTAAATTTATGATTATTCAAAAGGCTACTACTCAAACGGCTAAGAATAGATTTTTGCAAAGAAGTGGTGACACTCAGATAATGATACCACTCTCAACTCCTGAATATAATCCCGAGCCAAAATTTCGATCCCGGGATTTCGGGATTGCATTAGACCATCACGGGAATCAGTCCCGAGATTCCGGGACTGGGATTTTTAATAGGTTAAGAAATTGCATTTATAAATTTCCGGCGCAAAAATCAAGTATTATCTGCTGACGCATGACGGGATTTGACGGCTGTGTACGTCAAAATGATAATACCGCTGTGCTAATTTACGCGTTAATGTATTTAGAATAGAATAATCAAGTAAAATAAAAACCACGTGCAACTCTCTCAATCGGGTCGGTATCCTGCGTTTTGCGCCCCAAGCCCAGTTGCATCCGTGGCAGGCGCCTGCTTTGCCACGCCCTAGTTACGGCCCTGGGAATACCTATCATTAGGGAATCCAATTCCGATATATAAATAAAACACTAAAACATTCAAATATTATTTTGAAAATATGCCCTAAGTAACATTAAAGCATCGAGTATTTCGTCATTTAGTCTGGATCTGATTTTGGAAGCCAGGCAACTTGCTGCTGAAAATGCACGCTCAACCTTCACACTCGTTGGAGGTATCGTCATCAGATATTTAAATGTGAGCCCCCATTTTCGTACAACACCATCAATATGACTGATAAAATTCCTTTCAGCCGATACACGGACTAAAACTCGCAAAATTTCCGATTTTCCGTCAAATTGTTTGTTTCCGTCGCTGCAGATGAATACTTGTATACTATAATACTTTGATATAATACGTAGTTATATTATGGGGGAATAGAAAAATTCTGAACCCCGTATCTATTATATTTCATATCGATATTCCCATTTATAGAGTCGAGGTGTAGTAAATACATCACCGGTGGTGAAAGGTTAACCTTTTCGTTAGTGAGCAAATTTAAAATCGATGAATTCATTGATGTCATAATCGCTTTACGCCGATTACTTTCTGTCAGCTCCTAATCAACGTAAGACAATCTTCAATTCGAGGCAGAGTCAATTGTAAATGAACACTTGATAGTGCATACAAGCCACGTCATTTCTTTACATAAACAATGCACAAAAAATCGATTCATTTGCTCCTCCTTTAGAAGGAAATGATAATTGGACAGAGACTCATTCAACACGCAACGAAGAACAGCAAGCAGTTAAATAAACAAACACTCTCGATAACACACAATATTCGGTCAAACGATCATCCTTAAGGTGATCGTTTGATGTTTAAAACATAGTATTTCAAATTATTGATATTGATAAAGATGGAAATCATGATCGCTGATTAATAAGAAAAATCCTTTGAATTACTCGGGGAATCAACTCATTTCTGATACGCAATTATGAAACATGAATCAACCTCCCGTTCCGCCCAAGCCCACAAATCACCAATTAAGCTCACATCGGTCCGCATAACGAACATCGGCCGCAATACACTGAATACATTCGGGAAGCCACCGTCTCATGTTTCTTTTATTGCCATTAGGTGGGTCTATCCATCATTGTGTGCAGGGGTAGCATTAAAAAATAATAACTCTCCAAACGGTATTTCTTCTCGCATGAATATTCCGTTTCCGGGGCTTCTTTGCTCCGTAGACAGAGCGGGCAGAGGTATCCATTCACCTGAATCCCTTTTGATGCGAGGTTCATTCAACCTTTAATAACGGAAATGTAAGCGGATACATGGCCGAGTCCTTTACATACGCTCAAACTTTATACCTCGGCGGTTTAGTTTTCATAAGCCACACTTCTATAGGCTCACTTGCATACGTATGTTAATGAAGCATTTACCAACGGGAATAAATTGAAAAAAGCCACCTCTGGAAGCCGTGGAAATACTTCAATTAAATTCCATCGAAACGGATCATTTAGTCCAAAACGCAACCACAGCCTCGAAAGATCAGGCATCATCATTAAAACACACACACCGCAGATATTAATATCTTGGACTCGTTTAAAATGGCAATGGGATCGATTTTTCCCGTTGTTGTTGAATGGACATCTTGCTGGAATCAATATCTTACAAGCGATGTAATTTCATATCGATAATGTAATCGAAGATGCTTTTTGCGGTCGAATAGGGTAACAAATTAATATGTGTAACTTTATTACTGGATGATGCAGAAATCTGATTGCATAAAGCCTTAATCAAAGCCAAGTATATTATTTTCATTCAAGAGCATGCAGAGTATAGCATAAATAAGTATTTGAAGTGAAACTTCTATAGGCATGGTACAACAAATTGACTCGATCGTCACGAAAAGTGAAACTTCAGTCGACATTTTTTTTATCACACAGGACACACAATTTAAAAAGCCCACCTGATCAGTTTTCTTCAGACAACTTCGTTTTGTAATGAGAGTTCGTAATCGTTTTTTAGAATGGCGTCCGATCGCGAGGCGCTCATTCCGTCCAACGGTCCAAAAAGCGGACCGGTTGGACACACAGACTTTGTGGCCCCTCCGTTCTATTTTAAGGCTTTTTGCGGCATTTTTTATGACCTGTACAATCAGCAGATGTGAAGCATTTTTTGAAAGACCCACCAAGTCTGCTAGCTCATGCACTTACAGTTGACCGTCATCCAATACCATTTTGTGGATTTTCTGGACAATTTCGTGACAAAATATTACGGCCTCGTTAAAACTTAGTATTTTTTTAAAAACAGCAACCGGCATCTGTTTGTTAGGTCGGGTAATTTTGGAACTATCTTCGTATATTATTTTAAAATATACATTCTAATAATATTTTATATATTGCATTTAAAATAAGTATTATTTAACTTTTTTCTAAATAAAATTTGGAGGGGGGGCGCAAGTTAGATACTTGCCACGGGTGCTTCATACTCTTATTACGGCTCTGGCTACATGTCATTAAAATCATTCAAAAAGTCAAACTTGAAGAGGTATCAGTTTGCCAGGGTCAGGGTTAATAAAATACTTTTTATGTTTAAGATGTTTTTTAAAAAAAAAAAAAATAATTTGTTCAAATTCTGTCATATAAATTAATTATTTTGGTAACCCTATTACGTGGCTCGCACGGTCTCCAGACCTGACACCACTGGATTTCTTTGTCTGGATACGTGCCCTATTCCGTAGGTCGCACAGTCTCCAGATCTGACACCATTAGATTTCTTTGCCTGGGGACGTTATACAATGCAACTTAATCTTTTGGCTAACGTCTTCCGTTAACAAGCATAAAAAAGCAATGCATACAAACCCTTTCATATTTACTGTAGAAAAATAATTAATTTAAGCTGGATCTTGAATATAAAAATTAAATACATGTATTATAACTGATAGCTTAACTTAATAGCCTAGGGACATTTAAAAGAACTTAATAAGAAACATTTGTTCCAATTAAAAAACAAATACTTTGTCATTGATCGTGTCCTCAATGGTAATTCAGAAGAACTCATTAAATATGAGTTTTTCTTAGTCGGCGGATATCGAAAAATGAGGTGAATTTACATTGAATTGCTCCCAAGTACCCGATCTAACAAAGAAAATACAAAAAATTGAAAAGAAATATCTTTTTTTTCTTAACATGTCTCCTCTCAGCTCGATTTTCCCAGTAATTTTCAATAGCTTTAAAAAACATGTTTATAATGAGAACCATCGAGCTTCTCAAAATAACTGTAGCGTGGGCGATTTACCATCCCTACGTAATAGCGCTGTTAACAGCAACATCTTCCATCTCTCTTCAAATGCAATGTATTATTTTATCAGCGCCATCTCTGGTGGCCTTATGGAGACATTGCACCTGCATACCAACGAATCGCTTCTTGTGCGTGCACCGTTGGCGGTTGGGTAGTGACGCGCAGGAGGCGGGAGTCGGGAGAGTCGTCGGTTAGCCTTGGCTGCGGGAGGTCGTCCCTCCTGCAGCCAGATCTCTCTCTTTCATGTGAAATAAATAGTTATTGTAAAAGAATTTTTCTATTCGACGCCTGTCTATTCCCATCCATTCGTCCAGCATCATCACGGGCAAACAACCTAGCGCACTCAAACTTGAAACTTAAGCTTTATATAGTAGTTACTTTCTTCTACAGTAATTATTTTAAAACAACAAGTGCTATATATAATCAGGTTAGGTACTTCTGATACTATGTAAATTTAAGCCTTACAGCTATAGATTATTTGCAAATTGAATTGATATTTGAGGTCTCCAACGTCTACGAAGATTATAAACAAGAAAACTTAAATTAATCATTGATACGCTTGGATTGATATAATATCATAGTATATTATTGATCAATATGTAATTCTTTGAGCGTGGCTTCTCCATGGCAATATTATGGTATGTATGCATGATAAATTCTATATTGATCCTATGTATAATAATGTATTTCTTATGCTTGCTTTTATTTGAATTACCGCCAATTTAAGCACAGTTTTCGGTCGGAACCATCATTTTAAATTCAAACATCGCCATGAATACTAATATTTGGGAACACACATGCTACGCATGTTATTCCTCGAGTTGAAATACTTTCCTCACAATTAAGATCAACCCAATGCTCCATATCGTTCCCAAAGATACACAAGCGACTTACTGGCGTTATATTTATTTCCCGTGTAATTTATTGCATTTTAATTTCTGGTAGTCAAGTGCAAATACGGTCTTTACACTGCCATTACTGTTAAATCTTAGCAGCAAGGCCGAAGGCTTTGCACCATGGAGTCTTTGCGAGATATTCCCATTATTATGGAGACGTTTGGATGGCGTGTTAGTATTTCATTAAATCTCCTGTCTGCTCGGTACGCAATTAACACTGTTTTATTAGTGTTCTACGGAGTAGAAGATCGTAATACATTTGTTTATAGGAATACTTAAGATCTCATGGGATTTAGGTGATGAAGCGGGAACAAGTCTTGAGTTTCAGACTGACGCCGCTACGGTGAAATTCCCTGCGGAAGAACAAAAAGACCCTAATTTCGACGAATAAAGTAAATTTAGCGATCCTTGTTCGTTGGTATTTTTGAGCAACCGATATTATTGCCTTGATGACCTGTTAAATATGAATTGCCTCTTAGAAATCGCGGTAAATTAGGGAGGCTAAATGCCATTGTCTTCCGAAGAATGTTGACGGGATATCTCGAAGCAAAAATAAATTCACTGTCCCAAAGAGCAAATTGAAATCAGTATTTTTACATATCAACTCTTTACGATCCGTTCCCGCATTTTTATGCACGTTTTGTCAAAATGGTCAAGATATACAGGGTATTTGATAGAAGATATACACAATTTTTAAGGAATTTATTTAAAAAGTGTTGCACATCCCTAGACAAATAAATCCAGAGATGTCAGGTCTGGAGACTGTGCGAACCACGAAATAAGGCACGTTCCTAGATCCTAACAATTGTCCTTATATAATAAAAAAAAATGGTTTTAAAAGAACCCGAAGGTCATAATTTCCTCTTTTTAATAGATGCTATTTGAATTCAATTCGAGAAATTTCGCTGAAATGGAATAATCACATGGCGCGAAAGCTCCAACATTATAACAAGCTTTATTTGCAAGCGAACAAGATCCCAGCTCATTAGGGGAGCGAAGCCTTTTCTAATGCGTCATTTAAGAAAATAAGTCTCATGTGTAAATTTAATCTAATCTTCGAGCAGATCAATTCAACATACGCGCCGCCTTTTATGAAACGTTCATTCCCCGTTGTTGTCTTACAGCCGCAAAGTTCTCCTTAACAGAAGCTTAATTGAAAAGCAAACAAGCTTAGTTATTCCTTTGTGTGTTGGGGGTATATTTCAATAGAGGCCTCACCCGAAGACTTTATTCAATTACAGGTATTAGACGACGTAATTCTGCATCGCCAATGGGAACTTGCCTTTGTGAAATCTGATGCATTCAATTAGATAGCGCGAAATGTGGAAGTTTGGAGGAGTCCTTCCTCATAAATTACATC
This sequence comes from Stenopsyche tienmushanensis, assembly GCA_008973525.1. NCBI lineage: Eukaryota > Metazoa > Arthropoda > Insecta > Trichoptera > Stenopsychidae > Stenopsyche > Stenopsyche tienmushanensis. The sequence continues at coordinate 1,541,070 of WACJ01000542.1, forward strand.
GAAATCGTGTACCATCACTCGAGGGCTCCTTCGAAATATATCCAAACATTGAATGTGTGCAATTTGCACTATTAATTTACCAACAATGATCATTACGAACTGTTAAAATTAGCAGATTTAATTCCCAAGCTTAACAACGACATCTTCCGTCTCTGTTCAGGTGCAATGTGTTATTTTAGCAGCGCCATCTCTTGTGGCCCTGCGGAGACATTGCACCTGCATACCGACCGATCGCTTCTTGCGCGTGCACCGTTGCCGGTTGGATAATGACGTGCAGGAGGCGAGAGTTGAGAGAGTGGTCGGTTAGCCTTGGCTGCGGGAGGTCGTCCTTCCTGCAGCCAGATCTCTCTTTCTCGTGTGGAATAAATATGTATTTAAAAAAGAGAGTCTTTCTATTCAACGCCTGTCAATTACCATCCATTTGTCCAGCAACATCACAGTTCGATAGAAGAACGAACGAGCCGCCCGGGGACCTCAACGTTGCACCGTCATCATTCAATGTCGGGATCCAGACGCTTCCTATTCGATGGATTTTTTTCTAACCAAGGAAATTATGTAGAAAAATAAGACACTCCATTTATATTTTTTTATATCGCTAATAAATTTGTACAGCAAAATTCCGGGTTATATTTGAATGTACGAGGGACATATTATTTTATGTCGAAACACATTTTTCCTATTTAACACTTAGATTTAAAAAATCACAGGGGTGAATCTATTTTTTTTAATTCAATGTAAATTCCATATTTTGAATAAAAATTCCATTCCAAAATCCCAAGTTCTTTTGTATTATTTTCAAAATACTTAATAAACTTTGCCAGTCTATAACTTGTTTAATTTGTATATTCTTAAAATGACAATAAATATTTAATAAAAAATGCAAAAAATATTTTTTGTTTCTCTTTTATCAAACTTGAAAAATCGTCCAAAGTTTGTGGCTCCAGACTAGAATACCCCTTAAGTGAAATTTGTAAAGGTGTGATAGGGCAAATTTATTTTAACGTCACGAAAAGTGAAACTCCAACCTGCGCATGCGCTGCCTCTACAAGCACTAGACCAGTAGCTCTGCTATTTTATTATATATTATACAACACATAACTTCATTTTTTATTTTTTTTAAGATCATATTACAATGCTTAGAATAATGCAATATTTCAATCAAGATTCCACGCTACAATTTTAGCCACGTCTATCAAAGCCTTAGCCATCTTGTATCGAAAAAAGATGACGTTTTTATAAAAATAATTGACACAAACTACTTGTAGACAAAAAGGCAGCTTTGTAGATGTTGATTTAATGCCTCGATAACATCTCAATAATGGATGATATAATAATATTTTGAATCAGAATGTACTTAAAACACGTGAAATGATCATATTTTTCTCGATTTTCCGTTTTAATTCATGTTTTCCTTGCTGAAAACTTGTTTGGCCCCTATTGATCCTTTATTTTTAAATCAAGGTTTTTGCGTCCTTAAAAGGGAAAGGGCGGTGGAATTTTTAAAGCTCAAGTTTTATCGAAATATAAAAAAGTTTATATAGGGACTTTTTTTTTCCTAGCTATAATGGCTTTAAAGACATGGTTTTATAATTCATTTTAAAAAAAAAAACATTTTATGTATTATTCCAGGCGTTTATTTGAAATATGCCATTAATTTTTCGAGCAATTAATTTGGATATTGGAGATTGAAGAATGATGGATAATCGAAAAATGTCGAAAATAACTTCCATATAACTCAAAAATATAGATATAAAATTAATATAATTTTATTTTGATGAAATAATGGGGAAATACTACACTTAATTTGTTAAAAATTTTAACAGCTTTAAGATTACATATTTTAATTTTAAGCAATATTTTTATTGGTATTTATATACGAGATATTTGGAAAAATTGCTCTGTTAAAATTTCGTTTTACGCTAAGCTGAAGCTCAAACTAATTGGTTTAAATTCATTTCAATTGTATAAAGCGAATGCCAAAAAAATGCTATGAACATTTCTCCGCAAATACCTCAAAGTTTCATGGGATTAGTTAACAGGGCCATAAAGGCAACAAAACAATTCCCCAAATCCATATCACAAAAAGCTCTTACAAATACGTACACAAATCTTGCGTTCTCGGCTATCAAAACAGCCAAGAAATTCGCATTATTTCAGTTTGTTAATCTTTGCTAAGTTGTTGATAGAAAACAAATTGTTTTCATAAAAATATGCCTCCCCGAAGATAAAATATTTTAGTAAACTTATTAAAAAGCTCCGGATTGTAAAAAGCTTAAAGCTTTTAATCCGCAGCTTGCGGGCACTGCAGACGGGCGATTGTATGAAAATGAGATCAGAAAATTCCGAAGTTTAATTGGGTTGAATCAATTAAAACATCTTCGAGAGCTCGTTTCGATTTTTCGACAGCGTCGTAAGAAAACGACTCGATGAACAAATGCTATCATAATTCAATCAGAAGAACACAATCGATTCGCATCCCGACAAAAATATCGACTGCCTTGAAATGTCCCGATTATAATTCGGCAGGGGGAGAAAAATAATTATTTTTTGCCTCCCGTTCGGCAAGCGCCCCATTCGATATCACCCGGAATAAATTTAATGACAGACCCCAGTTTGTCTCATCTGGGCGAATTTGTACCTTCTTGAAGCTCAAAGCTCCAGCTACGAATATGCAGTCCACGATTACCAGAGTGTTTTGCATTTGTAAGCGATAGGGACATGCATTTAGGGGCGGAAATTGCATTTTCACATTATGCAAAAATGAATGCATCGACGATGAAAAAATTCACCGCATCCATAGATGCTATCGCTTATATTCGTTTAAAATCCGCGGAATATCAATCAAAAGTCCTGAATATAAATCGACGTTGGGAAATTCTGATTATTATTGATGCACCATGTAACGCTGGCAATCCAACCGTTTGCAAGTATTTTTTTTTTGCATATCCCGAAGCAAATAAAATATTTCCTATTCTGTGCGAATCAATCGTTTGAGTTGTATTTGAATTGTAATATTTTTACATCATACATCTAACGAACAACTAATTTTCTTCCCAAACTATAGATATTTGTTTATCTATTTGCATATGAATTAACTAGAATATACAGGATGCAGCAAGAAAACTACCTTATTTTAAAAATAAATACCACAAAAGTGTACACTTTTAAGACGAACGCACGTTTTTCTTTCGTTCAGTTTAAACATTAGATTTGATACTTTCAAATGAGTGCTATTAAATTTTTTTAAAAATATTTATAGCTTCAGAATATGCGTTTTAAATAAGGAAGTTTCCCTGCCGCATTTTGTATGGTACAACGTGTGTGTCATGGACTAGACAGCCAATTAAAATGTACGCTATACCAATATATAAGCCATGCTTCCGTTAATGGTTACTGTATAATGATACAAACCCTGTGCCATGTTTTTTTTTCACAAAATTTAAAAAAATCTGAAATCGTGCAATTTGAGTACCGTATAAATTGAGGGAAATCATAAAAATATAATATGTTGGCTGAAGTTATAAAAAATTAGACTGATGCATAGTTAGAGGACGTATGACAAAATCCCGAAACGAATAGTCTGAGTGTGTTTTAAGTCAATTGTGCTTCCGTGAGAACGCTCTAACTATATACATACATCCAAATTACCTAAATCTGACATAAATACATGTCATAATCGTAATTAAAAATATAATTCAATCAATTTTATACGTACTTACCTAAGCGAAATTTATAGATAGGATTTATTCAAATGCTTAACTTCTTCTTCTAATATATAAAAATGTATTGGGTTTTGTTCGTTCGAAATGCGCTGCCATACTATTCATCGGATTGCAATAAAACTTCGTCAACTTATTGCTAAAGATTTCGCAAGTAACATAGACGTAGTCTGATATATAAAAATCAATGTTTGTTTGTCCGTATTTAATGCGTTGCCATACCGTTAATTTGATTGGAATAAAACTTTGCAAATTTATTTTTTGCACTTTTTTAAATAATATAGGTATAGTACGATTAACTTACAATAGATCTTATATATATAAATCAATGTTTGTATGTTTGTTCATATTTATAATAAAACTAACAAATTTTTAGGGGAATTTTAGCAGTCAATTTGTTTAGTTCTGTGTATTTGTCGGCCATTTTGTTCAGTCACAATAAATTCTTCCAATGGAAAGGTCGTCACCTCCTGTTCTTTGACTTTGCAGAACAATACCACCGCGAATGTCGATCAAAAGCTTATGGAAGTTTATGGTAGTGATGTGATGAGTTGATAACATGTCACGAAGAAGATAAATTTGTGCAAAAAATTGAAGAAAAAGTGCAAAATAATCGCCGTTTGACGCTTGACAACTTTCATAAAGAATTTCCTGACATTTTTCAAAGTCTCCTGGATGATATTGTATTGAAAAAACTTGGTTGTTAGCAGTTGTGTGCGAAATAGGTGCCCAGAAAGTTCACACTAGAGCGCCATCAATATGGTGTGACCGCTGAGGGTGAATTTTTAAATAAATTTGTACAAAATAAAGAAGCTTTTCTGGACTCTATTGTAATGGGAGATAAGACGTGGATGTGTCACTAAACTATACTATATCCTAAATTCTAAAAGACAATCTTTTTTTTTTCAATTTTGTAACAGACTATAGAAATGTCTTGATCTCGACGGCGAATATGATGAAAAATAACTTAATATATTTGTGAAGTATCCTGTGAATTTAAGTTAAATACAAGCATTTTTGGATCCTACATAAATATTGTAACCTTACTTTCTGGATGACCCTCGTATTACTCGGAATCAATGCATAATGAAACAGTTTGTGAAGATTATAGTTTGTAATTAAATGTTTGTAATGTCTATTCAACTAGTTACTTGATAAAATTATATAGTATATGATCCTGTTTGATTAGACGAATTACACAAAGGGATATGGAATTCATCTGTCTGAGCTTTGATACAGAAGCATCAGAGGTTTAGATGAACATTGATTCTGGGAAATCGGGAATGGTGATAATACACCCAGATAATCCTGAATGTTCAATTCAACTAAATGGGGAGGAAATTAAGCAGGTCAACAACTACCTAAGGGTTGAAACTCTCGGAATATGGTAAACAAGAGGGTTGCAACCACATCCTAGCAAAGAGACAAAATGGATTGTTTTAGCAACGTGGAAGTTTATTCATTGTGCTTGCCCAGCACTTTTAATTTAAATTTGGTTCGCAAAAAATAGCTACGTATAATATAATTGGAATGCCTTCAGATTGGAGTCGTATGACATGTTTGAATTATTTTAATAAAATTTAAATTGAAGAAGACCGAATGAAACGAGACGAGTTGAATCGTTCAAAGTAAAAATTGAAGCCATCAAAGCTTCTTGTTCCGCAAGAAAACTTTGGAGATCAGAGGCTGGATCGTTTTCGGCCGGTTTTAATTAAATTTTAACGTAGGCGGTGAAAAATCGACAAGAGCATCCGGACAAGACATTGTTTGTGAAATGTTGCTTCGGATCGGAAACGCCTATAATGGCCCTAGTGTTGCGGGTGGGCGGCCACCCCGCCCTCTGTCAATTTCAATCACGACCATCGCAAGAACTTCAACATTTTGTTTTACAAGCCAAGTGCCCCGACTTCAATTTAATGGGACTTTCTCAAGTTTGACTGATACAAAATGTCTACCGCCAGATTGTCTCGAAAAACGTCCGTCGGAGTTATGTACCGCTCGGTTATGATTCCGAAAATCTCGGAAATTCTTTCAAAAGCTTCTTAAATAATATATGAGTTTTGAACAAAGGGAAGGCTAACCATTAATCGAATAACTGTCCATCATATGACATGGCCTTAACGAAAACGTGATTGAGTTAGAATTCTCTATTAGAACTGTGTAATTTAAGATGATATCAAAAATTTCAAACAGCAATAATTCTAAGATAATTCATAAATAATTTCATACAGTTTATGAAATGGGAATTGACACGATGAAATATATAAAATCAACATTTCGAATATATTGGACATAATGTATATTATGTGTGTCTGTCTGTTCCCAATACAATCCTATGCTCTCTCATAGTTTTTAAATCAATTGTATATCTTTAAGATCATTTCTAGTATACTTCAATTGACAATTCAACATGCGTAGCTTACAAAGCCTTAAAAGTGAATCCTGGTTATCGAAAAATCATTAATTTTAATTAGCTAATCTCAGACGATGTACTGACTGTGATGTTAGCGAAAGACAAAGCTGACGATATATTATTTGCCGCACATGTCCATGACTTCCAGATCTGATCTCATGATTTCGACACCTAAGATTTGAGACCCCGTGAAGTTTTTCCTTAAACTTTTTTTAAACCATTTATTCCCCTCGATATTTAAGATTTTTACTAAATTGTTTTGTCGGCGAAATGGCATTCCCATACAGAGCCGTTGTTGTTCTATGCAGATGCAATTCGCCAGATTAACAGCGATATTTTTCTATCCCACTTCTGACACCAGTGTAACGTGATGTAGGGTCGCTCTTGGAGTCCCTGTGTTGCTCCCTGCTACAACATGTTTGTAAAGACGGCTGTACTCGCGTAGGCTTAAAATTCGCTAGATCTTTGTCTTCCTGGGGATATGCAGGTTGCGCTCAAATTCATAAAAATCATGTATTGAACATATTTGTAAAATTAATCAAAAATCTTCAAAATAGCACCCTCCTGCATTGATGTACTAAGAAACGATCTACTACCTGACTCAGGTGCTTACTAAGCATGGATGCTTCGGTGCGTACCTGCAGCGGATTGGCAAGGAACCATCCGCAACGTGCCACCACTGCCAAGTGGAGGTCGATGACGCAGAGCACACCATCACTGGTGGCATGAGACTTGGGCGCCCCAAAGAAAACTACTGGAACAAGCACTCGGCATAGCTGAGTACAACATCAACAAACATGGTCTACTAGAATAGGGCCAATTACCCAAGACCAGACTACCTGTCCTCCTGAAGCAATGTGGAAAACAATACCAGGGGGGCAGATAAGAACAAGGGAGGGGTTTAGTCAGTAAAAATCTGACACTACCCTGGGATCAAACCCAAGGTGTCTTATGCAAGATTCCTCTCCCACAAGAAAAAAATACTTCTAATGCCCGTGTAGTCCCGCCTGGAAGGCATCTTGGAAGGCCGTTTCCTGGATATTCTTTGGAGCCAATATAACATGAGCTTGGATGGTTTTAATCCAACAAAAAAAATCTGGAGAGACAGGTCAGGGTTATAGGGAGGACCAGTGTGTCTTTGTATTTAAATCTTCAGTTAAAATGCAATAGACAGTTGTTTTCGTCATGCTAAGAGTGTCTTTCTTAACCGTCAGTCAGAGTTTTAATAATCACGCACACGCATCACATTTTCGTTGATTCAGGAAGTTGATGAACTAGGGAGTTGTCGGAAATCCTTGGCTGCGGGAAGGTATTCTTCCCGCAGACTCGTAGCGGTTACTTATTTCTTTATAAATAAAATATAATAGATAAGGCATACGATATACGGACAAACACACGTGCAACCATATTGAAAAATACGTGGAGTAACGAGGAACAATGCGAAGACTCTGCCCTCGAGAGCGCCTCTGTCTCACATTACACTGGTGTCAGAAGTGGGATAGAATGATGTCGCTTTTAATCTAGTGAATTTCATTTGCACAAAACAAAAATATTTTTGTGCGGTGTATAATTTCGCCACGAAACAATTGATGCAGATAGTTGATACGGACAATAACAGATTTTAGAGCTAAGCCCGCAAATAAAATAATTATGCTATACGGCCGCCAATTTATGTCAAAAATCATATATTTCAAATAAATTATATCATCATAATTTAGCTTGATAAATATATTATAACACGTTGACATTTTTGCTTGAAAAATATAATGATCTAAGTTTCGCATAATTTTAATAGATGATTTAAAAAATCGACTACACGAACGGATACTTTTTTCTAATATAAATGGAAATTTATTATAACTAACGACACGAAACGCGCAAACACACTTTATTTGTAGGCTTAAAATCTTAGTATGCCACTTTTTACATAAAAGTTTCATCTCCTTAGCTGAAGAAGTAATTTAACTTACATTTTAAGAAAAAAACATACTTTAGGGACAACGGTGTGTGTACATATGATGGTGGTTGATTCTATTTCCTCAAGTATGAATTTATCACGCCCTTATATAACATATTGTAATTATTTAAAATTTATTGATAAGCAATCCATGCATTGATCGCAGCGCCATCTTGTAGTGATTATGCAATTAATATTATAATATAATTAAAAACACTTACATTAAATTTCAGAAGTATCTGCCGCCTGAAACAAGTAAAAATCGATTATTATATTGCATATATTTTTCCGTTGCTTAATAAATTATTTATTCTAAGAGTATGTATCAAAAGTGTCTAGAAATCCATTCTTTTTCGTGTCGGAAGCCCAAAATGATGGCACAGAAATATTTTTCCGGCCGTTCGCATATTTCCCTTTTGCACCATAAACGTTCACTTAAGTGAAACTTAAACGCTTCTCTGAAGATACATTCAAGATTCAGGAGATAAAAACGGAAAACACTCCAATTGAAACAACACCTAAATCTTTATGGTCTCCGCTGAATACGGACGTGCTACAGAGCAGATATTGTAATATATTATTTATGATGCCGATACGCCCTTCTTGCGTACAGCCTTCATCATCATTCAACCTTTTTTCCGGTGGCACGTGCCATTTATCACAATTTATGCAATGGCAAAAAAATGCTCATCCTGGGCAACTTAGTGGTTTTGCTGAGCTTTGAGCTTTTCTATCTTTTCGCAATCAATATAGAACAGTGCTTGGTGCTTGGATTTTCAGCCTGTGGATAAACGCAGTGTGATTCTGGTCGCTCATAAGCATTTTCACGTGTATCAATTTCTATTTATAAATACAACAAACAAGCAAAGACAACCCAAAAGGGCGCTTAACCCGTTGATGAGTAATCACGCATATGTGCGCTCGGACTCATTGAGTGGACGCATTCTCACACATTGAGTGCGGAGATTACCTATTTTATCGCGTAAATATGTTTTATATGATCATTTTATATATCATATAAACTCTTTTGAATAAAATCCGAACTTTTAACAATATTTTGTCATTCGTTTTTAAAAAAATCAAATTATTTTTATATAAAAATACATGTATATTAAATCATCTATTAGAGAGTTTATATTATAAGATTATACAATTCCAATTTTAATTTTAATATGCTTTCAATATCATGTTAATAGTATTTCGAAAAATGTCGTTCAAAGGCAGACGATTAATTAACATGTTCATAGCAAATTGATATTTGTAGTGAAGTATGATTTTATGACATTTTAATCAACGTAAAATCACTTTATATAATATTTTTAATCACATGAACCAGCGGGATGTATTTCAATTAAAATAGGTTGATAACATAGGAAAATAATAATATAAATCATGGAATGTAAGTGGAACAATCCAGAAATTTAAGAAACTAATTAATTCATCATCAATCATTATTGTTGACATCAAATAGTTTTGAATTTACAGTCGATTCAAACTGTTTTGACAGCTACGTGTGTCAATTTGAATCTCGACTTAGTACATAACTGACAGCCAAATTTATTTGGATGATTCCAGCATTCAAGGGTTGACCGCAGCCTGGATGTGTTGGATGAGAATATGTGGCAAAATGTCAAAATTACATACTTCAAACCAACACGATGCTTTGTCTGTACTTCATATATTAATAAGTAAAAAATAGCTACTGTCAAAAAAAACATAAATGCAAATGTTCATACAAAAATTGCATGCAAATATTTTTCAAGAAATTACTTCTTTCAACACGGTTGACATGATATTTTAAATTATAATTGACCAATTTACTTTATATTCAGAATAAATATTTTAAATGTATTTTTTTCTATCGTTCCTACCAGATTTACATTAAAAATATTGATAATTAATAAAAATCAATCAATCTAAAGTGGAAAAATAAGTACAAAAATGTTTTTTTTAAACTGTCGCCATTTTGATGCAAAAATGCTTTTTTTCTTTTTTAAAGGGTAGGGACAATAAAAACATCTTTATTAATTGAGAATATGTTTTTAAAAATGTATTTCAGATTACTAAAAAGGTCGAAATCGTGTCAACCAGAACACGCTTTTTTTGATTTTAATTTATTTTTTTATTTTAAAAATGTCAATAAATATATTTTTTATTGAGCTTGTAAAAAACGCCCAAAATTGAAGTCTCCAGCTTAATCAGAAAACTCAATAATTATCCAATTTTTATCAACTTTTCAAACCGATAATAACTCAACAAAGTTTTTTTTATGCGAATTCGCACAAAAAAAATCTAAAATTGACAATAGTGCAATTTACAACTTTTATAATGTGTATTCTCAAAAGCTTAACACATTAACAGCGGAACATGAGAATTCGCGAGCTTACGAAACAAAGCATCTAACGCGGGACACGAAAAAAAACACATTTTTTTTCTCAAAATTGAATATTGGTTTAATTTTACGTAAACCGTCGTTTCTTCCGTTTCAGTCATTTAAACTTTTATTATTTGTATTATAAGAGGATTTTTAAAAACATTCGGATAATAAGGTGTTTTAAGAATGTAAATATGTTTTTGTATTTTGGTGCCTATGGATGTAATTTGCAGATATTGATGAATATTAGTAAAGTAATTCTAAGATAAATATACATTGTGTTTTCATTTATATAAATTTAAATTAACTTTTTTTATGCGATTTTTGGTACATTATATCACATTAATTTGAAGTTATGCGGTTTTTAAAAATAATGGAACATATCCCTCAGTTTTCTTTGTAGTTCAAGTCTTTTTTTATGCGAATTTTTTATATGCGACTCCTCGTGGAGCGTATCTATCGCATAAAAACAGACCTAAATAGATTAAAAAAATAAAATTTAGTTAAAGCGATGATCGCTTATTATTAATTTAGAGCAATATTCTTATCAACAATGCTTTGAATTACATAATAAATGCTTTATTATTTTACTATTCCGTTCGTTAGGGGTTGTTTGCTGTATATTTTCCGTAGATAAAAAAATATAATAAATATTCATTTCACAACAAGTAGGCTGTTTATCTTGCCATTGTATTGTTGATGTCTATTAAAATATGTTTCCACCCCCCTCCGGCAACCCAAATTCTGGATTCAAAGGCAGCGAACGTTCTCTCCCACGTCCTCCATTTCTTTCGGGAAGCATACATTTTAATAAGAAACTATACATAACTCACAGAAGAGATTGTAACCGCCTATAGAAGCAAGGCCGTGTAACTCGTGTCGTACAGGGGCGCAACGTGTGGGTTAATACGCGTCATAAAACCAAAAGAAAACGCCCCCTTGGCGGAAGGTAAAAAAGAACTCGCGCAATATTTTTTTTCGGAAAGCTTAAAGGATGTATGTAATTTCTTTTTTATTTAAATTATTCAAGTGCGGTCGGGCACGCTGCAGGATAAACCTCTTTTTTTTTGGCCGAGACAACAGCGAAAAGTTATCCTCCAAAAGCCATTAAAACACATGGGTTTTGAAGTGTCTTGCTTTAAAAAAAAACCGCATTTATAAATCGGACATTTCATTGGATAATCCCATGGTAAATGGCTCTCTTCGAGGTCATCACGTCTTCAGAGGAATACACGCAACATAATGGTATTACGGCGAGATTTTATTTTTCATTTTTCACATAACACGGTTATGGTTTTTTCATTGTAGGTCGCGTATTTTAAGAGGCTTTTCTTTCGGCGCGCAGAAAACAATAGGGGCGAAAATGGGTATTCGGTATTTTGTGTGAAGGTAAACCAATAAGGCTGTATATTTACCTTATAGGTCTTCTCTTACAATATGCTTCTCTTGTCTTCGACGGAAAGAAATCACTTTATGATATAAAAATAATGAAAATGTTTATCTTGCTTTTGGATTATTTTTTGGCTTTGATATTGAAAAAAAATGGGGTATGTTTAACAAAGAACAACGAACGAACTTGTCGGAACGAAATGAGTTCACAGACTGAGGTGAGTCGATCATTTTTATTGTTGTAAGTATAAGATTGTGGCATTTTCATAGGAAATACACACGTTTATTTTAAATATATTTATTATTATATATTTACAAATTTATCGATATATGATCCTATGTAAAATGTTGTGAAAAATTTGAATCTATTCATTGCAAAAAACAGTAGCATTTTGAATAAAAGTTTTCAAAAATAAGTCCAGGGGGGCTTGAGTAGTTTTTGTTTCACCGCGTAATTCAAAGATCAATCTCATCCCTTAAAATACACAGCTTTTTTCATTTTCGCATCTCTCTCTCCCCGCTTCGCTCCATTGCTCCACTTCACTTCATCAGGCCAATATGCGGCAACATAATGCATCCGTTAAACGTCTCGCAAAACAAATTGTGCTCACGAATAATGCTTGTGCTAATCCTATAACATTCCCGAAGATGCGCACAATAACTTCCCAAATTTTAATCGCAATCAGATGAACGGTATAGGAATGTATACGTAACAAACCAACTGCACGACGACCAACACGCATTCATTTTTATATATAAAGTTTAAAAAAATGCAGCTCTATCTTTCAGCCAACATTTTCCGTTAAGCAATGAAAAAATTGTATTATTTAAACCTTTAATATCCCAAATGTTCCCATATTTATAGCGTTTGATATAAATACTCAATCACTGTTGATTCAAAAAAGTCTAATACTGTCAACCCTTTTATAGCATCGGAATACGAACCACGCTATAGAAATTTAGGCACCTTTAGGTATTTTGTGATTTGAAAGAAATCATCAAATCAATTTTTTTTCCATATTCCATACAAGAAATCGCTAAAAGAGAGAATTTTCTTAAATTATCAAAATTATATATTTTTTTGCCACTAAGCAAGAAAACATTATTTTAAATAAATTATGTTAATGGTAATTGACACAAATATTTAAGAAACGTGGAAGAAATTGAGATTTATATAAGAAATAAAGGCATTCTGACCCAAAACTGACCTATGTTAACCGTTATTCACAAGTGCCACAAAGTCAAATTATAAATACAATTCCAAGAATATAAACTGAATGAAATTATTTCGAAACGATCGAAGGTGGATATTTCTTCATAATATCAATTGTCAAACGTCTTTGAATAGAGCTATACTTGGATTTCGATACAATATGCAACTTGAAGTGCTTCATTTCTATTCGCTGTGGTCTTATGAATAAATAAGAAAATATTCGTAGAATTTCAATGTTACAATATTGAAATATTTCAATGTTTTCCTCATACTGTTGAAATATTAAACGAATATTCTAATATATCTGTCGCAAAATTTAAAAAAAAATGCAATAATATCGTGGGAAACTTTGAACTATTCTGTTAAAAATGAGGCAATATGGCCAAAAAAATCAACTTATACGACAAGATCTATTATAGTATTATATAGATCTCAATGGAGCAATTAATAATTTTTTTTAAAAAAAATATATTTTTGCAATTATAAAATTTGTTTTTTGTTCCACGGGGAATCACATATAAAAAATCCGCATAAAAAAAACTTGGTAGTTCAACTTTTGCTACATTTAATTTCTACGGCTACATAGAAAACTTAGGAATGGGTTCCGTTATTTTTAAAAACCGCATAACTTCAAATCGATGTGATGAAATGTAGCGAAAATCGCATAAAAAAAACATTGCAAAGATTAACCAATATTTTTTATGCAGTTTGTGATATGGAGACATGCAATTCTTAAGCTCGTGCTGGAATTTGAAAGCACGTTCAGAATTTGAGTCATGTACAATAAATAGATTGACTAGTTTCTTGTATATTTTTTACAGTAAGGGGGGCAGGAGTTTCTTTCATTTCAATATCGTCTTCTGTTTCTTTGCTGGCATATAACATCAAACCAATAATATCATTCAAGGGTCGAAGTCTTTATTATTTCTATATTTCTTAAAAATTTAAAGTGTGTGGAGTAATCTGAGATACTGCACTTGAAACATTATTTAAACAGTCCAAAATTGAAAACTGTTTCCCAACTTCAGATACAGTTAATGACTCAATTTCTTAATATAATACTTTTTAAAAGTAGAAATGATGCCCTGATCATGCATTCGCATAAAAAAAACTTGGTGCTCTATAGAAAAATGATGGATAGAATCCATTGTTTTTGAAAATCGCATAACTTCAAAAACGCATAAAAACAGACCTAAGTGTAATTAGGAAACTGCGCATATTGAGGGCTGAATTTCAGAATTTAGATAATCTCAAATATAGAAAAAATCAGCAGATGATCTACGGTTCAAAAACCTCAATATGCGCGGTTTCCTATTACGATTTTACTATTACGCGGTATCAGGGCAGAATGGCATAGTTTCTTAATTGAAGATCAGAATTTCAACCAAAATTTCTAAATGCAGCGTACAAGTGAAACCGCGTATTTTAAAGGATGGATATATTCTTTAGGTACTTCCTTAAATTCCTTGAATTACGCGGTATAACAAATTCAATGCAAAAGTGGACCTCAGAATAAAACTTTATAACTACTGCTTTTCTCGCAATGCGCAAGACTATTTATTAAAATAGTCAATGATATATTTTTACGAATACTTTATATAATAACTAAATCATCTTGTGTTCGAACCCTATAAGAGGTGTGGTTGGCGACCACATTTAAAAAACATATATTCGCTATGAAAAATTACATAAAATAGTTGACAATAAGACAAGAAAAAGAAGCAAAAGGTATGCGTTTTGAACCTCAAGAAGCTTTTGACCCACCGCGTAATTCAAGGTACAAGAAATTGTTCATCCTTTGAAATACACGATTTCATTTAGACTGGTTTCTGCTTATATTCGTGAGCCAAAGAAGATCAGAATTTGAAGATATAAAATGCCTAAAGTTGGTATGGGGTCCATAAAAAAAATGTTATCCCTGCGTCAGACGATCCTTAACTATGGATTTTTGTTCTCGAAATCCGGAAAAATCTCTATTTTTTAGCACAAAAGTAGGATATACATTTAATTCCACAAGTCTTTTGGATTTCGAGTGAGCGTAGTTCAGTCTTAAATGAAATAGATCCATTATTTGCGAGCACTCGAACAACGCAAATGATATCCTATGCTCGAATTATATCAACGGTCGACTTGTTTATGTCGAACTGATCCAATATTTTTTCATGTGGAAAGCTCATAATATCTTAATACAGATATATTAAATGGATTCAACGGTCTGTTTGACCAGCAGAGGGGAAAATTGAAGGATACACCCGAGGACGAGAGGGCATCCATGTAGAAAAACTGGAAATGGGACGACGCGTGTTAATTGATTGAGAGCCATTTTTGTCAGTTCTGCTTTGTAAATTAGATCGCGTGCTCAATGTGAAACGATAACACGACAACTATGACATTAAAGGACCCCTGATTCGATAAGTGAGGAACAAAGGCCTTGTTTAATGCTTTTACCATCGTCCCAGAACTAATCGACCCAGAGTCGGCCCTTTGCTGTGCAATTGAATTAGCAGCGAAAATGCAACGCTTTTATGCCAAGCAAAAGAGAATTCAGGCATTTAAAAATCTGGAGCATAGTCAGCGCGGGCTTCCGGTGATGAAATTGAATTAACGACTTCATAAAAGCGTATCGAAAAACGATCTAAATTTATCACCTATGAAAAGGCGGAGAGCTCTCAAGATAACCTAATCACAGTTAATGTCAATGAAAGTCTATGGACGCAATCTCTCTTGGACTTTCGCAACTTTCTCGTATCGACAAACTGTAAATAGACAAAATGACCAACAAACATGCTTGTACATGTCCATGATGGAACATTAACAATGTTATATACGATAGATAACATTGCATAATCAAGAAAAAATCAATGTGTATCGATGATCACTCGAGTCAGAACGCGTATACGCGCAACTACTCATCAACGGGTTAATAAATATGAACTGTAACCTAACACAAAAAAAATCAATATATTTTAAAGTAAATCTTCAAATAACTATACAGTGCTCTAATGCGATTAGCGACGGTATACTAGAAATAAGATCTTCAGAACTGTTGAACATTTGAAGATGAATTATTTCCACTGATATGTTGGTTTGATATAGCTGTGTTTGTGTAATATATAATAAAATAGGCATACTATTGGTATAATGGTAGTTTTATGACACGGTGCATGCCCGTAGCATCCTTATGATATAAGTAACGTAAATAATAGAAACGATTAACCCTTTCTTTTTGGCAAACTGCTGGTCGGAGTTTTTTTTTAAAGTTATTTAGACCTTACCATCAATGCATGAGTCAAGACACCTGTATCTGTCTCCAATGCTTAATGTCCGAAAATTCTCTTTTTATATTAATCGAATCCGAACGCATATATGCGCAGTTACTCATTAACGGGTTAAAATCAATTTTAGAATGGAGTTTGTTTTAATTTTTTTTAATGGTGTGATTATTGAAAATTACACTATGGCTCACATAACAATAAAATAATACAAACTATCAATAAAATATTGTTTTCAGTTAAAGTACATTTTTTATTATAAAGTAACAAACTTTATGCTATCCAAATATTGTATGATATTATCTAAATATACAATTGATAAAGTTATTTTGGTTGATTTTTGATTTAAAAAAATTAGGTATAAAAAAATAACAAAGCAGCAAATATTTTCAATCGTCTAAATTATTTCTAAAAATTAAGATTAAAAGGGCTCTTGGGGACGATTTTTTTAAATTTACTTTAAAGCTAGTGCCCAGACGTGTAAAGGGGGATTGTAACGGTCATTTTGTTTGGTCTCGCGTGTTTGTCGGCCATTTTGTTCGGTCACAGTAAATTCTTCCGATAGAGAGGTCATCGCGCGCTCTTTCCATCTTTCATCCATGCGAGATCCACGCGATTATCCGTTTTCTGACTTTGCAGAACTATACCACCGCGAATATCCACCTAAAGAACGTGGATGTTAATGGTTGTGATGTAATGAGTCGACAACATATCACGAAGTGGGTTAATTTATTCTGAGAAGGCCGTCCTAGTACTCATGACTAGGGAATCCAATCCCGGGATCCTGGACAGTTTTAGGTGCTCATAAATCCCGGGATTCATGAGCACCAAGGCTACTAAATCGAGACATTTCCGCCGAAATCTGAACGCTTAAAAATAGTGGCGTAACTACTAATTAGCGAGCTTAGGCGACACCTAGGGGCAATAACTGTCTAATCTATGTATACATATATACAGTACATATATGTTTTTCAAATTGTTATTTTAACCTTTCCCTACCGGTGATGTATTTACTACACCTCGGATCTAATAATGGGAATATCGATATGAAATATAATAGATACGGGGTTCGGAATTTTTGTATTTCTCCGTAATATAATTACGAATCACATCAAAGTATTATGGTACATAAGTATTCATCTGCAGCGACGGAAAAAATAATTTGTTGGGAAATCGTACAAAAAGTCTTATCTAGTTTAATCATCACATATATATCTTCTATCATCACGAAGATCGCCTATATTCAACAGCAATGTAAGGCATCTTATTAAATCCAAATTAGTCCTTAAGCCTGTTTAAGATTCCACCTGCTCTGATTGCCAATTATGCCGTAAATCCATCTATTGAAATAATATCGTCCGCAAATATTTCATGCGACTGTTGATTTGTCATGAGGATAATTTTAAAGGCCGTCACAATACCATAATACCCAAGACGAGGAGAGCCTCCTGGAAATCCAGGCGTCTGATAAAGCGAATCACGCGCCCGAAAAACGGAACCGGATGACGAGGGTGCCCGAAACGATACGGGATTTATAACGTCGGGTACAATACGGGGGCGAACACATCATGCCTTCGACCTCCCCCCCGCCGGGGGTTGAATTATTACGTTATAATTCAATTTAACAGGTGGCTGTTCCGCCATTAATGAACACTTTAGTTTAAGTGGGGCACATTTGCGCTGGTAAAAATTAATCCGCGCAAATTTACGAGGCGTCCGTCGCTGGCAAAAAGTCTTGTAGCCGTCACTTTTATGTGTCCTGATTTGATATATAACATGATTTATGGAATGTTGCCACATCTAGCGAGTTTTAATTAAATCCGTGTCGCTATCGCGACGGCTACGAAAAGAGCAAGAGATGTTTCGATTCTACAAAAACAAACATCTCCGCTGATTACCCTTTGAATAAATTAAAAATTAAGTATTTGCATTAATTACAAACAAGCAGCTTTCATTTTCGTTTTATTTCCTTGGATATTGCTTTAAAATAAATATGAACCAATTTCTACTGGTTGAATCTCCCCACTTGCTGATATTTGATCAGATCTAATTATGAAGAAAGAAAGCAATTCATAATCTCCTACTTGTTTTAGTATTGAGGGCGACGCGATTCAACACTCTAAGAACAAGATCATTGCTGAACAAAATTGAATTTTATACAGCAAGTGCTTTTTCCTTAAACACTTGTATTTATTTTTTAGCTCTTTGCGGTCCTATGTCGAGTCTGGCTCGACATTTTGTTTCTACATTTTTTCCCCACTCAGATTTAAAATCATGTGATTTTATTTTGCGTATCGTGTTTAGGACAGTATTTAGAAAGGAATATTGGTTTTTATGATCCTTCATAGTGTTTCACTTATATATATTATATTATATTTTAATTATGAATTTTAGTACTGAAAAATGCCGTGCCTATAGTTCTTCTTCGAAATATAAATCCACCGCAACATGTAGCCACAGAATTATGCTTTTAGTTTAAAAAAATGATTAATAATATCATGGAAGCTACAGTTTGAAATGAAAATTTTCAAGAAGAAGATGTTGTGTTCCAATGATTTCTAATGATTATGCTATTTGAATTGAAAGGTGCGCAGTTTCCGGTGCGAGCACCAATAAAACACAGAAACGCACAGGGTGTGCGTGCATGCTTCTCACATGGATAGCTGTTTAAAAGCTGCTGAAAAAATACCAAACCAGTAGATAGATCGTCCATAATGTGACAGAACATTAGAGCGCAGTCTTGCAATTGGATTTAAAATCAGCAGTAATCGGAAATGTTATGAAAAACGATCATCACATCTATTTGGCTGGTTCAAAAACCATAGCAACCGTCGAAAACTTCGGCATCAGAATTGCGAAAGAAGCGATAGAAATCGAAAAACAAAGAAATAATTGATGCAACCAACAGAGGAGACGACGGTACAAGCATACCCAGAGTTTGGCTACTGGTTTAATTGAAAATTATAGCACCAGTAACCAAACAAAAAAATCCGAAAATGCAAAGAATCTTTTTCAAAATTTTAATTTTAGTAAACACATTCCCGTCGGATTGAGCGTAGAATTGTCTTTCACGTGACGTGGGGCGTATTTGCGATTATCGCGTTAGACTCATTTTATAAAGCCAATTAATCACATCCCTAAAAACGCACACGTGCTTAGCCCGACGGGAATGTGTTATTATGATTAGGACCGTAACTAGGGCGTGGCAACGCAATCGCCCGCCACGGGCGCAACTGGGCTTGGGGCGCAAAACGCAAAATACCATCCCGGTCGAAATGTTCAAGTTGTCGTTACGTTCAAGTATGGCATCCGATCGCGAGCCGCTCATTCGTTATATCAACGGTCCGAAAAGCGGACCGATTGAGCATATACACCTTATCTGTCCTCTTTTAGGGCTTTTTGCGCCTTTTTCTATGATTTGTACGATCACGGAAGCAACGTAGTGTCTAGACACTTTCTATCGCAGTATTTTTTTACAACAATAACCGCCATCTATGCATTAGGTCAGGTACTTTTGGAATATTTTTTTGTATACAATTTTAAAACATACATTATAATAGTATTTAATAAATTGCATTTTATTGGTATTAGTTTACTTAACAAAATAAATTGGATTCTGGGGGGGTTGGGGGGTCGTTAAGTTAGATACTTGACACGGGCGCTTCATACCCTAGTTACGGCTCTGAATATGATAATAGCAAATTGACAACATTTACGATTATGATAAGCGAATATTAACGGTTCAGATTTATCATAAAATTTTCCTCAGACAATTTTTTAAAATAATATTCTAGATACTAATCAACTATATAAACACAGGATCATATATCGACAACGGACATCTAAAAAGTTTCTGAGGCCGGAGGATTTTTTGTTTCGGAGTTGACGCACTTGGCGTGTAGAAAAGATCTTAACGATTAGTCTGTTTGGTCCAGCGTGTTTGTCAGCCATTTTGTTCAGTCACAGTATTTTTTCTGATGGAGAAGTCGTCTCGCACTCCCGCAACCTTTTTTGGATTATCTTTTAGATTTTGGGGTATAGTAACACACCCATGTCTCATCCAGTGTAGCGATAGAGTCCAAAAAAGCTTCTTCCTCCTTCAAGCTTCACTCCATTATGAGTATTCTGGGCATTTATCTCACACATAACATCTTGTAACCAAATTTTTCCGACACAATATCATCAAGGAGACTTCGATTAATGCCAGGAAATTATTTGTTAAGATCTTCAAACGTCACATGACGGTTAATTCACACATGTTCTTCAATTTTTGCAAAAACACGTCAGAAATGACTGATGGTCTCCCACTCCTTGCCTCGTCATGAGTATCAGTACGGCCTTCTCTGAACAACCTAATCCACTTTGTGACATGTTGTCGACTCATCACATCACTACCACAAACTTCCAAGAGCGACGACCTTTCTATTGGAAGAATTTATTGTGACTGAACAAAATGGCTGACAAACACGCGGGACTAAACTAACTGAAGTGCGCCAACTGCAAAACAGCAAATTGTTTAAAGTGTTAACAGCAAATCACTGTGAATAGATTTATGATCGCTTTTTAAGTCCCCATTTCCACCTCTTCCCATTTGACTAGCAATTTAACAATTTAAATAATCCCTCACTGCCAACGATTGCTATTTACTGTCGAAGAAAAGGAAGAAAAACAAGAAAAGCCCTATTTTTCACGATAGATATCGCTCCTCTCGGCCACGATTTTCGCATCGCTAATAGACAATATCCAGGGCCGCATTCGATATAGATACAACACCGGCACAAAAAACATACACATGAATAAATTATCTCGAAATAAGGCTTCGGCGTATTCAGATCACGTAATTCGCGTTATAACATCTTCCGCTTTTCCGCATGAAAAATGCATCACAGCCTGAGTATTTACCGCCAGGATAATACAGCGCGCCCTGATGATTGAAATGGGGACCAAATAGGAACGATGTCGTAGATTGTCGTCTGTTTATTCTGTTTTTATTTTTATTTTCTTCCCCGGGTAGATTGTGCGGATTTGCAAGGACTCTTAAGGAGTGCCGTTTGTTTATTTACATCACCCAATAGCCGGAGGCTGTGCTCTTTAAGCAGTGCCAGGAGCACAAATATATATATTGAAAATTTTATATAAATAAGAGATGAAAATATTGCCTGTTTTTAGTATCGAAACGAAATCTCTTATGATAACAAAATAAATTGAAGGAAGGAAAAAATATTCCGCAGGATCTGCCGTAAATATTGTACCTATAATGAAGTATTGTTATGCTTATTTCATGGGAGCTCACATATTTTATTCAAATGTACATTTTTACAAGACGCATATGGAAAATTGTTTTATCGAAGCATACATATTTATGAATTATATACATTTTCATAAATAAACAGGAATATATGGCATGTATTTAATTCACATGCACAGCAATTAGCTGATGAAGATTCGACCGAATGACCATACACCTATGTGTTAAATTAATCCGTTGATGAGTAATCTCGCATATCTGCGTACGGACGTCAAGTGTCTTGCATCTCATCATACACTCATTCATCGATGATAAGGTCATGCTGTAAAGGTACCCCAATACGTCTAAATATTCCGTATCTGGTTAAAAACCATTAAGTATGGGATTTTCACTGATTTTGTTTCAATAAACAGTCAAATCGAATATCATCGTAAGGGAATCATCGCGAGTATTTACGCGATAGTTGAATATGCCGCGCAAAATGATCCCCCAAATTAAAAAAAAATAGTATTTACAGGAATTAAATTAATATACAAATAGGATTATATAGTCATGCAAACATTTATAATCAAAGTATATTTTTATCGTTTGTAAATGTATTTATGCTAATATATAATTCAAGCAATTTAAGATAATGAAATCTCATCTTCACGGGGTTAAGTTCATTACATAGCTACATATTCCTATTCAGCCGTTTGAATGATTGACACATGTAAGCGAGGGTAATGTATATTTAAATGCCATGAGCATTTATCGAATTGCAGGTAAATAATGTATATACAGAGGACCTTCGTTGTGATCCAATGACGTAAATTATTTTATGTAACACAAGTTTAAGAGGATACGTGCGTAAAACTTCAAATTTCTAAAATACTACTAATATTTAACTTTGATATGATTTAACGTAGATCTGTGTTTTTGACGAGCACTAAATTCTAGTTATAATTTCAACTAGTAAAAACGCGTTCTAACTAAATATTTTAGTTTAATTGTAACATATACACTCAGAGTACGCGCTCTATAGCATTAAGAAAAAATATATACAGTACACCCGCAGTAATTTGGCCCCAGTCTACACTTGGGTCTTTTTTTATGCGGATCTTTTTTATGCGTTTTTGAAGTTGTGCGGTTTTCAAAAATAATGGAACCTATCCCTCATTTTTCTATAGAGCAAAGTTTTTTTATGCGAATGCGCATAAAAAAAATTCATCCAGATTTAGCACATCTAAATATAAAAAAAAGTGTTTCTTCCACCCAAAACGACATGTTAAATTCAGCCACTAGATCAGGGTATCATCTCCACTTTTAAGAAGTATTTTATTAAGAAACTAAAGAATGAGTCATTAACTGTATCTGAGGTTTGGAAAAAGTTTTATATTTTGGACTGTTTAAATAATGTTTCAAGTGCAGTATCTTAGATTTTTCCACGCACTTTGAATTCTTGTTGGAATTCAGTTTGGTTCAATGTGTTACAGTTGGCGAAATAATAAAAACTTGGACATTTTCAGCTGAAATCATTACTTTGGCAAATCAACTTGGTAGAGAAGGTTTTGATACTTTTTCTCAAAATGATGTGAATGAATGATATTATTGGTTTGTTGTTATATGGTAGCAAAGAAACAGAGAACGATATTGAAGTGGAAGAAACTCTTGCCCCGCTTACTGTAAAAATTATACAAGAAACTAGTCAATCTATTTATTGTATATAATTCAAATTCTTAACGAGCTTTTAAATTCCAGTGCAAATTTATTGATTAATTTTCGCAATGTTTTTTTTATGCGATTTTTTGGTACATTTCATCACATCGATTTGAAGTTATGCGGTTCTCAAAAATAACGGAACCTAACCCTAAGTTTTCTATATAGTTCAAGTCTTTTTTATGCGGATTTTTTATATGCGACTCCTATAAAAATAAAAATAAAACAGACCCAAGTGTATGTGATTTTACGATGTTAATAAACTTGTGTTATCTATGTATATCTCGTCATTTATATAATTTTTCGCATTACAAGCACTTCTTTCCAAAAAAGTTCTGGATTACAAGGGGTCAAAGGCAGTAGTACTCTATAGTCCGACGAATTGGACAATCCGACACCGCCTTGCAAAATGTCTGTCGGATTACCGCGGGTCCGAAAATTAAACACAGTTTTTGGGCATTCTGTTTAGTATTAAATTTTGAAAAAATATCGCGAAATAACAATTTAGCAGATCATTAACAGGCAAATAATATATTATTATGCTTCCCGTATTTAATGTCTTAATTAAAAAAATATAGCCCCAATTATTCAGTCAAATCTAAGTCTTTCTTTAATTGAATTTATTACGAATTGGCTTTAGAAATTTTGTTAATTGGAACGGTTTTAAAGCCATTTTTTAAATAAACCAGCGGTTATTCAATTTACTTTATAGCAGTTTTTCCAAGACCAAAATTCTCGAACTGTATTGTAGAAGCGTTATACAGATGTTATTTAACACTATAAATATTCCATGAACGTATTTCAATAACATTTCCCCGTGTAAATAATACCATTAGGAAAAAGTAGAAGCCTTATGACTTTTCCGAAGACGCCGGCATCCAAAAGACCGTACAATAATTTATCGACAATTCATTGAAACCTTAATGTGCAACTTAATCAATATTCAATCAACTTCCTCTTCCTGCTGGTCCAACTGCACAAAGAGAGTTCATTTCAAACATTTCCGCACCGGAGATAAGATTTTACCGGATGAGGGCTTTTCCAGCTCCAGCTCCGAAGTGATTTTCGCCGCGTAAGATAATTTCAGGAGCACCTTTTGTCTTGCTGCTGACTATCGATAAACTCTCAAGTCTTAATCTTTGCCAAATAATTAATGGGTATGAATGCCTCTGGGACAAGAACATTTCACAATAATCAATGATAATTTAATTGGCATGACAATAGATGGGGCAACGTCTGCTCGCTCGTTAATTTGGATAATTTAACATTTTCAACTAGGGGTGAAATTTTTGTTTTTTTTTGTTGCAAAGGACAAATATTTCGCTCGTTTCTTTTCTCATGGGAGATAGGGATGATTTTCAGACCGAAACCAACCTGCTTTTTTATTCAACCCCATGCGTATATTTACTCGTAAGTTTTGTATGATGTTTTAAATTGACAAAGTTTGACGCTGACAAAGTTGAATCTACCGTGAAGAATGAGTTTGTTTTGACATTTTCAATTTTACTTGCCCGAAATGCTACAAAGTTTATTATCTGGACGAGCAACCCCCCCACAATGTATCCTTCTTTTTACCGGGAACAATTCCAAATTAAAAATATGTAATTTTTCCTTGAACATTTTCTCTTTGCTGATGCGATTATATTCCTTCTACGTATTAACAAGCATTTTTTCCTCCTTTATAATAATATATATATATAATATTTTTTTACGAATGAAAAACTGTAATTTACTCAACTGAAATATCAAATAACGATAAAAAAAGACGAAAGAGACCCACAAGCATGATTCAGCAATATGATGTTTGTAATTCTTAATCGAAAAATGTCAGATTTGATTGAAAGATCACAAAAAAAGAAAATTTATTTGATGAAGTATAAATGCCATCCAGAATGGGAATGAGCAAAATTAAAATTCGGATCAAGTGTTTATACATTATACAAGCGTTTTTCATCATAAAATAATAAATATTAATCAATTTATCTTGTAAAATAATCAAAATATAAGTCGGTAAATTCGAATTAAGGGAGGGTATTCTAATATGTTGCTATCAGTAAGAAAAACATTTTTTTTTGTAAAATTAATGCATTTTTTGTGTTAAAAAAAATTATTTATCGACAATATTTTTTCACAGTTTTAATTTTTTTTAAATAGTTTAAAATGACATTTTTACATTAATCTGGTAGGAACGATAGAAGAATATATATAAAAAATTTGTATTTAACTAATTAAAAAAATTAATAATTAGAATTTGAGATATCAGTGTCAACCGTGTTGAAAAAAATAGTTTCGGGCAAAACGCGTTTAAAGATTTCATTCCGTTAAGACCGGCATAGTTGTCGCGTCACCAAAATAGCTATAAATCCGTAAATAATTAGAAAAGAATGTCATAATATACCACTAATACTCCTATTAAGTCAGACTATCAAGTTGATTTATAACGCGTAAAAATCCCACAGAATGCTTGCTGATAAAGACTGAATTTTATTTAACACTTTGAACTTTGCGAGTTTTGCTAAATCTTTAAATTACTACTTAATGTTTCGGTTGCTTTATATTAAAGATTTATCTCCTTTGAAAACATTCAATTAATTAAAATGGTTCAAGAACTAAAACTTTGCAGGATGGATTGTGTTGTTCTTAAGGCTTAAACTATTTTCTTTTATAGTTTTTTTTTTCTCTCATCCGATTCATCATTAATAAGCTCTATTAGAGTGTTTACCTCTACCTAGCATTATATTTTTGCCTTAACAACTGTTATAACTTAATATATTAAATCAAAAACTTCTAAAAACTCACGGGAGCAATATTAAAGCGATTTCTGAATGCACGTTGGGTGGCGATGATTTAACAACCGTTTGAAAAATACGCCTCTAAGGCAAATGTACGCTCTTCTCTTATTCACTACATGATTGTTATTAAATTTACATGACAAAAAATATTAGGATTTTGTCTTTTAAATGAATGTCATTTCATATTATTTAAAGTAGCTGTCACTTCAGAATGCGCGTTTCAAATACGGAAGTTTCCCTGCCGCACCTTGTATTATGGAGGCAATAACGTTTAAATTGAACATATTGAGATATCAATATGACTAACATTTGAACCAGTTCTGGTTCTTAAAGTTGAATAAATAAATATTTTTCCTTGCAAAACACATTGAAAAAAAATTATAACAATTAGTTGTATGGATTAATATGTGATTTCTACACATAAAGTCTAAATCCATATTATGTTTCAAATTATTTCCATTTTTTTCATATAGTGATAAGAGAGGTTACGTTTAACTTAATTTTGATTGATAATATCAATGATCAGAAATGAGAATTGATTTTGTAAATATTAATAGGGTTTTAATAAATAACAACTCAATAAGTTCGCAGGATGGCATAAAATTGGTACCATCATTGACAAAACCATATGATTTTTAAAAAGGAGCAATCTTCAAATAAAACGTGTCAAAATTTCATATTAATTTGACGTGAAGTTCACAAGTTATTGCGGTTTTAGTGACGCTTGAAATTGATTGAAGTGGTGGATTTAAATTCTGCAGTTGTTCCCGAAAACACAAAAAGTCCACTAAATCGAAATTCTATGAGATAACTGATATCTTAAAAGTATCTAAAGGTAGTATATTTACCGTTTTGCATCAATATTTGTCTATGAAAAAGCTTTGTTCGAAGTGGGTACCGCGTTTGCTCACAGTCAATCAAAAACAACAATTTTTCGACAATTCCGAGCGCTTTTTGGAGCTGTTTCAACGCAATAAAAAGAATTTATATGCAAAATATAACGAAGGATAAATTATGGATCCATCACTATACTCTAGAGTCAAATTAAAAGTCATTTGAGTGAATAACAACCTGAAAAAGGTGCCCAAGTGCGACCAAAAATGCAAATGTCAGTTGCTACGGTTTTGGCAGGTATTTTGGGATGCGCAGGATATTTTATTCATCAAATACATTGAAAAAGGATGAAACATCAATAACAAATATTATTTGGCGTTATTAGTCCATTTAATGGAAGAAATTGTGAAGAAAACAACCCCAAATGAAGAAGAAAAAGTGCTCTTTCACCAAGACAATACATCGTGTCACAAGTTAATCGCAACAAAGACCTGTTTTGAAGCCAAAGATAAATTGTTCTTCAAAATAAGCTTTGAAGTTTAAAAGAAGCATTGGAATGAATATATTACGCTTGAATTTTTCCCAAAAGTCATTGTCAATAGTGGCGCCAACTATATGTCATCCTACAAACTTATTGAGTGATATGTTATAGTGATTAATATTTGTGTTAAACATCATCATAATTATAGCAATCAATTTAATAAATTAGAATACTTTTTCACATATTTATATCAGATTTCATGGAAATTCGAACATTTTTGTTATCATAGATAGTCTTAATATTATATCAAATGAATGCTAGTTTGGCATCAGTGAATTTGCACTAAAAGCATAATTATTTTCGAAGCAACTGGATAAAAATGAATATTTACATTCGAAAAAATTGGATTATCAAAGTCCGTAAATATGGCACGCAAAGACAGGGAAGCCTCGCAGCATTTGTATAATGTCATTGCTGCAAAAACGGAAAAGAAGCCTTAAAAGGATCCCAAAGGAAGCCCTCGCACAAATAACCGCCCTGAGACATATCATCGATTTCCTCGACGGCTATTGTAATTGTATAAGACCGATTAGAGTCAATCCCGGGGGATGAATGGCAAATGACGTCTTATAAAGCGCGAAAAAATATGAAAATATTCTACCTAATTTAATGGATCATTTCTCGATACCTGGCCTATAATGTCATTGAAAATTGTCCAAAAAAATTGATTCTGGGGCGCATTTTAAAATTCAGATTTTTGGCAGGACACCTGCGCACTTCGGAATTAATTACGACATGTATACAGGGCCGCAGCGAGGTATAATCGCCCCGGTCTGCTGAGTTGCTTATTTAACAGCGTTTTAATTATCCCATTCACTAACGAGTACAATTATTCAAAAACTTCCAGCAGGCGCGGCCCTGGCGAGAGACAATATTTGAGCGAAACAATAACTCATTATAAAGGCGCCCTTATTCAAAAACTTTTCAAAACTAAGTAAGTTGTCTTAGAGTTATGCCGCCCCGACAATCTTCTATGGCGATGAATTTACCCCAACCCGGTCAGGATGCTCATCGATAATTATTACGCAGGATATTATAATAAGGAAGACTAATTGTCGGCATGAGTCTTACTTGTATCCATATGGATACAAAGGTATTGTTATCCGGATTGAGTTTCAAATCATTAACACTTTTAATTCGCCCATATTTTAGCAAATATCAAATTTCAAAATTGTCCATGGTAAAATATAAAAATATACATTTTACAATTTTAATTAATGTAAGGCATTCAATTAAATACTTTGATTTGATGATGTACTGGGATATTTTCGTAAATTAAGTATATTAATTAATTAAGCCCACATATTCCTATATGAGTTCCTCAACTTTTACATTATGATAATCTCCATATATATCCATATAGCTCCTTTTATTCATAAATAATTTTGTATAAATCGAAATTAACATCCAGATATCTCCGAAAGTCTATATTTTTCTATAGATCTAATGAAGGGAGACTTTAAATTTAGTTGTGTTTGTGTAATTTATAATAAAATAGGCAAGCAACATGCATACTGGTTGATTTATGCTACGTATAGACACAATATACGCGGCGTACGACGCATGCGCGTAACGTGTCTATGATGTATGATATGGAGACAAAGAAACTATACACGGTTTTCTCACTCTCCCGATCAACTGCTGATTGAAGTTTCATTTTTCGTGACGTTAGCGAACTTTATTTATGGCCATTTAAATTACCACCATGCCATTTGCTCGATATTATATATATAAAAATATCTATAAAAACCACATCGAATGATGAAAAAGACTTTTTAAATAATGCTTGGAAAGCGTAGCCTTTCTTATCAAATATTTATACCCTCCATTACAAATTGTTAATGGATTAGAATTGCTTCAAATGCATTGCATATCTCTCATTAACAAAGTCAACCATGAAATTTCTTACATAAAAATTAATTCTGCTTAGAGGAATTTGTGACCAAAAGTAGTAACTGATTTTTTTTTGAGCCTATACTGGAGGATATTATATATCTGGACAAATTCAAAGGTCTAGATGTGAATGCAAATTATGGTAATGTAAAGGAGCTACTGGAGAAGCACTGGGAAGAGCTGATTACTAAGGAGCTGAGATGCTAACATCCTGATAAGAAAGCAAAAGCAAAGTTCTTTGGACTGGTTATTAGAAAAGAAACAAAAATTGATGTTTAACCATTGCACCTATTAAAATAAGATATTCACGTAAAGTCTTCATTTAAATAACAGCTATCCAACAATGAGTGACCCAATAAATTCACAAATTTAACTAGGAGACCATGCTGTATTTAATACTGAGCCATTAGGCTTTTTTAACAATTTTAAAAATGTCTGAAGCCAAAAATAGTCGACAAAAATATAACTATCTATAGCTAGTCCCACGGTTAAGCGGTTGGTTGCTCGTCGAGATGGCCGCGCTAGCGCACAGGTCCGTTCTTTTATCGGGCTGTGATATTGCTGGACGAATGGATGGGAATAGACGGGCGTCAAATAGAAAGACTCTCTTCTCTAAATAACTATTTATCACCACACGAGAGAGAGAGATCTGGCTTCAAGAGGGACGACCTCCCGCAGCCAAGGTTAACCGATGACTCTCCCGACTCCCAACTCCCGCCTCCTGTGCGTCACTACCCAACCGGCAACGGTGCACGCGCAAGAAGCAATCGGTCGGTATGCTGGTGCAATGTCTCTGCAGGGCCACAAGAGATGGCGCTGTTAAAATAACACATTGCACCTAAAGAGAGACGGAAGATGTCGCTGTTAACAGCGCTACTACGTGGGGATGGTAAATCCCCCACGCTACAGTCCCATAAAAGGAATTGCTAAAAGCTACCTCAAAAAATACATCACTATAAAGTGCTGAACGCCACATGGGCGTTCATACTCTTTTTGGATTGCTTAAGGAGGTAATCCCGTTGAAGGCACTTTTTTGGTTTTTTTTTTGCGAATTTAATTAACATACAACTGCGATTTTTTGACTACATATTTATTTATATTTTAAGCACTTTCACTCATTGCTGAAATACACGGCAACTTAGCAACTCATCATTAAAAATAAGTATTTTAGTATTTTACTGTTACTGTTATTGCGGGCGTTTTGTTGATCTGAAGTAAAGTAATCAAATGGCATTTAAATTTGTAAAATATGAACTAGTTTTTAATCGAAGATTATTACAAAATATTGAAAAGTAAATTTTTGAAAACTTGTTGAATTTTTTTTTTGTGAATTTTTGTATTTTTCACGACTTTTATAACATGACAAAAAAAATAGTTTTATGAATCAAAATTATCAGAAAATAACTTTATCCACATATTCTAAGTTGTATTTGGATACAATTTATGCAACAACAGTCAGACGGGATGACCCCCTTATGTGAATACGCCACAATGGCGTTCGTACTCATCAAAGGATTAAATCAGGAACAATAATGAAAACATATGTATACATTCATATAATAAGCCATTTTATAGGCTGTATGAAATGAAGGTCAATCAAAATAACAAAGAAATGAAGGCTCGTTTTGTTCATTCGGATTTGCGACTTTCCAATCTTAAGGGTGCGATCGCGCCCCTCTAATGGATCGGTAAATAATAAATTCAATTACACCCTCCGATTCAGATTCATGAAGTGGGCTCGGTATTTTTTCAGCATAAATTATTTGTCATATTTAATGTTCCCGTATCAAAATTGAGCAGAGAGAGCTCAATCCGAATTCAATTAAAAATAAAACAATCGACTAAAAGCCCGTCCTCGCTCGTTTGTATTCGTCCGCTGTCGCTGGATGTGGCGATGGGGAGGGGCAGGAGACAACATCCCAACCGGGATGGGAGGCATCGCCCGCCCTCCCCCCGGATACATAATACATCAGGTAGGTATTAATGTCTGTTACGTGTCACATGAGCGGCAAGACAGGTAAGTCAGACACGGGCGGACCATTTTGCAAGGTGGCTCAAGCAACGCCTCTTCTGCACCCTCGGACCCTTGCACTCCTGCACCGAATCTTCACGTCCCTTAAGCCGGGTATGGACATAATTTGAAACGTGGTATGAAATAAATTGGGTCCCGACATCTATTTCGGAGACAGTCCTGGACGATCTTAATCGAGCGTTCACCCTTTTCATCAGAGTGCGCAATCTAGCTAGGGAAGATCAAATGAGGCTGTCAAATGAGTGAAATCTTATTTGACAGCTAATTTTTTCATGACTCAATGTTTTGTGATAATAAATAAATTATGTTGATGTTTTTAAAATCAACATGACGAACGCCATTCAGCAAATTTTGGCAGATTTTGTCGAATAAAATTAGATGTAAACAATTCCACATTATCGAACTTACATTTTCCTTCTTTTGTGGATCCTTCCATAAGAAATAACTGAATCAACAGCGGCTCGTTCAAGCAGGATTATAAGAAATTCACGAGGAGATTTCGGTACTTTAAAATGATATTATGGATACGGGAAAAAATTGTGGTCTGGCATAAAAATAAGGCTCTCTCCTAAAAGCGGATCTTACAAAATGAAATCATGTTTTCCCTCCCATTTATTTACGCGAATTATAATTTCAACTTTGCAATAATACTATGTTTCGCCTAAAATATCCACAATAAAATAATTATATTTATCTGACAAAAGTAGTATATTATATAACTATATACTTGAATGTTAAAGGCTTTATTATTATGTAATATTACTATAGAATGAGATCTATCAAAAAACTTTCATTGAACCCAACTTAAAGATAAATGCCTTATTCAACAAATATTTAATTTGCTAAGGATTTGGACTCTATTGTTAGATTGTATTACAAAAGATAAAAAAAGTACTTAAACTTTTTTGGCATCCATAAAGCCTTAACAGTTTTTCTTGGAAATAATTTGAAGTCAAATTCTTTATTATTATTTCTCTGAAAAAATCAAGTGCTTCTAAAGGTCGAAATAAGTCAATTTTATATTTATAGTAAGAAAAAATACAATATCATACAATATATCAATATACAAGGGTGATTCAAATATAAACCGGAATTTTGCTGTACAAATTATTTAGTGATGTACAAAAATACAAATGGATCATCTTATTTTTCTACGCAGTTCCCTTTGTTGAAAAATATATTCCATTTGAGAGAAAGCCGTCACTGAAGAAAGAAGGCGAAAAATAGCATCTTCTGTTGCGCAACGCATAATTATTCAATTCCATTTCATTCAGACAAATGAAAAATAACATTAATAAAAATATTTGTAATTTTTATCGATTTAACTTTAATAGGGAAAAGTTTCCAATTGTTTGCCCAAAAGGGTCGTTACTAATAAATACTACAAAATATTCATAGTAATTACCCTATAAAAAATACTCTTGACATGAATCATATAATTAATACAGGGTGTTTTGCACATGGACCGAAAAAACTTTTTTGGAGGCTAGGGTTAGGCTACTTTTGTTACGTTTCACACATAGGCCCTATGTCCTAAGTGTCAGAGTTATCGAAATGGATTTTATTTTTCAACATTTTAAAAAAAATACCCAAAATCTCATCTTTAAATCGTCAACGTAACATCTCTAGACAAAAAAATCCAGTGGTGTCAGGTCTGCAGACCGTGCGAGCCACAGAACAGGACGGCCAAATGTTTACACAACAGTGGTGCCCACAAAATAAAATCCCAATTGAAAGATTAATCACCACCTTTGCAAAAATGGAAGAGGAAATGCTACTTCAGACAACTAGAACAATTTGAACAAATTTTGTAAATAAATTTTAAAGAAACATCAAAATAGTTAGTAGTTAGTAATAGACCAAATGCATAAAATAATGATTTATTTAGATCAAAAACAAATGGTAAAATACAAAAACATTTATTTCGAGCTATTAATATCATATATTAAAAATGTATAACAATTTAACGGTGAAATTTTGGGTGTTTATTCAAAATGAAAAAAAATCTATATGAACAACCCTGGCATTTGGATTGAAAAATTTTCAGAAAAAGCTGTTCATTCGCAGCGGGATCGTCATCGCTTCTAATGACCTTTAGTGCGGTCTCCGCGGCCGAATAAGATAACTGGTGATTGTCGCAGCGGCGAAGGCAACAATCAGATGACGCAATTAATTAAGTAAAATATAATAATATCCTATTAATCTCTTGATTTTTTTTCAGATGCAAATGATCCTGGCTTAAGCATTTAAAGAAGGCAATGGAATACCACCATTATCCTCAACAAAATCTTCCATGACACTTTAAATAGAATCCACAAGTAAATAATTTTCGTTAAACAAGATTTATATATGCTAGATAAATATTATTAGATTCATCTGCTTGCATTGCAAGGAATGTTAGTATGGAACTCAAGCGGCGCATTAAATGCATTGCAAACATTTGGAGTGTATGTAGGTCTCGTTACGTGCTCGGTCGACTGTACGCGCTCAGTGTTTGCCAAACTGGCGGGCGCAGCGCCGCCCCCGAAACAATCGCAATAAATAATTCAGGAATACAGAATCGGCCACTTACCAGCCGATTAAAATGCATGCGGAGGAGGTCACGAGCCAGACGGTTTGCTACCCCTGGCTTTCCGCCCGAACGGCACTAAGCCAGATCGAAAAGTACATCCGCCTGCACCTGTAACGATGCACTTGCCAAACACACCATCGACACATTTCCTATTATATTATTAGCTCTGACACCGTTATGTAACCGCAAGGAAGAACGCATTACTTATTTAAACACTTCCAACTATTTCTATTCCCGGGGACTTATAGAGAGGGGAGGAGGCGGCGAGAAATTTATAGAAGCTTTGGCGAGAGATGTTGCAACACACATATTGAATTAGTTATGGAACGACAACGAAACAATACACTGTTATGTTGGATATGTCTCTTCATTGCCTTTTGAAACATCCCCAAATATCCCTCTCATTTGATTGAGAACTTAAGCATACAGGACATACACAATGAACAATATCGAGTCAATTTAATAAGGCTGAAAAAAATAATTAGTCATTTGATTGGTAATCCCGCATATGCTGCGATCGAACTCGATTGATACAGAAAGAGTATTTACGCACATCGGTGAGTGTCTTATATCTCATCATTCACTCATATATCGACGACAAAATCGTGCTGTAAAGGCATCCCTACACATGTCTAAATAATATCAAATATTACAATCGTCAACGGATAATGACAAAATAAACATATCCAATTGAAAACCACCAAGTATATCAATTATATACATCAAACTTAACCTAATACCAAAATTAATTATATTTGAAACACTATTATGGAGCTCAAAAATATCAAGAGTGTTAAGGTTAATTTATTGATATACAAGATTCATTCAAGCAGCGTGCTTGCGAGAAAAAAGTGGATTTGTGTGGATTAAAAGTCATGGACACTTTTAGCTATTCTAGTGTTGGAGAGGCGCTCTGCGTCTCTCTCTCTTACTGCTCTCTTTGGCGCTCAGAATCTCTTCTACGTAGTTGCGCCAAAGGTTCCAGTTCTTCTTGCTTCCTATCATGCTGTGGACTGACGTTGAGTTTGGCTACCCCGAGTGCTTGTTTCAGTAGTTTTCTCTGGAGTGCCCAAGCCTCACAGCCAATGATGGTGTGCTCTACACCGTCGACCTCCGCTTGGCAGTGGTGGCACGTTGCGGATGGTTCTTTGTCAATCCGCTTCAGGTACGCACCAAAGCATCCGTGCCCAGTGAGCACCTGAGTCAAGCGGTAGGTTGTTTCACCGTGTCCCCCGGCCCTCCACCGACGTATGACCGGGATAAGTCGATGGGTCCACCTTCTCTTGCTGAACTGATCCCATCACTGTTGCCAGGCTTCCCTCAGTTTCTGGTCATGTTCGTTGCGATTTTTAGGATATTCGTAGTCCAAGGTCCTCTTCTTTGCTTGGAGGTCCAGCGGGGGCATTCCAGCAATCACAAGCACAGCGACACTGTCTCGGAGCTGCGGTGATTCGGAGCGCTCCTTGTCGCTGGACCCTAGCGAGCTTCTTTCTATTGGTGTCGCGTCTGAGCGTCTCGTGCCATATCGGGGTTCCGTACAAAAGGATCGAGTGTATTACCTCGTTTATGGTACGTCTTCTGCACGGCTTTGGCCTTCCAACGTTGGGCATGAGCCTTCCAAACTTTTGCACCTTCTCTGATGTTTCTTCCATGTGTTTGCTAAAGGTCAACTTGTTATCCATGAGGATCCCGAGGTATCTCAGCGTTTTGCTGTATTCCACCTCGTGTCCTCCAATAACAAGTTGCTCGACCCTCGGTCTTCTCCGTCTGCTGCATATCATTGCCTCCGTTTTCTCGGCCGCCAGCTGCAGGCGATTATCTCGCATCCACGCTCGAATTCTGGCGAGGGCTTTGTTGCCTGTCGCCTCCACTTCCTATGGATATTGAGCCGTCACCAGAAGCGCGACGTCGTCCGCGAAGGCAATGAGTTCTGCTCCTGCAGGTAGTGCCATGTTTAGAACACTGTTGTAGAGTACGTCCCAGAGGGTTGGTCCCAGAACGGACCCCTGCGGGACGCCCATCTCCAGTCTTCTCGTCAGGTCCGTTTCATTGTGATGGACATATCGGTCTTTGAAATAATCGCTTATGAGGTCGAGTGCATACTGTGGAATTTCATTTTTTTCCTCCAGGGCTCCAACGATTAGCTCCCAGTTTGCGCTATTGAAAGTGTTTTTTTTGTTGGCAAGAAATTTTTTTGTGGCTATTTAAACACTTTGAAATTTGTAAATTGTAATTTTTGGCTCTTCCGACTCAAAAGGTTGCCGACCCCTGTATTAGACTATGCCTATGTTACTTACAAAATCTTTAGCAATAAGTAAACGAAGTTTTATTGCAATCCGATGAACGGTATGGCAGCGCATTTCGAACGAACAAAACCCAATTCATTTTTTGTATATTAGAAGAAGATTAGATTTATATAAAAGGATTATAAATTATGATCCTGATTGAATATAAAAATAATAATATATGGGCGAATTATCATTTCTATGCAATAGCGCTATTAATCAGTGTGGATTTAATTCGCAAGATTAACAGCGCCATCCTCTGTGGCCCTGCGGACATATTGCGTCTGTAATAACGACAGCAATCGCTTTTTGCGACGGCCTTGGCTGCGGGAAAACGTCCTTCCGGTGGCCAAGCGTGGCTATCTCGTTGAGCATGTGGGAGTGGGGTGCAGTTTGGGTACTCTGCCCCAAGAGCGTCCCCGCTTCACAACGTTATCTACACTACAATGGTGTCAGAAGTAGAATCCTATGCAACAATACATGATGGTCTATATATTTTTTGGTTTGTTTATGTCTCCACATTGTGTTAAATAAATTATTATATTGTCGCAGTCACGCGTTGCCTCTATTTTGTGTGTGTTTATCGATATGCAACATAAAACAACCACTACACCATAAGCATAATTATAATAATTTCCGTTAAAAAATTAAAAAAGCAACGCGAGAATACTCACATGATTTTTTTAATTAATAATCTGAATAGGTTGCTATCAAATTTTATAATGAAATGTACATACAAGAAAATGAATGAATTTACCCTGCCATATTTTTAATTAAAAATTACATTACTAGTGCTTCAAACATACAATTTCTCTCATTGGGGTAATGTTCTGGCATGGCTGTCGAAAAAAAGGGTTCCCCTCGTATGATCATGAATTTTTCTCTACACACATAATTGTAAAGCACCCATATCTCATCCACCCCTTGCTTCTATTTTTTAAAGAGTCCGCTTTTATGGTACACCAAAGCAACGTATGGCAACTCGACCCGTTCGGCTCTCTTTATTTATTAGAAGCCATACGTTAAAACTCTCGGTCGCCACGCGGTTTTTCGCTTCCAATTTTCATTAGGGGTTGAAAATATTTTTTCATTCGATAAATAAAAAACACTCATTTTGCATTTTAAGAAACGCGACACAATGAAAATTAGTGCTCGCGCTCTAAATGGCATTCGCAGAATATATACGCCGCTCAAAATATATACATGGCTTCTAACACAAAGGGCTTTTCTTTTGAAACTCTCTTGTGGCCACTTTTTGTTAAAAGGAGATTATTTATGAGATCTCTTCTTTTCCCCTCCTTTTACGGCGTATTTAATAATATGACAAAGCCTAAAAAAATGTCCCCCACACACATACACAATAAATTGGAGCACCATACTCCGATATAATGGGATTAACCCTTCGTAGCAATTGGATAACGAGGAGCATTCGTCGCGATATATCAATTTTTCTGGGGTTTCATATAATTTAATTCGTCTTTATTTCATCCCATAAGGAACCCATTGACGTCACGCATGCCATAGCTTCAATTTGAAAATCAGAAGTAATATGTATGTAAAAACGCTGCAGGATCCGAAGAACATCCTCGTGAGGATCGAAATGTGGTTTTAACATGCGAATTTATGTTGGAAGCTCAAATACAGCTTTTTGGTTGCGAGTGTATAAATCAGAGCTTTTAGCTCGCCTCTGACAACCAGAAGAGGTATTTTTGATTAAAAATTACATTGAAAAACGGGCTTATAAAATGCGAATTTGCTAAGTGCTTTATATATAGATGCTCGAGTAGAATTGGCTTTTAAACAGACAAATACAAGCAATGTAAACAAATTTTGAATCATGTTCTTAATCATCAGTAAAACTTCAAAGAAAGCAGATCTTAGATAGAGGTGAAATTTATAAATTTCAAAATATTAATAGATTCAGTTACGTAGCAAAGAGCATTCAATGGGCAGCCCTAATGAGGTCAGCGACTCACCGGTGAGTCGCTGGCGCTTAAAATACATTTTAAAAATACACTGCATTTCATACCTTTGAATATTTAATAACTTGTGCTCGTTCAAAGTGTCGCAAACATTTGCAAATCTCAAAAAATGTATTCAGACATAGGAAAAGCTGTTCGTAGGCTGTGTAACCGTATAATGAGATCGCGTCAAACGATGTCAAACAAAATGTTGTAAGTAGTGTGAGTGCCTTATTGAATAAGCTGTCAACCCTTAGCTGAAGGGCTGTCAACAAACGACAGACGTTGCTTGAGAAGAAGTGATCCGGAAATATGACTTGCAGCAGAGTCACTAAAAATTGATTGAATTTGATGCGCAAATATGAGGGAATCCGCCGATACAGATCGAATCCTTCGGGAAAAATATCATTTTAAAATTGAACACTCGCGGATCGTGTCTATCGTAAGAAGCCTTTTTGTGTCAAAATCTATTTAAATTTATTTGCAACTTCATATGAAATTATGAAATAAGCCACATTATTATTTATATGTTAAATGCCGAGCAAATTATTCTTTGAAAAACTCAACTGCCATTTGAAATGGAGTAAAATACAAGCAATCTTCTCGTAATAATATTTGAAAATATAGCCCAAAATGAATTTAATCTTCACAACATGTATTCAAATGCTGAAAATATTTGCAATGATAATTTCTGTGGTTGGAGTTGATTCGTTAAATTATTCCCTGAGATCCCAAAATGTGCTAACGCTCTATTTTTATCAAAATTATTTATTTAATGGAAACCAATTTTATTTTTTATATTAATGCATATTATTATATGTTAATTAACAAACAAATCTCATGGAGAAATATAATAAGTAATCATACAGGGTGCGGCAGGGAAACTTCCTTATTTAAAACGCGTACCCTAAAGTAAAACTAGACATTCCCCCATCTATTTCTTAAAGTTATGTTTTGAAAAAACTCCTCAATTTCTCATGCCGATCGCCTAAAAAATCACAAGGGGGTGAGAAATTTTAAAACTCTACTCTCTCAATACATTGACCAGAACGGAGGCCACATTAACCCTTTTAGTGGTGAGCCATTTTAAAATCGTATGTCCAACAATTATCATCCACTTATTTATCAGGACCGCGCAGCGTGTATGAAGCTTGTATTTAAATACATAAACACTGTTAATAGCACACAATATTCATTCGCTTCTTCGCTTAAACATAAACAATACACTTGAAATCGATTAATTTGGATTATTATTATTAGATAAACTTGAGCTTACCATCTATACAATCGTACGATGTACGCAAAACACTCTCTCCGTCTCTGTCTCACATTCACAATCTTCGAACCGCAAGACACTCTCTTCAAACTCAATTCTCTGTATCTGTTTATCTCCGAGCTTAACATGTAAGAATGCTCTTTCTTAATCACTGGAATTCGATCGCAAATACGCGACTGAACTCCCCAAGAGTTTAATGATAAATAAATAAATAAAATAAAGTAGTTTCTCTGCCGCACCTTATATTTGCATAATAATT
This sequence comes from Stenopsyche tienmushanensis, assembly GCA_008973525.1. NCBI lineage: Eukaryota > Metazoa > Arthropoda > Insecta > Trichoptera > Stenopsychidae > Stenopsyche > Stenopsyche tienmushanensis. The sequence goes on from WACJ01000542.1 coordinate 1,580,798, forward strand.
GAATAATAAGAAAAAACTTCATATGAGGTGTGATTTTTAACATACAAAAACGCTAGAAAAATAATGTTGTAAATGTGTATGATACCATAAAATCATTCAAATATTAAATTAAACAATAAGTCAGTCACATCCATTATATGTATTCAGGAAATCAGAATGAACCTAAATCAAGACAATCAATCTCAAATCAAATATTAATACAGTCAACCCTTCTATAGTGTTTAGATAGGGACTACGTTATATAAACGAAACGCTATAGAAAATTAGGAACCCATTAAAAGTGGAATCAACTAATACGCGCGAGATGGCATTGATTATACATATTTTAGCCGTTGTTTACATAAAAGTAGTCATAAATAGGGAATCCAATCCCAGACAGTTTTAGGTACTTAAAAATCCCGGGATTAGTAAACGTAATCCCGAAAAATTCGGAATTGAAATTTTTATCTAAGAGAAATCGTACATTTCACCAGCACGATGAAGGCTACTAAATCAAGACATTCCCGACGAAATCTGGACGCTTGGAAACAGTGGCGTAACTACTAATTGACGATCTTAGGCGACGCCTAGGGGCAATGACTGTCTAATCTATGTATACATATATAGCGTACATGTATGTTTTTCAAATTGTTGTATTAACTTTTCCCAACCGGTGATGTATTTACTACACCTCGACTCTAATAACGGGATTATCGATATGAAATGTAATAGATACGGGGCTCAGAATTTTTGTATTCCTCCGTAATATGATTACGAATCACATGAAAGTATTAAAGTATATAAGTTTTCATCTGCAGCGACGGAAATAAATAAATTGTCGGGAAATCGGGAATTTTGCGTTAGCCTAAAAATGACGAAACACTCGATGGTCAAATGTTACTTCAGGCATATTTTCAAAATGATATTTGAATGTTTTAGTGTTTTATTTATCTATTTTTGAAATGCATCTTTATCTTTTCTTAAATAAATAAAATTCTTTCGCCTTCAGATTATTTTTTATATTAAACAAATGGGCTTATTAGTAATTTTTGATCAAATTTATTAATGTAAATTCTTAACACATTGAAAATCCCGTTTCCGGGATCCCGAGACTGATCCTGGGATTGTCTAATGAAATCACTTGAATCTGAATTATTATAATTAGAGTCAAGGATTTAATTATATTAAAAAGTGTTCCATTTGATTTAATTATTATATTATAAATATTAATTTGTCTCAAAGGATCGATGTATATGTTATTGAAAAAATGGATACATAGTTTTGAACTTTATACAATGTAATAAATATGTCTTTGATTCGACTCAGCAAATTAAAAAAATGCTTTCCACTCGCTTTCGTACAAAGTTCGATTTTAATCCTACAGGAAAAAAAGTGGAAACTTTTTCCTTGTAATCTTTCAGCAAAGCAGTCAGGAATGTCACATCTGACAGATGATACATTGCTTCGCAATCACTTCAAAGCGCCCCCAGTAACTTCCACCCTAATATTACCGGGTTGGACGCTGGAAGCAGACGATAGGTAGACGGTGATACTCCATCTGCTGACAGTTTCAGGAAGTGTCCTGTCTGTTCATGAGACCTAATTTCCTGGCTTCCTTTTGACCCGTCTTTCATGATGCAACCCGACCAAAACTATCAAGTACACCTCAAACCGACATGTTTCGATAACCGCATGCAAACACACGGTCGTTTTGATTTCAGTCAAATTTTCAGCCGAAATATTACAATACGGCCGAAGGAATGTCTGCGATATGATAAATTATAATTTAATATCGCGGGATTGTTGAAGGCAACCCATTTTCAAATTCACGGATATATTTCATTTTAATGGGAGCTCGTCTTCCCCCAATTGAATTTCTAAGAAGGCCATTGTTTGTGAGAAGACATCAGTTACCTTATTAACAAAAGGGTCTTCCTGACGCTCCCCAGCCCGCGAAGTTGAACTGGAAAACTCCTGCGAACAAAGATAGCGAAATGTTCAGTTTAACTGAATGCCATTTTTTTATAAATTAATTCGAATCAATTATAATCACAGTTTTCGAGCCCCAAATTAGAGCGATTTATTATGAACACGAAAAACACTCCTATTTATTTTATTCGAAGCGCCGAGTAATTAAATCTTATTCATAACGACGCAGACACAGGATTAATTAAACGTCGTAAAATTGTATCCTAATAAATATATAAAAGATGCTTAGAATTAAACGTCCTGACGTAAATATTAAGACGGCCGGAAGGTAATCATTTTTATCGGAAATTAATTATTAAATAATTTTTATAAAAAATATTTAGGGTTTACCTCAAAATAAATTATTTAGGTTGGATTTTTTTTATCCCATTAATAAAATTAATTATTATTTTGTATTGAAAGCTGTAAAATTTTTTTGCATTGAACGATCCAATATTAAAAAGGGATCCTATTTGAGACCCTATTATGGGTCCCAAGTGTATCGATTTTAAGCCTGAGCAAATAATAGATGTCCAGTCGAAAATGTCGTTTTTTTCATACTTACATTTTGATCGTCATATTTATTTCCATCGCTGCAGATGAGTACTTATATACTATTATACTATGATGTGATTCGTAACTATATTATGAAGAAATACAAAAATTCTGAATCCCGTATCTATTATATTTCATATCGATATTCCCATTATTAGATTCGAGGTGTAGTAAATACATCACCGGTAGGGAAAGGTTAATATGATAATTTGAAAAACATATATGTACTCTATATGTGTAAACATAGATTTGACAACTACCGCCCATAGACGTCGCCTAAGATCGTCAATTAGTAGTTACGCCACTGTTTCTGATCGTCCAGATTTCGGCGGATATGTCTCGATTTAATAGCCTTCATCGTGCTTGTAAGGTGAACGATTTCTGTTAAATAAAAATTTCAATCCCGATTTTTTTCAGGATTGCGTTTACTAATCCCGGGATTCATGAGCACCTAAAACTGTCTGGAGTTCCGGGATCTGGAATCCCGGGATTGAATTCCCTAGTTGTGTTTCAGCCATCTCTTTGATAACGATAAAGACTCCAAAGGAAGAAGAGGAAAACGATTCCACATCCACTTTATTCTCCTGGCCTTGTTCCTTTCGTCAATCATGTATTTAGATCTGTGTAGTATTATTTATCGGGAAAAAATCATAAATACAGAAAAAGTGAGATGAAAACTCGTGAAATTTTATATTTCTGGAATAAAAAAATATTAAAAGATGAGAAAATATTATATTTATTGAAGGAGAATATGTTGTATCGATGAAATTATATTATATATACATATTTTGTTTGAATTTAATTCATTCATTTAAAAAACGACATTTTCAACTGGACGCTCTATTATGTTACTTTGTTACTATAAAATTGAATGCTGTGTTTAATCCTTTTCAAAAAAATTGTATTAATATCGGCAGTGCCAAAAATACGTGCCTTTTAACACTCGTATAGAAAAGTTATAAAAAAAATTAAGGTCTCAAAAACTTTTTGCATTTTTCTCCAAAAAAATTTTTTGGAGAAAAGTGCAAAAAGTTTTTGAAGTCAAATCATTCACCACAACAATGAGAGACCCCGTTCAGTGAAATATACCATTAAAAAAATTAAGGACATTAAATGGGAGTTACTATTGGATCTACCTTATTCTTCTAATCTCGCTTCTTTGGATTTTAATTTGTTTCCTACATTAAAATAGTTTTGTAAAATTGCATTTCTTTATTTTTTGCTTCTATACCGAAGAATTTCTACAGCAGGAGAATTCATAAACTGTTAATCAGATGACAAATTGTTATAAATTAAAATGAAGAATATATTATTTATTAAAATTGTATTGATTTTTCATACACAAATATAAAAACGGCACGTATTTTTGGCAAAATAACAATTATTCTACATGTAATTAAAGAAATAAGAAAAAAATAACACATTCCTAACACAAATTACTACAATTTTCCACAAAATCAATTGTGTGAACCGACGCATATATTGTTTAATTTACTTGTTTAATAAAGATGGTCTTGAGCCTTTGACTTTTACTATCCATTACCATTTTTTTTCTACATAAAATACTCAATATGTTGTAAAACTACCATATAAGTTTGTATAATATTTTTTTAATACATTTAATGGGAAAATATACATTTTTCTTGAACTGTGTCTCGATACAAACGACAAAAGGATAAGTCTCAAAGTTTTGATTATTTTCCGGTTTTTTCTCTTTATATAAAATGAATATGAAATAATAAATATTTAATTCATTTTTCAGCAATAAAACACATGTTTTGGCCAGAATATGAATACAAATGGCATTTACACCGACGTATATTCAAATTAAACGTAAACGGATTGTGGGTCAAATATGACCCTCTTTCGGTGCGGGACAGTTAACATAGTGCTAAATAATTGCAGTAATTAATTTGTTATTTATGGCCGAATTACTCCCGAATCTTTCTCCGGCAGCCTATTAAATTATAAAGGACGCAGCTTCAAAGGGGGCTTAAAAATAAAAAGAAGAGAGTTCATAAATTCGTGCAATTTACCGATGAATTCGTGTTTATCGCTGTACTCCCGAGCCAAGGGGTGGTGTGGGGGATGTGATTTGTATTCAAAAATATTTTCTTTGAATTATCATAATAAATCAAAAGAAAACGCCCCATAATAAAGTCTCTCAGAAACTCAAGCTCGTTTCATTTGAATTATTTCACGTGTCTGAAATACGATTATTCGCGGAATAATTTGGCCGTCTGAGTGAAAAAAAAATGCGAATAGCAATTTTTAAATTCATCGAGTAATTCGCCAAAGCGAAATAGGACTCATATGTTTGGGGGTATAGGGCGTTTAAAAAGTGCTCAGTCTTTGGTGGGAGGCTGGGAGGGGCTAATCGAAATGTAATCGAAATATTCATGCGAAATAAAAATTAATTTGTGAGATTGACAACTGTAATTGTTTTTTTGAAATGTATTTTGGAATGGTGGAAATCAATTACGAAATGTATTTCATCGATAAATTAATTTGTTGAACGCATTAGGCCACGAAAACTCATTTTGGAACTGTGATTCTCAATCTCAGTTTTTGGATGGATTAAATATCTTTAACATCGATAGAACATATATTTAAGATTTAAAAACATTTTTAAAGCATGAAATAGAAGATCATTAGATAGATTTGTTTAACCTTTCCTTTACCGTGCTAAAAACACCCGCACGCTCCGATGATATGTATTTGGTACACCATATGAAAAAGTGATTTAAATACCCGCCACTACTTTCCTCTTTCGGAGGAAATATTGCTATCGGTGATTTCTTTTAAAACTGATCCAAGATGAGCCTCATTAATTTTGGATCTGACAAGAGCCTTCATAAAATAGTACTCCCATCGATAAGTACTTTCAAACACGGAAATGATTTCACATGCGAATCTTCGTGTATTTATCAAGTCTTACTGACAAATATTTATAAATTCAGACACGCCAACTTCAATGAATTATGCCTTCAAATTTGAATCGCACTGAATTTCAATCACCCCATTTGCATATGATTAGGTACTGATTCTATATTTATTGAAAAAATCGATGAAAACAAAGAACATTTGCCTTTCGAAGGATCAACATGTCCAAATCTTGTTTTAAATTCAATTCTAGAACAGAAATATGATTTGCCAAATTTTTATTGAAGTCAACTATTCATATTGTAACAATAAAATTCAAATGTTTTTCAAATTTTAAAACTATGATCACTTGCCTGAATACTGTCGCTGTGATTATCAGGGATCATTCTGGAATACGGGTTATATTGTGGAGTTGCACTGTACTTTGTGTATCAAGAGATAACACTTCGGGTACACACATGCACTTCGCATTTTGTGATAATAAAACTATTTGCTGCGTATCTTAACCCCTAAAGGAGTACTATCCCAGGGCCTGGGATCCCCCTCCACTTTTCAACTAATAATGATTTCGATTTCAAGTGTGTTATTTGTGTTATCAGTGTTTATTTATTTAATTGCTCCCTGTTCGTAACGAGCCTTTGTCCAATTATCATTTCCTTCTAAAGCAGGAGCAAATGAATCGATTTTTTGTGTATTGTTTTTGTAAAGAAATGACGTGGTCTTGTATGCTATCAACAATGTTTATTTACAATTGACTCTGCCTCGAATTGAAGATTGTCTTACGCTGATAGGAGCTGACAGGATACATAAAGTAATCGGAGTAAAGCGATTATGGCATCAACGACTTCATCAATTTTAAATTTGCTCACTCCTCAAAAGGTTAAGACTCGATGCCTAAATTTATTTGTAATGTAAGCACATTTCTAACCGGTAATTAAACCTTAATAAAACATATTAAGATAAAAATTTAAAAATATATGGAATTTAATTAACTGCTTCTGACACCAATGTAACGTGACGCGGGGTCACTCGCATGACAGAGTCTTCAGACTGCTTCTCGCTCCCACGTATTAGCCGAGATGGTCGCCCTCATACGCATTTCATACTATTTTATTAGTTCCCAAAAATACTCAAAAATGTTAAATCCCGTATCATAAGAATGAACAAAGTTAATTTTACTATGCCTATATTATTTGAAAAAGTGCAAACAATAAGTTAGCAAAGTTTTATCGCAATCGAATGAACGGTATGGCAGCGCATTAAATACGGACAAACAAACATTGATTTTTATATTATATTATGCCTATGTTAGTCGCGGAATCTTTAGCAATAAATGGACAAAGTTTTGTTGTAATCCGATGAACGGTGTGGCAGCGCATTTCGTACGAACAAACAACGTGGACAAACCATCAAATTTTATGTTCAAAATCAGAGCTCCGTTCGAGAAACGTTTCGCCAAAAAAATCACATTTAGTGACGATTTTTGGATGGATGAATGTATAAAAAGCAAAATTGTCAGATTTGAGATAATACCAATCTGCATGGGATACACCAGCATCACATACATCCCAAAAAACATAGATAACATCAATCCATACATTTTCCAAAATGAAACTGGCATTGCCATAACCATCAACAGCGCTACAGATCGATAATAAGCAACTTATTGGGACTTACAATGTGCCACACAATGACCATATTGTAATTTAAGCCTAATTATAACTCTTTAACTTATTTCAAAAGCTCTAAATTACCACTGCATATGTGTACTTGTATTCCCTAGGCACTTTTAAGCTGTATGGAAATCTTTCTTAGCTCTGAATTTCATATGCTTTTTTACGACTTACTTGAAAGGGCTTATGCTATACCGAGCATAACTACTTCTTCTTTTCTTTGCTCGGAGGATATCTTGAATTGTGAATACACTGTGCTTTATTGGATACTTTAAATTCTAGTGCCTGGAGTGGATTGCTCGCAAGCAGTTCACAATAGAAGTGACGCCTCGATTTCTTTTCGGGACATCTCATTAGTAATTTAGATATAAAAATCTCACCGAGAGGCGACTGCAAGAAGATCGTGCATACATATTTCGGATAATAAAAGCAATGTGAATAAAATAATAGGAGTGGATTGTGTAGAGAGGAGGTGCTCCGTCCTGGCTCGTTACGAGGACATTCTCTGAGGATACTCTCGGCACTCATTCGAGTGATGATAACAATAAATAACATCAGAATGATGTCTCGGGTCGCCGAACATCACATTCACAAAGGGAATATAATAATATAACGCAGAGAAGACAGGAGTATCCTATTTTTTTCGGTTAATAATACGGGAGCGGGAGAAAGCTCCGAGCTTTCGAGGACGCAGCGAAGAAGTCACAGTGAGCATTTTTTCGCCAAAATGTTGTGACAACGCCGTGACATCGAAGGTTATTCCATTCAAAGGGAACATAAATATTTCTCCCCCATTTGGGCGTATGAAATATGGATGGAAAAATTGAATAGATGATGGATGCTATAGAGCTTTTTTAAGATTTGTAAATGCGAGGGGTGTTTGTGAAGCTGTCCAGACGGGACTTCGGACGGGACCTTTCTTCCGACGTAATAATTTATTTTGGCGAATGATTGATACGTCTGCAGAGAACTTTGATTTTGACCCCTCATCGTTCAGGGAGGGATCTTCGCGGATGAAACCTCAAGTGAACTTCATAAAAACGAACTTATGCTTGAATAATTAACGGAAAAATTAATAATCATCGAAATTTTAGGATGGTAATATTCAAATTTAACGAAGATGTTTCCTCGAATAGTTTAGAGTTGAATTTCGGCTACATGAAATATTTAGCTCGGATGCTATGTACGTATATAGAATTATCCCACGGGCTCTGAACTTGATCCTTCTCTTCCTTATAAACCTTTAATAGACGTAATAAGTCGACTTATCTAGCTTTAGACTTAACAAGTATAAAGCTTCTAGTACATGTGTTGAGACTAAGCCCTTGAAGGTTTTATCTGATTGATTATATTCTTATATTTAACCAAAAACGATCACAAAATCATTAATTCACTTATGCACAATTGAATTGAACACTTTAAGGCATGCATCCTTAACTAAATTTGCCAATGAGAACAAAAAATTCTACAAAGTAGCAGTTAAAATGAAAATCTAACTTCAAATTCACACAGACTACAGACATTGATATATAAAATTTGTATTGATATATAATAATACAAATATCCTATTTTTCTACATATATCCATTCATCAGCAAAAAAAATCCATTGGATAAAAGGCTTCTCATTCCGATAAGTAGAATTCATTGTTGCGCAACGCGTAATTGATTTTTGGCGCGTAAATTGTACAGTTTCCAAGCAATTTCACTAGATTTAAAGAGCCAAAGTTTCTAAATACGCATTTCAAAAAATCTTACATTCCACCAGTGGAATTTTATGGGATTTAAGATTTTTTTCGCTCCCGCATATCTTAAATTTCTCCTAAGCATACATAATTACGCGGAGCAAGATATTCTTTGAAGACTTTTCCGCAATTTAACGAGCCTTCACTCACTTTATAATGAGGCATAGTAATTATGGGAAGATATTGAGAAAGCAACGACCCTCATTTACACTTTGCACTCCCGATCGTCTATATTGGGGTTGTGGGACGGCGAAAGAGAGGAGATTTGTCCAGGACAGAATTTATTGGGCAAATGAACTGGATCGAACGATACGATTGAATTTCTATTCATGACCGTCAAAGTGAACCGTTTAATAAAGGCGCGGACGAAATCCGGTTTCGTTTATGGAAAAAAATCTCCTGGACGTTGTACCGGTTCATAAATAATGCCCTCGTCGACTTGCGTCCGTACTTGGATGTGGTGATTTAAGTTGGGTCGATATTAAATATTGTCCATTTTCAAAATTCCGACTATTTATGGAGTTAAAGCTATTTTAATAACTATCTTTTTCAACACGGTTGACATGATATCTCAAGTTCTAATTAACCGATTTACTTCAAAATAAATTTTAAAAAAATCTTTTCTAAATAATTTCCTATTGTCTCTACCAGATTAATATCATATTTTTAAAAAATAAACTGAAAAAATAAGTGTCTGAGTCAAAAGTCGTTTTTGTTGATTTTTATTTAAAAATGTCTTTTTAATTAATACACGGAACGAGGTTATAGACAATAATAGAAATTATTTCGTATAACAATATTTTTTGGCTTAAAATACTATTATTAGTTTGATATTGTTACGTAGGGAGCTGTGCTCTTCCCCTACATAGTTACCATACATAGTTACCATACATAGCTACCCCTGTTTAGTTAAAAAAAAAAGTCCACGTATAAATTCCTTATCAAAATACAAAAAGGCTTAAGATGTGATATAAAATCAGGTGGAAATAAGAAATGCTGGTCTTCTCCCGGATATTTTTTGCCAATTTTTCAATTAGTGTGAGACCCCAACTGCGAGACTCTAATGGCGAGAACCGCGATAAAAAACTTCTCTCAATCGACTCTTACTCCGAAAACGTGAATCTGTTTGTTTAATATAAAAATTAAAAGATTTCTTTTATTTAAGAAAAGATAAAAATACAATTCAAAAATCGTTGGAAGTCGTCATCAAATATGTAAATGCTAGTTAAAGTTGATGACCGCATAAGTCCCCACTTTCGTATAACACCATCATGTGACTGATAAAATTCCTTTCTAGACACAGGCTAAAACTCGCAATGTTCCCGATTTCCCGACAAATTATTTATTTCCGTCGCTGCAGATGAATACTTATATACTTTGATGTGATTCGTAATTATATTACGGAGGATTATAAAAATTCTGAACCCCGTATCTATTATATTTCATATCGATATTCCCATTATTAGAGTCGAGGTGTAGTAAATACATCACCGGTAAAGAAGGATTAATATAACAATTTAAAAAACATATATGCACTCTATATATGTATACATAGATTAGACCAGCGCTTCTTAAACTCATGTAGTCCGCGGACCCCCTCTTAAGTAAAATTTCTTTCGCGGACCCTCTCTTGAGCATTTTTTTTCGCGGACCCCCTCTTGAACAAACATTTTTTTGGCGGACCCCATCCCAACCCTTGTGACTTAATTTTTCAAATAAACAAACATTTCTCAGTCAAATATTTGTCAAAATAGATATTTTTATAATGTTTTCTGTAAATAATTCCACGAAAATAACTTTTTCAAGTATAGGTATTTGTATATCTCCGCGTACCCCCAGCAATGGCTTCGCGGACCCCCAGGGGTCCACGGACTCCTGTTTAATAACCACTGGGTTAGACAATTACTGCCCCTAAGCGTCGCCTATGCTCGCCAATTAGTAGTTACGCCACTGTTTCCAAGCGTTCAGATTTCGGCAGGAATGTCTCGATCTAGTAGCTTTCTTTGTGCTGGTGAGGTGTACAATTTCGGTTAGATAAAAATCTCAATCCAGATTTTTTTGGATTAGGTTTAATAATCCCGGGATTCATGAGCACCTAAAACTGTTCGGGATCCTGGGATTGGATTCCCTAATCGGGACAAATAAATACAGATTCGCCCGTTTTTGCTGCTTGTTAGAAAAGAACTTTTTTTGTTTTTGTGTTACGGGGGTCTTTTGTTTCGTTTCGCACATAGGCCATATGTGCGAAGCGATTTTTATGACTATTTTTATATTTTGCAATGTATTTTTGGTATAAATATATTATTTTTTTTATTCAATCAACTTAAATAAAAGACTTCTGAACTTCCAATTAAAATTTATTCTGTGGACATCTCTGTTGTGTAAGCACAATCTTCAGATCTGACACCAGTGGATTTCTTTGTCTAAGAACGTACCCCATTCCGTGGCTCGTTTGGCCTCTAGAACTGACACCACTGATTTTTTTTTGTCCTAGGGACGTGCAGGATCACTAGGGGATAGTAAAGCCTATATGTAAAACGTAACAAAGTATCCCTCTAATCACAAAAAATACTGTCTTTCCATGTGCAAAACATCCTGTATAGTAATTTGAACAATTCAGATATATATATTATATTGTAGCTATCTTGCTAGCATTAACTGTAAAATATTATGTGGCTACTGTTTTTCTTTTAAGTTGTATAGTTATTTTTAAGAGCTACACATTTTAACCCCGGGGCGAAATCTCAAATTTTCCCAGTGGGCGAAACGTGTTGTTTTTATAAAGTCTAAGACCTAGTCGGAATTGTTATACAAGCTTCCATTATTTTTCAGCAAAACAAGCTCGCAAAATTATTACGAAATTAGCTTTGGGCGCAATCAAGCTCCGTTTGATTATTTTAGTCAAATTGCTATGTTAAAAAAAAGCAAACAGCTTCCATAATCTGGACATAATCTATCTCAACGATTACTTCGCCCTTACAAATTGCCACTAATTTTTTTTCACAAGGACATTTTTTTTCCAAGGTATAGGTCTATCTAATAGCAGCAATGATCGATGGAAGAGCATCCAAACAATATCTGAAGCACTTCATCACCACGCCGAAGCTTTCTTCGCGTCGATATCATCTAATAAATTAACCCGGAGGTAAATCGACTTAGGTGGCAATCTATAACCGCTACTAAATTTTGACACTGAATAAGCCACGTGAGGCACTAATAGGGTTATTTTATGAAAATTTCCCGTCGCATATTAATCAAACAAAATTACACCACCTTCGCTGCTGCTCCGGAGCCATTTTCCGAGACGAATTTCCCGCAATGCAATCAGGTTGTATGAGCGCGTAATATGGCTACATAATAAACGCGCCAGATTTGTGTAATATATCATTTTTACTCATACACCCGGAACACGTAAGAAGCTTAATATGCGGGAAAGAACTCATAATCCGAATATGCAGTCGTGCAAAAAATATATGATCCTCGTAACGAGTTCGAATGGGCCCTAGATAGGGCTGACGTATTGAATACATTGCCCTATAAGAAGGATAATTAGACAATTCCGCTTGAACATAAAGAAAATAATTTGGTTCGTCCCGGTGCGGGGTCTTGCATGACCCATATTTTATAGCCTTGTATTTGACTGTTTTTCTTGATAATTCATGCTGATACTGCCAATTTTTGGCCAATTTAAGTTATTAATCAAATTAAAGGGCTAAATACTCGAGATAAAAAATAATGCGAGAGAAGATAAAAATGACAAGATGATCAAATATTATTCGAGAGGCAAGATTTAATTTTGTCTTTTTTGCATATTTTCAAAGTTTAGACTTTTAAAAATGTATCTTTGAAAGAAGATTCCAAAATACCAATTATTTCCATATATTCCTGCTATTGTTCCTACCAGATTTATCTCAAAATTTTATTTTTAACTTGTTTAAAAAATATGTAACTGTAAAAATATAAGGCCAAAAGACTTTTTTTTATTTAAACAGTCGCTATTTTGTTAAAATATTTTTTTTGGTGTAGGAACTATAGCGACATCTTTATTAAGTAAGAATATTTTTTCTTTCTTTATCGAACTTGATAAAACACCCAAAATTTGGTGCCTCTAGACTAGAATACTCCGTTAAGCATTTTTTTAATTCCAATAACATAAAGGACAATATTTACAGAGTTGTCGTGCAAGTCTATTAGTTTGTAACGCAACTCCAGAACAGTACACGAGGCGTCATACAAGTGCCAGTCAAGGTTATAAATAAACAAATCAAGGTTGGCAATAACATTCTTGAAGCCAACAATAACAATTTCCGAACAAATGTTTCTAAAAAAATCAGGAAAATATTAAGATAGGTCGGGTATAAAAGTGATGCCGATAGCAGCAGTGAGTCAAGTTCTAGTTCAGTTCCGGGATCCAGAATCCCGGACAGTTTTCGACACAGTGGCGTAACTACTAATTGGCGAGCTTAGACGATGCCTATGGAGTATTAACTGTGTTATCTATGTCTAAATATATACTATACATATATGTTTTTTAAATTGTTATCTTAAACTTTCCCTACCGGTGATGTATTTGCTGCACTTTGACTCTAATAATGGGAATATCGATATAAAATATAATAGATACGGCGTTCAGATTTTTTGTATCCCTTCATAATTTATTTACGAATCACATCAAAATATTATAGTATATTAGTATTCATCTGCAGCTTCGGAAATAAATAATCTGTCGGGAAATCGGGAATTTTGCGAGTTCTGGTCCGTGTTTCAGCAGAAAGGAATTTTATCAGTCACATTGATGGTGTTATCAACTCGAACTAGCATTTAAATATCTGATGACGATACCTCCAACGAGTGTGAAGGCTGAGTGTGCATTTTCAGCAGCAAACTGCCTGTATCAAATCTGTGCAAATCAGATAATAATCAGATAATCAGGTAATTTTTGATCAAATTTATCAATGTAATTTCTTAAACTTAATTTCTTGACTGATCCCGGGACGGTTTAATGCAATCCCAAAATCCCGGGATCGAAATTTTGGCTTTATAGAGTTGCTAGTTAAGGCTTGGGGTCCGACCTATCGTCTTGGCCGTGGAAAGATCTGGTCTTTCCGCCGGTTTCTACCATATTGTAATCGGGGTCTTTATTTATTGTAAAAATAATTGTTTGGAGCCAATAGTCATATTTTTATCGCTCACATATTCCTATTCTGCAGATCTTTTCTATGAACCGATAGCGAATGAACCCAAAGAAACCGTCTGTATGAAAGCTAAAGTATCTCACTCAAAAATCATTTACTATATTTAAAAAAAATACTATATTAACTTCTCATTCGTCTTCCACGCATAAAAGGCAAATAGGGAATCGCCAAATGATTTTTAAAAAAAATTAAGAAATTTATGCAATTTTTATAGGTGTTTTTATCAAAATATAGAAATAAATTATCCTAAAGGCCATTTAATTATTTAGTGATATTTAAAGAATAAAAAATACTGAAAATTTCGTTACGCGTTTGCCATTTAAAAGAGTAAAGCATCACTGGTCCAGATTAAACATTCTTTGTAGATGTAAAAGTACGATTTTTCTTCGTTTTTCATTTAATCCAAACTATAAAATACGGCCCACAGAACGTTCTTTGCGCCCATTACTGTACAAGTAAAAAGTTAAATGACCGACAAGGATATTTTTTTCATAAAAAGATGCCCAGCATCAAAGAGACTTTGTCGTTGAACAGAAGCAGAATGAAAAATCGCCTTTAGTTTTTACTGTTATTTAATTAATAATCGAGTTAAAAAGCATCAAACCAAGAAAATTGATCAAATCTAGACATCTTTGGGTATCACTCAATATTCCATTAATGGAATTAATTTGATATCGTAAATTTATCGATTACATTTTTAATGGGATTAGGGGGTAAAAATATTTTGCATATATGTAAAGTATGCAAAATTTTCATAGAATTCCACTGACTCTTTTTCACTTGAAATTTTGAGAAAATATTCTTGATATACTATTAGATTAAAAATACTTTTTAAGGCATAAAAATGTTAATATTAATATTTTAAATTTTGTACTGTGTAAGATATTTGCTTGGACTTGCAGGTTGTATCAAAATGTATGCCAATTTCAAGCAATAGGCATTTTATTTATGAACGAATGAAAAGATTTTCCTAGAACCGAATAAAAATTCCCATCGCGGGCTCTCATTCTTCATCGGTCCCAAACGATTTTAGAAGAGGCTTTCAGTATAGCATTTAGACTGAAGTGTGGCCCAACGAATACTTTAATGCGCCAACCCCCCTTTAACGTCAACCGTTCGGAGATCACGTTGATAAGGGATGAGTCTCGCTGCAGGTATAAAATGAAACTTAAGGGTTTGTTTGTTGAGCGGACGACTTCTACCGGGACAGCTTTATAGAGCGGCGAAAATTAATCTGGCCTTTTTGAATTTTCGCTTTGATTGATTGGCGTTGGGAGACTAATTTTCACGGTCCGGGATTAAAAAATGAGGGGGTGTATTTGGCGAAAGGCGGCTGAAACAATTTGCCACGCGGATGTATGTTCTTTTAAATATAATTTGAAGCTTTTATATCATAATGTATACATAAATGTTCTTTCACGTCCTTGATTAGGAAATACAATCAACCGCGACACAGATTGTCCCATGGTACAAAGGAGACTTAATTTGATGAATTAATTGGTTTTTTTTTGTTGTTGTTGAAATTGAAATTTTTTCAGAGTTTATAAGGAACGCGAAAAATAAAATCCTCCTCTAATATTTATGTTATGGCAGAATAAAATAACAATGAACGGAACCGAACGCGCCTTTAGGCTCTTTAAACCGTATTTATGTTTTCCACGTACATGTTTTATGCTTCGACAAGAAAAAAATATAATGTTCGCAACTCAAGTAGGCGGTTTCTTTTCAAAACAATTTTTCGCAACCAACGAGAGCCCATTTTGTAAAATGATTACCCGGAAGTAACAACGTTTGATATCAAACAAAACATTCGAAATTCTTCCGCAACAACAAAAAAACCGGAAAAACCGGACGCGATTGTAAATATTTTGAATATGTAATGCGACCGGCGGTCGCCATTGCAACGACGGCAGCGCCCCTAGGCGGCCGAGTTTGAACTACAATTGCGCACCGTGCCTATTTTCGGGCGACTAGTTTTAGCATAACATTTCAAATATTCATATGGGAGCATTGCAAAGCAAATATAGCAATATTTACACAGAAATAAATAAATAAAGTTCATATATAACTGCCTCTTTGGCGTTCATTTAAATAAATAGACGACGGAACAGCAAATATGAGCCTCAAAACTGCTTTTGATCATAGCAAGCAAAGTATATTTAAAGCACAGACTATACACCAAATTTGGACAAACAACCGGTTTTGATTTGTAATTGTGGTGATAAATAGATGATTAAATAAGAAAAAAAACATTTTTTAGGTTAAAAATTTAAATCGGATAACCGATGTTTGAAAGAACTGGAAAACAATAGAAATAGATCTTCGATTAAGCATTTTTTTGAATTTATTTTTAACACCTAGTTTGATACAAGTATATGGTCAACCCGTAGTGACATGTCATGGTGGAGGACAGATACTAAAAATAGTATCTGTCCAAGGCGCATTTGGCTCCGAAACTATGGCCTTGAACGCCGAAAATGCACCGGGGCTGACCACCAAGTGCCTGTGGCCAAGAGGTCCAGAAAAAGGACCTCTGATACGGCACAGAAGCGCCTCTCTCTCGGCCGACATGCCCAAACACGACCACAGAACGTGATCCGCGTCCATGATAGGATCCCTGCACACACAGTACGAACTATATTTTATTTTCATTTTTGCCTGGTATGCCGCAAAACGGCCGTGCCTCGTCAGGAACTGGGAAGTCCAGTGAATGAAGTCGACCCATTTTAGCTTGAGGCTGAGTCAAAGAAATTCCGCAACGTTCCCAATCGGCAATTGCCGCGTTTCTAGTCCACTTTTTAGTGGCAATAGGATCCGTAAGAATTCCATCTGCTTCCCCAGGTGAAAGAGTGGAGTTACCAACTTTAATTATTCTACGTACTTTTTTAAGGTGCATCGCTGCCTTTGTTTACACTTTTAGTTCTAGTGGCATGATCTCTGCAAAGATAGGGAGGCTGTCTGTAGGAGTTGTTCTGTAGGTTCCAGTGATTCTTAGTAATGGCTGCCATTTTGCAATGTTTAGGCTTCGTCTTGCCATCTTGTCTCGTCCACGGTGTCCAAGCCTGTCAGCCAATACTCTCGTAGATGGCTTCATAGGCAATCCTGATGTGTCTGCCCCTAGACTAACCCTGTAGATTTCTCGCCGTTGAGGTCAAGGAATCTACCTCTTGGGGGCATACCTTCGGGTTGGGCCACCAAAAAACCCGTATCGATGGTCCTGATTAGACCCAAGGAAACTGTTGAGGGATTCACATCAGAGCAGGCGCTTAAGAAACTAAAAGAGGTATATAAACCCTCCAAGCAAAGTGTGTCGGTATTACACATTCGTCCGGGAAGAGATGCGAGGATTGCAATCTACCCCAGAGCTGTGGAAGAAGCCAGGAATATGACGGGTTGTGAAAAAAATGCTGATGCTCTGCTCAGTGCAGAAGTAGTAACTACACCAGAGCCGAAATTGATTACCTCGGAGGTACCAAATATCGGTGAAGCAGAGCTCCGTCGAGAATCAGGAACGTTCTTATCGGCAGAGGAAATATTTACATTGACTGGATCCCCTGCAGGCTACGAGATTTCATCCCGGATTCCCGTTGTTACAGATGCCAGCAGTATGGCCACATCTAATCACGCCAATCTGCAGCCATTGCGCCAAATCAGGGCATGAGTCCAAGGTGTGTACAAAGGACAAGGTGTGTACAAAAACCATTTCTGACTCCGAAACCCGGATTGACGACCCGTAAGATTCTTTTGTGCGTTTAATAACATGAAAATGCACAACCCATAAGAATTAAAATGGAAAAAACTCTCACATTTAATTTTCCACGGGAAAATTTAAAAACTCGAAAAACTGTGAGAAATAATAGGTAGTAATGAAGTAAATTATGTTTTATAAGATACTAGCTGGTACCCAACGCGTTGTTGCCACAAAAGTGCTAACAATAAGTTGGCAACGTTTTATCGCAATCGAATGAATCGGTATGGCAGCGCATTAAATACGGACAAACAAACATTGATTTTTATATATTAAACTTTACCTATGTCACTTGCAAAGTCTTCAGGAATAAGTGAATGAAGTTTTATTGCAATCTGATGAACGGTATGACAGCGCATTTCGAACGAACAAAACCCAATTCATTTTTGCATATTAGATTGTATGTAAAAATGAAAAAAAAAATTATGTTTTTATTGCTAAAAAATCGACAAAGACTTTTAGAGACACCTGACAACGCGGACATATTATGAATTTTGTTAAAATAAAAAATAAATTTTCATTTATGTAAATATCATGTTTGGAAGCCAATAGAAAAAAATTGCATAAATCAATTTTCCCGAGTGAATTTCCTTTGGAAGTCCTCAGCAAAGAGCGCCAAAAAAACATTTAAAGAATCCCGGAATACATTTAAACGATCCTGATTCGCACAAATTTAAAAATTGCCATGAATCTAAAAATATTTGGGGCGCTAAGGATGAGATTGGCTCAGGTTTGAGATTAACGGAAGCGATTTGGAGAGGATTTCGTTCTCCAATCGACTCCATTGGACCCATGATGATGACTCAATTAATTTCCTTCTATTTACTTTTTTTTTATATTTTTAAGCCTTCCCATTGAAGTATTGGAAATCTTGCAAGATGGCAAATGAGCTAAATAATAGGGGAAAAAATCCCCAAAAGTTGAATTTATACGCACATCCACCGAATGGAATTTCAACGACGAGGATGCGATTTATTCAAATTCCTTTCACCTTTCTACGCTCCGCATCAAATAAGATTTTTTCGCATTGTCCGCGTACAAAATTGAAATTAGGAGCGCCATACAGGAGCCGGTTATTAATGGGTTATTAAAATGTTTGCAATAGTGGTCGGGGGGGGGGCGCGCCGCAGAATAAGATATAGGGAGCCCCCGCAATGTAAGCATAAAGAAAAGGTTACAATCAATTTGGGTCGGGTGCGCCGGAAAACTGGACTATGAAAAAGCAGGTAAAATATAACGCGAGCTTATATCTAATAAGAATAAACTGTGGAAAATTTCAATAAAGCGGTAGACGATTGCGGGTAGAATTTTCCGGCGTTGGCCGATATGGCCACGTAGCTATTATTTCCTCGCGGAAAACGCTTTAAAATATTCAGTCCCCGTAGACGGGCGGCGAACGTTCTGCAAACAGAGTTTCGGTCCGTTTGTATACTCCCTCTTCGGGCGGAGGGTGAGATAAAAAGAAGAATGTGACCGACACCCTCCCTTCATAGAATGCTACCCGAACGAAGCTTTAATATATTTTCGCATCCATAGCATATCGTTCCTGAAGACCCTTTGAATGATTACATATTTAATTTAAATAATTACGGCAGAATGGGACGCGTAAATTTTCAACCCTGCCTCGTGTGGCTAATTCTTTTCTAGGCGGCGATTCTGGAATAATTCGAGGGTGAAAATAATTTATCATCGATTTTTTTCGTGCGCACTCCCTGTCATCCCGTATCATATCAATTGTGTCCAGATTAAGCTCCAGTTAAGCCGGGTATGGTCATCATCCTCGCACCTGATCACGCATGTTTCATATTACTCATAAAATCTTTACATCCCGGGTGTCATATATATCCCGTCATAAAAGATATGACGGCTCTCAAAATTTAGAGTTCATATAAAAAAAAACTATTTTTTATTATGCTAATAATATTTGTCCAAAAAAAGTCGACAAAGCATCAAATTCGAATCCTATGTAATGGATATTCCATAATAAGAAGCATTAAAATTATTTCACGCAAAATTATTAGAAAGGGGAATTAATAGAGGGTCTTCTCCTTCATTTACAATAGTCAAATAATGGGTGGCAGAATTTAAACGAGGCCGTACGAGCTGCCAAGACGAACATCACAGTGGTCAAACAAATGAGAAATTATGAAGAAAATCCACAAAATAGGATTGGATAACCGTCGACTGAAATTGACTGACTGAAATTTTGGACATGATAAAGCTGTGCACAAGACGGGTACCGCATTTGCTCACAATGCAGCTAAAACAGCGTCGTGAAGATATTTCGATTGAGTATTTAACGATGTTTAACAGCTATACAGCCGATTTTTTGCTTTAATTCATAATCATGGATCTATCTATGGGATTTAAGTTCACATGAGGGTCATAACGAAGCGTCTCGTAACTGAGATCACTTTGCCTAAAATCTATATTGAATAATTTAAGCTGATCTGCTGTAATTTAAGCTCTTTAACTGATCATCTACCACCCTTCGGCGACTCTTCTTCAGTACAACAATCGAATAAACTCTCTACGAATATTTAAATTTAACGCTTTTATTTAAAATTTTAAGTTGCATTTGAAATGTTTTCTTTATTAGTGGGTGGTTGAAATTTTAGAGCGATCTTTTGATGTTTAAATCTTTCGTGTTTTCTTTGTTATACATATATATATTTATATATATAGATAGATGTTTTTATGCGATAGATACGTTCAACGGGGAGTCGCATATAAATAATCTGCATAAAAAAATACTTGAATTAAATAGAAAACTGAGAGATGGGTTCTGTTATTTTTAAAAACCGCATAACTTCAAATCATAGTGAAAAAATGTAGCGAAATTCGCATAAAAAAAAACTTTGCGAAGATTAACCAATATTTTTTTATGCAGTTCGTGATATGGAGATATGCAATTCTTAAGCTCGCGCTGGAATTTGAAAGCTTGTTCAGAATTTGAGTCATGTACAATAAATATATTGTGTTATCTGAGATGTTGCACTTCAAACATTATTTAAACAATCCAAAATTGAAAACTTTTTCCAAACTGTACCTCCAAAGTACAGTTAATGACTCATTCCCTAGTTTCTTAATATAATACTTTTTAAAAGTGGTCTAGTGATCTAGTGGCTGAATTAACCCCTAAAATGGATATGACGTTTATATTCGTCAAGACCAAATCCATGCAAAGTGGGTATGACGAATATATCCGTATTGTGAAAGTTAAGCAAAACTCAATGGAAAATGACGGATATGTCCGATTGCAGTTTTGTGTACGTTAAAAGAAAGAATTATTAATCTCGGGAACTCACTTGTTCGAACTTGATGTTATACTATTTTCGTATACTGGATATGACGTACGTATCCGCTAGCGGTGAAAATATCACTGCGGATCACACTTTTATCAGTGAAACATAACGTTGAAGGGGTTAAACATGTCGCGTTGGGTGGAAGAAACATTATTTTTACATTTGGATGTTCTAAATGTGGATGACTTTTTTTATGCGCATTCGCATAAAAAAAGCTTTGTGCTCAGTAGAAAAATGAGGAATAGGTTTCATTATTTTTGAAAACCGCATAACTTCAAAAGCGCATAAAAAAGATCCGCATAAAAACAGACCCAAGTGTATGGACCTTTAACTATTTTAAAAAAAATTAAATCTGTGAAAAAATATAGTCAAAAAATGACTTTTTTTTAAACAGCAGTCATTTTGTGAAAATAAAATGATTTTTTTCTTTGAGGTAGTACTATAGCGAAATTTTATCTTATTATAAGAATATAATTATTTTTTTTAGTTTCAGATGACCAAAAGGGTTGAAATTTTGTCAACTAGAACACACTCTTTTTTTATCAGCCTGTAACTTTTTTCATTTTTTAAAATTATATTTAAATGAATATTCCAAACAAATTAATCAAAGATAGCCCTGTCCGACTTAATCGTCTTAATCTGTACTTTCTCAGAAGCAATGTATCTGGCTAAAGACCTTTCAGAGATTAAATTTCAGATGTTAAAAACATAATATTCAATAAGGAAGTCATGGACATGTACTATGAAGCGTTGATTGTCTGCTTCGTCCAAACTCAACGTCGTGCAAAATTCTTCAAGACAACAGTTCGAAAGAAAAAGTAGTAGATCTGCCGAAAGACCTCATCTATACTGAAATGATCAGATCAATAAAAATACAGAATCTGGGCTCCGATAATTTAACGGAAGAGGCATAAAATAAGGGTAAATGGGGTATATGTAAGTCGTTAGTAGACGAGATAAAAGTCTAATTAGGTCATTGATTTTCTAATAATTTTCACTGTTTTGATTTCATTCGTTAACAAATTCGATTATGCGCAAATCCCACTTGCGTTATATTTTTGCGAAACGCGCCTTATCCCTATAAAATTAGATGTACGCTATATTATTATATTATACACATTTTAGCTAGGATATTAATTAATATTTTTCCAAGACAGCTTTCATAAATCCTCAAAAAACTCCCAAATTCCTGTGCGATGTGACGTAAACGGAAATTTATTGCGGTTTCATAATCTACGCACACATAAATTAATTACATGTTTGCTTTAAAGAATTCATGGATTATCCTCCGTCCCCATGAAGGGATACCTTCCCGGTTTCACGATATTTTTTAATTTTGTACATTATGCGTACATAAAAATGAATATCGTGTAAACAGATTCGTCTGCGTGCTAATATGAAAGAACAAATTGTGTGCCTTATCCGTACTTATCCGACTGTGCTCCCGTCGACGCCTTCACCTTCCTTTATTAAAAAATGCGAAGATTCACCTTCTTCCGGGACGCTAAACGCTGATTAAAATACGTAGAATAATTTACTTTTTTAATATAACCAGTTTAGTGGCACCCTCCGCGGCTCTCGTCTTTCATTTGTAGTCCGAAAAGCCTAAAAACTCCGCGGGAGATTCAATTAGGATCCCGTGATTAAGTAAATTAAACGCTCAGTCTTAGAAAGTCGTTATGACTTAACCGACGTTATAACATGGCGATTTATTCAAAATTGGAATTCCTTCCCGCTCCGGTGAATAAAAATGAAATATTTTAGGCGCATATCGTTTAGAGTGTGTAAACTCGCATACGCTGTGTACTCTACTGTTTTGCATAAATTATGTCACGGACCCCTAATGCAGGGATGATGTCCATGAATATTTTAAAATTTAAAATTCATTATTAAGATTCACATACTTTTCAAGGATTGCTCTAATGAACATTCAAAGCGTGTAAATGAGATTATTCAAAAAATTAAGGGGACCGAAAAGTAATCCATTTTTTGATCATTTTCAATTTTTCATCATCATCGTTCAGATAATTTTTAAAATTCCTTTTTAATCTACTTTAATGCTACTTTATCACTTACATGATTATATTTTTAATTCCAAATCAAATATTTTAAATACCTATATACTCAAACCTCTTTTTGTGCGACTTTTTTTGTGCGATTTCGAAATTATGCTATTTTTTTAATTCATGAAGAGTAAGTATCGAGATATTTTGGATAAAATAGGAAATAAATCATCAACAGGCATTTTGTGATTTTGTATTTTTTGTCAGGGACTCTAGTGACAACTTTACTAATTATGAATTATATTTTTGGAAAGAGAAAATCTACACAAAAAAATGATGACATTGACACTAAGTATACTATTTCTTACCAAGAAGAGAGCAATTTTGAATCATATCGAAAATCGTAACGAAAATTATTATACAAATTATTATATAGTAATAAAAATAATTAGTATTTCTCTAGTGGATCTTTGGTAATTGATATGCCAAATGTTAAGGCATCCTTAAAATTTTACAAAGGATGCAAGACGTCCTTTAAATGTTACCAAAATTAATTATTTTTACTGTTTTTTTAATTAACTTTTTTTATGCGATTCTGAATATATTTTATATAGCTGTTTCAAAGTTATGCGATTTTTAAAAGCCATCAAATAATTTGATAAATAATCAGCCAATATTCGTATGATACCAAAACGCAAGGTCTGCTGAAAACATCACCGCTCTGCGTGAGAGTGTACGGGAAACCCCGAGGCTGTACATTTTTCGTTGTTCACAAGAATTTGGCCTTTTGGGGAATTTAAGATAAATAACTATAGCCAATGCCGTGTATTCACTGTTGTGGTCTATACTTAATGAAATAGATATCGATTTCCTATGATTTCAATAGCATAGCGCTATGAACCCCACAGCGCATGCCACGATAGACATTCTGCACGAGCACATATTTTATGCATTAAAACCGCAAACAATTGATGCCCTCAAAGTCACCATAACGAACGCCATCCAGCAAATTTAGCCGGATTTATGCAAAATTACACCTCCGGAATACGTGGCACCAAGCAAAGCCACAGCGACTATTTGAACGACGTTATATTTCTTACCTAATGCCATAAAATATTATATTGATTTTTAAAAAAAAATGAATGAATATCTCATACAAAACTTGTTTTATTTACATTTATAAATGGAGCGTTCTTATTTAAAGACCCTATGAATTTAAAATGTTCAAAATGATTTCAGCAAATTCTAAGAAAGACCATGTACCGATAATATTCATATGAATTATCGTCCATTTTATTCCATTTCGGGGCATATTACAATGTATTTAATAATTCAAAATAAGGACAACCTCATAAATTCGATCAACGTAGTCGACATTAATTTACCATACAGGACATTTACATTAAACATTTCATATAAATATCCGGGATTTTGTGATTTTTCTAAAGCATACACCGTTCGAGACTCACAATAGCACATTGTATTGTACAGGAAGGCGTGTCATATAATTACAGTGACCATACGTTCTAAATTATAGGGGGACAGTCTTTTGTTTCAGAGCGTTGTCCTTTAGATTTATTTACTTCTCAAAGACCTGTTTCTGTCCTTTATTGTATAAGTATGAATGTTAAACCTGCAAACCGTGTACGTTTTCTACAGTTTCCAGTTTATTGAACTTTAACCTGTGTACATGTTCATTAATTAGATGATAAGCTTTGAATATTTTTTTATACAAAAACATCAAACACAAAAGACAAGCTTCTTCACCATTGTAAGTTCCATAAAACATCGTCATCAGATATTTAAATGCTAGTTAGAGTTGATGACCGCTTGAGTCCCCATTTTCGTATAACACCATCAATGCGACTGATAAAATTCCTTTCTGCCGGGACACGGAATAAAACTCGCAAAATTCCCGATTTCCCGACAAATTATTTATTTCCGTCGCTGCAGATGAATACTTATATACTATAATACTTTGATGTGATTCGTAATTATATTACGGAGGAATACAAAAATTCTGAACCCCGTATCTGTTATATTTCATATCAATATTCCCATTATTAGAGTCGAGGTGTAGTAAATACATCACCGGTAAGGAAAGATTAATATAAAAATTTGAAAATGTATATATGTACTCTTTATATATATACATAGATTAGACTGTTACTGCCCATTGGCGACGCTTATACTCGTCAATTAATAGTCGCCACTATTCTAAGCGTCCAGATTTCGACGGGAATTTCTCAATTTAGTAGCCTTATATGTTACATTTAAAAGATCTCAGTTAAACCAAAATCAAAGCCGAGCTAAATTCTACTCAGGAATAGTTTGCTTATTCGTTTAAAATAGTAAAATATTGGGTGGCAGAGTTTAAACGCGGCCATACGAGCTGCCAAGACGAACATCGCATAAGTCGTCCCTAACGAAGTGATCACAACAGAAATTATGAAGAAATTCCACAAAATGGTATTGGATGACCGTCGGCTAAAAGTAAGCAAGCTGGCAGATATGGTATAAAATTAAACATTGCATATTAACTGAAAATTTGGACATGATAAAGCTGTGCGCAAAATGGGTGCCGCGTTTGCTCACAATGCAACAAAAACAATGTTTTTTTTATGTTCGTGGAGTAATTTTCATTGATTATCTTCAATCAACGGCAATATTATGCGAACTTATTACATTTGAGTGATTAAATCAAGATAAAACAACCGCATTTGGCTAAAAAAAGTGTTGTTTCATCAAAACAATCATCTTACTTGAATTGCTTCCTGATACTCTATTCACCAGATTTAGTTCCCTTGGATTATTTTTATTTTCCAAACTTGAAAAAATGGCCTGGTGATAAAAGATTTCCAATTGTATTTATTAGGGTGTCCCATAAGTTTCTTTCGTTTTCATATTATGAAAAAAAATAAACAATAATTTGTATTAAATCAGAATTTATTGAATAACTAGCTGATACCCAGCGCGTTGCCGCCACAGAAGTAATAATTCTAAAAATATCGTTTGTTGGTTTTATCTTCTTCTAATATATAAAAATGAATTGGGTTTTGTTCGTTTGAAATGCGCTGCCATACCGTTCATCGGATTGTGATAAAACTTCGTCCACTTATTGCTAAAGATTCCGCGAGTAACATAGGCTGATAGATAACATTGTTTTTTATATGTTAAACTATGCCTATGTTACTTGCGAAATTCTTAACAATAAGTGGACGAAATTTTATCGCAATCCGATGAATGGTATGGCAGCGCATTTCAAACGAACAAAACCCAATTCATTTTAATATATTAGATTCATTCATGAACATTCCCCACCCCGTCCCATTCACATTATATTGTTAAATAAATAAATAAAATCTTTCTTTAAGCCAAGCTTCCTGAATTTTTGCTATTTATGCCTTAAAACTGTATTTTTTATATTTAATAATTCATAATGACATATATCAAAAAGCAGGTTTTATTAAAAAAAACTATGCTTTCAAAGCACATATTCAATCAAAGCTTAAATAACATACAAACATTTACGTAGTATGTCGAAAAAATTACCGCTTGTGAAAATACAATTTCATTTCTATGGCCAAATAAACAGTTTTTTTTTTGAAAATTTCTCGTATACAAGATTATGCCAAAGCCACGAATACAAATTTACGGCAGGTGAAAACTGTTATAGAATAAACAGGCGAAGTTACACAGGATCGATTTTTTATACTTGATAGGCTTAAGCCTTCACTTGAGCGATTTTTGCAGCGAGAGACATTTTCGAGGGCTTTCCGCGTTTTCCGACTCGACTCGAAATCAACTCGAGTTTTCCCTCCATTTATCCATTAAATTTGTATGGAATATCAGTTTTACAAGACGTACACATCGCGGAATTACAAAATAGACGTTATGTAAATATTGAATCTGTATTACAGCGGGGATATACACAAAGTAGAATTATGTAATGATCCCCCATTCATTATTAAGTCAGAATTGTTGAGAAAGCTTTATTTACATTAAGCCTGGATTTCGAACCAAATGAAGGGGACTTAAACGGAGTACCGTGATTTTCAAAGTTAATTTTGCAACCCGACGTTCGGGAACGTTTTTAAATTAAAAATGTATAAAGAACGCCGTGAAAGAGCACTAAAAAGCTTCATAATCGTATTATAGAATATGCGAGATTTCATTCTAATGCGGTTTTTTTCAACTAACGATTACTTAAGTGGTGTGTTCTTTGATAAAACTTTAAACTCATGAAAATGTATTCTTCCTGCCGGTACTATATGTAGTCTCGCAACTGGAATCTCTTTCCGAGTAAAATAATGGGTATACTCGCTCTCGCTTCGAATACCGACTATCTTCCTCTATCTCTTTAGCGGAATTTAACCACCGTATTGTGCGCTCATCCTTTCTCTCCCTGTCTCCGCGGCCCAAGCTTCATTTCACCAGAGCATTATGCGCTAACTTGGTATATCCGCTTAACGTCTTGCATAACAAATTGCGTACACAAAAAGTACTTTTAATTATTCTATAACGTTTACAAAGATGCGCATAATAACTCCCCAAAGTTTAATGGCAATCGGATGAACGGTATGGCAGCGCATACAATATGAACAAACACACATTGATTTTTTTATACATAAGATTGCAAATCCAGTCACCTAATGTTGTCTTGCACGATTTATTTTGGAAATCGGGATAAACTTGAATTGAGACAATCGATCGGAAATATTTTCTTCCGTCCAGGATTAAACTTGATTCAAACGAAAATATTCAGATAAAATGAAAGCTTATTAATAATTTGGAGCAGCGAGTAACCATGAAAATGCAAGAACTGCTTAGGTCATGATTTGGATTGCTCGCGTATCATAAATCATCAAAATAAATGTAAATTATATTAAAAAAGATTTTCTTGAAAGCATTTTAATATTTTTGTAGATAATATCAACTTGCTAAATTCTATTTGCGAGGGAATTCAAATATAACCCGGAATTTTGCTGTAGATATTTATTATTAATGATATAAAACATATACAAATGAGTGTCTAATTTTTTGACATAGTTCTCTTTATTAGAAAGAAAATTTCTGAAGAAAGAAGGCACAGAGAATGCTACTTCTAGTAGCATTCTCTGATGCGCAACGTGTAATTAATCATTTTATCGTAAACGAAGGCGTGAAATTAAGTGAAATTTTGAGAAGATTTGAGGCACAGTTCAGTGATGCTATTTTAAGTAAGAATCAAGTGTTTGGTTATTATTTTTTTAAATTTTCTATTCAATGAAATAATAATATATCTATTGAAGGGAACTGCGTACAAATTCAAATAGAATATCTTATTTTTCTACATAGTTTCCTTAATTAGAAAAAATAAATCCAATCCGACTGATCTGAATTTTTATAAATCACCAATAAATTGGTATAGCTGAATTCCGTGTTATATTTGAATCTCCCTCCTTATTATAATTTCGGCATTTAAATTTTACTCAATTATGATTTCTATTTGGATCTGTTATTTCATAGGCATTAATGAATGCTAATTTATTTCGGCGAACGTTGTTCTTTATAACGTCGGAGCAAACTCGATGGATATAAAGCACCTTAGAGGCTTTAATCAAGATCCCTCCATACCTGTCCGTATTGAATCCAAAGAATAACATCCCAACCCCCCAAAGTCGAATGAATACATTCTTTCTCTTCCAGAAATACTTGAGCGCGGGAACAAAGGCAAACACTCACATAATCGCCATGGCTCCGCCTAATTCCATCGTTTTCCTCACATTCGTAGGAAAACTCCTCGGCGAGCGAACATTTCTGCGAATCTGCCACTTGAATTGAAACAGTTACCCAACGAGTCTCCATCACATAATACTCGTTATATCATGTAAATTGATATTCATTGCGAATTTGATCCTCTGCAGAGTTGAAGATGACATAAGTTAACCGCAATTCTGCACCGCATTATTTGAGAAGCGTGTATTTGCATACAAGTTTACGATTTCTAGTCGGAATGCGCGGAGATTGTATGAACTCTCGGGATGAAAAGATTGCCTTTCCTCATAATTTGAAAGTTATATGCCGGGAATATTCGCTTCAAAAGATACATAATCATTTCAAGGAACGGTCTATTAAAAGTTTAGTTTCTGAAGAAATTTAAGAAGGAAACGACATTGCGATTGAAGGGCATTTATTAGCAGATTAGCACTTAGAGTTTTAAGTATTGTTTGTGCTTTTGAATACTAATACTTTACGGGTTCAAGAGAATCAATCGATTGCCTCGATTATTTTTAAATTTTGATTTTCCTATTTGTTCCATATCCAAAAAGCAATTGAAAACCACCCCATTGAACCCTTTATTTCAAAAAAAATAATATATTTAGATTTACCAAAAAGTCTAATTATTTAAGAAATCCATTTCCTAAGTAACATCTATATAAAGTCTTTCGTGGAACTTCGCCTTAAATAACTCAAATAACTAGCAAACATGACATGAAAAGTTTAGAGATATACCACTAAAAAGTTTCAACAGTACAATTCGAATAGTTTGAAATTCAAAGAATGTTAAAGGCGAAACATAAATTACTGACCTTTTTGCGAAAAAGATTTAATTATTATATAAATGCACCTAGTTATGTCGATAGTTAATTTAATTTATGCGGTAGATACGATCTATAAAAAGCCATGGGGATGAAAACCGCGTAAAAAAAGATATGCAGTTCCTGGATTAAATTAGGATCGATTCCATCCAGAGAGAGTATGCACTCAGACGTTGAGTGCAGCGCTCCATAGCGCTTTATTTTCAATGTCGTACTTCTATTTCTAAAAGAATATTATTATATTAATAATAGGGGAATCTTAACGGTGCGTTTGTTTGATTTCGCATGTTTGTCGGCCATTTTGTTTAATCACAGTAAATTCTTCCGATGGAAAGGCCGTCGCGCACTTTCATCACCTCGCATTCTATGATCGATTCAAATGAACTATTGCAATGACTTTAAAATCCAAATCCAATTTATTCAAATTTATCATCTTTTCCGTTTCGACATGATTTTTATAGCATTTGACACCTCACTCAATAAGTGCGTAGGATTTGGCCATATTCTACATTTGGGGTGATTTTATAGCAATTTCATCCATCAAATGCACCAATAATGCGCTGAAACAGCTCTAAACAGCGCTTTGAATTGTGAACGCGTTGTGCCCACTCGAACTCGTCCACTCGGCTGACTGCAAATTAGACTCTCAAGTATAGAGATGGATTCATGTTCCATTCAATGTCAATGTGTTGGCGTGCTTGGCATGTAGAGGGGATACTAACGGTCAGTTTGTTTGATCCCGCGTGTTTGTCGGCCATTTTGTTCATTCGTCCGTTTTTTTCAACTTTGCAGAACAATAACGCCGCGAATATCCATCGGTAGCTCATGGAAGTTTATGGTAGTGATGTGATGAGTCGACAACGTGTCACTAAGTGGGTTAGATTGTTCAGAGAAGGCCGTACTAATACTTATGACAAGACAAATAGTGGGAGGCCATCAATGATTTCTGACGAACTTGTGCAAAAAATTAAAGAATAAGTGCGAAATGACCACCTTGTGACACTTGGCGACCTTCATCAAGAATTTACTGATATTTCTGGAAGTCTCCTTGGTGATATTGTATCGGAAAAACTTAGCTATAAGAAATTGTGTGCAAAATGGGTGTCCAGAATGCTCACACTGGACCACCGTGGATCATTTTTTGATCATTTTTGGGATAAGGCAAGCATATCTGAGCAGATTTAATTCGCCAGACTAACAGCGACATCTTTCGTCTCTCTTCAGGTGTAATGTTTTATTTTAACAGCGCCATCTCTTGTGGCCCTTCGGAGACATTGCTTCTGTATACCGACCGATCGCTTCTTAAGCGTGCACCGTTGTCGGTTGGGTAGTGACCTACAGGAGATGATATTCGGGAGAGTCGTCGGTTAGCCTTGGCTGCGGGAGGTCGTCCTTCCTGCAGCCAGATCTCTCTTTCTCTCTCCATTCCACACGAGAGAGTCTCGTGTGGAACGGAGCCCGTTAGGAGCTGATACAATATGTATGTATGCGCATCATTGCATTGATGCGAGCGGTGGCAGATGTATGCACAATGAAGTCTGACGAGGGCTATTCAATTTAAATGTTACTAAAACTCAATTTAAAAAATACAAATTTCGCCTGGTATTTTTTTCAAATAAATCTTGATTTTCTTTCTAATATAAGCACCGTATAAAAATAATACAAATGAAGCAACTTTGTTATTTTATATCGCGTTCGAAAGAATACATGACCTATAACAGTAGAACTCGCGTGAGCGTCGTAAGTATGAAACCCACACAAATATAAGCCCACGCGATTTTCTTTGTACGCCACACCACAAAATATATTACTTTTTTTATAAAATAAACACGTAAATTATAAGAAAATAATGATAAATGTGTTTATTGAAGAGATGTTTAATTTTACAACTAGGTTTAACTAACGTTTTAAATCTTACAGTGCCGTGTCATAATCAACGACGTCGATCAGTGAATTTGGCGATATGCATCCTTTAAATCCTTTAAATCAATCTTCGAAAGGGAAAATGATTATCAGTAACATATATATAATTTTTTTTTCATTGGGGGCCGGACTAAAATCTTTGGAGGGCCGTATCCGGCCCGCGGGCCATATATTGTTGTTCAGATTTGCTATTTATAAAATAATATTTAGGAAATTAGATTTTAATATTTTTGATAGTATTGCACCAATCAAGCTTCCGATGATTAAGCAACATTATGATATATATTTTTTATAAGACTTATTTCAACACCATTATTTCTAAACTTAAACGGGCACCCTACTCTTTTTGAAAACGTAATTACAAAGCCAATTCCTATTGTTGGCTAAGTGGCCTGTCATGAAAGAGTTAATTAAAATGTATCCCATTGTTGAATATGCATCATTTAGTCAGTCAGGCTTTTAGATTAGCATTGTGGTTTTATCTCAATCGAGATGCTGCAAATCTACCCGTCGTCATGATAATAAATAGAAAATCGACATTTCTGGCTTGTTTCGGTTAATCGAATGCACGTCACACAGAATCGTAGCACCCCCAACAAAGCCACCCCCATCGTTCACCTCTTTTTTGTAAAGTTGTTTTAAGTATCGAAAGCTGGTAATTTATTTTGCGGCATTTCGTGGCCCCGATTTAAAGGCGCCGATATTTCTTCCCGGTCGGAATCACTTTGTGCCATAAAAGGAGGAAGGCTTGTTTCACCCCCGAAATGCCTTTCTGGGGGCCGTAAAGTACGGGGCCAAGACATTCCCGTAAGCCACCCCGAGACTCTGCACCACGGTTCGGTTGGTGGCCCCCGTCTTTGAAGCATTAGTCTCAAAGGAAGTGCCAAATGGACGGACGGTGTATGAAAAATAGCGTGAGCTTTGCTCGGCTTACAGAATGGATAGATGAAATGCTTTCCTAATCCGCTCCTAATACTCAGATTTTTATCGACTGGCTTCGAGGACTCAAATCCTTGTACATCAATCTTTGTATATATAAAAAAAAAACGACCGTGAAAGTCGATTCAAACTTGTTGCAACGCACAAAAGATAATATTTTATACATATTTATCACATTTGCGCAAAAATATTTTTTTGTTTGTTTGTTTGTTTTGTATACAATCTTGTATATATTGACTTATTAAAACCAAATTTCGTATAATTGCTCTACAATACTCAGTTTTAAACATAAGCGTATTTTTTTAATATATCTCTCCGATTAAAATATTATTTATACTATTATATAGAGATGTCTCCCTATTTTCTAATGTGGAACATTTGTTTCAAATACCATATGTATTCTTGAGGATACATGAACACGCATAGGCGTGCACACTGACTATAACATGTTAATAGAGCAATCTTATGCCAAAAACGATTTTTTTCTGCTTAAATAAAAATATGTCATCACAAAATAAGATAAAAAATGTAAAAGGATCTTTATTGTGAGCTGATCGCTTGGGATTAATGACGGCCTTTTAAGAGTTGGGCTTATCTACGCTCAAGGAACAGGTTCATCATCGTAAGATCTTGTGATTGAACCTCTCTTTTTTTAAATCCTTGCAATTATAGGGTGGGCGATTTACCATCCCCACATAGTAGCGACATCTTCCGTCTCTCTTCAGGTGCAATGTTCTATTTTAACAGCGCCATCTCTTGTGGCCCTACGGAGACATTGCACCACAGTCAAACCAAATTATGAAATGTCATCCTCACGCAATGGCGCTGTTAATATGTGCAGATTTAATTTGCTAGATCTTCAGAGATCACATCCTCAGAGAACATAACGAACCCGAGTACGAGCGCGGCCGTCTCGACGAACACGTTGGAGTGGGTCACGACCTGGGAACTCTACCCCGAGAGTGTCCCAGCTTCACCACGTTACATTGGTGTCAGAAGTGTGTCCGCAGCGTCACAGAATATGTCGCTGTTAATCAATTGAATTTGCATAAAGTAACAGCGCCATTGCATGGGAATGACATTTGGCTCACGCTTATAGTGTCACATAAATGAATAAATTGCTCATTAAATATCTATTATAAAATATGTATAATATATAAAATAATAAATATGCACCACAACATACTCTCAAAATTGAAGGCTTTTGATCTCTGATTGAACAGTTGAAGGGCTATAACGACCAATTAGCCTTCATTAAAGAAGTAATAATGGACTGCTTGTAACAAAGACGATAATTACACCGAGAAGGGCTTTTCGGAATGCATGAGTCGAATACACCCTTTTTATTGCAACAGCGAGGGTTAAATCTACGTGACTTTTATTGCTTCTTAGAAATGCTTATATAGGAAAACTTTGCTTCTGCAAATTTAAACTTAAGAGCAATTAATTGACTTTCAAGCATTTCGAGATGTTAAATTGTCTCCTCAAACATTTATATTTAGCATCCGATATGCATGGAGACATATTAGTTGATGCGGGCAATGGCAGATAAGCAGTCAATTGATGTATGCACCATCAAAATAATTAATTGCGGCGTTCTATATTTAAATACATCCCATATTTTAGATATAAAATCAAAATGCTTTTAAATTCTTATGGCAAAATTAATGTCTAAAAAAATCAAATCACAAATTTCTAGCCGTATTTTATTCGACCAAATTCGTATCTTTGAAATAGTAATTTACAGGCATGCCTAGCTATCCTGATTGACGTTTCGAATCCTTTGAGAGCGCTCATTTCCAGGTGTTGACTTTGATTCGTACAAAGAGGCAAAAACGAATTTTTTGGGCAAAATCCATAAAAAGAGTTTTTATTTTCTCAAAATTTAATGACATTGTAAATAAGCCAAAATTAATTTTGCACGTAAAAAATATGCCAACTTCATAAAGTGTTTTGTACTTAGATATTACATGAAGTAAAAGTAATAAATAATTAGGGCTAAGAAATATTAGGTGGGTATTTTCCTTTAATTTTAATTACGTTTCAAAAATTTAAAAATTCATTAAGGTTTCTTCTAGGCACTTGATTTTAATTAAACCTCAAAAGAAATTAATTCTCATTACCATTTGGCCCTAAAAAGCTAGAGCTTATCTCTTTTTGATTAAGAATATATTAACATGAAAATGAAGAAAAATTACAAATTAATTAAATATAAATTCGAGAAAATGTTTTTTTTTTTGGTCTTACAATCTTAATCTTCCGCAAAAATATACTCTTTTTGCCTCAAATCTTGCTTTAAAGCCGATCCAAATCAAATCCATGCAATACATACTTATATATGCACGTTCATATTCGCTTCATGGAATCCTCTTCCGACATTCATTTTTACGTATATAAATCTCAAGTCTTCCGTCCATCTCTTTTCTACCCTATAAAATTCCATCGAGCTCTGTTTCCATCTTTCTCTTGACTGAGTCTTGCTGCATCCGATGACGCGCTGCTGCATTTAAATGCAAGCATTATACCGTAAATTGCAACGGCCGTGAATCGCAAGTATCCGTCAACAGCCGCAAAATCTGTCTAGACGAGAAAACCCCGATGTGTGATTTGTATATGTGCTGTATGACTATCTGGATTTAGGGATGGAAAAAAACAGACTCTAAGCATTCACCCTTACTGACGAGTCTCCCCTCGTAGAACAAATCAAAAGAATCAGGCAAAACCCCCCTCGAAAATACCGTGTTCATCGTTATTTTAACATATATTATTTTCATAAGAGGTCTTCCATTTCATGCTTGTATTAGATACTTTCACATGAATTGATCGATTTTATATGACAGCAAGTATTTGCGTACAATTGCTTGATTATCGATAAATATAGATTGTAATCAATTGTTAAAAACGATGAAAGTTTTTTGAAAAAACTGTATAATAATTAATAAACTTCGTACAACTTTCGTCTTCAGTTTATCGTCATCAATGATCTTTGTCGGTCATCTACGTGGCTCTATTTCTTTGAAATATTTTATCCTGTGACGTTTCATTTAACATTTTTATGAATAAAACTAAGCATTTGATTTTTATTTTTTTGAGAAAAACAAAGATAGATAATAAGAAGCTATAAAAATGAAAAAAAAAACAAAACGCAGGAGACTGAACAATCATGACAAAGTGTACTATGTATTTTGTATTACATAATAAAATAGATTTATTAATGGTTTAGCGATTGCTTTATACTACATATTGACGCGCACACACACATACAAGACGACGGACATCAGACAGCGACTGACTGAATTGGGGGCTCATTAACAAATTGAACCCATTTCCTGCTCTGCTGTGCACCCAAAGGTGCGATGGAGGAAGAAGGACGAAGGTTAAGCTAAACTTTAAGGGAATACTAGTCCAATCTCAGTTTGAAGGGGGCTGCAGCAGATGACGGACGGTTCAGTCATTCTTAGTACCTAGCCACGGAGACGAGTCGCCGTTTGAACAGCCTAAAACCGTTCTCGCCTGTGTGCCTAGGCTGTTGAGGATAGTGTTGAGCCTTTGACACAGTCTCCATCAACTATTGCAATCTGCTGTTCCACATACTTCTTTACGGGTACGCAGCACAGGGTGATCTGCGCACCCAACTCATGTTAGCTGAGCTAACCCAGTAGCGTTTGATGAGCAAACCGACGAGGTTACTTTCACACACTTCTACTCCACATCATTACCTTAGGGATTCAACCGTTACCCACGGGTATAGAGTTAGCTCCCCTCCTGGTGTTTTATGGGTGGGCATCGTGGAGTCTAATACCCACCCACACACATACAGTAGAGTTTTTTCCTGATGTTGGTACACCTGGCGTTTAGGGAGTATAACGACAGATGACGGACAGCTACTAACAAGCTTGGATGCCGGCACTGCTGCGCAATCTGTTCCGGTTTACCCTGGACTAGCCACATAGAGAGGATCTTCCACTGATCTTTAACTCCCTGGGAAACTTTATGCGCAAAGCGTCCAAATGCCTAACCCTTTTGCTCCACACCCTCCAGAGGAATCAAGTTTCCGCAGGTGAAACAGATTTAGACAACGTGCGTACAGCACTGGGTGACCTGCATACCCAACTCATATTAGCTGGGGTACCCCAGAAGCGTTTGATGAGCACACCGACCAGAATGCTTTCGCGCACCTCTACTTCCCATCATTACCCCAGGGATCCAACAGTTGCCCATGGGTGTAGAATTGCCCCCTCCCCTCTGGAGTTTTACAGGTAGGTATCATGGATTCTAACAACCATCCCAGTGTAATGGATATCCTACCTGACAGTTTGCACAGTATTACCGCCGCAAAAATCTATTTGAAGCTCGTAGATGTGATTTATGATAGTGATGTGATGAGTCGACAACGTGTCACGACCATCAATGATTTTTGATGAACTTGTGAAATGACCACCGTGTCATGATTGACAACCTTCACGAAGAACTTCCTGACATTTATCGAAGTCTCCTCGGTGATATTGTGTCGGATAAACTTAGTTACGAGAAGTTGTGTGCAAGATGGGTGCCCAGAATGCTCACACTGCATCACCATGGATAATTTTTAGATCATTTTATACAGGAAAGAGAAACTTTTCTGGACTTTATCGTGACGGGAGATAAGACATTATTGTGTTACTATACTCCAGAGTCCAAAATATAATCAAATAAGAGCTGACGGTGGAGATCTATGACACTGGCATACAAAAGCTGGTGCCCCGACTACAGAAATGTCTCAATCTCGACGTAGATTACGTT
Source organism: Stenopsyche tienmushanensis (assembly GCA_008973525.1). Taxonomy (NCBI): domain Eukaryota; kingdom Metazoa; phylum Arthropoda; class Insecta; order Trichoptera; family Stenopsychidae; genus Stenopsyche; species Stenopsyche tienmushanensis. The sequence continues at coordinate 1,618,075 of WACJ01000542.1, forward strand.
GAAAAATATTTTAATATGTTTGTGAAATATCCTATGAATTTCAATTAAATACAAGCTTTTTTATACCCTGCATAAATGCTGTAAGCTTACTTTCTGGATGACCCTTATCAATTTGCCAATAGCACGAATTTCGGACACTTCATATGAAAACATAAAATATGTTTATCATAACAATTAAAAAATATTCTTTTTTAGCCGAATATAACAAATTCGAGATGTTATTGGGTTGTTACAAGCTTTCCAACAGAATTAATTGAAAGTCTATATTGTTGATTTTGCAAAGAAACATTGATGCTGACATATCGATAAGAAGTGAGTGGGCTTCGATGCACCTGGTGCATTCTGGTTTTTGGTTGCATCACTACATAAGAGACATTTCTTCGTAAATAAACATCTTCGTATCTGATAGGTCAAATATGCAGTTGGCATGCTTCCACAAACCAGATGAAACTATCTGCGATTTCATTCGTTTGATTAATTCCGTAATTAAATCCAACTGGATCATCAATTATGATCTATTCTCGACGTGATAATTTTGCCATCTGAATAAAATCTATGTTCGACACCTTTATATCAATATCTATCCACTCTTAGCTTTTTTGAGCTCTGATAGAATTATAAATATTTTAGGCATTGCAGGTACTTTATAAAGTTCGTTGCTAGAGAAGCCCATCAAAAGTTGGAATGAACAAGAGTACTTATGACTTTAATAAGTACGCCGGAGTAAAATTGAGTACTTACGGAAATTATGTGTATTCATAAGTAAATTTAATTAAAATATATTATTCGTCTTGATAACTTAATAATAATTGTATTTAACAGATTGATATAATCTAATACAAAGGTGATTTAGAAAGTTAGGTTACAAGATTTTTTTTGTTTCCCGCGTGTTTGTCGGCCATTTTGTACAGTCACAGTATATTCTTCCAATGGAGAGGTCATCACGGGCTCGCGCCTATTTTTTTAATGTATTTGTATTAATTTAAACTTTAAACGCAATCATTCTATCGTAAGATTTCAAGCTTTTTTAAACAACGTGCTTAAATATTTGAGATTAAATCGCTTATGCAAGATTTTCTATTTGAGGGCTGTATAAAATGCCTGATAAAATACGATTCGGTGGGAATTCCTGGAGAAAGAAACCATCTGATAAGCTGGCGCTGTTCCCATTTTTGTGTATCCCGTCAACTATTTACAGTCGGGAGACATTAAAATCAATTAGGAGCGCTTAAACACGCCCGAGATTAAATCTCCACATTTAATTTTTTCACGTCGACTGCCCTCCAGCTTTCGCATTTTAATTTGAGCTGTTGGCAAGTCCTGCGATGGACTCCTGAAGGAGTAGGCCGCTAAGTGGAAATCGTAATTAGCAAACATTTAAAGGGCACAGCGCACCGGTATAAATTTGTCGTAATTGCTGGGTTAAAAGCCTTTTATTATTTCTACGCAATAAAGACTTTTCACTGAATTCGAGTTGGCCAAGTCGTGACTTTCCGACGGCGAAGTTATGGCGGCTAATTTCATTGTCACGTGAAGCTCGTAAAAATCGCGATTTCTGCTGCGAATAATGTGTTAAAAGAGTGGGCCCATTAAAATGTCGCCGTTTACGGGTTTTTAAATCCTTTAAATGCCCACTTGCAATACTTTTATGAGAAACAAGTGCTATAAACATCTGGTGCAGGATTACAAGATTTACACGTTCGGTTGCTCTCACCTAAGCTCCTGCGGCCGAATCCCGCTTTTAATTTCATCCAGAATAAGTCAGACGGAATCCCGTAAAAATACTATTTCTTTTACAGTTCCATTCGAAAGCGATTTCAGAAGCGCACTGAAATTCATTAAGTCAACGCTACAAAGAACGGAAACAGACAAATAAAATCCATGCAATAAAACAACTCAATGATTGTCATTTTATGACTTGGCAAAGCGAATAAAAAAGGATTAAATCCGTTCAGCGTTTGTTAATTTTGACACTTTACAACGTCATAAAAAATCATTTTCATTTTACGCCAAATAACACTATCTATAATTGAACAAAGGGACCAAGTATTGTTACAGTAGATTAGTTTATAAACTTGTATTGATAAAGTTGGGCAGTGCCATCTACAGGTATTTCAATTGGAGCGCTCAAAGTTTGTTAGATTATAGCGACCGAGTTATTTAAGCAATATCTATTAAATTTACTATGAATTATTTAGTAATTTATGGCAAATTATTATAAAAGGTTAAACTGTTAAACAGTTTGTACAAATTATATTTAAAAAATAAATGCTTCGTTCGAAAAATGTTCCGCACATTACATAATTTTTATCCTCGACATAACCGTCATGCTGACTATTTGATGTTTAGTAGCCAAATTTGAGTCAATGGAATCGATAAATAATTAACTAATACCCGTATGTCATTGAAATGCAAGGTCTGCTAAAAACATCGCTGATGTGCGTGAGAGTGTACGGGAAACACTGAGGCAGTCAATTTTTCGCCTCTTGGTTCCAATTTTAAAATTCGGATTCTAATCAAGATTTGGACTTACTGGATCTAAAAAAAATATCAAATAGATATTCCACTTTAACCCGTAAAATAGTATAGTCGCGTATTTGCGAGCAAATTTCAGTAATTCAGAACGAACACTTTTGTATGCTGAATTCAGAGAGAGACAGAGACAGATAAAATGTAGCGCAGTGCATGGAAGACAGAGACGGATAGCTTTCTGCGTTCATCGCATGATTGTACAGTTTGATAATCCAAATTCATCGACTAATAATGATGTATGAATGATAGAATTAATCGATTTCAAGTGTATTGTCTATGTGAATAAATATGGCATCTAAGACTTCGTCATTTTTAAATTTCCTCACTACTCAAAGGATTAAGAATGAGAATAAAGAACAAATCTGATAGTATATTAAATAATGTAATGTAAATTGATAAAAATCTATCTCGTATATAAAATAAATTATCTGTAAACGCACCACATGAATACGTTCATAAAATCTATATATATTAAAATCAATGTCTCCTGTCCGGATGTCTGTCCGGATGTCGCGGTGTCCGATCCGCTTTGCTAACGTAAGCAAAGTCTTTTGTTAACTATGCCGAGAGACGAAGGTGGCATGCTCTGGTGAAGTGAAACGCGGCCGCAAGTCGGTGATGGTTGCGGGGCGGAGAGGCTCGCGGATCGCGGGTCGACAGTCGCTTTTCGATGTAAGGGAGAGCGCATGCATGCGCATAAATCCTAGCCTCTCAGCCCCACAGTAATACATCGCGTAGCTCTACTACGTTAGTTAAATATAAAAACGGTATTCGCTAGTTAAATATAAAAATGATTAGTTTTGTGATGAATCAAATTGAAATTTAAAAGAGAAATTCATCGAATTCTAGTAAAAAATAGAAAAAACTTTCTCAATTAAAAAACCCAAGTGAATACAAAAAAAAATGTAGAAAAAAATATAAAGCAAAGGCGAGTAAATAGAAAAATCTTAACTGATGGACGATGTTTGTATGTATGTTTGTATTGTATACATTCCTATATCATTCATCCCATTGCAATGAAAATTTGTGAAATTATTATGCGCACCTTTGTGATTGTTTTTAAATTTGTACAAGCATTGTTTATATACGCAATTTGTTTTGCGAGACGTTTATCGAATGCACCATATCGGCGCATATACGTCTGGTGAAGTAAATTAGGGTCATTTTGGATCCCAGCCCTTTGGCCCGCACTACACGTTGCCTGAAGCAATAAATAACGTACTGCGTTTCTTTTCAAATGATTACTAATATAGCTAAAATAGCTAGTTTTCAATAAAAAACAAATACGTACAGATTTTTTTTAATCTAATTTTGATTGGTAAAAAATATAGTTCTAAAGCTCAAAACTCCTTGTCGAAAATTTAATTAGCCACCCCGTTTTAAGGCACAAAAACCCGTCTAATCCTTCAAAGAATAGGACGATAAGTTTTGAATTTTCCAGTAAAAAATATATCAGCATTTTGAATATTCTATGGCCATCGCAGTCAGGAGCTTACCAACAAAATCCACCCCCAAAAATCGACCGCAACTGTCCGCCATAAAATAGTTCCCATTCAATCAAATTGATTAGTTATTAATGAAATAGTCTGACATCGATGAAATCGTCAACGCATCGCAACGAAACAGACCGCATTTTAACATAATTCGTATACCACTCAATTTATTACACTAATAAGTATCGCATTAATATTCAAGCGCCATCACCAAATTGAACAGCAACGCCACGAATCCAAATTGAAGGTTTATTGTCTTGCCGTGGCTTTCTAATTAATTAATTTGATATTTATGCATCATACGAATTGTTTTAATAAATTATCATGCTTGTTGATACATTTTACAGCCCACTGTAAAACGTCGCCGTTTATATTGGACGGGTGTTAAATATTCGCACCTGTAATGGATATTGCTAAGTTTGCGGCTTGGCGTAGTTGGAACGCTCTTTAAATATTTATGAGGATGTAATCTGTCGCACTCTTCCTGGAAAACCTTCAAAATGAAAGTTTTCGTAAATGTATGTACACTCAAATTAACAGAAGCCAACCTTCGATTATCCGATCTTTTAAAAGAATCAATCAATCTGTTACAAATAATACAAGGATTGTCTAGAAAATAAGGTTACAAGGGCTGCTGACGCCAGGGGAATTTATTTATTTCGATTTTGGCGCACTTAGTATATAGGGAGGACCTTAACGATCAGTTTGTTTGATTCCGCATGTTTACCGGCCATTTTGTTCAGTCACAGTAAATTCTCCCGATGGAGAGGTCGTCGCACTCCCGTCCATGCAAGATCCCCGCGGTAACAATACCGCCGCGAATGTCCATCGAAAGCTAGTGGAAGTTTATGATAGTGTAACATTGAGGCGGGGGAGAGAGAGAGAGAGATATCTGGATGCAGGAAGGACGACCTCCCGCAGTCAAGGCTAACCGACGATTCTCTCGTCTCCTGCGCGTCACACTTCAACCGGCAACGGCGCACGCGCAAGAAGCGATCGGTCGGTATGCAGATGCAATGTCTCCGCAGGGCCACAAGAGATGGCGCTGTTAAAATAACACATTGCACCCGAAGAGAGATGAAAGATGTCGATGTTAACAGCGCTATACGTGGGGATAATAAATCGTCCACGCTACAGTAGTAATATGATGAGTCGACAACATATCACGAACATCAATGATTTTTGATGAACTTGAGCAAAAACTGATCAAGTACGAAATTACCGCTGTGTGACCCTTGACGACCTTCACGAAGAACTTCCTGACATTTTTCGAAGTCTCCTTGATGATATTGTGATGGAAAAACTTGGTTACGTCGAGTTGTGTGCGAAATAGGTGCCCAGAATGCTCATATTGGAGCACCGTCAAAATCGCTTATTCAATTACGCTAACAAAATATTCAATATAATTGTAAAGTATCCCGTGAATTTCAATTAAATACGATTTTCTATCCTACATAAATGTTGTAACTTTATTTTCTAGATGACCCTCGTAAAATCAACTGATACCCCAGAAAATAAATATCCACTTTTAATTGAATTTAAAGAGCGTCAATAATCTAGTGCAGTGAGTGACCATAAGAAAGCAAGGATCAGCTCTGATCTTGCTTTTTTATTTTTTTTATTAGATCATGTCATAAAAAGTTATAGACTAATAAAGCTTTAATATCATAATACGATTGAAAAATACAAGAAAAGTGCAAATGATCTTGCAAAAATAGAATGATAGGGTTACCATGCAAATTTGTCAATTTTTTTATTTTTTATTAAGGGTTAAACATTGCATGTGCATAGTGAAACTTGGATAGTGACGCCACTTAAGTACAGTACACGAGGCGTTCTATTAGCACCAGTCAAGGTCATAAACAAAATTCTTCAAGGCGATAAGAGCGATGCTCGTGGCTTATGATAATAAGACTTTATGAAAGTGCAACATATGTCTGTAGCCGTAAAGCTTTATGAACAGACGATAATCGCAATAAGTCTGTTAAAGCTAGAGTTTAGAATCATTTTAATTTTGAACGTATATTGAGTTGTAAATCAGTTTTGAGCGTGTCTTTAATTTTTGGATCCGACCAGTCGTCTTGGCCGCGGAAAGACTTAGTCTTCCCGCCGGCTTCTCCAATCTCCTAACGGTAATCTTTATCTTGATATTCATCCCGTTTTCCTCCTATGCAGACCTCTTTTAAGAACCAATAACAAACGGACCCATGTTTGATGTATAAGTATTGTTTTTGTTTGAAATTGTTTAAATATAAATTAAAGATCATTTCTCACATATTACATCATAAACATGATAAAAATATTTATTATTATGGGATCCAAATGTGATATGTCTACTAACGCCCTTCCGCATTATGATCGCCTCATCCCTTTTTTCCTGTACCAAAAGTGACAGAATCAGAAGATTTCATCTAGAACAGTGCTTTTAAGTACCTCTATTTTATTTTATCATCACTCCTTTTTCCCGTCGCGTTACGTGACAGACTTCCGATTATTTCGTTGGGAACCGTTTCGCATTTTCGCTACATTAACTCGCCATATTTTCATTACGACTACGTCAACACGCTTCATTCCAAAATCTGAAACTAATACATGTCTATAAATAAAATTTCGAATAACACATTTATGACAATGGTGTTTTTATAAGCCGCTAGTTCTCTTTGTGCGATTGTTTGGAATTGCTTCGTTCAATATACCGAGATCCTTTATGAATGACAGACTAAACAGTTCGAGATTTGCTCCAGGAATTGTATGTTATTCTTGCCGAACAAAGAGAGCAAGCCGTGTGTGTTTTTCTTTATTTTGTGAGAAATTTGAATGCATCGTCGTGGAAAGATCTCAGGTTAAACAAGGCAAAATCGCTTATTTCGCCCGAAAGTTGTGGAACGCTGTGGATAATTAATATGAGATAACGAACGCTGATTAAAATATGGTATAATATATCAATTAACCCTTATTATCTAAAGATCGTCCCTTAACAACTTAAGCTCATCTAACTTGACTTAGCCCTTTAGGGGTCAATGATTTTTATTACCGTCCATTATGTGACCGATTATGCTTCGTCCTATAATATATATGCAATTAGATGAAAGTTACAAACTTCGTTTCATTACAACTGTCAAACCGCCGATAACAACCTGCTCTACTTTTGTTAAATACTAACCAATTTTACAATTAATAACCATTGTTAAAATAATGTATAAGCGTAGAAATAAAAACTGGCAATAAAATTCCAACACCATGTAATGATTTTCCTATATGAAAGGGGTTCAAATATAACCCGGAATTCTGCTGTACAAATTTATTAGTGATACATTAAAATACAAATTAAATATTTTATTTTTCTACATAATCCCTTCGTAAGAAAAAAAACATATTCATCGGGTGGAAAGCTTCTTGATATAGTTATTGAAGAAAGAATATGAAAAGTAGCATCCTCTGTTGCGCAACGCGTAATTGAGTCAACCTATAGGTTGCCTATATTTTTGATTTACACAATAAAATCAATTATTTAATAATATTTAGGGCTAAATAACAATTTTGGAACATCGGAAGTATAAGTCGCGCATGGCAGTTTTTGAGTGACTGGTTTTGAAACAAAAATTTAAATAATTGATCTTGTAGCGTGGGCGATTTACCATCCCCACGTAGTAGCGACATCTTCCATTTCTCTTCAGGTGCAATGTGCTATTTTAACAGCGCCATCTCTTGTGGCCCTGCGGAGACATTGCACCTGAATACCGATCCGTTGCCGGTTGGGTAGTGACGCGTAGGAAGCGGGAGTCGGGAGAGTCGTCGGTTGGCCTTGGCTGCGGGAGGTTGTCCTTCCTGCAGCCAGACCTCTCTCTCTCTCTATCTGTACTGCGGAATAAATAGTTATCTTGCGACGAGAGTCTTTCCATTCGAAGCCCTTCGTATTCCCATCCATTCGCTCCCCGAGAGCGCTCCCGCCTTAAACGTTACAATCAGAAAATACAAGGGGCATTCAAATATAATCCGGAATTTTCTTTTTAATTTACAGACCGACATAAACATAATCATAATCAATAGCTAGGAGCTTGGGGGGGTTTACCTACACACACAACCCTAACATATACGATAACCAATCCAAGATAACCATGAATGAGCGAAAAATATGATCATATGTTGCGCAACGCGTAATTATTCGTTTTCTCGCAAATGAGAATGAATTAAAATTTTGATGAGATTTGAGGCACAATTCGATGATGTTACTATTAGTAAGACCAAAGTGTTTGATTGGGCCTAAAAGTTTCATTAAATTCTTAAAGTCAAGGTACAGTCCTCTGGAAAAGAGATGGGAGTGGTATTTTGGGACTTGACTGGGAATATTGGGAATACCCACATTGCAATCCAGACTTGACCCCATGTGACCATATGTTTGGTCCAATGAAAGAGGCATTGGGAGGGCAACGATTTCATGACGACGCTGCGGTCGCACAATACGTGCGCACCTGAGTTTTGGAGCAACCGTCTTTTTTCTTCAGTAACGGAATCAAGAAGATCCGATGGAATAAATATATTTCAAATGAAGAGAAATATGTACAATAGAAAAATAAGACACGTCATTTGTATTTTTATGTCACTAATAAATTTGTATAGAAAAATTCCGGTTTATATTTGAATTTGCCTCTAATTGGCTAGTAATCAAATATCAATATATTCTTTAGGGCTTTTCTTAGATAGAAGTAACCAAATTTTGTTGAAAAAGAATCCAAACAAAATTAAGAACAGCGAGTGGCTATAAGAAATTGAATAATGAGCTTGGATCATAATTTAGGTCACTACATGTTGAAGATTCAATCCGAATCCGAATTCACTCAACTCAATCCGATTGTTTTAATCTTATTCTCCAAATTTAGTTTTAGACTTATTTCTCGCAAAAGATTATTTTTATATTTTATTGCCTTCCAATATCTATTGGTGGGATTAAAATTTGCCCTATTTTATTCTTTTTTGTAATGAAGAACTAATTTCGTGGAAGGAGGGGTGTGTACGCGTTTAAAATTTGCTATCATAATTACCGATATAATCCAATTAAAGGGTTCGAATGGAAGTTCAAGAACGAGAATTCTGAGGGGCTTACTATCTCAGCCCCCGAGGACCGGGCCCCTAAGCCTCAGCGGGAGGTTTCCATTATCTTCGTCCTTACTTTCCACACCCGCAAAAATATATCAGGAGGAATTTCATAAAAACGGGACCAGGACTAAGCTTCGGATAGTCCTCGGGATGCGAGTCTGTCGTGTTCGACAATAATTTTTGGCGGACCTTCCGCGTACGCAGACGCCTCAGGGATCAAAGTTATCACTTATGGCCCACATAAAAGCGAAATATTCCTCCCCCTATTTGCCACCCTCCGAATGTTGAAATATCACAAATTTGATTATACGCAAGTCCATACATTAATATCGTATTTTACGATACATGTTCGTGAACATTCATGTCCGAAATCGTACTTTCAAAAGTTGCTGCTCTACATTTCGATACGTAAAATGTGTGTCTGTCGGTGTGTGTGCGTATAAGCAGTGTCTGTAGTTGATAAACTCTGAAAATAGATTAGTTAAACGCCGTCGGAAATTTATTTATCTTAAAAAAGAGGAAAGTTAAAGCTCCTCTGCTGAACTTTTATTTGATTAGGAAATTAACACTTCTATCCGAAACGTCTGCTTTAATGGGGTATTCTAGTCTATGGGCACAAATTTAGGGGTGTTTTTTTAAGTTAGATAAATAAGAAATGAATCACTTTATTACAAGATATTTATTGATATTTTCAGAACACATAAAACTGGTAAAGTTCTATTAGTCATCCAAAATTTAAAAAAATAAAAGATTCTTAATAAGTAAATATATCGCTATAGTTCTTATCTCAAAAATATTTCAAAGTTGTTAATAAATTTGAACATTTTTTACTAAATACGCGAATATTTTCGGATCCCCCTAATATATGAAACCCGTTTTGGTAAGCTTTTAGGTTATACGATATCGACCCCAAATAACAGCAGAATTTACTTTATTAATTAATAGGCAATTGTGTTTGATCTAATAATTTAAAGCTGTTAGTAGCTCTTAAAAACGTAGGAGCTATCCAGGTCATAATTTGAATGCTTTACAACCAAAATATGTTCCAAGACCAAGATGACTATTTAAAAATACAGATGATAAATAGTCTGAAATTTTGAATAAAATGTCTGTGTAGAATATAGAACATTAATCAAAGTCAATTGCAAAAAAATACGATTTCAATCCTCTTAGTCATTTGAAGTAAAATTTAAAAACAGATTCTTAATGAATAATAATGTCGTTATAGTTTTTACTTCTTAAAAATTTTAATATCGTTATTTTCAAAAAATGGCGACTGTTTAAAAAAAAGTTATTTTTTGGCTTTATTTTTTACAGTTTTAATTTTTTTAAATAGTTAAAAATAAAATTTTGACACAAATCTGGTAGAAACGATAGAAAATTATATATAAAAGTTTTATATCAAATATGAAGTAAATCAATTGATTATAGCTTGAGATATCATGTCAACCCTATTGAAAAAAGTAGTTTTTCTTATAAATTTATTTGAAGGATATATTCTTAAAAGTGTAAACTTTAAAAATATGTAAAAACACAAAAACGAAATTATTATTTGAGATTAAATTCGCATAAAATATTAATTGGGATCGTTAAATTCATCCATGATGATCCCATTTTATAGTTGAAAATGATTATAAGCAACATCCATAAGTAACATTGTGCTCATACTTCTAGGGGTCGTATTTCATCCGTTCGCCTTGCCATATGATCTTCCTTCCAAACGTGTAATGGTTTTCAATTCCAGACATTATTATATCCATTGTAAAAGTTTTCTATATAAATTTATTTATTACGTAATCGGTTTTATACAACATCGTTTGTAGCCATTTATGCACTTTATAATGCAGTCGCTAAAATTCGTCCGTTGGTAGATTTTCACCGAGTGGAATTTTGGACTTACTCCAACTTTCAGTAATCCAACTTCAAAACAGCTGAAGTTGTATGGATATGATCGATATTCTGTATCGAGCTGAATTCGCTTTAACTCGAAGGGTCGAAAAATGCTTTCCAAATCAAAAATCAAGGGTCGGTATAGCGGGTAAAATTTCGCAGAATGATACAGAAAGACTATTTTTGCACATGGATGACTTGCATCTCATCACATTGATCGATTATATACTTAAATCGCAACCTGGTAGCAAAAGTTATTTAATTTGAAGCGTTATAATGAGGCCTAAAAATATCAACAGTGTTGAGGTTCATTTATTGATATACAAGCATTATGTACGCTGCGCGGTCTTGAGAGAAAAATGGATTTATGCGGACGATAAGCGATGCACAACAGCATTTTTACATATACAAAATGTTACGCTTATTACATTTTGTTCCATTAAATATTGAATTGGTATTTTAAAGAATGTTAGTTGATTCGGGGCCCTAAATAAGTTCAAATCGGGGCCTCAATGAAATATCTCATAGTATTAAGATTCGTCCCTTTTTTCAGGTATTTTCTCCACAGGTTTTTAACGAGATGATACCCCATGGTCTTTGACAAATGATTTAAATTATCTGAGTGTGAATTACATTATTATAATGATTGCTGAAAATCATGTAGGCCTCAAGAAAATAATATTTTATAGTTTTAAGACTGCGTATATATACAGTAATTATTAGAAATGCTCGATGAATTATTTGCAAGTCTTTTGTGCTTCTGTGGGAACGCTTGGCCTAATACTGACAATCATTTAAGCCGAAATCAGACCAAATCTTGATGGTTTCAATTTCGATATCAAGAATTTATCAATATTAGGTAAAGCGAAAAGTGATCAAAATTTCTTCGGTGAAATTTTTCACAGTTAGTTTATGTTGAAAAACAATCCAGCAAACGTTGAAGCTATGATTGTGAATTTTATTTTTTCTGTAAAAAAATCTATCAGGGAAAATATGTCAAAACGAACAATAAAAGTAGCGCCATTTTATGCTGTTTTTGTTCGACCAAGGGATGACGACAAACAAAGCATTGAAAAGAGTCAACGATACTTACAGGAATATTCTGAAACTAAACAAGTTTCATCGTTGGTTTAAATATGTTTAAAATGGAAATAGGGAACTCAAGGATATCGCTCGAAAAGGACAACCCTAAAAATTAGATGATGACAACCTGAAGTCGATGCTGGAATCAGATTCTCGTCAAACATGACTTCTTCATGGTATGAAAAAGATACATTTTTATGGAAGTCGTAAAATAATTAGCAATGTTGAAGAAGTAAAATCGCACTTGGAAAAATTTTTCAGTGAAAAATAAAAGGACAAAAGGGGAATTATTTTTACATTAGCTTTTAATAAATAAATGTACATTTTCACAAGTAAAAATAATTTTGATTACTTTTTGCTTCACCATATAATATGTAGGTGTTTCTATGACTCGATGTAAGAATTTATGTAAAAATAGTGATGGTTATCTCTTATTTGGAGGGATTTAATTTCGGTATTTTACGAGCTCGTGTATGCTTGTTAAAATGTAGAATATGAGGGATTTAACCTTAAAAATGTTTTCAGCGAAACAAAGTTACCAAGAAAAACAATCTCAACTTTGTATGCCTGGAGGCATACAAGAAAATACAAACATGAAGAAAATAAGACACGATAAGAGCAATATAATTTGATTCAATTTTCGTCTAAAATCATTATTTTCGCCGAGAGCTCGGAAGAACTGAGAATCGAGCGCGGAAAATGCCTTTGGACTGGAAAATTTAAATCTGCCAAGCGAAAATTACGCATTTTATAATTGGGATTCCGCCATTGCGATTTCTTGGCTTTTTTGTGCGGTTGTGTGGATTCCGTAACGCGGATACAAACCGGTAAACTCCGTAATAACAGGTCGTTCTACCAGTTGCTCCAGTCTTCGGCGACCGTCGACCACTCGATTATTATGTCTTCTAAGAACGCCAATTGGATCATATTTAACGTGCTCGCAATGTTTTCTCTTTGATCGAAGAAAACGCATTTTTAAAGAATATTTTCATACGAATACATGCTGAATTTATGCTGAAAAAATATATTAATAATGAATTCAACCGGGGCTTACCTATTAATACGATGTAAAAATATTCGGGATGAATATTGTTCCTGTGCCTGCGGATCTCCTCCTTTTTAATTACCACGAAAAGTTTTTCTTTTTGTATTGTTTTTCTTATTTTATTTGCGTTTTATTCGGACGCTTCACTCTCAAGCAAAGCGAGAAATGTAAATTGGTTCTTTCGCTTTGTTTTTCGGTTGTTTTTTTTTTGCGGTATAAAACAATACCACTTCTGCTAATTTATTATTCTCTCGACGCTAAATTTATGTCTTAATAATGAATTCAAATTACTCGATATGACACGAAACACAGACTTATTCCCTACTTCTATTCCACAAATACTATGATAATTTATTCACTTATGCAAATTTAAGATACATAATAGATATTCAGATTTGATTAAGCTTAAATTTAATTCAATTGTACGTGAACGTCAAATCGCACGGGATAAACACTGTAGCTCTGACAGTTCGAACTTTCGCGCAAAAATTTGACAGGACTCGCGCAAAATCCTCCGCAACGATGATATGAACGCACCTCTGCTTTTTTCGCGATATGATATGGGATATGTCAGGGGGGGGTTTTTTGCGGGATTAGTTTTCGGCACAGGGGTGGAAAATCCGATTGGTTTTTCCCGAGTTTTCGAAAGTGTGGAGGAGTGATATTTTGTAATGCGAAAAGTTTTCGGATCGAGCACGGAGTGACCGGAAATGAAATGTGTAGAAGTCGGGTGGTAGGTGGTCCAGGGTGTGATGCAGATCGGATAGGTAGGGTGGTTGAGGTAGCTCTTCGTGACAGATGTCAGACGAACGCGATGGCACAACTGCTCTCAGATCGCCCTTTACACGACTGAGCTACCAGCTCTTAACTCAGCAGCGGGGCGGGAGGCAGAGGCCTAGGGCCCTAAACAGAAAGGTAACAAGCGCCCCGGGCGACGCATCCAATCGCGGCCCTTAAGCCGCCCCCTCCACCGACACAATATCATCAGGTAAATTTTATCACAGGCCTGACAGAGCAAGAAGGGCCCATCCGTTATTTATTAGCATATTAAGGCCCATATTCCCAGAGCTGAATTCGGCCCGCCTAGTCAATATTCCAGCAAATGTCGAAATGTAACATCCCCATCGGCACCACGAGTTGCGATTTCAACCAATATGTATTTAATAAATATCACAATTAATATACACAAACGCATTTTGGGACTGACTTATGAACGTTTCATATTATTAGTATGAGGCTTATCCAGAAAAAAGGTTATAATATTTATGTACGATCGAAAAATACTCATATTCAATTAAAATTCACAAGATACTTACTGCAAATATGATATTTTGATAGTGCTCCCGTATGAGTATTCTGGACACCTATCTCACACATAACTTCTTGTAAGCAAATTTTTCCAATACAATATCACCAAGGAGACTTCCAGAAATATCAGGAAAATAGACATGAAGCTCGACGAGCGTTTCATTTTACAAATTTCTTGAAAATTCTTGATAAAATTTTGATAAACAAAAAATGTACATTTCGTATTAGTAGCAAAGAACATTACAGATGTATTCTAAAAATATTTTAATCAACTTTATCAATTAAAATATGATTATCTTTATCAAAGCTATATTTTGATGTCAAGTGCATTTAAATCATCATATATATAAAAATGAATTCTTGTTTGTTCGTATGTAATGCGCTGCCATACCGTTCATCAAATAGCAATAAAACTTCGTCCACTTATTGCTAAGGATTGCGCGAGTAACATAGACGTAGTCTAATATATAAAAATCAATGTTGTTTGTCCGTATTTAATGCGCTTCCATAGCGTTTATCCGATTGCGATAAAACTTATACACAACTTATTGTTTTCAATTGTTGGAATAACATAGGCGTATTAAAAATATTGTTTGGGTGCACCATGTTAGCGCATATTGGTCTGGTGAAATGAAATTTAGAGTGCGGGACCGGCGAGAAAAAGGATGCGCGCCCAATACGGTGTTTAAGTTGGTCTTCGCGACGAGAGCGAGTGTGCATATGTTTTTGGATTCCAGTTCTTCGGCTCGCGCTACACGTGACCTGAAGCAATAAACCACGTACTGCGTTAATTTTTACATGGTACTTACGCGAATTTAAAATTTTGGCGACATAATGTCGACATACTAGATACAAATACATATTTTAAAATTTGCATCGATGATGACAGCGCAAAACGGCAGGTCGAATGTATGCGTGTCAGCCACCGGGGGCTGACATTCTAAGAAAGCGTGAATATTTTTATGGTGGAACGATTAGGTTTAGGATAAGATAAGATAAGTTTGAAAGCAAGATTTTATTATATTCTTACAAATTTTATTTTATGCAATAAAAATTAATTTCTAAAATTTCTTGGGAAATCAGAAAATTTGTTCAAAAATGAGAATTCTCGATTTCTTCAATTTTTTGCACAAGTTCGTCAGAAATGACTGATGGTCTCCCAATCCTTGCTTCGTCGTGAGTATCAGTACAGTCTTTTCTGAACAACCTAACCCACTGTATAACATGTTGTCGACTTATCACATCACTACCGTAAACTTTACCGCCCTTCTGATGGATATTCGCTGTGGTATTGTTCTGCAAGCCAAAGGGAGATGACGTGAGCGCGTGACGACCTCTCCATCGGATGAATTTACTGTGACTGAACAAAATGGCCGACAAACACGCGGAACCAAACAAACTGACCGTTAAGTTCCCCTCCTACACGCCAGATGTGTCAACTTTAAAACAAAAAATATCCCCCGGGCTCAGACACCCTTATAACCTTACTTTTTAGAATGGCTTATACCCTTATAACATATGCTAGGACGTACAAGTGGCCTTTAGATAATAAAATATATCTACTTTTAACGCAATTTCCAATATCTCTAAATTCAACTAAATTAACACATTTCTCGTGGGCAGCATAGTAATATATTCTATATTGACTGTTTATTTTCATTCTAGTCCAAATCCTTTTATTTTATATTGTTTTGTGTATTTATTTTCTTATACATACTATTTTTCGCGTTTGTGTGTTTATCTGTTAATTTACCGGTAAATAACCGGTAAACCGGTAATGAAGTTAATTACAATTAGTTTTCGGAGTGTATATATTATATTTGCATGCCAAACTTTCATAATTGAAT
Organism: Stenopsyche tienmushanensis; assembly: GCA_008973525.1. Lineage (NCBI taxonomy): Eukaryota > Metazoa > Arthropoda > Insecta > Trichoptera > Stenopsychidae > Stenopsyche > Stenopsyche tienmushanensis. The sequence continues at coordinate 1,634,370 of WACJ01000542.1, forward strand.
GCGAATCATCAAGGTGTATTTATAAACCATATACAAAATATTCCGAGAGTGTTGTTTTGGAAACGAGCCCTGATCCTATCCCAAATAAATATTTATGGGTCATGAATTATTAAAGCAACAAAGTGCAAAAATAATGCAAATCATTGAAATGCCCCATAAAATGCCCTATTTAAATTTAGCTAACAAGATGCTAATAAATTAAAAATAATTTTGCAAAAACGTGTTTTTCTGGTAAATCTTAAAAATATCATTTTAAAATTTTGATGATTTTTAAAATAATGACATTTTGCGTAAATGTACTTTTTTTACGCGCGACGTTAAAAGATTGCCCGCGTCAAGAGTTCCCCCGAACGTAATGTGTTAACATAAGACTTTCGTAAAGTGCTAACGACGATATATCGTTGCGTATGCGATGACACCCCAATATTCTCTCGGATTTAGTCCTGAAATAACTTCATAGAACGTTATATAAAAATCTTACTCAATAGATAAATACATTTTGAAGAAGCAAATTAATACACAATTGCGATAGTGAATCAAAGTCTAATTTCCGTCACAAGTGGCTTAGTGTTGAAAATATGTCTTACTAGGAATCGTGACCCTAAACGTATGGTCACATCACTGCAGTTATCGGCATGCTAGTAAACCATGCATAATAAACCACGCTCGTATGCACCAGGCATCCAAGCAAGTACATGATGTCACGCAATCTTAAATAAAACCTATATTTTTGGTATAAAAATATTATTAAATGGCCTAAAAGATGAGGGGGTGATCGTAAGGTTTATGTGTCCAACCGGTCCGCCTTTCAGATCGCTGACCACAGAATGTAGACTGTGCCCATGAAGGGATCTCCGCACGAACACTCCGAGATGGAGAAAATATTTATAATATATTTTATTTATTTAAAAAAAGTTGAAAACACACTTCAAAAATAGATAAATAAAACACTAAAAATTTCACATATTATTTTGAAAATATTCCCGAAGTAACATTAAAGCATCGGGTATTTTGTCATTTAATTTGGATCTGATTTTGGAATCCAGGCAAATTGTTGCTGAAAATGCACGCTCAGCCTCCACACTCGTTGGAGGTATCATCATCAGATATTTAAATACTAGTTCGAGTTGATGACCGCGTTAGCCCCCATTTTCATATAACACCATCAATGTGACTGATAAAATATATCAGTTTAATTACTTTTTTAATGTCACAGTGAGACATTAAATCTATTTAGCAGATTGATCCAGATATTTAATTAGGTCCAGAAAAATTGTTGTAGATATGCATCTATATTCCAAAGACGAAACTCAATGCACCATTCGATATGATGGTAATCGTAAATGAAGTCGGAAATTCAATCACATCGGATTGAGTTCAGATCGCCAAGCCACATGCAGTGGAAACGTTACGTTATGGCCATAAAAAGAAAACCATACCAATTTCAGAAAGAAACTATTCAACCTTCCATTCGCCGATTTCATTTAATATTTATCAAGTGACGAAATCAGAAAACGCGACTCTAAGCCGCCACGGAGCACAACGGCATCCTCAGCATCGATCATGAAAATACAACAAAGCCTTTGAAAATCGAGCTCCATCTGGAAGAAAATATTATTCCGCAGACTCTAATAAGGCGAGGAGGCCATAAAAAAATGTAAAACTCGTACATTTATAATTTCTCATAGTAGAGAAATTCACGAGGTGGTTCATTTCTTGAATAGGGTGAATGAAATACTACCTCGTTGTTTTCTTTCAACCAAAAAAATATAATCCTAAGATGCGAGAGCCACGATTCAGTTTGCCATTGCTCCGGGCGATTCCTTCAGATTTACTTTTTAACATAGGGTTTCTCAAACTTTGCGATTCACCACCCACTCGGCGTTGGATAAAAGCACTCGTAAATTTCCCAGAGTTAAAATTACTATAAGGAGCTTAAATCTTTTTTTTTTTTCAAAATTATTTTCAAAGAAAACTTCGACCACCTGATCCACTGCTTTGCTTCGATCAAAATAATTTAGAAGAATTTCATACTTTAGTACTCCATATATTTCTGTTGTTTTAAGCAAACTTAAAGGAGCACGCAATAAATAACACTCTTTATGAATAAGATGTATTTTTAGCTATTTTATAATACATTTCCACATATATACTATATCTATCTAGTTTAAAATAGCTTTAAATATATTAGGTGTATCGATAAGTTCTTATCAATTTTGATGAATTTCGCTGAGGCAAAAACCATTTCTGACTCCGTTGTGTGTTTGGTAGGTTATTCAAGGAATTATTCATTATGAATTTATAAAATATTGCTAAACAATAACTGGAGCTGTGTATTATCATTAATTAGAAAAGGCGAACAAAAAGTTGAGAGTCAAACGTCGAGACTTCATCAGGAACAATTTAGGGATTCTGCAACATGACCCGAAGACATAAGGCGAAGAAAACGACTGGAAAAATTGATGAATTAAAATGGAAAAAACGTCCATACCCTCAAAATTCACCAGACTTGGCATCCGATGGATTATCATCTTTTTCGATCTTTGGCACGTTCTTCAAAGGATTAAATGCCTTTGAAGCGCAACTGAAGTCGAAAATCATATTTGTACATATTTCGACTCAAAATCAAAAGAATTTTTCAAAAGAGGAATTTAAAAACCTGTGGGAAAAAACTAAATTAAATCATTCATTGTTAAACAACAAGACTTTTCGGTACCTAAAACTAGGATCATCTAGAAAATAGGCTTCCTAATGCCAGGGTTTTTTTTTGTTTTGAATTTGGCACGTTTAGCGTATAAGAAGTATCTTAACGGTCAGTTTGTTTGGTCCCCGCGTGTTTGTCGGCCATTTTGTCAAGTCACAATAAATTCTACCGGTGGAAAGATCGTCGCGCACTTGGGTAAAGACCTTCATTTAAAGAAATTTAAAATGGACGATTTTCAAACTATAAATTTATATTCACCTCGCCATACCTTCAATATGGTACTCACATCAAAGATTTTTAAAATAATCATTGAAATTGTAAATAACTTTGAAATTATTTGTATGATGCGCATACAAATAATTTTCCCAATATTAAACAATTCGTATGTATAAAATCGAATGTATGTCGGTCTATCTGTTCCTTGTTTTTATTTAATTAAATTGCTAGTTTGTTGAAGACGTTGATAATATGTGAAGCATAATTTGCCAATGAATAGCAACTTCTTCATGTCCGCATGTAAAACCTTGGAATGCACAGGAAAGAAGAAAAAGTAGTCGACCAACAGTCTTGGCCGCGGAAAGATGGGTTGTGTAAAAAATGAATTTCAAGTAAGTTGCGAGGTTGTCAAGAATAAACATACTCAGATCATTCAGTAGAGTATATTCCAATATTATCCTTTCGGTGACTTTAAAGATGACGACGTGTAGTTTATAGCAATGGGACACCCACACATTAAGCATTTTTCTAGATTTATTTTCATTATTTATCATTCGTATTAAAAATCCAAAACATCAATTTAATCAAAAAGAACCATGATTAAATACTTTTAGTATCCACCCCTGCAGTGTTTATATATCGTATATAAATATATGATTCTTCGGTCTTTCGCGTATGAAAAGGCGCCTCAATTAAGTCTAATGGCATCAAATTATCACAGAAAGGTCGTAAAACCAAAGTTTCTTAATTACAAAGACGAATCCCATCGGGAAAAAATACTTTTGACAATTAAAACAGTCGAAAACCAAAGTTTTCATTGGGGTCAGCTTGAAAGCATACGTTTCAATTGTAACCTGGCAGCGGCGAGTTCGGAAATTATTCTCGTTAGAAGAGTTAAAATTAGTTCATAGCGAAACTAAACCACAGAAACCGAAACACGATGTTTGCCAGTTTGGTCATTTTGTATTCGATGGATTTGTTCTTAAAAAAACAAAAAAATAAGAAAACATTGACGTAAATTAATTTGGTATTCCGAAAGTCGTCTCAAATTCGACGTTTACTCTTAGACATCGCAAAAGCGTCGAATAACGCACTTACGGTAGGGCTTTCGGATTTCCATATAATGGAAAAGCGATGCTCTTTTTGATGTATCTGTTTGGTTGTAAAGTGATGGATGTATAGGGGGCATATCGAATATAAATCCAACAAGTAATTCAGGAACATCCATCATTTATTTCATGAATGAAACGATTTGCGAACTAAACATATTCATCGTTGAATATGTAAATAGTTTATCGTTCAGAAAATATGCAAATTTTATGAACCCTTCCATATCGTTTATAAATATATAAAACAATTAAGTATTTAATTTAGTTTTTTATACTTATCTATATATAGGATGTTTTGAACGTGGACCGACACAATTATTTTAGGGGGCTGGGGGAGTCTTTTTCTACGTTTCACACATTGGCCCTAGTGACCATGCATGTCCCTAGACAAAAAAATCCACTGGTGTCAGGTCTGAAGAAAAAAAATTAAGGTATTTTTTCGAAATGTTAAAAAAATGTATTTCGACAACCTTGATGTTTAGGACATAGTGCCTATGTGTAAAACGTATCCAAAAACCTCCCTTGTCCCAAAAAAAAAAATGTTTCGATCCATGTGAATATATATTGAAATATTTTTTTAAAAATATGTTTGTAACAAAATAGCTTGAATAAAACCAAAATAGCATTAGGAAGACGTGTCACTAAAAAGTTTATGACATAAAGGTCATTGTAGAGCAGAGGTTCTTATCTTGACGTGTTTACACCCCCAGAGGGTGCGGGTTGAAATTTCAGGACATTCAACTGAAATAAAAGCATTTTATTTGTAAATATAAATAATAAGTAAACTAGCATTCTTATCAAAAAATATATAATTATTTATATAAATATATATGATATTTTCAAATAGAGACGCCAGAATTTTTTCCACCCAACATGGAATTCGCTTAACCAAATTCATGGCGTCTCTTGTATGTTAAGAAAGATGGATGGATGGAGGATAAATCCATATTCCTTCTGTTAAAAAAAATAATTAATTTTAAATAAATATTAAAAATACTAAGTGCCTCACATTCCGAGCGATCTCTCGGTGCGATTTTTGCAGTCGAACAACGCGGAAATCGGCAACTGACGCGGCAACGAAGGCAACTCATATGTTGTCTTCGATAAACACGCATCAGTAAATGCATTTTTCTTTAAAAAAAAACGATCATTTGAAACTAATTTTAATAGCAAAACGATAGTCCCGATTGTTCAATTTTTATACGCATAAAGTAATATAGTACTGGATATATCAGGTTGGGGAATAAGTTCATAGCGTTTTTATATCCTCTTGTTTTATAACATTTTTTTGCTTTTTGACAAAGTGTATAATATTCATTCGATAGAGCTCTTTTTGTTCTAAAAATCTGTATTAGTCATATTTTTGAATAATTCAATTTTTTATTACATTTGAGTCTTAAAAGTGGAATATGGATATAAACAGCAACGTTTTCAACATCTACTCTTCTTCGATTTTATCGAGGTCAAAAAGCTACCGAAGCTGCCCGGGATATTTGCAACGTATACGGAGAAGCTGTCATAGATGAGTTTACAAAACGGATTGCAAAGCTAAAAAATGGCGATTTTGATTTTGACGATACGCCCCATAGCGGAATACCTGAATTCGATGAAGAGCGTCTTAAAGCATTTTTGAAGAAGAATGGCAGCCAAATAAGTCGTGAATTGGCCGAAAAAATGAATTGCGATCATAAAACAATTTTCAATCGTCTTTATTCAATGAGATTTGCCGAAAAATTGGGAGCCTGGGTGCCTCACGAACTTAACGAAAACAACAAAGAAAATCGTCTTCAAATTGCTTCTCAACATCTCGCCCGCCATCGAGCAACACTCGGTTATAAACAGAGCTTTTTGTACCAAATAGTCACGGGAGATGAGAAATGGTCTTCAGCATTCGTCGTATTCTCCAGATCTTGCACCGACGGATTACTATATTTTCCACTCCCTGTCGAATCACATGAGAGGCGTAACCTTCAACAATGAAGACGAATTTAAACACTGGCTTAACAAATTCTTCGATACCAGACCGGGCAGATAGTAAACAGCAACGGCAAATACATAATGTATTTATTTATTGTTAAAACTATTGATTTTTGTTTAAACAAAAGTTTTTGATAAAAACGCTACGAACTTATTCCCCAACCTAATAGATCAATTTGTGATTGAAATATATGACACATTAAAGTGAATAATATTAAGAATAGGCAGAATTAGTAGGCATGTATGCAATGGCAGCCGGATAAATTATCTATTTTATTACTAAATGTCTAACAATATATTCGGAATTCCATCAAATATATCGAAATATTTTTAACTCTTAGTTGAGGGCTATGATAAATAGTATTGCCCATTGATTAGTTTGTTTTATTATTATAACCAAACCAATTTAATTCGAATTAATTGATACATAATTTTGCTTGCCTCAGTTTGTGCAGCGTCAAATAATTCAACTTTGACCAAATAATTTCCGATTGCACATTAATACAATTAGCATTATTAAATATGATTTCCATTAAAATTTCACCTATAAACCAAAATCCATTAATATGATTATTTTTCCAGTAAGCGAATCCCATATAATACAATTCATTCCATACAAATATTGCCTATTCATTGAGAAAAAGCATTTGATACGCTTATCGCGTGTTAGCATATTTACACGATAGACGCAGAAATAATTCCTAAACTGAAATTAAGAAAAATATTGATTTCCATTAAGATAACTATGATATTATCATAGTAATATTAATATGCATGATTTTTGATTTTTCAGGAAAGTATATAAAACTGGCGAAAATGATCTTTGATGTCTCATGCGCATGAAAATACATGCATTAAACAATAATATGATTCCATTACATGCCATTTTATATGCAAATATCATATAAAATTTTCCAATTTCCTAAACACTCAATTCGCGAGAGTATAATAAGGCGATCATAAAAATAGCGCCGAAGGTTTATCATTTACGATTTTCCATTTCCTCGCTTTACAGCTATTAGACCCGTTAAAATTCAACCATTCCCCATTTCCGCCGACCTTTATGTCCCGACTCGCGTGGAAATTTTTCCCTATTCCCGGTTGTTAGAATTTAAAAAAATTACACCACTTATCTATTGCAACAGCCGCGGAGTTGCACGTCACCGGTCGGGCATCAACATTTCGCCGTGCGGAGATTTATGACAGGACTCTGGACACTAACGATCGTCACAAAAAAGCACCCCGGTCACATGTTTGCCGTACACGGTCGTTAAAGCCCGCGAAATATGAAAAGTGAGCCCGATTTAGTACTTAATTGGACGTGCTGGCTCTTCAAAATAAAAAAAACAGCCCAAACTACCCCCCAATAATGACCGTTTTTGGCTCAGATTCGAACTAAATGCTGCTATGAAGTGGCATGATTCATTGAAATCGAGATGCAATAATTAGCGTCCCGAACGGTGAAAAAAGCATTAAAAGCAATCCAATACATAAAAAGAAAATATGCACATTAAACTAGTATTGAGGCTATCATTCATCAAGTAAAATTGTCAGCTATAATATGAAGCTGTGTTTGTGTAATATATAATAAAATAGACTCGCTATTGATATAGTAGAGGCGATACGGCGTATGCGTGTAGCGTGTCTATGATGTATGCGATGGAGAAGGAGAGAGTACAAACGATTTTCCTTTTCATTCTGACCAACTACCGCCTGGAGTCAAATAAAGATGCGTTGAAGTGTAGCGCTGCGCATGCGTCTAATACAGGATGTTCAATACAGTATATGTACAGATTGTTTAGCACATAGATCGAAAAAAAAAGATTGAGGGTTAACCCCTTAAGTAGATATGACGTATATATCCGTCAAGATCAAAGTCCTTGCAAAATGGGTATGACGAATATATCCGCACTGTGAAAGTTAAGCAAACCTCAATAGAAAATGACGGATATGTCCGATTGCAGTGTTGTATGCTTTAGATGTAAGAATGATTCATCTCGGAAACTGACTTGTTCAAACTTGATGATATACTATTTTCGTATACTAGATATGACATACGTATCTGCTAGCGGTGAAAAGATCGTGTCACTACGGATGACACTTTTAACAGTGATACGTAACATTGAAAGGATTAAGGGGATATTTTGCTACGTTTCACACATAGTCCCTATGTTATAAACGTCAGAGTTGTCAACATTTTGAAAAAATACCTTTTTTGTCATAACTTTTTAATCTATGCTCGTAAATAGCACAAAATAACTGTTTTTGTATTTTGCATTATATTTTTGGTCTAAACAAATCATTATTTTATGCAATTGGTTTAAATAAAATTACTTCTAAGCTTCCAAAGTTACATGAAATGTGCAAACGAATATACTTCTAAAAGTTTTCTAAATTATACCCTTTCCAACGGTATGCTACATGTTATACAAATTCAATAAGTTGTTAAACTTGAAGAGGTACCAGTTTGGATGTGCCCTATTCCGTGGCTCGCACGCACCCCAGATCTGACACCACTGGATTTTTTTGTCTAGGGATGTGCCCCATTCATGTAAATATTGAAGCAATTAATAGAGGCAAGCAGATCCTTCTATTAGTAACTTTTTTGCTAGTGTTTTGATCAACTTTCTTGATCCCGTCACTGAAGAAATAAAGTGAGAAGTAGCATCATCTGTTGCGCAACATATAACTACTCATTTTCTTGTAAACAAAGACATGAAATCAAGTGAAAATTTGAAAAAATCCAAAAATTTCATGAAGGTCTAAAAGTCGAGAATCAGTCTGCTAGAAAAGTGATGGCTACGATATTTTAGAACTCGAAAAGTATTTTATTGATTAATCTTCTACATGACAGACACACAGTTATGGAATCCAATGATCCATGGATCCCGGACAATTTTGGGTGTTCATGAATCCCGGGATTAGTAAACGTAATCCCGAAAAGTTCGGAATTGAAATTTGTATCTAACAGAAATCGTACTCATCAACAGCACGATGAAGGCTACTAAATCGAGACATTCCCGCCGAAATCTGGACGCTTGGAAATAATGGCGCAACTACTAATTGGCGAGCTTAAACGTCGCCTATGGGCAGTAATTGCCTAATTTATGTATACATATATAGAGTACATATATGTTTTTAAAAATTGTTATATTAACCTTTCCCTACCGGTGATGTATTTACTACACTTCGACTCTAATAATGGCAATATCGATATGAAATATAATAGATACGGGGTTCAGAATTTTTGTATTTTTCCGTAATATAATTACTAATCATATCAAAGTATTATAGCATATAAGTATTCATCTGCAGCGACGAAAATAAATAATTTGTCGGGAAAGCGGGAATTTTTGGGCAGGGCATATTTGAATCCCCGTCGTAGATCAGCATCTATGAAGTCATTCAACAACACATATAGCGCCTTAAAAAATAATAATGTTATCCATTTTAAGCTATTTTTATAACAAACTATCACAAATGCGTACGACATTAAATAAATTTCGCCGGAAAAAACAGTCGAAAGAATGCAATATTATCTGAGTAGAGCAGCAGCGAAATACATTTTTATTTGCCTTCAAAGTCTTAAGAGTCGTCAAGTAAGTAAGAAATGGTCGTAAAGACGAAGCGCCAGAATTTGCAATGTCTCAAAGTAGGACATTTCTGTAATGAATAGGGTAGTAGAAAGTACAAGCTTAAAATAAAATATTTTTAGCATCCAAACATTTTTGTCGCGCTAATTAAAACTGTAGCTGTGAACTTTTTAAGTATCGCTACTACATATTGCAGGAATTATTTCTTTAATGGGTTTTGATAATTAAATGAATTATGCTTGAGGGTTGAGGAAGCATCGAATCCGGAGCCCGGCTCGCTTAGAAGTGAACATTGGGTCTGTACAATAACAAAATTTGAATACATAACTTGAATTTTCTAAAATAATGACACAATCAAACTGTCATATTAATTATACATAAAGAACCAAATGAACATATTAATTAAATATAAACAGCACAGGGTGCGGCAGGGAATCTACTGTATTTTTAAAGTAATAACACAAAACGTACGCCTCTAAGGCGAACGCGCGCCCCTTCCTCGTGCATTAATAAATCACAACTAAACTCATATATCATAAAACGTTAAGTCTCGTTCTTTTTATGAGTAATATTTCATTCTTTTTAAAATTACTGTCGTTTCAGGGCGTGCATTTAAAATAAGGAAGTTTCCTTGCCGCAACCCACAAAATCGATTAAATAGATATTGTTTTCAGTAACAGCACATTTTTTGTTATAAAAACTATTCTTTTTATGCTAATAAACATTCATTTTGAAAAACAAAATATATATTTGAAATCAAATTCTGCGATAAAATCTTAAAAACCCTTGAAAACTATGATTATGTATACAAACATAGATTGATTGCAAGAAATTAGAACTACAGATAATATAAAAACCTTTTAAAAATATGGCTACATCAAGTAGGCTGACATTTGAATGCACGAAAAATATTTGTAAAGCAAACCTCTTCTTGTGCGACTTTTTTTGTGCGATTTCAAAGTTATGCGGTTTTTTTTAGAGCGATTTATTTTTTTTGTTTTTATAAAGAGTACGTATCGAGATATTTTAGATAAAATAAGAAGTAAATCATCAACACTAACCGAAATTGGAAAAAAATATATAATTTAGGGACTGTGTAAATCATATTGCATCTGCTATCGCTGAATTATGACCACGCCCTTTTTTCTGGTTTAGATTTTAGAAAAAAATGATTTTGTTTTTTTTTGCATTTTTCCAATGTTTCGACTTTTATAAATACATTTTCCAAAGGAATTTCCAAAATTCCAACTACTTGCGGAGTTATAACAATTTTAGTGACGCAACAACTTGGCCGGTCCTATCATAATGAAATATTTTAATGCGTTTCTCTCGAAACTAATTTTTTCAACGCGGTTGACATCATATCCCAAGTTTTAACTAATTAATTTACTTCAAACTGGGTACGAATCTTCTCTATACAATCCTCTATTATTCCTAGCAGATTTATGTCAAAATTTATTTTTTAACCATTTAAAAAAAAAATTGAGATGCCAGATGTCAGCCCACCTTAAAATTTTACTAATGATGCAAGGCGTCCTTTATTTGTTACCAAAAATGTTATTTTTTATTGCCTTATTGTTTTCCTGTTTTTTATTAACTTTTTTTATGCGATTTTGGATAGTCATAGCTTTTTTTGTGCGATTTTTTTATATTCGATTTTCCGCGGAACGCAAATTTTAAATAGCCGTATGCAATGTTCAGGAAACACAACATTAAGTTAAACGTTAATTATAAACAATAATCAACTCCAATAATACAATGAATAAATAAGAAATTTGAGTTTTCAATGAATGGTCGTTAACCGCACTACAACAGCGACGAATATGATGAAACTGATCAATTTTTGCGGTGAATCTTGACTTCCATCTGATCAAGTACCTGTTTTTATCCCTAAACCATCATTAATATTTAACAAAATAATTTTCCTTGGTTTGAAAAAAAATGATAGAATACATCCAAAAGGGATCAAAATTTGGTTACTTTTTTAAAAAAAAAACGTTTTTATGTAAGTGCTTTCGTCTTATTATATATTATTGTGGGCAAAATGTAAAATATTTGTCCCATTACATAAAAAGCTTGCTGACGCCTGATGCAAACCCATCACTCGACTTTTTCATCCTCATATGGAATTCTGCTAGTTATAACATTTTCCTGGAAAAATAACAACATCGTATATTTTTACGTAATACCATTCCAGCGCCATCCTGCCCATCCAGCTCTTGTACAATTGCCATTTTATAGAAACCAACTTGTTGATAGCTAGGCACTGTGAAAATTGGCATCAGCATCAAGCGAAGAGTGGCTGTGTACTCGTTAGCACTCGGCTGGCATTTGGACGCTAGAAAAGCCAATTAAAAGTTTCTATTAAATAATGCAACGGGAAAGCGCGTTTTTGGGCCGAGCGAGATGCATCGACAGGCGGACGCAATCCGTAAATGACACCGGAATGCAGTTCTGTCGTCATATGTATATGCATGTCATGCGCTGCATATTTCCACTCGTGTCTGCTCTAAAATGACGTTTTGTCTTTTTAAATATAACTATAATAAAACTATGCGTATGTATAAACAATATATCGTATATGTCGTGTATGTATGCTTCAGTTGGAACGCTGACCCTGAAGTATGGCGGTGTGATTAAATGATCAAGCTATTGATAGTTAAAACAATTGCATAATTCAAGAATAATTTCATTCTTACAATCGTGTAGCGTAAGCGAAATATATCACAATGCAATGGCGCTGTTAATCCCTTAAGTGGATATGACGTATATATCCGTCAAGACCAAAGTCCATGCAAAGTGGGTATGACGGATATATCCGCATTGTGAAAGTTAAGCAAACCTCAATGGAAAATGACAGATATGTCCGATTTCAGTGTTGTCCACGTTATATTATATGTAAGAATGATTAACCTCTGGTGCTGAATTGTTCGAATTTAATGATATACTATTTTCGTATACTGGATATGACATACGTATCCGCTAGCGGTGAAAAGATCGCGTCACTGCGGATGACACTTTTAACCGTGAAACATAACGTTGAAGGGACTAATCTGTGCAGATTCAATTAGTCAGATTAATAGCGACATCTTCCGTCTCTTTTTAGGCGCAATGTGTCAATTTAACAGTGTCATCTTATGTGGCGTTGCGGACAAATTGCGTTATCGGTTCAGCGGTAACTATCAGGAGGTGGGAGTCGTGAGGAGTCGTCGGATAGCCTTGGCTGCGGGAGGACGTCCTTCCCGCGATCAGATCTCTCTTTCTCTCTCGTCATCAATAGATACATGAGCAAAGACGAAAATGTTTCTATTGGGCACCCGTCCACCTCCATCCGTCCGCTCGACTGCACAACGGCCCGAGAGCAGAACAAACCCGCGTGCGAGCACTTATTCGAGACGTCTCAATTATAAAACAATGTACTTCGTTTAATATTCAGTGTTGATAACTTTCATCTGAATGACATCTAAAACCTAACATTTTCTTGTTTTATTAAGTCTGGTCATTTCAAAATCACACTGTAAAATCCAAAAAGAACAATTCGAAGATAGTTCATAAAGTAAGTGTACTGGAGCATAACGGGCTGTGGTTTCTTGTTTGTTTGTTTTTTTTTTTTTTGGGTTGGCAATACTAAATGGAAGAGGAAGATCTTCTGACAGAGCAAACATCGCAAGAATACAAGAATACATAAACTCACAAATAAAGTCGTCACACCAATTCCTCACATGGCAAAAAAATCATAACCACAATTTCAATCAAAAAAAATTATGGCCTCAGTGTTTTGAGATCGAAAAGGCATAATTTTGGTCAAATTTCTGCCTCACAGGGAGACCATCAATGCACAACGATATTGTGAGATCTTAAATATACTCAAAAGAAGCATTCAAAACAAAATATGTGGAATGCTAACGAGAGGAGTGGGCTTGTTGCACGATAACACACAGTCTTAGCCACTGTGGTCCAAGATGCTCTTGGGCTTATTTGATTGGGATGCTTTGAACCACCCCCCTCACCCCATTTCACCTCCCTGAAGGAACACATGAATTGAATTAAATGTTCAACCGACTAGCAGATACAGAGAGAGATTTCGAAGTGAGGAAAAGAGCTGACGGGAGAGTTTTTTGAGGAGGGCATAAAGAAGCTTGCGCCATAGCTCATCACATGCATCGAAGGAGATGACGATTATGGGGGGAAATAATCAACAAGTATATCAACAATATTCTGTTCAACAATTTTTTTTTCAAATACACTTTTTCTAAAAAAATATAAAAATCTAGTACACTTATTTTCTGAATATGCTTCGTACATATTTATGATCAATATTCTTCTGTCCATTCTTCGAATCTCGTAATTAATTTCTAACGGTATAAAATCAATGCATATTTAACAAGTCAGTTAACCTTGGCTACGGGAAGGTGCTCTTCCCACAGGCTGACCTCTCTCCTATAAATAAATAAATGAACATATTTTCTCATTGATTTGAAAAATTCTTTTTTCTTTAATTTATTAGCGAAAAGAAAATCCTTTTTCTATCTCCTTAAATGTATTCCAGATATATCAAATATTTTGGTACATGATTTTTGTATTGCCAAATTATTTAAGCCGGAAGTATTCCCCGTCTGTTTCCGGTTACTTGAAATATTTCCCATGTCGTTTTTTTTTGCAACATACTACTTTTCATGACGAAGCCAACCCCACCTCCTATACAGTGTATAAATACTGGGGTGCGTACATGTACGGATGAACTCATAATTTGATGCATGCAGTGTACCGACGAGTAGCCGGCTCCAGAGCGCGGATGAGGTGTTCTAAACCCCTCCGCCAGGGGGCTTGCTCAACCCCTTCAGCACGCATTAACATTTCACGACGTAGCCGTTTGCCATTATTCCTCCCACCTCATTTGACGTCACGTCCACGGCTTCGCTTTTAACACGCGCCACATGAAAATTCATTTTTTCCACTCGTCTGTCCTCTCCTCTCCAAAATGTCAATGTACACAAAGACTCCGATTATCTGTCCTCGTATTTCACACAGAAGCACCGCCGGCGAATATTCCCCTTTTAATTAGAAAAGAATTGTAGAAAGTGCTCACACACACACACACACGGGCGAGCGCCCCGTAAGACTAGTGTTAAAGCAGATGCCGCCAAATGTACGTGTGCAAAGTCACCCGAATTAGTATGTGTACCTGGGATTATTTTACATATTAAAAGCGTATTTGCATATTTAAGCTGTACCTTTTAGATGTCATTCATCCACCAATTAAGCTAATAACTAAAATGTCATGTTTCTATTTAAACTTGTATTTTGGTTTTATTTCAAGAAAGAGAAATCTTCTTACTGTACATCATACTATAATGTTCTCGATTTCTCCACTTCACATTAACCCTTTAAGTAGTGAACTAATTTTAAATTATCGTGAACTTAGATGCTATATTTGTATGTCCGCCACTTATCATCCGTACAAATCCACTTATCTGTCAGGACCATCGCAACGTGTATGAAGTTTGTATATAAATAAATAAACATTGTAGATAGCACACAATATTCGGTAATTTCTTTGTGTAAACATAAAAAATACACTTCAAATAGATTAATTATATCATTCACGCGTTATTATTAGTCGATAAATTTGGGTTAACGATCTATACAATCGTACGATGTACGCAAGATAATCTTTCCGTCTCAAGATAATTACCTATTTATACTATTTAAAAATTTAACTCCAATTTTGCCTTTTTAAAAAATATTTGTATAAATATTAGATTGGGGAATAAGTTCGTAGCGTTTTTATATTTTTTTGTTTTACAACATTTTTTTGCCTTTTGACAAAGTGTATATTATTGATTTGATAGAGCTCTTTCTGTTCTACTAATTTGTGTTAGTCTTCTTTTTGAATAATTCAATTTTTGATTACCTTTGAGCCTTAAAAATGGAATATCCAGGAGCTAAAAATCAATATTTTCGACACCTACTCTTCATCGCTTTTCATTGAGGTCAAAAAGCTGCCCAGAACACTTGGAATGTATTTGTAGAAGATGTCATAGGTGAGTCTACAATACGGAAATGGTTTGCAAAGTTCAAAAATGGCGATTTTGATGTTTGATGAATGGCGATTGATTTGAGCACGGTCCCATCGACAAACTCCTCCACAAAAACGCCAGGCCCTGTGTTGTACAAGTCTTTAAAGCCACAATCCAAGAGCTCAAATGGGAGGACCATATTCTCCAAACCTTTCACCGAAGGACAACCATCTTTTCCGCTCCCTGTCGAACCATATGAGAGGCGTTACCTTCAACAATGAAGACGACCTTAAAACTGGCTCAACAAATTCTTCGATACCATACCGAGTGATTTTTGGCAAATTGCCATCAAAAAATTGGTCAAGAAGTGGGAGGAAGTAGTAAACAGCAACGGCGAATACATAATTAATTTATTTATTGTTAAAACTATTGATATTTGTTTAAATAAAAGTTTTTGATAAAAACGCTACGAACTTATTCCCCAACCTAATATATAAAATCCTACAGAAAGTGTGGCTGGCTACCACATTTATAAAAACATATATATGCCATAAAAAATCATGTCAAAATGGTTGATATTCTCATAAAAGGAATTGCTAAAAGCTACCTCAAAAAAATGGCTATTCATCCAGATTTTTCCAAAATAGATTATTATAAATGATTTTTGTATGTATGTATGTTTTATATACGCTCTTATATAATTTATCTGGTTGCAATGAAACTTTGATAAAGAATTGTGTACATCTCCGCGAATGTTTTTGAATTAATACAAGCATTGTTTGTGTATGCAATTTGTTTTGCGAGACGTTTAGCAAATGTACCAAGTTGGCGCATATTTGTCTGGTGAAGTGTAGCGGAACCACTGGAATAGGGAGAAAAAAATGGCGTTTTAACGAGAGAGGGAGACAATCGATCTTCGAGGCTAGAGCGAGCGAGCGCATACTTTTGGATTCTAGCCCTTCGGTCCGCGCTACACGTGTCCTGAAGCAATAAACCACGTAACTTGTACTGCTGCGTACATTGCAAAGCATATATGTCTCTGTCAACCGCAAAATTTATGCAATACAAATGTGATACCATTAGATAGAATTAATCGACAACATCATGATACACATGTTGTGTCATTGGTCATATTAATGTTAATAATTCCAGTTTAATTTAATTAAAAATAAAATTCAAGAATAAATTGCTAGCAATGGTGAAGTGTATTTGATGCAAATAAAAATATTTTGTACCGTCTATTGAAATACTCAATATTCAATCATCAAAAGTAGCATTATTGAATCCCTTTCATAAATAAAAGAGGCGATTCGAAGCATCGCAATCAAATTAATTTGAATCGCAGCAAACGTCCAAAAAGTATACATTTTAAGGGTAAATAAACACAAATGAAAAATAAGTGAAAAGCGGAAGATATGCAGCGGATGGGAAGCGGAAGTACCGGGTGGACCAAGCAAATATTGAACAGGTGCGATCATTCGAATGTTAAATTAAAATGTCGTTAAATATTGAATGGGTCGCTGCTTGAATTTCAAACGGCCGCTCCCAAGGATTATATGTCCAGACTCCGATGAATATTGAAATGGGCAGCACCGATCCGTTTGGAGGACACAGAGAAGGACTTCCGCGATATTCTCCCGTTTTCCACGCGCTGGGCATCCACTTGATTGGACCATAATGGAACGTTTCAATTTAAGCCCTGCTTTTGCGAGGGCATGAAATTTTTAAAGGAATTAAACAAAGAATGTTTCCGAGGGGACAAATCAAATAGACGCGAGTATTGCCCCAATGAGACGACCCAGGACGACAAAGATTGACAGTGTTCAAATTAAACAGTGATCGAAGGGATCTTCGGCATAATTTATTATGTTATAACTAGAACACGCCCCGGCGAGATTCAACGGGGACATAAAAAGTCTTTTCGGGCAAACATTTCATATTAATAAAAAAATCGAGCGAAATCGCTTGATATTATCATTTTTATAAGGAAATCACGGTTATAACGAGTAATCATTTGAGGACAATATGAGAAAAAAAAACTCAATTCTTTAATGATTTCTACGGTGTCAACGATTTGATTCAATATTATTAATGTTTGAGTAAGAAAATGTCTTAAATACGGTTGTTTTGGAATTAATATAAGTATTAGGGTGTCCCATAAGTTTCTTTCGTTTTCACATTAAGAAAAAAATAAACAATAATTCGTATTACATCAAAATTTATTGAACAATATATGATCCATTCTGTTCTATTACCTTTCTCTATCTTTGCGGAAGCCTCATAATGTCTTCTTGCCAAAATTTCTCAGGTTTGTTGGCAAAATATTGATCAAGATACATTTTTATATCATTTTTTGAATTATTTTTTTTACCACGTAAAGAATTTTTCAATTAAATAAATAAATATTAATATGAAGGGACAATGCCCGGAGAGTATGGAGGATGATTTAAAACATCCCAGTCAAATGATTATAATTTATTTCTGACGAGCAAAGACACATGATGTCTGGCGTTATCGTGATGAAAAATAACGCCTCGTCTGTTCGCTAATTCTGGCCGTTTTCTGGCAATTGCATCATCTTTCTGGCAATTGCTGAAGTAGCTCATAATAAACTACCCCCTTTCAGTCCCACCAAATGCATAGCAAAACTTTTTTTGGATGTAGGCCAGGTTTAGCTACAGTTAAAGCTTCTGTACCCTTGGTCCAAGATCGTTTGCGTTGGATATTCTCATAGAGTATCCAACTTTCTTCTCCAGTGACAAGTCTCTTCAAAAAAGGTTGGCTATTATGTCGTTGGAGAAGAAGATCGCATGCTGAAATACGCTGAAGTTTATTTGCGTCAATCAGTTCATGAGGAAGCCACACATCTGAACGATTGGTGTAGTCCAATTTTGTCACATGATTATGGACGGATGTTCGTAGAATTTCTAACTTGTTAGCTATTTCGCGAACAGTATATCGCGGGTTTTCTTCAACCATGGCCAAATTGGTCGAATGATAAATTGTAAATAGAACTCAAATACGAGCAATGGAAAAATATAATATCCTTTGAATAAAATTGACTAAAATCATCTCTTTCATTCTAATAGAAAATCTGAATAAATTCCTTCACGCTTGCTGAATCTGAAAGGATATCTCCGGTTCGTATTTAGGTATAAAACAAAGAGGACTACGATGTATTCAATTCGGCAGATTATTGAAAAAGATATATCCTTGACAAGGGTCGTTTTTTTAATCTACGCCTAACACACTTCGGGCCGTGTTCCCTTTCACATATGCTATTCGAGTGAATAAGGAAAAGGATATTTAATAGACATGTGTTCATTCACATAAGTATCTCCCTATTTTCTGAAAGTGGAAAAAAGGAAGATCTAATAAAAAGTGAACAACTAACATAATGCGAATCCCTTTTGTCGCATTCAATGCGACTGATTTATGAAGATCCTTTAAATCACGATCGTACGAAATTCCCTTCGGCTGCGTCATAATTTTATCGAGAGAGTCCTGAAAGCGTAATTTATTTTCGCATTTTTATAGCGTCGCCATCCCGAAAACGCTCCCGGATTTATTATTTTATTTATGACGCGTCTGGCGCTCTGAACATATTTCGATAACCCTATGTAAAATGCAAATGATCATTAATTACAAATTTTGGAAACATAATAACAATTTATATTATTAATTGTATTATTTAAAAAAAATGTATAAAAAACATATTCAGGGATTTCAGGACTGTAGAGATCATCCCGGGATCAATCTCGGGATCCCGAGACCGGGATTTTTAATAGCTTAAGAAATCACATCGATAAATGTGATCAAAAATTACTAATAAGTCTATTTGATTAATATACAAAATAATTTAAAGGCGAAAAAAATTTACTGATCGGGGAATCCAATCCCGAGCCAAATCTTCGATCAGTTCCGGGATCTCAGGATTGGGATTTTAAATAGTTTAAGAAATTACCTATCAATGTGACTGATAAAATCCTTTCTGCTGAGACACGGACTAAAATTCGCAAAATTCCCGATTTCCCGACAAATTATTTATTTCCGTCGCTGCAGATGAATATTTATATACTATAATATCTTGATGTGATTTGTAATCATATTACGGAGGAATACAAAAAATCTGAACCACGTATCTATTATATTTCATATCGATATTCCCATTGTTAGAGTCGAAGTGTAGTAAATACATCACCGGTGGGGAAAGGTTAATATAACAATTTGAAAAGCATATATATACTCTATATATGTATACATAGATTAGACAGTTACTGCCCCTAGGCGTCACCCAAGCGTCCAGATTTTGGGGAGAATGTCTCGATTTAGTAGCCTTCAACATGCCGGTGAGGTGTACGATTTCTGTTAGATAAATATTTCAATCCCGAATTTTTCGGGATTTTGTTTACCAATCCCGGGATTCATGAGCACTTAAAACTGTCCGGGATTCCGGAATTGGATTCCCTAGTAACAAGTTATTCTGTGGCTAAATTGTGTTGCTAAAGTTGTGACAAGCAAAATTGGAGTTAAATTTTTACCTGTATCCGATATTTCGAACCTCCTGTCGGGCTCGTGTTCGCGGATTGAGTCAATCCGCGCCCATACAATCATATATTGAGTCATTTTTGGTATTTTTTGCTGTTTTTAATGACTTTCAAAAGTTAAAATTGGGGCCCAATGCAGTGAAAGCAGGTGGAAATATTAACTGAGTATTCGGAGAAAGATCTATTTGTGAAAGAATAATTCGAAAAGGTCAAAAATTATGTTGAAATAAGAAAGATAAAGGTTCTGGACAAGTGAGTGCCGCACGAACTGTCAGAAGGCTACAATTTTCTTCGTTGATAAATTCAAATAAATAGCAATATTGGCACTAAAATAAGTAGAAGAAATTGACACGACAGTTTCTTCCTGAGTCTCTTGAGGCATACAAAAGCTGATAATTCGACTACAGTAAAGTCCCAATCTTTAATATATAATATTTGTGAAGTATTCTATGAATTTTAATTAAATACGCCTTTTAACACAAGCAGTCAATTTCTCTGTGTTTCAACTCTGAAATGTTTTTTTAATGTCAATATTTTTATACTGTATTTATATTATAAATCCTGTGAGAAATAAAAATATATTCTAGCAAGAACGTGATACTACAACATAAGAAAATACAATTCCAAGCTGATTGCATTAAGGAACCTCATTAATGCTTTCTTTAATGGCAAACGGGTACAAGATTGAGCGAATTAATTACATAATTCCGACATCGTGCTAATGAAAATAAAAATAAACATAGAACATCTTTTGTACCCTTTTAATCTAATGGAATTGATATTGTATTTAAAAATCAAAATATAGCCCTTTTAAACAATTAAAAATTGTAAGACGTTGAACAAATTATTATACAGTAATAGTTAGATTATTGTAAAATAATTATTCCCCCCGCGCGGATCCGTTATGTAACCGAGCGGATGAGATGGAGGTGGACGGGCATCGAATAAAAAGTCTCTCGTCTTAGATAACATATTTATTAATCACGAGAGAGATCTGGCCGCAGGAAGGACGTCCTTCCACAGTCAAGGCTATCCGATGACTCCTCACAACTCCAGCCTCTTATGTATCACCGCCGAATCGACATCGCAATGTATCCGCAACGCCACAGAAGATGACGCTGTTAAATTAACACATTGCACCCAAATAGAGAGGGAAGATGTCGCCGTTAATCTGTCGAATTAAATCTGGACAAATTAACAACTGTTTAATTGTATATATTACTAGCTGGTATTTGGCGCGTTGCTGCCACAGTAATAGTATATATAAGGGAAAAGTATAAGTGATATTTATTTTATTTTGTTAGTTTTATTATAAACATGAACAAACATACAAACATTGATTTTATATATAAGATCTACTGTAAGTTAATTATACTATACCTATATTATTTAAGAAAGTACAAACAATAAATTGAAAAAGTTTTATCGCAATCGAATAAACGGTATGGCAGCGCATTAAATACGAACAAACAAAAATTAATTTTTATATATTAAACTATGCCTATGTTACTCGCGAAATCTTTAGCAATAAATGGACGAAGTTTTATTGCAATCCGATAAACGGTATGGCAGCGCATTTCGAACGAACAAAACCTAATTCTTTTTTGTATGTTAAAAAATCTCCAGAAATCATAATCAAAGAATATCTGCCAAAATTCAAGATTTTTCTTTCTTTTCGGTTTTATCGGTTTGAATCCCTGAAATCTCGCTAATTATTAATACTAACGATCCACAATATCTACCTCCTATGATTTCAAAGATAAAATATGACATGACATATAATATTTTTTAACGTGTAACAATTTTTATGTCTTAAATTTTCGTTCGTGCAGCGGAAGTTCTTTTTCTATTTACGAAACATAGTTTAAAAGCCACTTTACTCGGCTTTCCATTTTTTCTTCATTACTCCCCATTTGGCCTCAATTTCCTCAGGCCTGCTTCAGCCAGAAAAGTGGATGCATCCGCTTGCTCTGTAAAAATGATTTTGCAACATGTCAACTTCCGCCAACCAACAAAGGCATACAGAATGCGGTGCACTTCCACCCATCCGCTTCCTCCACCCACTCGCCGGACACTGAAATAATTGAATTATATCAACGTTGAGCCAATTATGGCTGTCCCCGTATCGGTTCATTTGAAGGGTGCAAAACTATGCAGCTAGCTTTATCGAGGCCGCATACCGCTGCATTAAAAAGCTTTTAAACAAAGCCTCTATAATTAAAAACATCCACCTTTTATTGAAAATTTACGCTTTATATAGTGGCCGCGTACCTGATAAGAGCGCTCTAATAATTTAGTTCGATCAAAAGGCAAACAAACGCACCCCGGGGTCGCCTTTGAGTGCTCGGTCAGATATAATAGAGTCAATAATTTCCAATATCGAAGCTTAATGGAAAATAGACGTGGTTGGAGCGATGTTAAATATAAACAACAAAAACGATACCAAGAGTGTGGGTTGGTGCTTATAAAAAACATTCCCAAAAAAATAGGCGTTCATAGGCTCAAAATCTTTAAAAATCATCTAATAAATAAATCTTCGTTGTTGATCTGTTCAAATGCAATTCGCAGGATTACATTGTATCAAATTAATAGTGATATCTTCTGTCTTCCTGCGGACACGTTTCTGACACCAGTGTACTATAAGGCAAAGGCGCTCTCTGAATTAGAGTCCCCGGGTCGCTCCCCGCTCCTATGTATTTTTCATGATAGCCCTGTTTGCACATGGATTCGTTCTTTTATTGGGTCATAGTGAAGCCGAGTAGTAGAATGAAGATGGTCGAACACTAACCGAAATATTCTTATAATAACTATTATTTAATTTGATACGAGGAGGGGTGACAGCTACGATTGATCATTTAGGCTTATATTTGTAAATGTTCCAAATATAAGAAAATAACACTGATTTTAACCCCTAAATGAGTACTATCCCAGGACCTGTGACCTCCTCTCCACTATTCAGAAAGAACACTTTTGTACATTGAGCATTTATTTATTTAATTGCTTGCTGTTTGTCACTGCTTGTTGAATGAGTCTTTGTCCGATTGTTATTTCCTTGTAAAGCAGGAGCAAATGAATCGATATTTTGTGTATTGTTTATGTAAAAAAATGACATGGTCTTGTATGCTATCAATAGTGTTTATTTACAATTGACTCTGCCTCGAATTGAAGATTGTTTTACGCTGATAGGAGATGACAGAAAGTAATCGGTGTACAGCGATTATTTTAAATAGAAAAAATATATAATTAAAGTGTAACATTTTCACTTTTCCTATTTTAAGCAAAAGCTAAAAATAAATAATGAAAAAACCTGC
This sequence comes from Stenopsyche tienmushanensis, assembly GCA_008973525.1. Classification (NCBI taxonomy): domain Eukaryota; kingdom Metazoa; phylum Arthropoda; class Insecta; order Trichoptera; family Stenopsychidae; genus Stenopsyche; species Stenopsyche tienmushanensis. The sequence goes on from WACJ01000542.1 coordinate 1,657,847, forward strand.
AAATACATATATTAATACCCTTTTAGATGGGGATGATTTACTGCTGCACAATGTAAGGGTTAAGAATATTTTGAAAGCCCTCCAACCCTCTGCAAAATTATGGCGAATATAATATTTTACGCCATCGTCTCATTGCTATAAATCTTTATTTTTACACGTACTAATCAATATTCGAATTCGCAAATATGCAAGTTAGTAACTACAAGTTATATATATATATATATATTAAATAGAATTGAACTTTGAAACCCTATCAATTTTTAAGCTCTGGGCAACTGCTCCTTCTCCCATAATTCCACTTGGTCATAGTTCATTTTGTATGTGTAGCTCGGCAAATAATTAAAATTTCACAATTAGCCGTCGTGCATATTGGGTTTAGAGCTTGTAATGTAGTGGGTTAGTCACATAAAGGACAAAGTAGTTACTGGACTCCTATCGTAGAGATTCGGATTTATTAATTATTCACCAAATTTTAAAAAAATAGGTCATATTATGGGTCTGAAAATGATTACATATAGAGCTTGAGCCATTGTGGTAATACTGTGAAAATTAGACAAATTTATATCGATTAAAATTATATGCTATTTGTATTTGAAGAACAGAGAGACTCCAATCGCGAGACTTCGGTGGTACGATCCTTTTTATTTAAGCGTGGTCATGGCCATATTTTTAATTTGGAAAAATATAAAGCTTAAGATCGGACACTCCCGCTCTGATGTACCCATCCAACTCGTTAAACCGCAATTCAAATGACATATTATACGCATCTCATGTTTTAGGTAAAGCGGAAAGAAATGTCATTTTTTTTGTTGTTTGGATAAAAAAAATATTTTAATAAAAGCTATACAATATTACTCAATTAAATAATTTCCATTGTTCTTTTTAATCGTTCTCCACAGATTAGGTAGCTTTTTAATGCCTCTTTCGTAAAATTCGGCCGGTTTTCTACTAAAGTAAGAATCCAAATGATTTTTCACTTGTTCCACAGAAGTTAATTTTTATCGCGAAGCGAAAGTTCTAATGACTTGAAAAGATTATAGTCTAAAGATAGAATATCAGGAAAATGTGGTGGATGTTACAGCACTTCCAAGTCCAGCTCCCTTATTTAGTTCTGCGTAATCCTTGCTGCATGTGTTCTTGCATTATCATGCTGTAATATTCTTCTTTGGCTGTTAATCAGCACTGATCGCTTTTTGATCCGCTTTTAACCTATCTAATCGTGCACAGTATAGCTCTGTTGTGACAGCTTGGCCAAGTTTTAATAATTCGTATTAAATTACACCAAAAAAATCCCACCAAACAATAGCGATGAACAAATTATTATCCGTTGTTCAAAGATCGTTGATGACAGCTCGTGTGGTATCCAAATTCCCTGTTTATATTTTTTCTCGAGTCTTTTCAAATGGTCTTTTACTGTCGATCAGGAACAGCCGAAGTCTAGCGATAATTCCTTTATTGTTTTTCGAGGATCGGATTCTAACAGAGAATTTAATGCGTCATCATCGATTATTGGAGATCGTTCTGATTTTGGTTTATTTTTCAAATCTCTGTCACCACTTTTTAATTTTTTGAACCATCTATGGCATTTTGGATTTTTCAATGTGTTACCATATGTATCACAGATGCTCTGGATAGCTTCTTTTGCTTTTAATCATGTATCGAACAAAAACAGTAAACAAGATCGCAAATGGGTCTCATCAATTTCTGGCTTGGACATTTTCGCTATGGCTGAAAAAATATAAAAATATTTGAAAACTAAGACAAACAACAGAGCTTCAAATTGACACTAATCTTGACGTATTCACTTGACAGTCACCCGAAGCAAACTGACGGCAAAGACGCAACCAAAAAAAATGACATTTCTTTCCGCTTTGTCTAATATGTACTTACAGTATGCGGCATGAAAACTTCCTTATTTGAAACGTACGCTCTGAAGCGAAATATATTTTTAAAAAAATGAAATGACACTCATTTGAAAGTATAAAAACTAACGTTTTTTGTCATGTGAGTTTAATAATGTATAATCATCTAGTAGATAACGACCCACCCTCATGAAGAAATTAAATGCATATTTTAAAATTGTATTTTGATTAGAATATTTATGATAAATACGAGTTAAAAGATTTTCAATCATGCAATAATTCACATCCATGTCCCTATTCAAAGGGCCGTCATAATAGAGCAAGAATATTAATTTAGTAGGGTGTAAGTGTATCGGCTAAGGCTTCCTCGCTATCTTTAATGAAAATTTCATGCATGTCTAAGCTGCTTTGAATGTATCTTGTTTTAAAGGATGGACCGATTAATTCTTAATGAAATTTCCAGAATTATGAGAGGAATTCCCTTTACGGTACACGGGACTCCCGTTCATCATCAATGATGCACAATTTTTGAGATCAAACTGAGAATCTGGAACGCGGACGAATTTTACACTAAGCCTCGGAATTATTTAACAGCAACAAGTTCCCGAAGAGCCCCACGCCAGCCGGATTTGTAAAATTTATGAAATTCTAAAACCAACATCATGGAAATGAATCTCTAATGTCTAATTCAAAATTTCGACTATCACTATTTGTGCACCCCCGTCTTGGATGAAATCCAAATATATCATTCATAGGGCTGTATCTCTGTATTGAGAAAAAAATCGCATTTGAATATCTTGATTAAAAATCAATAATATGATCAAATTTTTGATGATTCTTGATAGTTTGACTGTACGCTCAAATGCTAATAAGAAAAAAAAATATCACACTCAGAGCAGCATGTGTCGGAGGCTTAAGAGCAATCTCCCTAATTCCTGTCTGAATATTTTATACAGGAAAATTTAATTAAATAACGACCAACCGACTCCCCGACAGAAGGTGCTTTCAGCTCCCGAAGGAATGTGGGAAAAATCGATTAGTTTGCCTGTTTTGTTCAATTATTTGGACTTTTCTCCCGTTTTGCGTTAACTCCCGCCGAATGCAAACAAGCCATGTTTATTTATCATGGGGTTCGAGGCATCCCTACAATTTTGCTCCTGTCTCAATAATTACCGCCGACGCTTAATACTGTGAACATGACATGATGTTAACAAAGTGTCGCAATGAAGTGCCATTACTTCTCTGCTCATTTCAACCAAAATTCCATTTCACGGCGAACGATCGCAAATTTGGAATCGTAATATTCGCCAACAAGTTGATAAAGACCTAACAAATATTCGATTGATGATTGAGATTCGATTGACATGGTCACAATTAGGGAGTTGTCCGTTGTCTATCAAACAAATTTGTCTAGATATTGATCCCGTTTGCAAAAAGATTCGAGCTTTTCAAGTATGAGAGCCCATATATTATACGGTCAGAATTTAATTTTTGGGGTGGAAATGTAAATTTTAACGGGAGCATACTTTGTAAACAGCATGTAGATGTAATAAAGTTAGCTACAGGCATCATGCATGATACCCGCGTGTATAAATTAGTTGGCCATACTGTTTTGGGGCAGGGAATAAGTCGAAAGCTGATTGTGACCACAACTACCCAACTACCTGTAGAACGTTTCGTTTAAAATTCAGAAGGCGTCTCTTTGGAGTGCAGCGTCCCCGACTGTTAGGGGATGAACGTGATACATCAGGGAGAGATCAAGAATCGGACGCGCCCTGAATATCATCCGGGACTAACCTATATCAAAAAATCGTTTGTCTGCCAGAAATTGATATTTTTTCCATTAATATTTATAATCGGATTTGTTCGACGATTTTGCTACATTAAAGTGTTGTGGATTTGCATAATTAAGCATCGTCTCGTATATCATTAACTGAGCTTGAGATTATTGCATTATATTTTGATGCTAGCACTAAAAGATGGTCGTAATTGGTATGATGTTGTTATCGTGAATAACTTCATCCTGTATTAAGCACAGAGTATTATCACATATTCATGCGAGGAAAATTGTGAAGGCTGAGGGGATGTTTTCTGCAAAACAACTTTGACATTTACGAAGTTATCTGCAAAACTTCATCCTGAAACATTCCCCTTTTAATTATGTAAAACGAACAAGTGACTCGCTACCGTCGAAAAATTCCCTTACTGCATGTTAATAATTGGAATATGATTTCCAGGAAAATTTTCATAAATAAAACATATTTGATTTTTTCATCAATTAATGGAAAATGTTAGCTAATATAATATGCGCCAACATGGTGCATCCGTTAAACATGTCGCAAAATAAATTCCGCACACGAACAATGTTTGTGCTAATTTAAAAACCTTCTCGAATACACGCTCAATAACTCACCAAAGTTTCATCGCAATCATATGCATAGTATAAGAATTTATAGACCCCAAACAAATAAAAAAATAAATTAACTTTTAAACAGACATTTTTATTTATACAAGTTATTCAGCACATGGACCGACAAATTATTTTAAGGATTAGGGGGATCTTTCGCTAGGTTTCATACATAAATCCTATGTCCTAAGTACCTGGATTGTCGAAATATAATTTTTTTTTCAACATCAATTTACACCAATTATCCACACAAAAAAAATTCACGATCTTATGTCGCGAAATTCGTAAAAAAATATTTGGAAACGCTCAAGGGATACTTTGTTCTCCATATATTGCTCTTTCTGATTACTGGTGGTTTTTGAATGATGCAGCATAGTTGGGCAAAAACAACTAAATCTTAACTCTTTAACAGGGTACATAGGGAAGCCCCGAAGGTCTGGAGTGTATTACTTTTTAAAAAATGAGACAATTCATTGCTTAAGAACTATCGTCCAATTTCGCTTCTCTCCCATATATATATAAAGTATTCTCTAGAGTTAAAACTAATAGGCTGGCAGATCGATTTGACAAATTTCAACCTCGAGAACAGGCTGGATTTAGAAAAGGCTTTATTATCATCGAGCATATCCACATACTAAGACAAATCATCCAGAAAACCGAAAAATATAATCAGCCACTGTCTTTCTTGGGCAGTTTTAGACTCACTACAACGCTGTAATATAAACTATATCCCAAGCTTATCATAAACGCTTTGGAAGATGTGTTTAAACTGTTATCTTGAAAAAAGTGCCGACACAGTATTGACAACACACAAGTGGAGAAATTGTGACATAGTATTAATAGCCGAATCGTCTGAAAAGCTTCAAGACATGCTCCAAGACCTAAACGAAGTGTCAAGTAAAATTTGTCTGAAAATGAACATGGATAAAATCGAAACCATGATAAATAGTCACAATTCTCAGACCTTCGGGGCGATATCCATTGGGGGAACACAAATTGAGGTTGAAAATGAATACACTTATCTGGGACAAGTAATACATCTCAACAGAAATTGACAGACGAATTCCACTGGGATGGCAGCATTTAACCAACGCATCATCCCAGTGTTAACCCACGAAGACGTGGAATCTAATATCAGGCATTTTACACAGAATAAAGTTTTCCCAGCGTGCCATAGAGAAATCTATGCTCGGAGTGTCTTTATAATATAGAATCAGAAACGAGGATATCCGAAGAAGAACTCGAGTAGTAGACGCTACTGAAAGAATTGACACACTTAAGTGGCAATGGGGGAGACAAATGTGTCGAAGAAACGACGGTCGATGGGGAAGAAAAGTGTTGGAGTGGAGATCCCTGTAAGACTGACGACATCGAAAGAATAGCAGGATGAAGCTGGATGCGGAAAGCGGAGGATCGAGAGGGATGAAGACTCATGCGTTCAACGGTGGACGAACACAGACCGATGATGATGATGATGATTATGAATCTTTCCTCAGCGGTCAGACTGCATGACGATTTGAAGATTCCGCCACGACCAGGCGCACAGCTCCTCAGATACCCATTGAAACCATCCTACTGTATTCAACCATCGACATCTTATTCCGTACTCTATGTGACAATAAAGTCTATTGTGACAATAAAATCAAAAGTTTATCGTGGCTTTAAAAAAAACATAATTAATCGGCTTTAAATCCTACATCTTAAAATAGACATCAAGGACCTCCAATTTACTATAAGTCGCAGTACAAAACACTTAAAAAACTAAGAACACTTGCCTGAGTATCGACGCTGCATGACGTTCAGGATAGATCCTGGAGTACGGGACGCGTTCTGGAACAACACTGCACTTTATTTATTAAGATATATCCCTCCGACGATTAAGCCAAACCGTATAACCTAAGAACCGAACACGCACTGATTGTCGCCTAGAATTCGACGGCTCAACTGAGCGAACGAATATAAATGTATTAATACTAAATGTAAATTATTATGAAAAACTATTGAAAGAATGCATGAGATTCTCTATGAGATGAACTCTTTTGATATATTCCCAAAAATATTTTTATCGAATTTGAAATTCATTAAAAAATAATATATTTATGCAACGAAAAGGATGGTGATTTTTTTTGAAAAATAATATTTTTGGGAATATATCGCAGCGACTTATTTAATCCCATGATTTTTAAAAAATAGTTTTTCCTATAAATATTAATAATTTGTCATAAATGCGTTTCAATTTGTCCGTCGAGTTTATGCTATGCAACAATATTCGGTGCAGAGCTATATTTTATTTTCACAGGTTAGGATGTGCATGTGCGTATGTTAAGTGATATTTTTTAATACACAGAGTGTTGTGCCGTTCCCGAATGTGATCCGTGTTCCAGACTGTATCCTGATCGTCATGCAGCTAAAATATTGAGGCAAGTAGTCATAGTTTTTAAGTATATTGTAATACGATTATTAGGCTTATTATCGAAATGTTTAATGTTGAACAATTGCATTGAGATTTCAAGAACACAGATCGGAAATAATACTCATAGTGGATTGGAAAATCAAGATGTCTATTTTAAGATGTAGGATTTAGATCCGATTTTTGTATCATTTTTTTAAAGTCACGATTAACATTCAAATGTATATGTAAAATACGATATTCGGAAGTGATTCATTTAGCATTTCATAGCTAAAAGCTTCATTAAGCATCAATTTTTCCTTAGATTAATACATCATATATCATTTTAAAAATATATCATCAGCTAAATAATTGGACTAAAATGTGTCAAATATTTAATTTCAGGTATGAAATCGTGTTTAATATAAAAGCAATCCGCCGTTGTTTGATTACGAAATCGACCATACGAAATTGATCAATCAATAGTCTCTAAGTTTAGATGGATGTTGTGAAAAATTGTACAGTGTGGTTCAAAAGAACTGCTGGTGAGCCAAATTCCAAATGTGTCCAGGACTTCAAAATTCATGCAACAAGAGCTCTCAGGTAAGGATAATAAGATTTACAAGATAAATTTGAGCTATCATTTAATTTGGTCTAATGGATGTTTAAATTCTTTGTCTTAGGTAAGTCTTTCGAATAGCGCAATATCAATCCGAAATACCGAAGTTTTCAAATATACTCATACTTTGAGTTAAATACATAATGCGTAAAAATACGTAAAACCGAAACATAAATATTCTTCAGAATATTGTCGATTATTTTTTCTGATTTTACTGGATACATTTTCTTTTGTATGAGACGTATGATGTCTGGTAATATCGTCACTACTTCTTTCACTTGTACTCCCTGCGTCATTAATATTTTGGTCTGATTCACGATTTCGTTTGGTAATAATGTATGGATGGTGCTGGATTTCAAAGACGATTGTTTCTCCACAGCATGTTCATTTACTCCACTTTGAACAGACTGCGACTGCGAGGCGTAGAATACCCAAAGTCTACGTTAAACGGTTAACATACGCGCAATTGATTTGGCTAATTCAAAATTACATTAACTCTTTCGTTGACTTTCATAATTTCGCCAACGACTTTTTCGGTTTTCACTGTTTTGCAGAATTTTTCGTTTTTACCAATTTTTTCGCGGTGCACTTGTAATAAGCTCGCGGTGCACCGGTTGAGAAACACTGCTTTAAAGCGTCCATTGAACATGGATCTACATTTTTTATATATAAAAATATTTAATTGAGAAATTATACAATTAATATTATATATAAAATCATACATACTTTCTTCGACCACAAGTCGAATATAGTGTTTAAGTCCCTGAGCTCTTATTTCCAAAGTTTGAATCCGAAAAAATGCTTAATGACCTTTCACAAATAATAAAAATGCGTCACTCACCCAAGCTCCTAAAAGCCAAATATGATTTGAATGTTTTCTGGGTGAAATATATATACAATATATTTTTGGCATAACATATAAATGGCAATTGTTCTTTTGTAGTCGCATGTTGATATGCCCGATTGCCAAGTTGCTGCCAGTGACAAGGCAATTACAGGTCCTTTACCCCATCTGCCTTACCTTTTACCACAGAGCAGTGCTCATAATAACAACCCTACTCGTTATCCTTGCTGATACAGAACTGGAATATGGGATGTTATTGCCGTCGACTTTCATCCACCCGCAATGGCCAGTATCACTTACAAGAGCATCAAAAAAAGTCATGACATTTTCTTTTGAACCGGAAAAATTACACAATTTCATTCGGCGAACATCAACAAAATTCGCAATTTTAATAAAGCCCTGAAATTATACGTTTGAGAGAATGAAAAACTTGTTTGATTTGTCGCCAAAAACTGATGGAAAAAATTAATTGAATCAACCGGATAATAAATTATTAATGAGGATTCGTGACTTTTTGGCCTTGTATATACGAAAATTTTGATAAAATGTTTTTTTTATATGAAGTGCATATTTTAAATAATATTTTAGTACTTGATGGATCCTCACAATCTCATAAAAGTGGTCAATTAATCCTTAATCACTAATATAACATTTACAGTAATTTATAGAATTACATAATAATTGCTGTCCAGCATAAGTAGATGGAACAATTGATTAAAAGCACGGATGTAATCCAGCTATTATTTTTTATGGCACTTATCCTCTTTCTGGCTCTTTCATTTTTAATAAGTTAAGTGTAGAGATATGTCGAAGGCCCGAAGAAAAATGTAAGATTGCCATACGGACATCGATAAGGGATGATACTGAAGCATGTTCAGTGGCCTAGAGTACATAACAAGCGCCTCTCGAGTATAATAAATAGCCGCAGGAAATGTGTTTTCAACATGGGATGTGGATTATAAAGGAATACCTCATTATTGTGAGAGCAAGAATAAAACATATTTCCAAAGCATTAACCATGCCATAGTATATATAGCGCATTTCTTGTCTTATGGTCCAACGCTTTATTCGGCTTTTGTCTCATTCTGCTGCTGAAAAAATGGGCATTGTAATCAAATATCGAGATGTAGAATCGTTTATAATACAAGCCTGTATGCCTGCAAGCCTGCATTTCAAAAGCTTTTGAATGGGTCCATAATCTATACAGATAGATCTTATGATACTAACTTAGTACAGTCACAACTGTCAAACCACCGATAACAACATAAAAGCCTATCCGAGCTTAAAAACGTTTCATTTAAGTTTGGAAAAAAATAATTCGATGGAGAAAAATCTGATGAATCTGATTTTCAATAGCTTAAGAAATTACATTGATAAATTCGATCATTCCCGATTTCCCGATAAATTATTTATTTCCGTCGCTGCAGATGAATACTTACATACAATAATACTTTGATGTGATTCGTAATTATATTACGGAGGAATACAGAAATTCTGAACCCCGTATCTAATATATTTCATATCGATGTTTCCATTATTAGAGTCGAGGTGTAGTAAATACATCACCGGTAGGGAAAGGTTAATGTAATAATTTGAAAAACATATATGTATACATAGATTAGACCAGCGCATCTTAAACTTATTCGGGATTACGTTTACTAATCCCGGAATTCATGAGCACTTAAAACTGTCCGGGATCCCGGAATCCCGGAATTGAATTCCCTATGCATTAAGAAGCAATTCGATGCAAAAATTCGGTTTTATTGCTGTGAAACATCGCTAAACACCCGATTGAAACATCTTTATGACGCTGTTTATGTTCCATTGTAAGCAAACGCGGCACTCAACTTGCGCACAGCTTTCTCATGTGCAAATTTTCAATCGATATGCAATATTCAGCACATTTTTAAATGCTTGCCATATTTGCTAGATCCCATACATTCAGTTTAAACTCTACTACCCAATATATTTCTGTTGCAAAAGAAGGAACAGACTTCCCCAATAAAGAAGTAGAATCTAGCTCGGCTTTGATATTTGTTGGACTGAGACCTTTCAAATAAAAATATTGTATTATATAATGATGACCAATTTGTTTATGTTTACAAATTCATTGAGAACGTTAACAATACAATATTGATATCTAACAAACAAATACTAATCAACGTAACGTCTTTAAACTTAAATCTTAAGATTTGTGTTTGTGTAATATATAATAAAATAGGCTACTGGTGTAGTAGTTGTTTTACGCTATCTATAGACGGTGCGGCGCATAAACGTAGCTTGTCTATTGAAACAGAGAGTACAAACGATTCTCTCTCTCTTTCCGACCAATGTTTATGTTGATTTTTTTTACCATTTCTGGCGTGGTCACATCATTTGGTCGACCACTGCGATGTTCGTCTTGACAGTTCGTACGGCCTCGTTTAAACTCTGCCACCCAATATTTTCCTGTTGTAAACGAAGGAACAGACTTCAGCATTTATCACATTACAATGACCGTTTTTTCTTCATAAGGTAGATAATATCTGCCATACTAATTTATTTTAAATAACAACCACCGTCTATATCAGGTAGGGTACTTCTGGGACTATCTTGGTATATTCATCATCACAAATAACGCCAAAAATACCAAGTTTAATTGAAGTTGAAGTCCATCAATTGCTTGAAGCAGTGAGCTGCAATAAAAATGCGTGAACTTGCTCAGGTCGTACATTGAGAAGCAGCAATGACTATCGAAGGTATGCTCATTTTAATTCCCCAAATATACTATTAAATGATATTTAAATTGATTATCATTTTTTAAATATGTATGTTTTCCTTGACCGGATATTTCGACAATGTTATTGCAGCCTCCTCTTAGCGATGTATTCCAATAATTATGGAATATGCCAATCAAATTTGAATGCCACCACGTAGACGTTTCCTTGACAGGAAGCCGGGCGGGAAAGCAGGAAGCTCTTCTGATCGATGTTAATTATAGCCTGGGTAAGCATCTCGCTCTTTACACGGCCTATCTACGGTCAGGGCGGTACTTTTGCTCTACCCCAATTAATTTAAATGTCCATAACCTAGCTAATGGTATGCGCCATAATCGCGTTACGTGTCCCAACAATAACCCGGCGGGGAGGAGGTGATAAGCTGGAGAGGGTGCCTGGAAGAGGGTCGGGTTTAATAAACAGTTTTTCCGGCGATCAGTGAAACTTTTCAGTCTGACACGTGGCTTTTCATATATTTCAATTAAGCCTCGCCGCCGGTGAAAATATTGCTTCATTATTTTCGGAAAATTTCGGTGTGAGGTTGGCCGGAAAAACAATTTAATATGCATGAAGGTTCGAGCGTTACGGACAAACACAGATCATCAAACCAAAGCGTATAATTATTTAATTCGAACTATAAATCTGAACTTGTGATAATCCAAAGATGCCCTTATAGATTGAGTACGAAAGACGCAATAAAATTTCTCGATTTGATCCTTAATTTTCTTACATTATGAGGGAATAAGAATTGCAATTCATTTGCTTTGAATTTTAAAAAAATATAATAGATTTATTTTTAAAATTAAGTTCGTATAAGTACGGTAGGGAATATTGGTTTGAACGTCACGATAAGTGAAACTCTAGCCTCAATCGGTCGGAAAGAGAGGGAGAATATATCATAGACATGCTACACGCATGCGCCGCGCCGCCATAAAGCCAAAATAAAGCAACCACTACACCAGTAGCAAGCCTATTTTATTATATACACCACAAATACAAAGCTTAGTTTTCAAATTTAAAGATATTGAACGTTCTCAGTGAATTTGTGAACATGGAAAAAATTGGTCATCATTATGTGGTACAATACTTTTATTTGAAATGTCTCAGTCCAACCAATATCAAAGTCGTGCTAGATTCTACTCTGGCAAAGGGTGTTCCTTCGTTTTCAATAGTAAAATATCCAATGAGCAACGAAGCCCTTACCATAATTAACGCGTGGATACGGGAAAATCGCTTGCAGCTGGCGGCAAAGAAAACGGAGGCAATGATCTGCAGCAGAAGAAGAAGACCGAGGGTCAAAAAGCTTGTTGTGAATGGTCACGAGGTTGAATACAGCAAATCGCTGAGATACCTCGGAATCCTCTTGACAACAAGCTGACCTTCAGCAAACACATTGAAGCAACTGAGCAGAAGGCGAAGAAGGTGGTCAGCGAACTCGGACAGATCATGCTCAATGTCGGAGGGCCAAAGCCGAGCAGAAGAAAAACCATAAATGAAGTCATATATTAAATCCTTCTGTACGGAGCTGTAGGGCTACAGAGCTACAGAAAGAAACTGGCAAGGGTCTAACGGCAGGGAGCGCTCCGAGTCAGGCTCCGAGGGCCTTGGACTATGAAAATCTCAAGAAACTGAGGGAAGCCTAGCAACGGAGATGGAATCAGTCCAGCAAGAGGAAGATTAACTCACCGACTTATCCTGGTTGTAAGTCAGTGGAGGGCTCGGAAACACGGTGAAACGACCTACCACCTGATTCAGGTACTTTCTGGGCATGGATGCTTCGGTACGTATCTAAAGCGGATTGGAAAGGACCCATCCGACACGTGCCACCACTGCTAAGCGCAAGTCAATGATGCAGAGCACACCATCATTGGCTATGAGGCTTGGGCACCCCAGAGAAAACTGCTGGAACAAGCACTCGGGGTAGCTGAGCTCAACGTCGACAACATGGTCCACAGCATTACGTTGAAGAAATTCTGAGCGCCAAAGAAGACAGTGAAAGAGAATCCAACACTAGAATAGGGACAATTAACCAAGGCAATGCTATGAAGCAGTGCGGATAATAATACCAGGAGGGCAGAGAAGGACAAGGGAAAGGTTTAGTCAGTAATAATCTGACACACAATGAAGCCGAGTTTTTTCATCGATTCAAAACCATGGATCACAAAGAAAATGCATCAATGCATCACTTTACATCTGACACAGAGAAATAGGGAGACTCTCCATAAAGCCGATCTGTTTATTAGTCCCTATTCGAAACTATGCCAGTCCGCTCAACAAAAGTGTACAACAAGGTGCAAAATCTGAATTTAATATCCATCTCAGCGGGGATATGTTCATTCTCAACTTTGAGTGGCCACTTACGCTCTGAGCGCGGGGGAGAAACTAGATAGATCTTGAAACTTAAAACCAAAAAAAACTTGCTAAGATATATACATATATATATTGTAAATTAAAACTAGATAAAATGAATTGGCCCAACCGGTCCATTTTTCAGACCACTGATACGACGAATGAGAACCTATATTATATATATATTTTGGACTAAATAAAGTTCAGTCCCTCTTTTTCTCGCATATATTATATCCACCCAATTACAAACAAAATTTGTGGGAATGAATCAGGATTATGTACGTATTTGAATAGCGAATCGTTGATCGCGCACGCCATCTATTATAGCCAGAGCCAAACTATTGCTGCGATTCTACTACGTCTAAATGCTTTTAGCACTATGCGTTTCTAGGGCAGAGCTAATAAACATATATTTTTAGAATATTTCATCCCTTAGCGGTTGATCTACATCGCTGAATAATATATATTCTTTCAGCGCCAAGAGGCGCTCATCTGATAAAAGCTACTAAAAGCCTCTCTCTAAAAGCAATTAATTCTATTTTGCTAACTTCATTCTGCGACACTTCCAGGGATGGACTCGCGTCATTGCAGGGTTTTTCGAGATTAATGTGCACTTTACCTTCATTACTGCCGCCTTCCGGCAGGCCAAAGGATCCTTTTTGCCGATCTAGACGGACATTTTTATTTGCTTTCCAATAAGGAAAGTGGATGAAGAGATTGAGCTTGGATGACCAGACGGATCGTATTAATAGAACATATTTATTTGATTAGTCAACCATGTATTTGCGAACGTCCAACAGACCGTAACGCTATCTTTTGACGATGAACGCAATCTGTGTCCGTTCTTGTTTGCACAATTACTTTCTCTAAATAAATAGCGAAATAAAATAAGCCTTTAATTTAATTCACTCTGTAAGAAATAGATAAAACACCCTTGTATATATATATATATATATAAATTGGCCAAGAATGATCTCTATAAAGAAACAAGAAGCCTGTGTATTGAATTGCTCTTTCTCGATATCTTAAAACTTAATAACTCTCAGGCCAGAAAGATATAGATAGATATTTGTATATATAAACTAGTTAATAATAAAATATATATTTATACATAAATACTTGTATATGTTGAAGGAGTGGCAAAATTAAGTCTCGTTCGCGACCATATGTGGTGCGAGTTCCTACAAGTTCCCGGCCGCAATTAGAACCTCTACGATCGAATATAGTTCTTGTTTGTGTCCAACCGGTCCACTTTTCGGACCGCTGATACGGCGAAAGAGCTCCTCACGATCGGACGCCATGCCCAAATACGTTCAAGATATGTATCATAATATTTTCTTTACTTAACCATATTCTTCCACTTTTCGGATCCGTTTTGAAAATTCAACAGACCACATGCCCACCCAATCGTAAAGTAACTGTGGAACGAATGCTGATCTCTCCTCATGGGTCCCGCCTTGCGTAACAAATTTGAGAAAACGGAAAACTTGATTCCTTGATTCTGAAAAAATGAATACTTTACAACAATATATCATAAAACAATATATGCAAAAACGGAGAAAATATCAGATAAGCACTAGTTCAATTTTTCACATTACGTCATAAATAATTTAATTTAAATGCGGTGTGAAAAATTATTATTTTGTTTTATTATAAAAAGGACAGAACTTTCTGATATACCTAATAAATATATAAAGTAAAAACTAATTAAAAACACTACCATCTATCGCCAATTAATTAAATACAATTGGTTTGAACCTATGATAAAATAAATACAGTTTTTAATTTGATCAAAAGATGTCACTTTTAAGAACTTATTTTGACAGTGACAGTTTTGTTTATTTTTTTACTTTAGTATGTAATCATCTAAGTTCTTATCTGTCACGTAAAATGTAATACATTTAAAATAGTTGATCGAATTACATACAACATAGTGAGTACTCATCAACTATTATTAATGTTTTTGCACTTAAAACCTTGAAACGAGTATAATTATTATCATTCGATCATTAGCCATCAATAGGAGTGGGTCATTCACAAATTATTATCTGCATACATTGCATTGTGATTATTTAAAGCATTCCATAAATAACAATGTCTGAATACGAAAACATCTTCTCCGACGGAGAGCTCGAGAACATTTCAAAAGAATTCACCAGATTAAAAGGTAACACATTTGAATTTTAAATATCATGACATAAAATGGTCGATTCATACATGTGTCAAAATATCATTCAACCGTAACGTATCTTGCGACATCACATAACCGAACAATGGACGATTTTACATCAAATTTATATTGAAATCTGTAACAATATTGAATTTATAAAGAGCAGTTTAACTTTGTTTACAGATAAGACTTATCTTGATCATGCTGGCGCTTCGCTAAGTCCGGATATTCTATTAAAAAATGTCACGAAAGACTTGACGGAAAACCTGTATCTAAATCCGCACACCAGCAAATACACAACGGACTGCATAGATCAAGTACGCTATATGATTCTCAATCATTTCAACGCCAAGCAAGACGAATACAGCGTTATATTCACGTCGGGAGCGACCGGATCCCTCAAAACGATAGCGGAATCGTTCAATTTCAATCCCAATAACGTCGAAAGCGCAATAAATAAACCCAGTGCGTTTGTTTATCTTCAAGATAACCACACGTCAGTTCTCGGCATGCGTGATATTGCATTATCGAAGAGCGCCGAAGTAATAAGCATACCACGCGAAGACTTAATCGAACAGATGAACCGTCACGAGGAATCGAACAACGAAGACAGATTCTACGACGCATCCGAATCGCTCAACAGAGCCCTATTTGTGTATCCGGCGCAGTGCAATTTTCAGCGGCTACAAATATCCGTTGAAATGGTGCGAATATATCAATAACGGAGCGTTGAATGAGTATACGAAAGGAACGTTTAACGAATGGGCGGTAGTATTAGACGCGGCCGCATTCGCTTCCACGAATAATTTAGATTTATCCAAATACAAGCCCGATTTTATTTGTATTTCGTTTTATAAAATATTCGGATATCCGACGGGACTCGGCGCGCTACTCGTTAAGAATAATAGCGCGCATATGTTGGACGCTAAGACGTATTACGGAGGCGGAACTGTCGAAATTGCTATGAGTCGAATCAATTATCATATCAAACGAGACGTTCTCCACGAAAGGTATTATAAATTTAATACACATGCAATATATTAATTTAATGTACTTAAAATTATAATTTTATTCAGATTTGAAGACGGAACCATTCCATTTTTATCTATATTAGCCGTCAAGCATGGATTTGACGCGTTGACGACAATTATACCGAATACATCTGATAAAAACATCATGGAAAACATATCACGGCATACGTTCAACTTATCACGGCTTTTATATAATCGGCTTAAATCCGTACATCATGAAAACGGCAACCCAATCGCTCAATTCTACAGCGATTCAACGTACAACAATATCAACGTACAGGGTGGCATCGTAAACTTTAATCTTCTCAGAGCAAATGGTGAATTTATTGGATACGCCGAAGTATGTATATAAATAAATAAATCAAATACATCTATTTAATGCATAAATTAAATGTTTTTTATGTAACGCAGGTCGTACATATGGCGGAATTGTTCAATATATACATCCGATCGGGGTGTTTTTGTAATCCGGGTGCTTGTCAGCGTCATTTAAAGCTGTCGAACGATGATCTATTGAAGCATCACAAAGCGGGTCACAAATGCGGAGACGATAACGATCTAATAAACGGAGTTCCGACGGGTTCGATTAGAGTTTCATTTGGTTACATGTCAACGGAAAAAGACGTACATGCGCTCATAAATATGATAATTGAGTGCTTCGTTGAAGGATCTACGGTTTATAAAAATGATCATATTGATAGTATTATAATACCAAAGATGAACGACGTGTCTTTAGTAAAGGAAGAAAATTTATCGAAAGCAACGAATGCAAATTCTAATAACGATCATTCCGATTTAAAAAATTATTCGTTTAAAGGAAAGTTGAAAGAAATACATTTGTTTCCCATCAAATCGTGTGCTTCTTATAAAGTAAATTCTTGGGAAATTGGACCGAAAGGTTTAAAATACGATAGAGAATGGATGATTGTTACCGAATCAGGAGTTGCACTCACTCAAAAGCAAGATACGAGGATGTGCCTTATACAACCTTCGTTGGATTTAAATGAAAATGTGATGAAGTTATCATTCCCAGGTATGTATCACAATATATCGTCATAGTACAGCCACAAACAGTTGTTCGTTTGCTTGATATTGAAGATAGCATGATCTCCAAATGCTCAACCATATGTAGTGTGAACAGGGCCGTAACAAGGAGGTGGCAAAGCAGGCGCATCCAATCGCGAGACGCTCATTCGTAATATCAGCGGTCCGAAAAACGGACCGATTGGATACACAGCTCTTATGGCCATTTATCCCATTATTAGGACTTTTTACGGCATTTTCTATGATCTATGCAATCATGAAAGCTCCCTCAGATGCTAATTTACAAAGGGTGCTTGAACCAAATAAGGTTGTGAACGAGTCTAGACTTTTTCTCACTCATAAAAACTATATATTTATCTATGTTACTAATTTATGCTACTATCTTTTGTTGAACGATCTGGCATGCTCCCGAATAGCGGGTGTTTCATCCTGAATTTATGCAAAAACTCAATTTTATTGCTGTGAAACATCAAACACTTGATTGAAACATCATCACGACACTGTTTTTGTTCCATTTTGAGCAAACGCGGCACCCATCTTGCGCACAGCTCTGTCATGTCCAAATTTTCAGTCAATATGCGATGATATTAGTTGGACTGAGACCTTTCAAATAAAAGCATTGTATTATTTTGAAACATACATTATAAAAATATTTAACACTAGTGATTACTCGGCATGCATTGCAATGCCACGTCTCGCATAACAAGCTGCATATACAAACAATATTTTTACTGTGCCTATGTTATTCCCCCAAGTGTAAACAATAAGTTGACAAAGTTTTATCGCAATCTAATGAACATTATGGCAGCGTATTAAATACGGACAAACAAACATTGATTTTTATATATTATATAGATCATGTCTATGTTACTCGCGCAGACCTTAGCAATAAATGGACGAAGTTTTATGGTAATCTGATGAACAGTATGGCAGCGCATTACATACGAACAAACAGAGATTAATTTTTATATGTTAGATATTGCATTTATAATAGTATTCATACCCTCGTTACGGGTCTGGTGTGGGATAAAACAATCTTGTTGATTTTACTGGAAAGGACGGAGTACAAAATGCAGTTTCTTTTCCTCGCATGAGCATCGCCGGGCCAGGGTAATGTCCTAAATAATGTTTAAATGCATCTTGCTCCTACTGGGTGGTTTAATCTTTCAGATTGACCCTCCCATTTCGGCGATTTCAAAGCGATATAGAAGGCAACGGAAGGTAATGTTGTAATCATTGCAAAATGGAATCCTTCGTTTGTCCCTCTTCAACGCCGTTTGCTTGTTTAGTTTTTCCGTCTTTGAACCGTCCAAGTTCCATTCGTTATACGTAGTATGAAAGGTGTCACATAATGGAAATGCCCTAAAAGGGTAGAAACCCTGAAATTGAATATTCCTTACTAGGTAGCATTTCATGACTATTCACAATATCTAAATTATATATTATTTTTATAGGTGTACAAGATATTTCAGTATT
The DNA here is from genome assembly GCA_008973525.1 of Stenopsyche tienmushanensis. Classification (NCBI taxonomy): domain Eukaryota; kingdom Metazoa; phylum Arthropoda; class Insecta; order Trichoptera; family Stenopsychidae; genus Stenopsyche; species Stenopsyche tienmushanensis. Next base: position 1,676,794 of record WACJ01000542.1, read on the forward strand.
ATTAGACGATAGTAAATTTGAATCAAATTATAAGAATGGCATTTGTCATTCGAAAGTATGCGGCGATAGAATCCAGGGGTACGACTGCGGCAACGAGGTATCCGATTGGTTAATTGATGTTTTGGGTCTGCCGGGGCTGAGATTATTGAGACAGAATGAAGACCGAATAAAAACATTGAAAACGAACAACAAGATGTCCATATCGCTGTCCAATCAAGCCCAATATTTAATGATAAATTTGGCGAGCGTTAAATGGCTTTCGGCAAAAGTGAAAAGCGGAGAATTCGACGATAATATAGATAATCTTACGGCGAGATTCCGCGGGAACTTAATTATCGAAACTGATAAAGAATTTGAAGAATTTTCGTGGCAAAAGCTTAACATCGGCACGAATTTATTCAATGTAAATATTTGTATGTAATATTGAATGGTATAAATATTTAAATTGATTCTAATAATGCATAATTTTGTACAGATTAATGGACCATGCACGCGATGTCAAATGGTATGCATCGATCAAGAGAGCGGATTAAAAACGACAGAACCTCTCCGCACTATATCCAAGGAACTACAGGGAAAACTTCATTTTGGAGTGTATTTATCGCATAAACAAATCATAGGTCACGGCGAAAGAATATTAACATGCGGAGAAGATGTATTAGCATTAGAAAATAAATAAAATCTATTTAATTTGCAACGTATTACGATTGTCAAATGTTTATTTTTCTCTAATAAATACACATACTTGTTTACTAAAAGATTATAAATTAATTAACACCTTAATGTTTGTTAGATTATGACTTTGATCCTCCGTCGGACGCAACTGATCTGATAGATTCATGGCATGTGCGTTTTAAGATATCCAGAAGCAATACTAAATATAGAACATGCTACTTCATAGTGGCTGCAGCTCTACAAAATAGCACCTTAAGTTGAGAAATGCTCAATATATACAGATGGAACATAATCAGGGCCCTTATCATGTCGAAATACCATCGCAACTGCCTTCGAGGTATGAAGATCAGTTTGTGCATGGCAGTGTAATCCACACAAACATCTAATAGCGCTCTCAGAGCCTTAATAGAAGTCGCTAGTAGATCCATTTCGTCTACGTACAAGATGTGGTTATTTGTAGAATATTTTTAATAAACAAGTTTACACATTGTTAATCATCAATCTCGATTCAAATATAAAGTCTCGCATGTCCGAATCTGATAGATGAATTGCGCCCACCGGAGGATTAAACAGATTGTATATCTACGACATAACACACGTAATGGGTTGCTCTGAAATAATTTTCGTTACAGGGCCACCTTCGGATACTATTTTCACTTTATCGACAACCTCTTTGTAATCCGGCAAAGCCATTGTTTGTAGTTTAGAATAAACTGGAGTGTCATTAATGGCTATCTCAAAGGAACCTGCATAATAAATACAACAACAAATGCACGTTAAATATATGAATCGATTATATTAAATTAAAAGAGAATCGACATTTACCTTGACGACCCTTTTTACAAATCACATCAATATCGGGAGATATTTCTTTCAATCGATTAGACAACGATAAGCAATGACCACCATAATCACAAACGCCACTGAAAATAATACATGCTGCATCAGAGAACATCGCTATAAAATACATCCAAAAATATTACGGCAAATTAGCATATTTCAGGCTCTCAACGTGATTCCTATGGACCTTCATATTATAAGCTGTTGTTTTTCTTAACGCGATAAACTCGCCCGATTGCTCTGTAATTGCCTAAGCTTAGAAAATCAAAAGCGAGATGAGCAGCCACAATCCATTAAAAAGGGTATCATGGACAGACATGGATAGATACTAATTTCGAAGCAATTTTCAAAACATTTGTTAAACAGTCACTATAGAAAGACATTAAGCAAAGTTGTTATTTGGAAGTCTTCTGCAAAATATAAAACGAAGTGATCAATATTCAATAATCAATATTTTTCCATTGATTGCCACTAATTCCAGAATGTATCCCCCATATCAATGCAAATATGCCTGTATTGAAATCTTATGCACGTATTTAAATTTACTGAACCAAGCAGACACTAGTATATTGGATGAGCCGATATTTTTATGTATAAACTATTAGTGAGTCTGATAAATTGAAATTTTATAGCTTTGTGAAACTGTTTTAGGTTAGTGAATGCTCGGGTGTTGAACGTCACTTTCACAGCTTTATTTTGAACAGCTTGAAGTCTTTCTAAGCCAGTATGACATGTATCATTTTAAATTGGTACCGCATGAGTGAAGTTTTAGCGAATGACTGATAAAATGATCCAAAAATAAACAGAATATATTTTACCAATATTCAACAAATACTTTTACGGGGACCGCTTTAGATGTATTTTCATTCATCATAAATTTACGACGATGTTTAAATCTATTGAAAACACAAATTAAGACGTATTAAACAAAATATAAATAATACATTTGTGCTATGTTTTGACAGTAGCAAATCAAATGAATTTCATAATAAATGCATCTTAATATCGCATTTAATGTCCATTATTTGAAATGTTATAAATTTATATTTTATTCGTCTTATCATGTCTCAAATACTAATATTCACTATAAATATTTATTTGATCGTTATTATAATCATATTTTGAAATAAAATTATAATATGTAAGTTTTTTATATCAAAATTAAATTTATTGAATACGAATTATTGAATACGTTTAAAAATAAAATTATGATTTTTAAAATATTGCGATTTTATGATTGGATACAATTCAAACCAAATGCTGTTTGTATTTTGATATTTATAAAATGAATCATAATTTTGCATAAAATCAATACGCCAACCCGCTATGAATAAAATTTACCTTCTTAAGGCCAAATAATAAAGACTAAATTTTTACTAGTGTCAGGCGTTCACTTGTCATTGCTGTTATCCTTGAGCTTATTAAGCTGAATAGATTAATTATTTTTATCGTACGTCTTTTTTCGCTTTAAAACGTTCAACCCTCTCTGATCGAACTATTAGATGTCAACTTTCCTCTAAGATTTTTGAAGAAGACAAAAATAATTAGAAATATGTCAGTAATATGTGTTTTTTATCACGTATTTAAGCCAAAGCAGTTATCATATATGTTGTAGTTGTACAAGGTTTTTGAATATAATATGAATTTGTGAAAAATCTACATCGAATGACTAAACATATGAAGATTGAAACGTCTTCATATTTGTATCCTAAACAGATTTTCTATTTCATTTAATATTCTCTTACTGTTGATTGAATTTTATTGCTCGAAATGAATTGTTCTAACAGATGTCTCATTTGCAGCGAATGTCGTTCAAATTTAATCTTAAAACGTGTGTTAAATTTCAGGACAATCAAAATGGACTATGATTACTTAATAAAATTTTTGGCCGTCGGAGATTCCGGCGTTGGAAAAACGAGTTTCTTATATCAATACACGGATGGAACGTTCAATTCACGCTTTATATCGACTGTAGGAATTGATTTTAGAGAAAAAACAGTTGTAAGTGTTTATTTACGATAAAAATATATGAGAAACGTATAATAGGCTATTTATCATATCACCATTTAAAATGTTACGCTTTAAATTTTTTGTATTTAACAATAGTAGATTTAGCTTAAAGCAACATTTAGAATTAGATTTTGTAGTTATACGATGATTTATTATGATTGCTTGGGTTTATTCATTCAAATATTGGAAATATGATAAAATTACTTTATTGCTTTGCGTAGAAATTGTTAGTAGTTTTATCTCTTTTAGATTTATCAACTGAATGGCCGCAATCACAAAATACATTTGCAGCTTTGGGATACAGCCGGCCAGGAGAGGTAAATATTATCATATAACCAAGCATAGTTTATACTCCATCACCATCATTATTGCGCAACCACAAACAGTCTGCTGCAGGACTAGGACCTCTTCAATATCCATTCATAGGAAGGGGTCACATCCATTACATCTTCATCATATACTCATCTCCTCGTTCGCTTGATATTGAAGGTAGCATAACCTCTGTGTTTTATTTAGAACGCTCACCCAGCAGGTCAACTGGATAAACATATCCAGCTGACCTACTGGATAGGGTGTCTCCCCATCCACATGCAACTTACCCAAGCAAATTTAAGGTGGTTTCCTATTTCAGATTAAACCTTATAGTTTGGCGATTTCAAAGCAGTATAGAAGGTATCGGAAGATAATGTTGTTATCATTATGAGGTCTGTCCTTCTTCGACACTGTCTGCTTCTGGTTCCCCTCATGCTTGTTCTATTTCTTTAGTTTTTCCAGCTCTGAACTGATCAGGTTCCATATGTTATATACTATTGGGTAGTATCAACTATGTATGTCCAGCTATCTTCATCGCAGCTGTACTCTCAACCCCTTTAGGACAAAATTTCGTCGATCCATAGTAAGGAACAAATTTCAAAGATGAGATCTCAATTTTCAAAAAATGTATTCAGTCTAATTTTTGGTCCAACAAAAAATGCAAAATAAGGATAATTTAAAGTCCTGTGAGATCTTTACCCGTTGAAGTAAACTTTCTATAATAATTCGAAGCAGGTAGTAACTATGCTAAAGTAAGAACTTATTCAAATTATGTTGTTTATCCCATGGGGATAGATGGGCGTCGGACATAAAGACTCTTCTTTAGATGACTCTTTATTCACGCGAGAGAGAGAGAGAGAGATCTGGCTGTGGGTAGGACGTCTTTCCACAGCCAAGGCCAACCAACAACTCCCCTCGATTTCCACCTCCTGCATGTCACACGCAACAGCGCATGCGTAATTAGTCAATAATTGCAGATGTAAAGTCCCCGCAGCGCCACAGAAGATGGTGCTATTGAAATAGCACATTACACCTAAATAGAGACGGAAGATGTCGCTGCTAATCTGACAAATTAAGTCTTCTCAGATTAACAGTGCTATTGCATTTAGATATTAAATTGCCCATGCTATAGCTATTATCTGCAATTGTCCTACATCAACTTGCACATTGATGTTACACTGGTGTCAGAAGTGAGGAAAACAAACTTGAGAAAATAGGGAAACTATGCATGTCCTTTTTGCTATTGATACTGGCAAACTCAATTATGCTGATGATGATGATAATGATTTTTTATTGTCACTCCGATATCATTTTTTTCAAACTTGATCTGACACATTTTTTGGCCTTATATGTTCTGGAGTGGCATCTTTATCCAAGTTTCACCACTCCAATGCAAAATCTACCCCTTTAAGAAAGAAAATAGAAAACTGACAAGCTTACACGGTATCTTACTATTATTACAAGACTGCTTGTACTTTTTCTGTAATTTTTCCCTTCGTGTTACATAAAATTCATGACATTCATTATAATTTAGCATAACATTTACATGTGTATATATTGCAATTGTCGGCAAAAGATTGTCGTTGAAAAACCCATTTATTATTTCAGATTTCGAAGCTTGACAACAGCTTTTTATAGAGATGCAATGGGATTTCTTCTCCTTTTCGATCTGACTAATGAACTATCATTTTTGGAAGTGCGTAATTGGATAGAACAACTAAAGGTGCGTTTTTATTTTACGTTACATTGCATTTCGTCAAATAATTAATGTGATATTGATTGAAATATTTATTTATTTATTTATTTATTGGGTGTGTGAATAAGTTCCTGCTGTTTCACCATCAGATGTCGATATAACAATTGTGTGCATATAGCTTAAGTGTTAGCAATAAAATTAATATTTCAAATATGTTTTTGTGTATTTAATTTTCAATTTAAATTAAACATATTTAAAACAGATTATAAAATTTGATCAAAACAACTTACCGATTTTAGACTCATTCCTTAACATCTTCGCCCGATATCATTCTTTGCGGTCATAAATGCGACATCGCTGAAAGGAGGGTAATAAGCGAAGAAAGAGCGAGGAAATTCGCAGCCGATCATCAATTATCTTATTTGGAAACGAGTGCAGCAACTGGACAAAATGTAGCAAGGGCTATAGAAATGCTATTAGATAAGATAATGTACAGGTATAAAACATTATTATTAGTTATTTGGATGCATTAAAATATATTTTAAATTAACAGTCTAATTGTGTATGCGAAATTATTTCAGAATGGAAACGTCCGTCGAATACGCCATGATGTGTGCAACGGGTAAACCGCACATAATTCAAAATTTGAAGACTACTCAACCGTGTAAGTCGTCACTACCGTGCAATTGCTGAAATAAAGTCGAAACATTTCGTAAAGTGTGCAGTATAATCTTATTCTATCCTCTGTTTTTAAATCGGCACCGCTTTAAATATTGCAAAGTTCATTCAGTGATGCTTCGAATTAGTTTTAAGTTTGAAAAATAAATGACCTGGATTTATTGCACTCTGCAGAAGAATATTTTTGATGTATTTATATCATGTTTAAGGCCAAATTATAAAAATAATTCATCTAAATTAGATCACCGTTCGGTCATTCGAGTACAGTGCTTTGTCCGTCATTGATTATTTTTTTATTTTTGGCTCGAGTCTCACATTTTGATCTCGTATTTATGACTGATCGTTGTAAGATGATTATGTGAAGACAATGAAAACATTAAACATGACTAAAATATAGTTTAAACTACATTATTTATTATTGATCATCATTTTTGTTATGTAGGGTCATTTAAATCTTATTAGTTATACATACTATACATACGAGGGTCATCCAGAAAGGTTACAATTTGTAATCTTACATTCTAGATGACCCTCGTACATAAATAATTGGCTCACACAGCCCTATATGAGAACCCTGATTACCTACAATGCATGCCAGCATTTCCTTCTGTCCTCTACCTCTTCCCTTCATTTGTCCAGGTCCAGATCCCAGCGTAGACACGGTCTTTCGACTGTTGATCCCAAATTTATTTCTATGAGTCTCAATTGGATCTTGATTCACCATGAGGATGGATCCTATGTATTTAAAATCTCAAATAGCATTTACCATCGATGCCGCCACATATTTAATTTTATCATAGTTTATTTCCATTCCAAGAGTCGCAACAACTCCGTCGATAGACATATAAGTGTCGCCATAGCCTCCGACTTCAATTTAGCCACAATATTGATGTATTCCATAAAGGCTAGGAATATTACCGTATCATTCCAAGAATCTTCGTATCCCGATCTATCAGCGCCCTTTATAATTGGTTCTAATGTTATATTAGAAAATATGTTGAGATGGTATCCCCGTGTGTGACGACATTGTTGTGGATACAGCCGACAATATTTAAGAGGGATACACCCCTGTATTTTATTATTTAATACATTTTTTAATTATTTATTTTAATTATTAATGACATGATTGTTTAATCTTTTTTTAATTGTTAATTTACATAAATGCCATGTAAATTGCGACCAAAATCAATCATTTCTCAAATTCTAGTCCCCGATACCAAATATACACTTTAAGTATTGAATCGATAAACTTTAGAAGTGGAATTGAATTGTTATACATTCTTAAAACTACTTTATATATATAAATATATGCCATTTTTAACTGTGAATTCCAAACTTATTGACGGCATTTATAATTGGCTGTCTTTCAATACATGTTTAATATCCAAAAATATTCAATGAAATAGCTTAAGAAAAATTGATGTATTTGTATCGATTTGTGTTCAAATTTTATAGCATCGTAATACTTTTTTTTGTTGTGAAATGTATTAAATTTTTATTACGATGTAACGCGTAGTATATTATATTTGATTTTGTATTTTTAGTTTAATTGTAATCAATCATTTTCATTATAGTCATTAATATTAATATCAATATATGGAATGTTACAATGTATTTCCATAATTAAATATTTACAAAATTATTACATTTTTATAACCGTTTTAAAATACTTACGGATGTATTTTTACATTCAATTAAAATAAATTTTGAAGCATTTTGCACAAAAATATCATAAAATTTTGTCGTATTTGCTCAAAAATTAACTAATATTCGTAGTCATTTGCATTTATTTTATCTTATTAGATTAAAATATTTTCTACAAAGAAATCATTCGATCTCGATTTATAACCATAAGTTATAAAAACTTATTTTCTTTTAACCAAGATAATGCTATTATGATCTTATATACATATCATATTTTTTTTTATAAAAATGATACGCTTTACGAATCATAATTTGATAGATCTGACCAAAGAGACCCTGATTTAAAAATATTAAATACTATATATGTATATCCAATTTTATAAATTTGTTTGATCGTCATTCGTATGTACGCGATATAATCAAACAAGCCTATATTTATCAAGTGCTCAAATTTTTATTTCTATATAAATGACATGTAATCGTTAAAAAAGTGTATGTATACCAAACTTAATAACATAAGCAAAATAATAGTTATTAATATATTACATAATTCTTAATATATATTGTGATACGTGTTGCTTTTTGTAAATTTTCATTTCATTTTTAAACAATTATAGCTCAACAGTCTCATTTAAAAGTGTGTGCTTAGATGGATTCCAAAAAAAAAACAGTATTAATATTACGAGGGTAGTCTCAGAAGCTTAAGTTTTAAGTCTAGATTCTACTCTGGGAGAGTCTGTTTCTTCGTTTATAACAGTAAAATATTGGGTGGCAGATTTTAACAAGGCCGTACGAACTGCCAAGATAAACATCGCAGTAATCGATCAAATGATATGACCAGAAATCTACAAAAACGGTCTAGCAAATATATTAAACATTTCTTTCTGGGACTATCTTCGTATCATGAAAATTAGTAGTAAAAAAATATAAAACCACCCACATAAAATCAACGCATGATGATCACCATTTATCGAATTGTTGAGCGTTGATTTATCCTTTGGAATGAGCTTAATTTTTTCTTTGTATATTAAATAAGAGTAAAACTCTTTGGAGAATTTATGAAAACGTTACAATGTTTAAATATGATTAAATGAAGATAAGACTTGATACAAGTTACTTTAATTGTAAAGACATCAAATGTACTTAAAAAAAATATTATCCCCTCGTTATTATGAGGTAGTTAATTTATTAAAAAATATATTTATCTATTTCGATCCTGTATTCAAAATTGACCAAACATTTCAAGACACTATATAATGGCTTTCGATCAAAAAACATCTGACGTACTTCGTAATTGTATTTCTTCGATGCCGTGTAAAACAATCTTAATACACGAGTGATATCCAGCGAGCTTCGTTTTGAAATTTTCAACTTTATAAAAGCATGATGTCTATTTTTATGGCTTATATGCAATCTAATCTCCGCATTTTTTTTTAACGACCAACGTGTATTTTATAAACGTGTATTAATGAAACCTTAAATGTACAATGTAATCTCTTTATATAATATTTACGTCAATTACGTACGTTCGAATATATAAACACGCGGCGTTATTCATTCCTGTATATGAAAATCTTATCCAATTTATATTTTCTATCGGTGTTATTTAAAGTATTTTGATTTATTCAAATATATTTAACATTCCTATTTACAGTATTGAGTATATTTATGAAACCTTATGAATGTATTGAATCCATTTTTTGAATAAACTTTATTATATATACATATTATGGAATATATACAATATACCCTTAAATGTGCTGTTCATTTATTTAAAACAATATTTTTACTATGCCTATGTTATTCCAGCAAGTGTAAACAATAAGTTGACAAAGTTTTATCGCAATCGGATGAACAGTATGGAAGCTTATTAAATACGGACAAACAAACATTGATTTTTATATATTAAAAATTATGTATCTAAATTTCAAAAATGTTGCCTAAATATTTATTTAACGTTTTTAATATTAAAATATGTATTTATAGAGTTTCATCTGAAATTTTTGCATCAATTATTCGCCCCGTTCTCTTTCATTCATGGGAGCCTCTTTTCTACTACGGGGGTGCAGTAGTGGGTTGTTCATTGAACTGTACGAATCCCTATTTTCACTCGATAGCGTATAAGCCAATATATACTCTATTGTCATCAGGAATTAGGGATAAAATAACCGGCCACTCAAAAAGAGTTATTGATTCACACAATTCTTACAGAGTCCCGTATTACGCCAGGCTGGGGGGTGCATTAAATGGAATAATATTTAATTTTCAGCAAACATTGATCATGGTAAAATAAATTGTTTGATAAATTCAATTTATGAGATGTGATCGCCAAACACATTACACTCGAGTGGATTTGAACTTGTGATTGGCGTCTTGTCGATTCGACACCCAAGCTATTGTACTTGCCTATAAGGCGATGCGCAGTAGAAATATAGGGGGAGGTTCCTCGTGCACAACAGAGAGGAGTACAAAAACATGAATATGTTAGATTCATTTTAATGTATTCATAATCTCATAAATAATTCTTCAAGATAAAATTAAGAATCCTTTTGGGATTTGAATAATTGTATGATATATTCCGGCATTAAATTAAAATCTACAAAGCTGCTTTTTAATCTACAAGTAGTTTACGCTAATTATTGTTAAATAAATATCGTCTACTTTAGATATAAAGTGGCTTCGGTATACGTGGCTAAATTTCTAAAAATATCGTTTGTTGGTTTTATTATAAAAAATATGAACAAACATACAAACATTGATTTTTATATATAAGATCTACTGTAAGTTAATTGTACTATGCCTATATTATTTGAAAAAGTGCAAACAATAAATTGGCAAAGTTTTATTGCAATCGAATGAACGGTATGGCAGCGCATTAAATACGGACAAACAAACATTGTTTTTTATATATTATACTATGCCTATGTTACTCGCGCAGTCCTTGGCAATAAGTGGACGAAGTTTTATCGCAATCTGATGAACGCTATGGCAGCGCATTACATACGAACAAAACCCAATTCATTTTTATACATTAAATTTATTTACAGGTCTCAAAAATTATTATGATAAAATCAGACTAAACATGAAATATTAATATTAGGGCTTGCCACATGAACGTTCGGATTGCACGGGTGAGAATTGAAACGCCGTAACTCGTACAAAACATAGTTTATTCGATCAAAATAATCTTAATTAGTTTCAATAATATTTTATCAATTTGTTTATATACTTTTAGAAAATTCGAATGCTTGGATTGCTTTGGGTTCGGAATCTTCATTTCTTAAAAAGTCTCCCCGCAGTCCAAACTTCATTTCACCAGACTAATATGCGCCAACATGGTGCATTCATACAATATTTTTACTATGCCTATGTTATTCCCGCAAGTGTGAACAGTAAGTTGGCAATGTTTCATCGCAATCGGATGAACGGTATGGAAGCGCATTAAATACGGACAAACAACGTTGATTTTTATATATTAGACTGTATCTATGTTACTTGTGGAATCTTTAGCAATAAGTGGACAAAGTTTTATCGCAATCTGACGAACAGTATGGTAGCGCATTACATACGAACAAACACAGATTCATTTTTATACGTTAGATATGACCTTAACCCCATAAAGAGGTAAGAAACAGAGTTGTGTCCGAGTTTCAGTGATTCAAAAGGAGTATTCTTACACGTTGAGCTCGGATACAGACAGATGGAGGCTGTCTTGCACGTTGAGTTCGGAGAGAAACAGAGACGGAGAGAGTATCTTGCGTGCATCGTACGATTGTATAGATCATTAATCTAAGTTTATCGACTTTTTAATTATATGTGAATGATATAATGATTCGAAATCAAGTGTATTGTTTATGTTTACTTGAATTGATGACCGAATATTGTGTGATATCGACAGTGTTTATTTGTTTGTGTACAAGCTTTATGCACGCTGCGACGGTCCTGGTGGATAAATGGATTTGTATGGATGATAAGTGGCGGATATACAAATATAGAATCAAAGTTTATGATAATTTAAAATTAGTTAACCACTCAAAGGGTTATCGAGGAGCGTTCTTATGGAAATACAAACGACATACAGACACTTTATTGTGTTTATTCGCCATGATGATGATCTAAAATGTTGATATTTGTTCTTCTGCGGCAGAATAATTGGAATTGGGGGGCGTGATGATGCGGGGGTAGGTCTAATATTTTAGGGGTTGGATTACGGAACGTCACCACGAGCCGCCAATTGGGGTCCGCTGTGCGCATTCGCGGAAGCATGGCGTCAGTGGCGGCGCAGCTGATTTCACTGCGAATATATTTGTTTATTTTTCGTTTGCATCACACCGCGTCTTCCTGTGCTCCCACATGAGGCTGTGCCGCGTTCCCGTGACCCGAAATCTCCTCCTGTTTCGTCTCGTCGTCAAATCAGGGATAGCAACCCGATGACACGCGAGATTTTCGTCAGAGCCGGCGCTCAATTAGCAGTAGGCGAACGGACTCGAACCGGGGCTGTTGAGCTTGGGACGTTGGACTGTGGCTGTTGAACAGTAGTGTTGTTGTTTTATTTTTGTAAATTTTGTGTGATCAAGTGATGCTGGAATATCAGGTAATTTCATTCATTTTGAGTCCCTGCGATTTTCCCGCTTTTCCGCGATCGCGACAGATGAAACACAATGCGGGAAACTGACTTCGATCCCTAGGATTTTTTTATCATAATTTTCATCCGAGCTAATCAATTGCAGATTTACCCTCCGAATTAAATAGGGGTTGTATTATTACTTAAATAAATATTACAATACACTGGACATAATTTAAAGGACCGAAATTTGCAATAAATACTATTAAAATATGTATTAAATTTTGGAAAAATTTTTGCAAAATAAAATTTGGATAACGCATTAAATTTCATAAATATTGCTAAAAATATTTAATTGAAATTTTTTCAACAAATTCGATAATTTATTATGAATATCTTCAATCAATGATCATATTTTCATCCATTTTCAATGCATTTTTTGCGATTTTTGTAACAAAAATTTCGATATCATAACAATTTCATCCACAACGTCATCGATCATATTTACATCGAAAAGCATTAAATTCGTCATCACCATACAATTTTTTTTAAATAATTAGCATTTATAACAGCAAAATCGCTGAAAATATCCACCTATGAAACTAGCAATCAAGACAGCGTTTCTTTAACGAAAATTTAGAAATATAAACATTCAATATTATTAGAATTTAATAGGCATCTGGCGGTGTTGCAAAAGAACTGTTTCCCATCAAAAAAAAATATTTTATGCGAATTCTTAGACCGACCAACATAAATAAGCCCTATTAAATCATTGAATTGAATAAGACGACCCAAAGATGTTGTTTGTTATGAAAATGAAATCTATTATTGTTACACCTGTATTCTAAGTGTTAATCCGCGCAACTCTATTATGTCAGTTGACACTCGTTAAAGTTAATTTTAGTTCGTGACTAAGGAAGCAGCTCCCGAGGGACTGCATGCGATCTTTTGATTGAGGGATGACTCATGGTGTATTTACGTATTTTTTTATTCCGATAACACGCGTTACAATGTGATACAAATTCCACTTGGAAGATAAGAAAAATAATGTTTTTATGTGCCAAATATCCATAACAATCAATGGCTTCGAACCGGAACTGAACCGAAAACCGATAGCCAGTAAAACCGTTAATTTTTCCGGAACGAAAATCAGAATGAAATCTTTAAACGCGTTTTTCTCGTTACTGCGTTTTTCAACGCGGTTGACATGATATCTCATGTTTTAATTAACCAATTTACTTCAAATTTGACAAAAATATTTTTTATATAACATTCTATCGTTTGTACCAGATTTATTTAAAAAATGTATTTAAAACTGTTTAAAAAAAATTAAAACTGTAAAATATAAAGCCAAAAAATATTTTTTTTAAAAATAATAACCATTTTGCAAGAATAAAATTATTAGTTTTTTTTGAGGTAGGGACTATAACGATATCTTTAAATATTAAGAATCCATTTAAAAAAATTAACTTCAAATGATTATAAGGGTTGAAATCGTGTCAACCAGAACACACATTTTTTATCCCTTACACTTTACCAGCCCATAACTTTTTTAAATATTTAAAAAATGTTTCTTTCTTCAAAACTTCAAATTATGATCTGAACAGCTCCTACGTTTTTAAAAGCAACTAGCTGCTTCAAATGATCGATAGATATATAATTAGATCAAGCACAGTTGCTATTAATGAATCATATAAATTCTTATCCGAAAATAACTGCTGTCATAATTTGCTGTCAATATACATTTGATTAATAAAGCTTAGCTTTTTAAGAACTTTTTTTGCATACATATAATTAATTTAAATTTTGTTGTTGTTTAGGCTCGTTGATTGACCCGAAAATATTCACATATTTAGTAAAACATATAAACATTGATTTTTATATATAGGATCTACTATAAATTAATTATATTATATTTATATTATTTGAGAAAGTACAAACAATAAATTGGCAAAGTTTTATTACAATCGAATGAACGGTATGGCAGCGCATTAAATACGGACAAACAAACATTTTTTTTTTAACATATTAGACTATGCCTATGTTACTTGCGGAATATTCAGCAATAAGTTGACGAAATTTTATCGCAATACGATGAACGGTATGGCAGCGCATTTCAAACGAACAAAATCCAATTCATTTTTATATATTAGAAGATAAGAAGATTATAAAGTATCCTTCCTTTTATTATTCAACACATCTTCCCATCACTTTGGCAGTCTTTCTATTCCTTTTTGTAAAAACTTTCCGGCTTAACAAAATTGATTTTTCCCTACCGGTGATGTATTTCGTACGCATACTGAGCTAAAACGTAAGATCTCAATATACACGAATATTTTTGGATCCCCTAATGTATGTTGATAAACGTTCATAAGCTCGCTTTTCAGCAAATATTCAGAATTTTTTACCATTCGGTATATTAAATAATTTATCTACATTGTCATCCAGCTTAGTCTTGTTAATATTCGATATACAAGGAAGCCAAGAGCGCAGTACAAAATTGCATAATTAAATTCTCCATATCTCATCATCCGAGGATTGTTTCCATATCCAGGCTCATAGCTGCGGGCCTTTGATTTTTAATTTTGCCTCCACGCTAAAACGCCGATGAAATTGAATCGCCCTTCTGAGAGATTCGCTCTTATCGAATTATTAAATTTTTCATCAAATCTCAATTAAACGGCTCAATTTTAATCCGACGATATCCTGAATTCGGGGAGGATAATTCGGAATAATTAGGGACAGTCATGCTCCGGAACTCGGAGGACAATCCCGAATGTTTCAATAAAGAAGGGCTTATTTATGCAAATCTGATTTCGAAGCTATATATCAACCCCCGAGCGTGTATTGAACTCGAAAAATATGATTTTATCAATTTGCATTTTTAAGCAATAGCCGAGATGCGAATTGAAATTTTATGATGTAGAACTTCCATTAACCCAAATACTGTTTATATGGGGGCAATATTATACATCCGAATCCCTTTGTTTCTGGCTGGCTTAATTCCAGCTGGAGGATGCGAATCGGGTTTTTTACTTCTTTTTGTCTTCTTTAAACGCCTTGACGTCACAGCAATAGATTCCATCTAATTGGCTCAATTCCAAGAAACATTTTTCCAATGGAAAAATCTCCCCGGGATAAGATCGCCCTTAAGCCACTCGATGTGGTCTCAATTTTCTCATTGTTGTGCACAAAACAGAAACGTTTTGATATCATCGCCTGGTTCGTTTAGCGTCTCAAGTATAATGAGATACGTCATCCTGTTAATTTTTACAGGTCAAATTGGTTTACCTTTTGTCTGAAATCTGATTTATGGCCTATGTCCTAATGGACCCACTTCAATGATATTAAATTGGCAGGAATTCGTACGACGATGGCATATTGCGATCGGCTTCATCCCCGAAATGCTTCAATTCAAATGGATTGTCGTGCAATATTCTGGATGTTGGACAATGTCGTTCGTTTCCCCGATTTAATTAAGAGGACATCCCTCCGGGATGGCACCCGGGGTTGAATAATAAAGAAACCACGGGGCATTGTTGGGGCTTGCACTATTTTTCATCTGGATCAAAAGGAACCTTTGCCTATGAGAAAGCCTTTTGATGCGCGACACTGTATAAACGAGGGTCATCCAGAAAGTAAGGTTACAATATTTATGTAGAATCGAAAAATTCTTGTATTTAGTTGAAATTCACAAGATACTTATTTAAGGATGTATTCTAGTTTAAAGACACAAATTTTGGACTTTTTATCAAGCTCGATAAAACAGAAACAAAACATTTTTATCATACATTTTTACCGGATATTTAAAGATATTCAAAATATACAAAAAAAAAATTTTTGACCTTTTTTCACAGCTTTTTTTTTAAATAGTCTAATATGTAAAAATGAATTGGGCTTTGTTCGTTCGAAATGCGCTGCCATACCGTTCATCGAATTTCAATAAAACGTTGTCCACTTATTGCTAAAGATTACGCAAGTAACATAAGCATAGTTTAATATATAAAACTCAATGTTTGTTTGTCCGTATTTAATGCGCTGCCATACCATTCATTCGATTGCGATAAAACTATGCCAACTTATTATTTGCACTTTCTCAAATAATATAGATAAAGTACAATTAACTTACAATAGATCTTATATATAAAAATAGATGTTTGTATGCTTGTTCATATTTATAATAAAACCAACTAAATAAATTAAATTTCATTATTTCTATCATTCCTAATCAAGCAAGATAACTCTTTTAAATTTCAAATGATATTTTTAAAACTATTACTTCTGTGGCAGCATCGCGCCGGGTACCAGCTAGTTAAAAATAAAAATTTGACATAAATCTGGTATAATATGTTAATTGGAACTTAATTCAAATTGATTTATTTCAAAAATTCTATACTAATATTAACCCTTATGGTAGGACGGTCGCCTATTTGCGAGCGAATTCCAGCGATTCAAAAAGAGCATTCTTATACGTTGAGCTCGACAACAGACAGAGACGGTGAGTGTCTTTCACGTCCAATATTGTATGCTATCGATAATTTTTATTTATGTATATACAAGCTTCATACACGATGCGATAGTCCTAACAGATAAATGGATTTGTATGACGATAAATGGCAGACAATCAAATATAGCATCTAAGATTTTGATGATTTTAAATTAGCTCACTACTCAAAGGGTTAATATGCTAAACATTTAGAATTCGAGTAATGTCAGGAAATTTTTTTTGCGCAAGTTTGTTAAAAATCACTGATGGTCTTCCACTCTTGCCTCGTCGTGAGTATCAATCAGTTCGTTTTTGTCTAAATAACCAAACCTCAACATGATATGTTGTCGACTCATCACATCACTACCAGTAAACTTCCACGAGATTCCGATAATTCATGGCGATATTGTTTTTGCAAAGTCAAATAATGGATAACCGCGCGACGATCTCCCCATCGGAAGAATTTACTGTGACTGTACAAAATGGCTGACAAACATGCGGAATCAACCAAACTGTCTGTTAGGATCCCCCCTACACGCCAGATGCACTAATTTTGAAATAAAACAAATTCTCCGGCCTTAGGAACCCTTTTAAGTTTTATTATCTGGATGACCCTCGTATTTTTGCAGAAGCCAATGTGCTCTGTTTCGAGCTTTCGATTACAATGCCGAAAAAGGCGATTTGAATCTAAATGTTTTTTAAAAGCGACACTGTGGACATTTTGATACGTTGTTATCGATCTCCGGCTATTTGAAAAGTGCAACATAGACACATATACATGGTATTTACATTGGGGTGAGTCCCGCATGAGGTTAGCTGCATAGTTAAGCGTAGATACGGGGATGGTGTCGAAAGCGGAGGGATCGCAAGGGATGAATTTATTTTAGATAAGGGTAGTTCCGTTATAATCCCTGCACGCCACCATAACAAGCATTGTTATTATGGATATTGTCAAATGGGCGCAATCTCAGAAATTCAGGAGCGCCTCCATAATTGATCGCGTCGGTCAGGCGTGTTTCTGCCAAATCCACGGATTGTTTCGCTGATTTCTTTTATTATTGAAATTAATCAGGATAATG
This sequence comes from Stenopsyche tienmushanensis, assembly GCA_008973525.1. Classification (NCBI taxonomy): domain Eukaryota; kingdom Metazoa; phylum Arthropoda; class Insecta; order Trichoptera; family Stenopsychidae; genus Stenopsyche; species Stenopsyche tienmushanensis. The sequence continues at coordinate 1,694,778 of WACJ01000542.1, forward strand.
AGATGGATGCCGGAGGCGGAGGCTTATATTAAAAGCTTTGTTTTCTTCGAAACAAGCCGAGAAAACATCTGCCCGGCGGAATTTCGGATATCAAATACATCTGGGCGTCCGTCCTGAATACTCAATCAGGACTTGAGGTATTGTTGGGATAGTATGAGGAGCAACGCCTGAGAAATGTTTTAATTATAAAATTAAAAATATTTCACCACCCACTCCCACTTCAGAAACAGGAAGCTTCTATGGTATACAATACTTAATATATTGTGGGCTTGGAATGTAGCCATAGCGTGTCAAGAGTCAATTTCTAAACAGATAAGGCAAAATCAATTGAGATTTTATAACTTCCATAAACGTGTTCATCCAATATCATCTCGCTAATAAATCATAATTTTACAACGTATGTTGCAATTATAATAAATAATAAGTTATTAAGCTTTTTCAACAAAGACGCCTTTCGTTCGTGTTGTCTTGAGAGCAGAAGTTTGTTTTAATAATTAAGGTACTCGCATCATTTTTATTGATGACCAATTTTGTTATTCCCCCTTGACTGTTCTGGAGTGGCGTCATTAACCAAGTATCACTACTCACGCTGCGGTGGAACTGACAGAAAAGTGGATTTACATTGGAACGTAGCGTGTATGTTCTCCGGTTTGAAAGCGTTAATCTTATTACCGGCATCTTATGTGACGCCTAGATATCAGTACTGTATGATGTGTAAACGTGACATATTTTCAAGTGATTTAGTTTTAATAAAAAGTAGTACAATTTCAATCATAGAAAGATTTACGAGAGAGATTCAAATATAATCCGGAATTTCGCTGTGCGAATTTATTAGTGATATGCAAACATACAAATGGAATATTTTATTTATCATATAACGAAGTAACGTTTATAAACACATCTTAACTTGAGTCTTAAGTCGTTTAATAAAAACGATGTTTGATTGATTTTATGTAATATTTTTTATATTTTACCCTTTTATAAAAATATGTATTATATGGTGTGATTGCTAAATGACCGAAAAGTCCACCCTCTGTTCCGACATTTTATATTACCCTCATACCGTATGAGGGCGGTTGTTCATCTGTGACTATGGGTCTTATTTCACTGTCACTGTCAGTTATGGGTCTTATTTCATTATTTATGAACGCACATTGACGAAGTATCCTATTGGGGACGGAGCGAAAAATATTATAGAAGATGACCGAATGCTGTAGAAGATGCTAAAAATCAACGAATTAATAAAAGTCTAAATGTATCATTTGTCGTTGTTTTTCTGTGGGAACGATATTGTGTTTGAGCTAAATTTGACTCCAAACACGGTTTCACGGATTTATTGTTGCATGGTTTATCAGCCTTATTTTTTTGTATTATCAATTTGTATTATCAAGTGTATACATAGCGAAGCCCCAACCAATGAAGAACTCATTTAACATTGTATGCTAGTTTTTCTGGCTACAAACATCCTTAATGAAATTAACGGATCAATTCTTAAGATTAATAGATGCCAATTTTGGTTTAATGCTGTAAATCGATCCACAGGATATTATAGGATGCTCCTATTAAAGTAATTAGATCCTCGTCAATTAATAGAAGAATTATCACAGAAGCTTTCATTTGTATTTTCAGTCGACACCATATAATTTCTATAAGATGGGAATAATCTTCTTCTTATCATATAAAAATGAATTGGGTTTTGTTCGTATGTAATGCGCTGCCATATCGTTCATCAGATTGCAATAAAACTTTGTCCACTTATTGCTAAGGATTGCGCAAGTAACATAAGCATAGTCTAATGTATAAAAAACAATGTTTTTTTGTCTGTATTTAATGCACTGCCATACCGTTTATTTGATTGCAATAAAACTTTGCCAACTTATTGTTTGCACTTTTTCAAATAATATAGGCATAGTACAATTAACTTACAGTAGATCTTATATATATAAAAATCAATGTTTGTATGTTTGTTCATATTTATAATAAAACCAACAAACGATATTTTTAGAATTATTACTTCTGTGGCGGCAACGCGCTGGGTATCGGCTAGTTATTAATAATGAAGGTGATCATAATTTACATCAACTTGTGCAAAAATATAGAAAAAAATGGATTTATTTTTTTCTAATATTAGGGATATTGAAAAGTATTCGCGTATTTAGTATAATTTTTTTTTAAATTTATTTAAAACAATTTGTTTATGTACAACATTATACAACTTAATTCCCTTTATTATTCGAAGTCCTGTTTTCGGTTCATCCCTTAAGCTTCTATTGTCCAATTTACATTTCTGGAACCAATATTGGCATATTGGCAAACTATTACTACTTCACCATAAACATCTTTGAGTATTTTACTGGCTATTGTGATATTCCAACTCAAATTAAAAAAGAAGCAAACAAAGCTGGATGTGGACTTCGTTAGTTTGAGTCTATTGTAGATATTTTACCCTTAAAAATAAAAAAAATCTGTTACACAAAAGTATTTTTAAACATAATTTCTATGAATAAAAAGTACGAACTCAAACATAAGATCTCAAAATACACGAATACTTTTCAATACCCCTAATGCACTTGGGTCTATTTTTATGCGGATTTTTTCAATGCAAATTTGAAGTTATGCAATTTTCAAAAATAATGGAATGCATAGGACAAAGCTTTTTTTATGCGAATTCGCATTAAAAAATCTAACCGTTATAACGTGAGTGTGTGTAAGGCGATAGGCGAACGGAATTGTTTTTAAATTTTGCAACTCTTCTCAAAAGTTTAAGAATTGCATTTGTACGATCATCGAGTAGAATAGACTTTAACAAAGAAATTCTAAGATAAATATGTATTGTATTTTTATTTTTGTAATTTTTTTATAAACCCTTTTAATGCGACTTTTGGTACATTTTATCACATTGATTTGAAGTTATGCGATTTTTAAGATTGATCGAACTTCTCCCTCAGTTTTCTATGTAGTTCAAGTACTTTTATATACGTCTCCCCGTGGAACGTGCCTATCGCATAAAAATAGACCTAAGTGTATTGTGTTTTCGTTTTTATGATTTTTTATTAATTTTTTTTATGCGAATTTTGATACATTCTATCATATTGATTTGAAGTTATGCGATTTTTAAAAATAATGGAACCTATCCCCCCGGTGTTATATGTAGTTCGAGTTTTTTTAATGCGAATTTTTTTATGCGACTCCCTGTGGAACGTATCTTTTGCTTAAAAACAGACCCGAAATCCGAATTTTTATTTCCCAAAGGAATGATATTATAAATTGGGGTTATACCCGCTGTCCGAATGTATTAAAAAAATGATTGCTTCGCGGAATGCAAATACGTTTAGCGTATTGACCATTGTCATGGTTTTATAAAAATACAACATTTTTTAAACCATTAATGGCCGGAGTCTTTTTTTGCAAACCTGGCACATATGGTAGGCAAAAGCGATTATGATCACTTAGCTCCGCACGTCGTTCTGCCAAATCCGTTTCAAAATATTTTGATTAATGACCATCGATTAATTGGCATTTAGGAGCTATACGTTACCGAAATGAATCGTCACTATTTGATGGTTCAAGTGGCTTTAAGATGGCGCCAATTAAAAATTATTTATTACGAAGCATGATTTGGTAATTTGGCCGTTGGAATATCGCTTTTTGGCCATAGTTTCAAAACGAATCTTGACCCAATTGAATAATTGTGATGAATGCAATGGAGCCGAATTGTGGGAAACGGTGCCGTGTTGATACAGATGCAAAGTTGGAGCTGGTGCGTCCGAAGGTGTCGCTCCTGGCGAAGGTTGAGTTAACCCGCGGCTCACGTTGTAATCAGATCCCCCACCTTCAAATGCAAATGCCCAGTGACCCAAAGACCCGTTTAGAATTTCTTGAACAGTGATCGATTTGTGCTGCAAACAACGCGTTTTTTATCAGCAGGTTAGTCCAGAAATACACTCGGTAGCGCATGAGGCAAGCAGATAGAGGTCAGTCTTGGATTTGGAATGGCTGAACCCACTCAGTGTTTAGTGCACGTACTGTGATAAGATGCTGCAGACGCCTCTGGACTGACTCAACAGTCGGGATCGTTCGGGGAATTCGTACAGATAGCCCGGGGCGCCCCGAGCTGAATTTGTCGGGGGCGCTGCAGACCCTGACGTGCCCTCATTTGACTCTTGCTCTCCAGTGGAACGGATACGGGAACGACCATAGGACCCAAACTCGAATCGGGGTATGATTTGATTTATGCCACATATTAATACATATTTCCTCTTTCATCCTTAGACCTACCCTCGAGAATTAAATTACACATATAACACATTAAAATCCTATAATAAATACACGGCGTTATGGTAATAATACAAGCAAACAGCATTAGGCACTTCCAAGACAAATAATTCTTTATGATAACACTATAGATTAAATTTAATTAAAATTGTACATACGGCACATGTGTCCCTTAAGTGCGACATTCGGATTTATCCCACACCATGATTTCTTAAAGTGTTCGATATCCAAACAAGTTACGCTCGTACATCGATGACAAGATCGTGTTGTAAAGGTGTCCCTACACGTCTAAATATTAGGAATACAAATTAATTCGGTCCGTTTTACAAAAGATGGCTCTTACTGTTATAAATGCTTCATAATGACAATTGATTTTGATGGTTTCCGAAAGGTTGGACATCTATTAATAATTTTCAGTTCATATTGCTTTGAGTTTCATAAAAAAACATTGTTTTATTATGTGTTGAATATGTCAATATTTGCGTGAAATAAACAGCATTTGCGATAGGTTTTAGTTTTTTGCTTTAATTGGATAAAAAATGCTTGTAAAAGTTTATGGTGACAATGCTCTAATTAATAAATCATCCAGGGAATGATTTCGACGTTTCAAGAATGGTGATTTCAGCATTGAACATAAGTCTCGCTCTGGATTGAAAATTGGTTTCCTAGCTTGGATTGTCTCAAAAAACGAGACATTTTTCGAGATACAATTCGAAAATTATCTGAATTAAGATAAGAATAATTAGTAATCAGCATTGTACAATAATTTAATTAATCTTTTCTGAATTAAATGCATTTGTGACCACAAAAACGAACCGAACTAATTTGTACTTCCCATACCATATTATGATTTATTCAAATCATCATTTCAAACATTATGTTTATGATATTTGAATGTTTTTTATTCATATAATACAAAACAAAGAGTCGTTATATCAATCATAAACGTTAAAATTATAATAGAATTTTTCCGTATCCGATTGAAAACCATTAGATATGGGGTCTTTTTAGAATCATAATAAATAGTATAAAGCCATTTAAATCAATTATATATTTAAAAACTCAGCCTACTACCAAAAGTGATTATATATGAAACGCTATTATGGAGCCCAAATATATCGACAGTGTTAAGGTTCATTTATTGATATACAAGCTTTATTCACGCTGCGCGGTATTGGAGTGTGTGGACGTTGATTTGTGAATTTTTGTAAAAGTTGTTGATTAACAACCAATATCTAACGTTAATTCACCTAAAATCTACAATAAATAATTCCCGTTATATGAACGCATTGCGTCTTTACGATAGAGTGGTTCCGACTGCGAGACTCTCCTGTGACGATAAACATGACAATTTCCCACGGAAACACCAATTAAATAGGCGCATATTAAATGTGTTTATGTAGATCGTTACTGAATATATATTATATACGTCGATGATTAATTCTGTGGTGTATTTGGATCACTGCGTTTAATCGTAACACGATCCATTATCGGATAAATCTCAATGCTGCAGTGGAATTCCAAATATTTACACGATTTACACGTGCCAAATATGTCAAAGATTATAAATATTTTTGCTGCTGCTGAAAATGCACGCTCAGAGACATGGACTAAAATGAGCAAAATTCCCGATTTCCCGACAAATTATTTATTTCCATCGCTGCAGATGAATACTTACATACTATAATACTTTGATGTGATTCGTGATTATATTACGGTGGAACACATAAATTCTGAAACCCGTATCTATTATATTTCATATCGATATTCCCATTATTAGAGTCGAGGTGTAGTAAATACATCACCGGTAGGGAAAGGTTAATGTAACAATTTGAAAAACATATATACACTGTATACACAGATTAGACAGTTACTGCCCCTAGGCGTCGCCTAAGCTCGTCAATTAGTAGTTACGCCACTGTTTCCAAGCGTCCAGATTTCGGCGAGAATATCTCGATTTTTGTAGCCTTCAACGTGCTGGTGAGATGTACGATTTTTGTTAGATAAAAAATACAATCCGGAATTTTTCGGGATTGCGTTTACTAATCCCGGGATCCATGAGCGCCTAAAACTGTCCGGGATCCCGGGATTGGATTCCCTATTTATGATATTCGGTGGGAAAAGGGGAAAAATTTAAGGGCTTGTTACTCATTAATATAACTGAACAATAGTTCTTAAATGAAACTTACAAAGATGCTCTCTTCACTGTGGTTGGACACAAACTGAGTTCAAATAAACGTCTATAAAAATCAGCAAGGTCTTATCGATAGACCTAATATATTAGGTTTGATATTATTGCGGATGAAATTTTTATATTTAAAAAAATCATGAATGATAATATTGTATACGATATGATTTTCATCGTATCCGTTTATGATATGTACTCTCGACTATGCTCCGAATTTAGCTGATCCACTTTCAAATGTTTATAGTGTTTGGATTGCATTGATCTAATATATTAAATTATTTTGGCGATCTATTTCGGTACACTTCTGACATCATCCAGAGCCCGAATGAAGAACTCCTTAGAACGATCCATCATCGCGTACAATCAATTACAACCAACGAAACAATTCATCAAAGGAGTGCGTCGATGCGCCAAATGCGATTTATGACTTCATATGATGATCGAATGCGCCCCAAGGCCGCCTCCGAAGAGCTTTCGGTGGCGTTGTTCGAAGAGTGGCAGCTTTGGGGTTCCATCTAGTGGCTTATTTGGAACCACTGGTCTAATCGTATTTTTCCATCAGCAATTCAAGGCTCGCGCCATTAGACGCTCTCGACGACCAATTAGGGAGTGATTTTGCCACTTCTGGACGTTTATTTCAGTGGGCTAAGTGGGTGTCATTATGTCACCATGGACAATATCGCATTGCCGTCAATCATAAGCAGAATTAACCGCAAGAAATTGTCAATAAAAAAAAGTGTCAATTGCATTATGACATTTGAATCGACTTCCTCCAACGACAAAAAACTTGATATTGAACACGGATTAGCTTATCATTGGCATACATAATATATTAACTGATCAGTGTGTATTCATTTAAAGTACTGTGTACATGCTAAGCTTGCAAATGTTTGGGTTTGCTTGCCAAAATCATACCCACAAATTATTTTCATTACCCATTTTTGTATTTATTTCCCTTCCAGCTCTTCCAAACATCCGAATTGCTTAAATCTGTTATAAATATTTATTCCGCCCCACATCGAATCCGAACTGTTTTTTTTTATCGACATCGACCCACCAAAATATACGTTTGACATAAATCCAATTTACAATAATTTATTTCATCCGCTCGCCTTTCCATACGATCTGTCTCTCAGGACCGCGCAGTATGAATGAAGCTTGTATATCAATAAGTTAGAACTGCTGGAACCGCTGGGAACTAGGGAGTTAGGTCAAGTAGGAGCGCTTGGAGTTGAGCAACCTTTCTTTCATAATACATTTTTTTAAATCTTTTGTGTCTTTAGTTTTGTTATAAAAGATATTCCTAAAAAGATTTTAAGCAAAATTATCATTATATCCCACTCATGTATCTCTGACTGTAGGTTTGCGAAATTAAAGTTGCTCGAAATCAGCTCGAAGTTACTCGAAGTCAATTTTAGCTCGATAGTTTGTCGTGTGTGGTTGAATTTTCGAAGCAAAAATGTCAAAATATTTTAATAAAAGAACAAAAGGTACGAGGTTCAAGGAATTTACAAAAAAAAGACATTAACATGGGAACCCAACTGGAGTCAAAAGCTGGTGCAAATGGCAGAAAACCATTGCTTTAAAAAAAATCCAAAGCTTGAAGACCTGACTCCATTTCTTGGCCAAGAGTTAAAGCAGCATCTTTTACCATTTTATAAAGATTTGTCCAGGGATGAATTACTTCAAAGGTGCTTGGGTGGTCATACACAAAATGCTAATGAATGTTTTAACTCGATCTGCATTTTGATGTAAAAATCATTGAAATATTAATATACATTGCTACTGGTATATTTAATAATGACTACAGCTTTATTTTGAAGATAATGAATACATTAAATATTATTATTGGCGCCTACTGTTAAGTCTTTGCTGAAAATACCGATGAAGCATGAATAGCGAGGTAGAACCGTGAGAGTCTTTCTGAGATAAAAGCAGCTCGTATAGCCTGAAAATAACAGTTAGTCGAAGATAATCAACTTTTTGAAAAAGCTAAAGATCTATTATATGCACCTGGAATCATTGGTTGATCGATAAGTCACTAAAATTGATAGTTTTATCGCATTGAAACTTTAAACGAAATTATCTCGAAACTGCATTTTCAAAATGTTCGCCAGTTATAGCTCAAAAAGTAGTAGATCGATCTGACTGAAATTTTGGGATGAATCTTACTATAATATTATCTAGTCAACTAAGCTAAATGTTTAAGGTTTTCGCGTAAATAAATCATTTTTTGGGATAAAAATTATCAAGAAAATGCTAAAAAATATGAAAGTTTAACTAAAAAGCCTACTAAATTTTTAATTTTATGTATTTTTTAAATTTGTATAGCTTAGTTGATTTCCTACACATATTAAAAATCAAAAAATATTTCCATTTTGGATTTCAGTTCAACAGAAAACCTTCGACATATGGCGAGCCGTTTTATATCAAGAGAAAAGGCACCTAATGGTGTATGATGAGACGCAAGACATCCGTCTCTGTCTCTGATTCACAAATCTTCACACGCAATGTGCGAAAATACCCTCACATACATCATAAAGAGGCTACAAAATTCTGTTAACAAATAGAAAAATAGATTAAATTCACTTTTCCTCTGAGCTAAGGAGTTTCACGCCTTTTTTTATATAACGTCTGGCATAAATTCATAAAATATAAAGTTCATGCATGGCTGGTCTGTTTAACGTCTTCACAATCGAATTTAATTAATAGCCACGTTCATTTGGCTCTAGCATAAAGCTCTTTGCGGCTATTGTTAAATCTAAGAATAAGTATACCAGAAAAAAAACATTCTGATTACATAAGCTTTTTTAAATATATTTTTGCTGCGGTGAGGAAGATATTAATATAAAATAGACATATTTATAAAAATAATCATTAATACTACATTTTCATTGTTGTGATATATCCGAAGGTTCTTAACGGTCAGTTTGATTGGACCCACGTATTTGTCGGCCATTTTGTTCAGCCACAGTAAATTCTTCCGATGGAGAAGTCGCCGCGCGCTCCGTGCGAGATCTAATATCCTATGAATTTCAATTAAATACAAGCATTTTTCGATCCTAAATAAATGTTGAAGCCTTACTTTCTGGATGACCCTCGTATACATAAATAAAATTGTGTGTCTGTCTGTTAGCTATGCAATCATATACCTTGAAATGATTTAAAAACCTGTGCAATTTAACCCTTCATAAAAGTGTATACAGTGGAAGGATAGGGGATAACACTTCTGTTTTAAAGCCAATCATATAAGTGCAATTTGTGAGATTAACAGTTGACTCATATCCCCCAAAGGTAAATTTCATTACGAACGTGTATAATAAATGAATGGATAGTCGACCAATAGTCTTGGCCGCGAGAAGATCTGATCTTTTTGCTCCCTTCGCGAGCGAACCGAGGTCCGTTCCTCCATTCGTTTAAGTTGTTGGTATTCGCGTGGCAATGGGCCATGGTTCAAATTCAATATGGCTCTATCAAACGCTGCGTTCATTCGAAAATAATTGGATTCTGAATCGAATGGCGATTTTATGTTTGTAATTAGAATAAGAATTCGCCATTGTTGTGTTATTCGAGCACAAAGAGTTATTGTGCGTCTTCGCACTGCAGGACCAAATTGATGATGTTTTGCTGCGGCCATTGCGCACACAGGATATGAAATTGCATTATGGCACATGGAATGCATAAATGTGCTTCTTGTGCAACAAATCTTCCGTTACTAAACTGCATCCATGAACATAATATAGGTCTCGTCCGAAAATAAAAGCGCCTTAAAACATTCCGATTCGAGTTTAATCCGGCATATGGTTACCCTAATATTCCCTGAGTAAATATTTGGATCAGCTGCGTAAATCTAACTGACTGACGTCTGTTTAGTTAAGGATGAAAAGTTACAAGATCCGAAGCCCAGACGTATTAGAGAGGCCGTAGATCATCTTTTTAAGGGCTGTCGATTTATTGGGCCCGTGACGCCATCGTCGACGGATAGTCTCATAAAAGTTCATTAAGGCGTTCATTTTCGAATTTCCATCATCGTACCGATGCAATTTAGTGTAGTGAGTGCAATGTTCCCATTGATGTGTGGTATTAAATCATGCAATAACTGCAGCAATTACTCTTTCCCTGCTGCCACGGATGCTGTGTGGCCTCGTCATCAAATATATTTCGCCTCAAATTGCCGCCATCCTCAAAATAATATTATTGCGCCATTAAAATTTACTCAATCATGTGTTCACTTAGCCTCGAAGCTGCTAAATATTTGTGTTAATACTTGGCTAGCCGCATTGCTTAGGAAACAAATGCGTAAGACTCGAGCGGTAGAATTGAAACTTCCTAATTCATAGGAAAAGTTTGATAAAGGAAATTGTTAAGTAAATGAATTGTTTGTTGTGTAATATATAATAAAATAGGCGCGCTACTGGTCTAGCGGTTATTTTATGCAAGTGCGAAGCATCTCTATGATAAATGCGACGGACAAAGACACACTATAAACGATTATCCCTTTCTTTCCCACCGACTGTCGTTTAAAGTTTCACTTCGTGTCCCGAGGATGAATCCCGGGATTAATAAATGTAATCCCGAAAAATTCCGGATTGAAATTTTTATCTAACAGAAATCATACACCTTACCAGCATGATGAAGATTAATAAATCAAGATATTCCCGCCGAAATCTGGACGCTTGAAAACAGTGGCGTAACTACTAATTGGTAAGCTTAGGCGACACACCTAGGGGCAGTAACTGTCTAATACAGTGTTTCTCAACCGGTGCACCGCGGTGCACCGGTGCACCGCGAGCTCATTGCAAGTGCACCGCGAAAAAAATGGTAAAAACGAAAAATTATGCAAAATAGTGAAAACCGAAAAAGTCGTTGGCAAAATTATAAAAGTCAACGAAAGAGTTAATGTAATTTTGAATTAGCCAAATCAATTGCGCGTATGTTAACCGTTTAACGTAGACTTTGGGTATTCTACGCCTCGCAGCCGCAATCTGTTCAAAGTGGAGTAAATAAACATGCTGTGGAGAAACAATCGTCTTTGAAATCCAGCAACACCACTCTGTAGAGTCCTTCTCGTCGACGTTACGGGGGACGCGGCAGTCACAGGCCGTCAGAAACTCTACAAACGAAGGTAACTGGGACTGGTCGACAGAAGCACGACGAAGATAACTAGGCCCCGGTACTCAGCTGAGAGTTCTCGCCCACATTACAATCGATAAATTTATTACCAAACGAAATCGTGAATCAGACCAAAATATTAATGACACGGGGAGTACAAGTGAAAGAAGTGGTGACGATATTACTAGACATCATACGTCTCATACAAAAGACACCAGAAAATATATCCAGTAAAATCAGAAAAATCAATCGACAATATTCTGAAGAATATTTATGTTTCGGTTTTACTAGCATCAATGAGAAAGGATATCACATTCCACTATGTGTTGTATGTGGAGAAAAACTGTTCAATAACGCGATGTATCCTGATAAGTTAAATTGCCAATTCACTACGAAGTAAGCCAATCTTGCATCAAGAAATAAAGATTATTTCAAAAGATTGTTAAACGGTTGACGCACACGTCTGGAATAATGATTTTCACAATTTATGAACGTAAAATTGGAGTTAAACCATCGCTAAAACACACAACTATTATTGTTTTGAATCAATGACATTGATTGTTGACAATAACGTTATCTGCTGCCTCATTTCAATTCTCAGATAAGTTTGAGTTTGTTTGTTAATTAAGTTTAAGTTTGTTTTCGTTTTGATGAGTTTCGTCGATTTGAGATAAGATTTGATGTGTGCACGAAGACGGTATGCATAAACTTATCTGGTGCAAAAAGCAGGTGTTATCTGATGATGCATGACGGGATTTGACGGCTGTGTACGTCAAAGTGTTAAGCATGCGCAATAAACAAGTGAATTTTTTGGAAAAAATGTTAAAACTTCCGATAAGGCACAACTGGCGTCATACAAGATTGCTGAATTGATTGCTGTACAATTAAAACCACATATTATAGCAGAGTCTCTAATTTTACCTGCATGTTGTGAAATAGGAAAAATTATGTTTGGTGATGAGGCAGAAAAGGAAATTATGAAAATTCCTCTTTCAAACAATACAATAAGAAAAATAATTTTAAATATATCGGATGATATTAAAAAAACAGTTATTAATAAACTTTCCAAACGACATTTTGCTTTACAAGTCGACGAATCTACTGACATTAGCAGTAAGGCACAAATACTAGGTTTTGTTCGTTTCATAAATGAAAACAAAATAGTGGATCAATATCTATGCTGCAAATAACTTACCGAGTATACGACAGGAGAAGATGTTTTTGATACTATTTCTTCATATTTAGAACAAATTAAAATATCATGTGTAGGAATTTGTACAAATGGTGCTCCTTCAATAGTAGGCTCAATCAAAGGATCTGTTACCCTTGCCCTAATAAATGCCCTAAGTCAAGAAACCCTAATATTATAACTACGCACTGTATTTTGCATAGAGAATCTTTAGTTTCGAAAAAAATACCAGCAGCACTAAAACCTGTACTAGATCAAGTTGTAAATTTGGTGAATTTCATAAAATCAAGACTTTAAAAACACGCACGTTTAAAAATCTTTGCATTTCTATGGTAGCTAAGTACGAGGGCTTGCTTTTTCACACTGAAGTCAGGTTATCTAGGGGTAAAGTTTTATGTTGATTCATAGAAATTAAGAATGAATTGTTAATCTTTTTTTGAAATGAAGGTATGGATGATTTTGTAAAATGTCTTCAGAATAATGATTGGTGTGCAAAAGTAGCATATTTAGCAAATATTTTTAATTACTTAGAAATAGAAAAAAAAGTAGTTATGTTTTCTTCACTTAACGAAAATCTTCCCGTGGAAATTATTTCCGCAATAATAGAACATTTAACTTTATTGGAAGAAAAGATTGCACATTATTTTCCTTCCTTAAATTACTTAAAGAAATTTATGACTGGATACGAAGTCCGTTTTTTAAGACTAATACATCGTATTGTGAATTTTCATACGCCGAAGAAAAATAATCAGTTTTATTGTCGACTGATCGTACTCTAAAAATCAAATTTTCCGAAATGACAATGGAGGACTTTTGGATTTCTGTCCAAGAGGAATATCCAGCTCTTTACATGAAGGCACAGAAAATTTGGTTACAGTTTTCGACATCATATTTGTGTGAGCTCGGTTTCTCAATAATAACTTATATGAAAATTAAAAAAACGAGAAAGATTTACGAATTTAGATGAAGAATTGAGGGTAGCTATATCAAACATTCGACCTAATATTTCTGATATCTGCAAAAGCCAACAAGCTCAGGTAGCACATTAATTGATTTTTGATTGATCATATAATTTCTATTGTGGGAGAAAAATACCCCCCCCTCCTAAATTTTCCACTTAAAAAGAGCAAATATTTTTAATAAAACGTGTATAAATATAAAATTGTTTCTAGGGAAAAATTGGCTACCTAAATATATTTTCAATATTTTTTATATTATTTGACTTATATAAAAAATGTTTAAAAAAATAGTATGTAACTATATTTTTTTTTAAAATATGTATTCGACATATTTTTTCGACTTCTTAATTCTGGTGCACCGCCACTTTTTCCCATGATCAAAAGTGCACCGCGACGCAAAAAGGTTGAGAAACACTGGTCTAATATATGTATACATATATATAGTACATATATGTTTTTCAAATTGTTATATTAATCTTTCCCTACCGGTGATGTATTTACTACACCTCGACTCTAATAATGGTAATATCGATATGAAATATATTAGATACGGGATTCAGAATTTTTATATTCCTCCGTTATATAATTACGAATCACAATCAAAGTATTATAATATATAAGTAATCATCTGCAGCGACGGAAATAAATAATTTGTCGGGAAATCGGGAATTTTGCGAGTTTTAGTCCTTGCCTCAGCAGAAAGGAATTTTTTCAGTCACATTAATGGTGTTCATTAATACAAATTCAGACAAGACCGATTTAACCATCGTATTGTGCGCGCATCCTTTCTCTCTCTGTCCACGCAGTCCAAATTTCATTTCACCATACCAATATGCATCAACATGGTGCATCCATACAATATTTTTACTATCCCTATGTTATTCCCACGATGTAAACAGTAAATTGACATTTTTTTTATCGCAATCATATGAACGGTATGGATGCGCATTAAATACGGACAAACATTTATTTTTTTATTAAATTATGCCTATGTTACTCACGCAATCTATAACAATAAGTAAACGAAGTTTTATTGCTATGTGATGAACGATATAGCAGCGCATCACATACGAACAAACATAGATTCATTTTTATATATTTGATTATTAACACATTTTAGGTGGGACGATCATTAATATCTTCTTTGCTTCGAAAGTTCCACATTGAACATCGTTATTATGACAAAATATTATATACACGCGGGGTTTTATGGTGTGTTTATTCGAAATTACTATTAAATATTTGGTGGTTTTGAAGTTAAAGCGATTTTTACGCTGAGTATTATTTCTAACGCAGTGCGTCATTTTGCCCGCATAAAGTGTGTTAAGATAAATCTAAATCACCAGTTTCTATTACTCCAGTAGATCTACCTGTATAAAAATCTTCGAACTTGCTACCTGGCATTTTTATCATAAATTTAACGATGTGAACGTTTCAAAAAAATAAAAAGTTTGCCAGCTCTGAAATAAAAAAAAATTCCATCATAAATTTTAGCAACAGTTGCTAAAATGTTTGGCCGCCCCTATTTATACCGATATCAATATTTATGTTTTCAAAATTCTAAGGCTAAATAAATATACACATAAATGTTTGATTAATCATTTAGCTGTTTGGTTTAAGTTTGCTCTTAAAAACAAGAAACGTGTTATTTTTCTTTCTCCACTTGGGATGAAATGGAGCAAATTTTCCAAATCTCAGTCGAACTCTTTTTATTGCATGGAAAAAGTGCAAATAATTTCAATGGATAATTTCATCAATTAATATTCACATTGACAACTGTCCGAGTTTCATTTTGACATTCATATTCAAATGTATTTTTAAGCTTCTTATTAAATCATTCAAGGATCGAAAAATAATCAAATATTTGGATTTTAATTTTTTACATTCAAATTGTACCGAGACACGGTTCAGGAAACACACATGTTTTTATCACCGTTAATATGTATGATTTATGAATTTATTATATTGAAATATTTTCTATCAATATTCATATCTATTAATATATTCAAAACAATATCAAAACCAAGAATCAACAAGCAATTCATAAAAAAATACTATTTGATGGTGGAATCAAATCCTTGTCAAACAATCCATAAATATAAAAATAATTGTATGTATGTTTGTTTGTATGTATTGTATAAACTCTTATACCATTCATCCGATTGCAATGAAACTTTGGGGAGTTATTGTATGCATCTTTGTGAACGTTTTTAAATCGTAAAAAGTACGAGCAATAAACCACATAACCAAATAATTGCTAAGCGCATGTGGCATTGCAACGTATGCTTGATACTCACTAGTGTAAAATAAATCTATCATAAGGCGAATTTTAATCTGGCCGCTAAATGATTTCAGAATTATAGATTACACCATCTTTCTATATATATTTTATTGTGATTTTTATGATGTCGATAAAATGCGTATTTAAGTATTTTACAATGATTTTATCGCACGTATGAAAACGCCGTTAAACAGTTTTCCTTTGATCGTGGGGATTTCCTCGCGACAATTTCCTCGAGTTCAAAGGCACGCTGTGCAGCATTGGCAGGATATCAGAAACAAATAAATTAGCATGGGCTATTTTGTAATGGCTATCCGTTCGCGATAAATTTGCTTCATGTTCAGTTTGGAAGAGCGCATAAACCCAGATATGATATACTAATTTATGGTTCCAATAAAACGTTATTTATGGAGAGCTGATTCCCGCGGCCATTATATTGAAAACGGGGCCCCCGGCGAAGTCGGCAACCTTCGTCCAACTTTCGTTATAGCAACCTCTCTTTATATTGCGAATGTTCGAACGATAAATTAAATGACGTGCTACTGCTTTTGACAACTTTAGCCGCGCTTTTCCGTGCGAATCCGCCAAAAGGATGGTTGGACTCCAACACCTCGCAATTCCATTATGTGCTGTATCAGATTTTGGCTCGTGGGCGGTTGACATACGCCTGATTTACAATCCTTCATTTTCATAATTCATTTTTACTTGTGTACTATGTGAAAAAAAATGTCTGGAGTTCGAAAGTCATGGGGGATGAAGCGACCCTCACCTCAAGTTTCAACAAATGTATTGTTTATGTTTACGCGTAGAAATGAACGAATATTGTTTGATATTAACAGTGTTTATTTATTAATATACAAACTTGACACACGCTGCGCGGTCCTGAGAGAAAAATAGATTTGTGTGGACGATAAGCGGTATACATACAAATATATAGCATTTATGTTTGAGTCAATTTAAAATGAATCAAAAGACTCACCCAGCGGGCCACCTAGGTGAGCGTATCGAAGAACATCGTTATATCGTAAATAAAACCATTTTCTGAAGTATTTTAAATATAATATAAAATCATATCACATATTCATTTTGTACATTCTTAATATTAAGTCACATATTCAGTCCAATTAGTGTTATACTCATTGCTACTGATTGAGTAATATTTTTGATTGCATTAATTAAAATTGAGATGATTGACATTTGAATTGGACATTTTATATTTGACAAATGTTGAGCCGATTATCGCTCAATCATATTTTTGTTTGACGATGCTATGTAAGCAATCATAAAATACGTTCCCAGTGACACACAAAGACGAAAGACAACAATGTGTTTCGACCTTTTATTCGTAATCCTAAGAGCAAACTCAAGATCGGACGCTCCCACTTCGTCATCGTCATCCAACTCATTAATCCCGCCATTTTATATGATACATTAATTTCACATACGTTCCCAAGCAATTATTCATAGTAAATATATACATCTATCCTAATTTATGATATAATAATTAACATTACGGGAAACAAATATTTTATCATATCATGCGTTCTTGTTCAAAATAACAAGTCATTGTCTTTAAATATTATTATCTAAGTATCATGGCTTCCTCTCTATTTATCGTTTGGGTGAAATATTTCATAGCTATCCAAGTGGCTAGTCCATTATAGACTATATGCCTCATTAACAACCACTTTCTGCGTCTTATCCATAGTTAGAGCTTGTAATGTTTGTGACAATATCGATCCATTTGGTCAATGGTTTGCTCGATTCTCTCTTTTTTTATACTAATATTTTATAAATCTACTTCGATACTAGAATTGAAACTTGTTAGCTCATAATAAAGGTGATTTGTTACATTTTTCATTTGTCTATGAAAATTATTAGCTTAAAAAATTTAGCTGTGTGTTGTGTAATATATAATAAAATTGACAAACACACGGTAGAGGAGGCGCGCCGCATGCGCATAGCGTAAGTCTGTGATGTAAGCGACGGAGACGGAGATAATATAAGCGATACTCTCTCTCTTTTCGACCAACTATCGGTTAAAGTGTTATTTAACGACGCAAAAACTCGGCTTTATTACTGTGAAACATCGCCAAATACTCGATTGACGCATCCCTACGACGCTATTTTTGTTTCATTGTGAGCAAACGCGGCACCCATCTTGCGCACAGCTTTTCTCATGTACAATTTTTTAGACAATATGCAATGTATAACCATTTTTGAAATGTCTACCGTATCTGCAAGTTCGCGCATTTTTAATCGACGGTTATACAATATCATTTTGCGGATTTTTTTCACCATTTCTGGTATGGTCCAACTCATTTGGTCATAGCCGAGCTACCGCACGGGTCTGTTCTTCTATCGGGCTGTATTGTTGCTGAACGAATGGATGAGAATAGACGGGTGTCAAATAGAAAAACTCTCTTCTCTAAATAACTATTTATTCCACACGAGAGAGAGAGAGATCTGGCTGCAGGAAGGACGTCCTCCCGCAGCCAAGGCTAACCGACGACTCTCCCGACTCCCGCCTCCTGCGCGTCACTACCCAACCGGCAACTAGGCAACTAACTAATTGGATTTATTGCGTTAATTTTTTATTCAACACACATAATCATCATCGATTTAATCAAACACTAGCCGTACGTTTGTGTTGGCGGATGTTGGTAATAGTACATGATTTATCATTTTATCAAATGCAAGAATTACATAGAACAAATGGAATCTAGACCAATATTTGATTCGCTATTCAGAGAAATGTCTTATATGAAAGAAGCACAATATGCTACTCAAGGACTATGGCCGTACTGTGGTGTTGACGGACGCAAACCCGATTTTCTATTCTTTCAACGGAATTTCCATCGATTTCCAATGTTTCTCTGATGTCTCGATCCAATATGGATGTATTCATGTCAAATATATCCATCGGCGTGCATTTTAGCCCCATCCGAGCTTTGATATAGAGCCGCGGTGCAATAAAAGCTTTGATCCGCCCTCGCAAAATGTGATCGACTGACCAATCATAAACACCGAACCAAAAATAATCGACTCACGCCAGAAATACTGGACACTCGGAACAAAAAACTCGACAGCTTTCGCACATGCCGCTGATTCTGGAAAACATTAAAGCCGCGCAAATAAACAGCCAGATACTAAATTTGACCGCATCAGCAAGTTCGGAGAATGCAATGGTTAGCTTTCAAACTTTCATCCGCACACCTTTGCTAAATTTCGACTTGGTACTGTAACGTCGTTATCGCTTTTCCGACTCAATGGGACGTTATTGCTGCGATCGGGCAGCTTCAATTTCCCTCCCATTCTCTTTATCCGAGGAAAACATCGGGAGCTTTTCCGATAAACGTGGGAGCAAAGTAAATTGAAGATATTTTCCTGCTTTCTTTTAATTTTTTTCCGTCACAACAATTGTTATGCCACTGGGGCAGAACACGTCACGGATGCTGTGACGCACAAACTATAATATCTCCGATCGTTTACGATAGAGCAACCGCATACTTGATGTAATTTTAGGAAAACGATAATAAACCAAGACATAATATTAAAAGCTATTAATGAATCATCCCAAAGGCAAATTTGCTTTCATAGCAATTATCAAAAAAATGAGACAAATTTATCAGCTAATTTTTTTACAAGAAATTACAAAAATTCGCAAGTTGAATTAATATCCAAAGCTTAAAATAATATGCTGCAATGCGGGCTTTTTATTCAATATTCAGATAATCTTTTAAGTTTTTTATCAACATCAATTTTAATCCATTGTATGATAGATCTAAAACCACATCAAGGAACATCAATGGCGTATTACAACGACTTACCATCAAAGATTTATCAACGTCTGGGTTCATATTTTCAAACTTCTGATTTGGCTAAAATCTGCAGCTATCTCTTTAAGCATGCATTTTTTAGGTAGTTCATTGTGTTTGTCTAGTATTTTTAAATCTCTTGATTTTTCCTTGTAGCTCATTCTTCCTCAATCTCAATCAAAATTTTAATTATATCTTCATTATCAACATCTAGATTAATTTTTTGAGTAAATTGTACAAAGATGTTATAGAGTTTTTTCAAAATTCTCTCAAAATATGATTTTTTAAAAATAAAGTTAAATAAACTCAAGCCTCTTTTTGTGCGATTTCGAAGTTATGCGGTTTTTTCGAAGCAATGTTTTATTATTTTTAAATGTCTGCAATCTACAAAAATCTACACAGACATTGACACTGGGTATAATGTTATCAAAAACGTTATTTTTTAAATGTCTTATTGGTTTTCTTTTTTTTAATTAACTTTTTTGTGCGATTTTATATAGCTGTTTCAAAGTTATGCGTTTTTAAAATCGATAGAACACATCTTCACTTTTTCTGTGTAAGTCATAGCTTTTTTTGTGCGATTTTCTGCGGGATTCGTCTACCGCATAAAAAAAAGTTTAAGTGTATACCTTTATCTTTCCAATATTTTTTACTTATAATTTTAAAAACATTCATCAAATCAGTCTTGCAAAAGACGGTTTCAACGATAATGTAGCGACAATATAAGCTTATCGATTACATATACAAAAATTAATGTCTGTAGTTTGTGATACGTTTGTCTCATATGCGTTCCTATACTATTCAAACGATTGCGATAGTACTTTGAGAAGTTTTTTGAATTAGTACAAGCATTGTTTGTGTATGAAAATTGTTTTGAGAGATGTTTAACGGATGCACCATGTTGGCGCATATTGGTTTGGTGAAGTGAAACGAGCACCGCAGAGCAGGGAAAGGATTCTAACCTGAAACAATAAACCACGTAACGTAAATACTATTGCGTTTCTTTTCAAATAATTACTAAGTGCATGTGATACTTTATGCATATTTGTGTAATATTAAACTAAATAAATTCAAAAATCAGATTTTTTGCAGTCAATTAAGTTTGTCTCGCTAAATTATTGATAGATAAAAAAATCCAATTTAAAAATGACCTTTGAACCGTTATTCTTTCATTTCGGTTTTTGTTCCCGTTCAGTTTCAAACATATACATCGATTTAGTTACGGTTTTTGTTCCGGGAAAAATTACGGTTTAAATACAATTGATGAAGTTAATAAATTACGGTTCAGCTCTGGATGATTTTTTTTAAAACAAATAATCCAAACAAGGAATCGTCAAAATATTTTCAAATTTGTTCTTGGAGCATTGGCTACACGCAATATGTTAAGACCAATATTTTCGAGTCGGTTCAGTTTCGGTTTTCATTCCGACAAAAATAATGGTTTTATCGGTTTTCGATTCAGTTTCGGTTCGAAGCCCAGATTTAAAATACTTTATGTTACTTTGTAAAATTTCTAATCAGGATATGCAACCTAAAAATCCTGGCAAAATCAATCCTATCTGAATATATAAATATATATTAGGGTGTCCCATAAGTTTCTTTCGTTTTCATATTAAGAAACAATAATTTGTATTACATCAAAATTTATTGAATAATATATGATTACCTTTCTTTATCTCTCCGAAAGCCTCATAATGCCTTCTTCCAAAATTTCCCAGATTTATTGGTGAAATATTGATCAAGGTACATTTTTATATCATTTTTTGAATTAAAATTTTTACCACTTAAAGAATTTTTCAATTAAAGAAATAAATAATAATTTGAAGAGGCAATATCCGGAGAGTATGGAGGATGAGGTAAAACATCCCAGTCAAATGATAATAATTTATTTCTGATGAGCAAAGACACATGCGGCTTGGCGTTATCGTGATGAAAACAAAGTCTCGTCTGTTCGCTAATTCTGGCCGTTTTCTGGCAATTGCATCCTCTTTCTGTCAATTGCTCATAATAAACTACCCCCTTCCAGTCCCACCAAATGCATAGCAAAACTTTTTTTAGGATGAAGACCAAGTTTAGCTACAAGTAAGCTTCTGTACCTTTGGTCCAAGACCATTTACGTTGGATATTCTCATAGAGTATCCAACTTTCATTTCCAGTAACAAGTCTCTTCAAAAAAGGTTGGCTATTATGTTGCTGGAGAAGAAAATCGCAAGTTGAAATACGCTGAAAATTATTTGAGTCAGTCAGTTCACGAGGAAGCCACACATCTGAACGATTGATGTTGCCCAATTTTGTCAGATGATTATGGACGGATGTTCGTGGAATTTCTAACTTGTTGGCTATTTCGTGAACAGTATATCGCGGGTTTTCTTCAACCATGTCTATGATTAGATCTGTGTTCATTTACGAAAGGAACTTATAGGACAACCTAATATATATTTATTATTATAAATTTCATTTGGTAAGTTATTTGGAAGCATTCCAAGAATAGTATTAATGTCATCAATTGCATTTTTAGGCTTATTATTTGAAGTTTAAATAGAGATAATTTGATTGATATAATTTTCAGCAATGCGTCTGTATAAAATAGTTTTCATCCCAGTTTGGGAAGCTGTATTGCGTCTGGAATCATTGAGGCAGCCGGGCGCCGGAGAGCTTTCACATGTTCGCAACAGTGGCCACGGGAGCTTTAGACCGTGAGCTTTGGGCGCGTCTGGTTTTTCCTTATCTATCCCCAAATACATTAGGCTTTCATTTTATTTCCCGTTTTATCTGCAGGACATGTTACGTGAATTCCTCGACCCATTGTGATAAAGTGTTGTCTTCCTGTTACACCGGTGGGTTTCACACGTTCTTCGTTTAAATCACCTCGGCATCCTAGTGCGATAATTACGACAGTGTTCAGCATTGCTCCTGTTAGATTAAATTAAATTGCTTAATAGTTTTCATTGTTCATATGCCAATAAAAACAGTGTCTTCCGATATAAAATATAGTGCATGTTGTATAAGGACAATCTAGAGTCATAAATTTAAAAAGTTGGATCTAACATATTCCATGTATGAATTTTGGCTTGTATTTTAAGATAAAAACATTGCCAAGTTTTTGAAATATAACATAGCTACATTATATCCTTGCAAGGTCTTAAAATAGATTGTTTGACTGGCATAGTGGATAACTTGTTGGGATTCCAACGTCAGGTATTCGTCCATCAATTCCTGAATCTGATCGACTCTCATAAACACAATAAACATCGACAAATTACGACCCAGCAGACCCACTGGAACGACCCAATTCTTGCCTAACACACACAAATTAAAATACTTGACCGGCAGCAACTGATGATCATATCTCGGCCGATTTTCTCGTCTCTGGATATATTTAGGATTCAAGTCATGCTTTGAAAATCCACAGTGTTCGGTTTCGGTAAAAGCCGTCAAACTTTACGACCGTCGACAACAGTACGCTTTTCACACAGTGTATTGATCTATTTCCGCATTGAAGCCGCGACCCACAGCTGGAGGATTGTCCGTTGCAGTCGGAAACGATGGCACGCGTGCCATCTTCAAAGACGGATCTCATCAATCACCAGATCACAGTGCACTCGTTCATCTCCGCATCTGTGTATGATGAACTCTTCACGGTCCGAGGATATTTCTGATATCAATCTCAATTGCAATCGATCCTTTGATGCATACAAATTGCAAATCAAAGCAGATTTTCAATTAGATCCCTATAAAAGGAATGAATTCATATTTAATCCCTAAAATTAATTGAATACTCTTCTAAAACTGAATTTTAACTCAATTGAATTTTTGATTTTTCCTACAAAGATTACAAAATTAATTAGGTCGTATTGGGGTACCAGATGAAAATTTCATTTTTTGACATCGTCCCATGGTTATTTTGTCTATATGCTGGGATTGTAAAAGTGTTATTCAAGGCATAATTCAATTATGAAGGATTAAAAGAAGTAATTTGTGCAAAACTACCAAAAATATTTAATTCAGAAAATATGAAATCTCATACAGCTAAAATTTTTTGGGATAAATTAAAGGAATATGAATGGATTATAAATATCCATCCACAATAATAACCCAATCTTGCTTTTTTGAGATTTTTATCTGGTACTTTTTCTTTGGCATTTTCCCGGATCATAAATGTATGTATATGTATTGTATACCAATTTCTATATTCCAAATATATTTAAATTATTTTCAGTTCCGCGAGTGAGTTATATAAATCCACTTTTCTCTCGGGACTGCGCAGCGTGCATAAAACTTGTATATCAATAGATAAACCTCAACACTGTTGATATTGTTGGGCTCCATAATAGCGTTTCAAATGTTTAAATGCTTAAAATATACTTGGGTCTGTTTTTATGCGGATCTTTTTTATGCGATTTTGAAGTTATGCGGTTTTCAAAAATAGTGGAACCTATCACCCAGTCTCTTGATAAGAAATTAGGAATTTTGGATTACTTGGCGAATGGACGAAATCATAGCGAGATAGGCAAATCTTAACCCGGGGGAATCTACAATAAGAGCAATAAAAAAAAATGAAGTCGCCATTGGAAAATCAGTAATCGAGCTTAATAATTGGATATCTCAAAATCACGTACTGCGTAAAAAAATAATGGTTAAATCGTCGCAAAATTTAATTACCGATAACATTTTCAAAAAAGACGATTTCAACATGTTTTAATTTATATTTTTTTATAATTCTTTTTTATGCGATTTCTGGTACATTATATCACATTTATTTGAAGTTATGCGATTTTTTTTATATACGATTCCCCGTCGAACGCATAAAGTGCATAAAAACAGCCCCAAGTGTATATAATTGATTAAAATGACTTTCTACTGTTTATTATGATTCTAACTAAGAAAACCACCAACGATCTAAGAAAACCCCATACTAAAACAACAGTATAAGATTTAAACTATATTTTGGCTGCTTATAATAAATATTATATGTACTTAATATTGGTATGCTTTGAAAGTTGCAATACTTCAATCAAGATCCCGCACTACAACTTTAGCCACGTCCACCGAAACCCTAGACACCTTGTATTGAAAATAGACTACGTTTATTTAACAATATATAACATAAATTACTTGTAGACAAAAAATCAGCTTTGTATAAACATTTGGTCAGATAATTTGGAACATAATATTAAAATATTTTCTTTTGTATCTTTTCAGATCCCATCGTTGAAATATCAGCCCTCCTCTACAATAAAACGGCAATAGCTCCTCGATAATAGTATTTATATATATATTTATACAAATGATTTAATGCAATTTATCGATTTATGCAATTTTACTTATGAAACGACAATAAGAAAATTTACAATTAAAATATTTATATAATATATTTTGGAACCGGCCTAGTATGAGAGTTGATTGTTAGCTGGATGAGAAGAGCAAATTGACATAACGAAATCGACAAAATCCGAATAAACAAAACGAATACATTATCAATGCAAATGTATCAAATCTAACGAATGCTTATAATAATAAATAAATAAGGCCTATATTAATTTAATATTATATATATATATATATATTTAACGAGAACGAGTGCTTCCGATACAACTAATGCTTATGAGCCCAATTTAAATATAGTTATTATTAATAAGTATTATTAAAATAATCGTGATTGTGTATATTTATATTTAAATCGTCTGTGAAAGTGATATCAAGCAAATTTCGCTAAGAGTTTTAAATATTCAAATTAATTTTAATCATGGTTCCTCCATCGTTGGATAGGCATAATTTCTATTTATAAATAACATTGTGAACATTTGGAGGAATATTCGATATGACGGCAAAGGAGGTGGAACTTATGGGAGGATCTCCATGGGGATTCCGGATGCATGGAGGGATTGATGTCAATCAACCATTGAGGATATCAAGGGTGAGTAAATTTAATAAAAGGCTTTTTAATTAGTTATATCATAAGTTTTAAACGATCCGTAAAAGAAGGAGGTGTTTATTATTCGAAAAAACAATATAAATATTAGGCTAATTGTTTAACAATGAAAAAAAAACATTTAATTTCAATCAGCCTCCAAACTCGTTGGAGGTATCGTCATTAGATATTTAAATTCTAGTTCGAGTTGATGACCGCATGAGTCCCCATTTTCATATAACACCATCAATATGACTGATAAAATTCCTTTCTGCTGAGACACTGACTAAAACTCACGAAATTCCCGATTACCCGAAAAATAATTTATTTCCGTCACTGCAGATGAATACTTATATACTATAATATTTGATGCGATTCGTAATTATATTACGGATGAACATAAAAAATTTGAGCCCCGTATCTATTATATTTCATATCGATATTCCCATTATTAGAGTCGAGGTGTAGTAAATACATCACCGGTAGGGAAAGGTTAATATAACAATTTGAAAAACATATATGTACTGTATATATGTATACATAGGTATAATGTTGTATTTTATTAAAATAAAAGATATTGACTTGACGCTTATTAGCTGGAAGTTTGGGAATCCCCAGTGAATAGCATTAGGAAATAAATTGAAATCTGAGAGTCCCAGTCTGGGTACATAGCAAATACATAGGAAAAGATAACCTAAACAAAATACATACATAACAACTATCGCAAGTTGGAATTTGGGCAATATTATCTGAAGTATTGATTTAACAGTACAATTAACAGAATGAACAAAGATTACATCACAGTCAGATGAATACAAGAAAACAAATTCAGCATAAGAATTGTGATGGTTTTCGTTCCGACAAATATAATGGTATTAACGGTTTTTGGATCAATTTCGGTTCAAAGCTCTGATTCTACATATGATTAAATTTAAAATAATTTCATTTGAATTGGAACTTTTAACTAAGAGAAGATCATTCGTTGATAAATGGCCCTGCCCTATATTATTAACCGGTTGACGCACACGTCTGGAATAAATATTTTCAGAAAGAGCAAAAAGCAAGTATTATCTGCTGATGCATGACGGGATTTGACGGCCGTGTACGTCAAAGTGTTAATCGTCTTTTTTCAAATCTAGAAAATAAAGCTAAATTTGAATCGAGACGTTCAATTCAAAATATTAATGTTTAGTTTAAGTACATCAAAAGCTGGAAAAATGACAATCAACAACACAATCGCATCAACGTAATTGACCCATGAACCCGGTTAAACCGCATTTTGTATCGCAGTACTTTATTTTGTAGATTTTCAGAAAATGTTGATCATAAAGCGAAAATCCGTATAACGGTGAAGATAAATACTATACCAAAGGTCACATTAGAGGTTTTTTTTTGGCCGGATAACGAAACATTCCAGGCCGTAAATGAAATGAAAGTGCATTAATTTAAAAGGTCGTTGTAGCGAAATGCCGTATAAAGAGTGGTTAAGAGTCTTGCTAGATATAGGGCGCTTGCTAGACTAACAAAAGCGAATATAAATAGGGCAAATTATTTTTTTAAAAAAAAAAATCTATAGTAAAATGTACTTTCGTATTTTCGAAGGGAAAATATTTTATTTTTCATTCCGTAATATAATCGATTAACCTTTAAGCCGAGAGGTAATAACGTGTGCAATCCGTTAATCTTCCACGGAAAATGCTAAGGAAAATGCCATCGAACCCGGTTCCTTCTGGCATTTAGGTCTACGTAAGGGGAAGCGCAAATAAAGTATTCGGGAAGCGTGAAATCCCCGTAAGCTCCCGTGGATGGAAAAGCGGGACCCTCGCGTGACAAGTTTTTCTACTTCTTCTGGCATTTCTCACGAGCTACACCCCTGGAGCGATTCACATGTCGAGCACGCGTAGCTTTGGTGTCGATCTCCCATAAATCAGAACTGATGTCGGGAACGTGTAAATTATTTTTCAAGAAAAGGATGACAACGAATGCCTTTTTTTATGGCGGCAACATTTCGCCGTCTTCCCGCCATCTCTGAACTTTGACAGTTGGTCATGCAACAAATGGGGGGGTATTCATTTTCTTTGCAGACGCATGCGAAATGCAAAAAAATAGAGGGGATTTGCGAAAAAATTTTCGTCTCTGCATCGTCTGACAACAAAATCACCTAAATAATTACAAAACTACATTTCAAATTTAGTTTTAACCACTTGAGCGCCAGTGACTCACCGGCGAGTCGCTATGCTTTTTCGTTAATACTAAAAAAATATATTATTCTAGGGACACATTGATGAATCCAAAAATGGATTAATGGATCTTGTTGTTTCTATTTTATTTTTAAATAAATTCAAAATCAGGTCAACAGGGCTGCCTATTTTGATCTAACTGAATCTATTTTGGGATGCATTGGTCAGAATGTCTTTTAAAAAATAAAATAAAATAAATAAATTGAGACAACCCTAAGTAAATGGCTAGCAATGAAAGGGTTAAAGATTCATAATATTTTTAAAAAAATATTTTTTTGTCAAAATTCTCTAATTTATAGCTGTATTTATTAGGTTACTAACACTTATTAAATTCAAATTATTGAAGCCTATACTTGAATTGTTATTCGATACGTTCACCCTGGTGGCCCGCTGGGTGAATATACGATTAGTATGACGTATGTAGAATCTGTGCTTTTTCATGGAAGTGTTTTAAAGAAATAGTTCTATAGTAGGCTACTGAAGAACTATTACTACACTTCCATAATAAAATTGATGCGCGAAGCCAGCACTGTAAAAAGCGTAAAATTAAAAATGTGGCCAAACCGGATAAAATAAATCTTTCGAAAACTGCAAAAAAAGAACTGCATTTTCTTTCTTTACTAATTTCATACGTTTCTTAATTCGTAGTTTCCTTTATTTAATCTCCTTTATATATTGCACATACTTCTGTACTCTTTTTACTGTGGGAGGAAAATTTTGCATAAAACCCCCTAGAACTAGCAGGCACCTTGCAAGTGTCAAATTTTGACTGACTAAACCCTTCCTTTGATCTTCTCTGTTCGTGTTATCAAATTTAACCCCTTCAACGTTACGTATCACTGTTAAAAGTGTCATCCGTAATGACACGATCTTTTCACCGCTAGCAG
This sequence comes from Stenopsyche tienmushanensis, assembly GCA_008973525.1. Lineage (NCBI taxonomy): Eukaryota > Metazoa > Arthropoda > Insecta > Trichoptera > Stenopsychidae > Stenopsyche > Stenopsyche tienmushanensis. Next base: position 1,723,638 of record WACJ01000542.1, read on the forward strand.
ATACGTACGTCATATCTGGTATACGAAAATAGTATATCATCAAGTTCGAACAAATCAGTTTCCGAGATGAATCATTCTTACATCTGAAGCATACAACACTGCAATCGGACATATCCGTCGTTTTCTATAGAGGTTTGCTTAACTTTCACAATGCGAATATATCCGTCATACCCACTTTGCAAGGACTTTGGTCTTGACGGATATATACGTCATATCCACTTAAAGTGTTAAGCTCAGTTATCCCGAGTGCTTGTTTTAGAGTGTCCCTCTGGGGCATCCTAGCCTCACAATAGTTAATTGGTGTAGTCGTCAACCTTCGCCTTGTAGTAATGGTACAATATGGTTGCCTCTTTGGCTATCCATTTTAAATAGACTCCAAATATTCTGTCGGAGCTTATGTAGGGTGGAAGTTCATCTCTCCGTATTTCCGAGGTCTATCTTCCTTTATCGGTCTTATCTCATCTCTGTTGCCAGGCTTCCTTCAGTTTCTGCTCATGTGCTGTGCGATTCTTGGGATCTTCAAAGTCCAAAGCCTTCTTCTTTGCCAGGAGATCCACCGGGGGCATTCCTCATCCTCGGATACAGTTCTGTAAGCTGCGGTAACTCGTAGCACCTCCTGTACTACAATAACCCATTGTTGTCGTGCAATATTTTGATTTATTGTAGCAGTTTTTTTTCTTCTCTATTTCAGCTGATTTTTCTTGTTATTAAGTCTTATTGGTCAAATTAAAAACGTCTGTCGTCATCCCTTCCCCTCACGGAGGATATTTATTTACCTTTCAGAAATAAGGGCGTTTATTTTCTATTCTGGATCTGTGGTGGTTACGAGGCGTAGACGACACTTCCGAGGGAATCCAGACTTAACCCCATCTCAAACTGAATTACGCAACTCTTCCAAATTCTTCCAGGTCTCCACCCGAATTTAACCGAATTTAAAATTGAATTAACTAATCTAGCTCTCTGTACCTCTTTTATATTCGTATCCAACCTCCCTACTATATTTTGGATGCTTCTCAAAGCTTTATATCCAGAGCGATTTCCATATCGCCATGAAAAAATTCGTTTCTGCTATAGTATCCGCTGCAGGATGTTTCGATTCTTCGAGAATCATCATCCGGTCGGAGGCACGTGTAAAGTGTCCAGTAGCGTAGATAGCCGAGTTTGGTCATTTTTTTAAATTTCAATTAAATTTTGATTATCTTTGAATGTGTATATGAAAGTCGTACTAAATCAAGATTTAAACGGGCCTTGCTATGAATCATTCTTAGCGTAGGATGCTTTTCGTCATAAATAAAGAGTGTACAATGAAGTAGATAGCATGTTTAAGTTTCACTCCATGTAAATTTAAAGTCGCTCCATTCTTACGTGACTCCAGAGGGATAATTGGCTGAAAAAGACTGGCGAAAACCCGCGTGCATAGAGTGCAGTGAATTTCAACTCGCCGCCTAAGAGGAACACTTCAAAGTTGAATTTTAAAATTAATGCCTGGAATAATTTAAGTGAAACCGCCCAGAAGTTAAGCTTCCGAGAGAAATACGGGCGTGTCCAAGTGCTGTTTTAAATTTTCCTCGCCCCCTTGTGGGACCTTTAAGCGCCCTATATTCCCCTAAGTAACGACGAAGGATTTTCCTTTTGACTTATAATTATTGTCCGGACCTAACAATTACCAAATCGTCCAGACGCGCCTTATTAGCATATAAAATAAGTGCCGGGAGAACGGCGAACAATAGTTCTATAAGGAGCCTTGAGATATTCTACAATTAAAATTTTAATTAAGGCATGACCTAAAAAAATTAACTATGCACTAGTTAAACTAAATTTGAATTTTTTCGCTTAAAATGCGAATGCCTGCCAATTTTTGAACGTACAGTTGCGAATATACATTATTTTTATAGCAACAACACATCATTCGAATGTTGGACGTCCGTTTCATGGACGATAATTGATATTGAAATGCCGAGAAATATTTTAATGTAGCAATTTAATGTAAATTCTTCGAAACATATTCACTGTTATTACTGGATTGTAATACATACATTGTTTCAAATACATTTTCGTACCTGTCAGTTTACTGGAACATGTGCAAACGATATTTGACGTCAAACTTTGCTTCAGAAATTGACTACTATCTCATTGGTATTATATTCTACTCTAAATTACAATAACATGTGTTAAATAATATCATACATTATATTTTATTTACAAAGTCCATTCCGAACATTTAAAAATAAGAATGGAACGAGAATCGGTGCCTCAATTATGATAGAAGAGGTTGTCGCCTTTGGAGTCTCGCAGCTGAAGTCTTTCTCTTAATAGACAAATCTAAGAAATCGTATTAAATATCTTGAATAAGATGCGCATCTTCTTAATACACTAGACCTGATTATCTTCCAATTTTTCTTTATTTATTAAACAATTTTATTTTTTTCGAGCGTACCTATGGAAACACAACGAATAAACATTACACAAAATTGGGGAAAAAATATCTTTATTTCTCAACAACATGTCCGTTCAGCTCTATACAATTTTCCCAGTTGGAACTCCTCTTCTTCATTGTTGCCAATTTTTTTTATCACCGACCTATTAAATTTGAAAAAAAAATTTAATCTACGGCGGCTAAATTTGGCGAATTGAGTAAGCAAACGCGGCACCTATCTTGCGCACAGCTTTCTCATGTACAAATTTTCAGTCAATATGCGATGTACAACACTTTTTGAAATGCTTAAACACGTTTAAACTCTGCCACTCAATATTTTATTATCGTAAACGAAGAAGCAGACTCCCTCGGTGTAGAATCTAGCTTAGCTTTGATATTGGTTGGACTGAGATATTTCAAATAAAGTATATTTACTACGGAAATATCAGAGAAAATATTCAAGTAACAACTATATCGTAGTGAAAATTGTTACATAGACATATTCACACGAGAAAGACAGATCTGGCTGCGGGAAGGATGTCCTCCCGCAGCCAAGGTCAACCGACAACTCTCCCCGACTTCTGCCTCCTGCGCGTCAGCACCCAACCGACAACGCTGCATGCGCAACAAGCGATCGGTTGGCATGCAGGTGCAATGTCTCCGCAGGGCCACAAGAGATGGCGCTGTTAAAATAACATATTGCATCTAAAGAGAGACGGAAGATCGCTCGCTGTTAATCTGGCAAATTAAATCTGCTCAGACTCAAAATCATTTTAGACTTTTTATTCTGCTGTTTTTATTTGTTTAAAAAAAATTAGCACAAATTTAATACATACTGATTTGTTCCAGCAGCGGTACAGCCTATCGCTCGATGAAGTATTACAAGTGAGTCTTTTAAAAAATACAACCACTAACGCCGTGGTAGTGTTAACAAACCTAGTCGTCAAACCCCATTAATCAACCCACCCCCCTAAACATTGAAATGTATGAAATTTCCCAAATATTGCCCCGAATTGAGTGATTGTCTTGTGTTGGTTGCGAATCCCTGGCGCATCGATTTGCCCAAAGTCAATGTCCCTGTCAGTAACTATTTGAAACTAAAACCTCATAAGCCGATCCCGCATTAAAAGCATGTTTTCCGGGAGCTTCCTGTTTTGTGGATAATAATAAGCGGCATGCGAAATTTATTCGAAAAATGTACGGTATTTCAATGGTGTAATTCATACACGAGGGGCGTTCATGCTATCGTCCCACATACGATAGGATCGCCTTACATAACATAGTATTTGGTCGCAGTTTTGATTTAGCCATGGACACTCAATCCCTGACAATGCTAAATTGGACAGTATAAATTAATTTGGCGCCGAGAAGCCCCCAGACATATAAATCGTCAGCTCATTTGCGTAATAATATGGAAATGAGTCAGTTTTTAAATATGATCTTGATGCAAGGCCATTCCACGAGGGGCAAATCGTCTTAAATTCTTCCTAAAAATGCGAAATTTGGTCCACGAATTTCCAGCACAGACGTACATTCAGAGCCCCGATTTATAACGGGTTTGCATATTTGACAGTGCATCGTAAATACCAACAGATATTGCATCGAAAGCTCTGTCGGAATTCAGCAATGCAGTTGAAATTCTTGCCGATATTAACTGAAAACGTTTTATCCCAAGGCAGTGGTTGTAAAACTTCATCACATTGATATTTATGATCAGCCCTCTTAAAACAATCAATTGAAACTACCTTATTTAAAAAATAACCACAAAAACAGTATGTTATAGAGAATTGTTATTAAACTTACATAACAAAAAATTTTAAATCTTATTCTTTTGTATAAATGTAATTTAATTATTTTTTGGAATAAATGCCGCTTTGGTGTGTGCTTTTTAAATAAGGAAATTTTCCTGCCGCATCCTGTATTTCTAATCTGACAAGATCAGATTTTCTGACATAACCATTTCATCTCAACATCAAAATGCTCATATTATGGAATATTTACTACCCAATAAAACAACAACGATTGTCTCATAAATGAATGCAAATAGATAGACAATAACATCATATTAAATATTAATATATGACACTTGTGTCGGTTATATGTTTTATCGATTTGTCCATGAAATATGTCGTAATAACTTTACGAGGTGTTGTATTGATTTTTTTGACTTTTATGATGCTGAAAATGCTGTAAATACTGAACGATGCCAATCAATGTTGAGTGACTTTTTGTGGCCACAATTGAATCATATTTCTAAGACAAGACACAGTGTTACACAACCCGAGAAAACATTACAAAAAAGGTATATAGGTGTCACATTTGGATGATCTTTTATTAATACTTAAATTTGAAAAGGCTTACATATTTCAATAAAGGGATAACAACTTATCTAGAATGCTACATTCATATAGTTTGTATCGTACTTAGTTACATATGAAAATTCGGATTTTCAGTTGGCCATTGATCGACTGTTATTAAGAAAGTTTCCATGCATATTTTACAAGTACGACCATTTTAAATTGATAAAGGCACTGTCATCTTCAATTGCAAAACCCGTCGTATAAAATGTATTTTATACAAAAACAGGAATGGTTGAATCTCCATGATATTAGATAAAGCGGAAAGAAATGACATTTTTTTGGTTGCGTCTTTACCGTCAGTTTACCTCGGCTTGCTGTCGAGTAAATACGTCAAGGTTGGTGTCATTTTGAAGCTTTGTTGTTTGTCTTACTTTTTCAAATATTTTTATAATTTTTTAGCCATATTGAAAATATCCAAGCCAGAAATTTGTGAGACTCATTTGCGATCTTGTTCACTGTTTTTATTCGATAAATTAATAGCAAAAGAAGCTACCCAGAGCATCTGTGATATATATGGCAACATATTGAATATTCTAAAATGCCATATATGGTTCAAAAAATTCCAAATTGGCGACAGAGATTTGAAAAATAAACCAAAATCAGGACAACCTCTAAAAATCGACGATGACACATTAAATTCTCTGATAGAATCCGATCATCGAAAAACAATAAAGGAATTATCGCTAGACATTGGCTGTCCCTGGTCGATAGTAAAAAACCATTTAAAAAGACTCAACAGGGATTTTGGGTACCGCACGAGCGGTTAAAAGCGGATCGGTGCTGGTTAACAACCAAAAAAGAATATTACAGCATGATAATGCAAGACCACACGCAGCAAGGATTACGCAGAACAAAATAAGGGAGCTGGACATGGAAGTGCTGTAACATCCACCATATTCTCCTGATATTCCACCTTCAGACTACCATCTTTTCAAGTCATTAGAACATTCGCTTCGCGATAAAAAAATCACTTCTGGTGAACAAGTGAAAAATCATTAGGATGCTTAGTTTAATGGAAAACCGGCCGAATTTTACGAAAGAGGCATTAAAATGCTACCTAGTATGTGGAGGGCGATTATAAATAACAATGTAAATTATTTAATTGAGTAATATTGCATAGCTTTTATTAAAATACATTTTTTCTCCAAATAACAGAAAAATGACATTTCTTTCCGCTTCACCTAATATTATCGTAAAATCTAAAATTAGCATCAGAAATTAAAAATGAAGTAGCCAATTCTCATAAATATGCATACATTATGGATAATCATTTCTAAAATAAATAATTTAAATAACGAGATTTTATCGTTTCCACCTTATTGACCAGATCTCACTTAAAAGATGGATTAAGCGATTTAGTTTCTTGCTGAAAGAAAACTATTGAAGCTAATGGAGATGATGTTGATTAGATTAAATATGTTTTGTACATGTTATGACATTTTCATTCTCATCTACGAAATCCGAACGTTCATGTGACATGCCTTAACATGTATAAGTTTTTGCAAATGCACTTGAACTTTCATTTATCAGAATGCGATATTCAATTTTTCTCATTCTATTATTCAATCCGCGGCTCAAGCTTTAATTCAACAGACCAATATGCGCCAACATGGTACATCTGATAAACATCTCGCAAAACAAATTGCGTACACAAACAATATTTTTACTAATTTAAAAACGTTTACAAAGATACACATAATAACTCCCCAAAGTTTCATCACAATTGAATGAATGAAATAGGAGCGTATATAGGACAAACATACATACAAAAAGAAAATATATTTTTTTCGTAGAAACAAAAAACCTATTTATTATGTCCATCCATTGCATACATCTGCCAGCTCAACAATGTAGACGTCCAGTCTCTCATTATCAATTTAATGATACAGCGGGTTAATGGGAGGTCATGCTGTGCTTTTAGTACACTTTTTAAAAAAATCAATGACTCCCTGTGTGACTAGTGTTCAATATTTTGGTGTCGTAATAAATTTATCGTATTTAATAGAACACAAATGGATCGATCCGTCCAAGGGTGATTCCTTTTCGGGTGGACAGGTCCTCTGTAAATGTTTACAGTCTTGAATTGCTTGTTTAGGATGCCGTGCGTGGAAAATTCATTTTCATGGCGAAGGTGCGGTGAGTCCGTCAGAAATTTTATTTACGACGGGATTTTTCTGGAATGAGAATTGATGAATCATCGAGATTCGTGGGCGATTTATCAGCTCGCGTTTTTATTACAATCGGGGATAGATAAATCTGTCATGACATCATGAATATTCTTTCTTTTACATCATCAACGTGGCAGATTTATCGATTTTCACCGGGGCGAATTTTCGGCGGTGCATGACGCAGTTCGGATGATTGCCAAATGATCGATTAGGCAAGATAATTTATGAACACGATCATTTTGGACTCTTATATTAGGTGGACCCGAAAGTATTCTAAAATTTAGTAACATAAGTTCAAATTTACCTCGTTATTACATCGTTATTAAAATTCGAAGGACCTACCGTTCTCGCTTCATCCCTTAAGCTTTTATTGTACGATTTATATTTCTAGAACCTATATTGGTATCTGCGAACTATTACCATTTCACCATAAACTGTTTTGAGTATTTTACTGGTTTTTGTGGAGTTCCAACCAAAATACAAAAAAATTACCTTACAAAGTTGTTTTCGTCACTTCACCTGGACACAAATAGAGCTCAAACATAGGGTCTCAAAATTTCCGAATACTTTCGGGTTCCTCTAATATAATACCAAAATGTATAACTTCCAATTAATTTAGACATTGTTTATTATGGCACACTTTATAGAAATTTCCATACACACGATAACTACAATTTAGGTATAATTATACTGTCCAAAGAAGCATTAAGCTGTTTATAAATAAATACGCCAATGCGCATTCTAAAATACGAATGCACAAACGAAACTTTTAATTAGAGCCGAGCTTCGGTAAAACTTCACAACGAAAAAGATGACCTCATGCATTTAAAATCCACCCCCTGGCAATTTGCATATTTTCCCCTAATTCGACTTTTATTGCAGTATTTCTCCCGATGCAAATTCGTTAAAGCCTCGATTGTGATATTTAAGACCAACACGCTTAAATAGCATCCCCTAATTGGCGCATTTTTAGCAACCCTGATTTCCATTTTTATATAAAATCGCATTTCACATGTGCCATGCACAAATCTCGTATTAATAAAAGGGTGGAGTTTACGATCTCGCATATAAGTGCTTCTCAAACTTTACACAGATATGAACTTGTTTAACTTGGTAAAGCTGCGGGTGCCAACATTATCATCTTCTGGTTGAAGATTGCCAAACTATGAGTGTATTAACAACTTAAAGAAAGTTCTACGACCCATATGAAGTTTAAGCGTCTTGCTCGATAAGTTTCGGAAGTCTGTTATGGTTTTTAGAAATGTTAAATTTAATTTGCGTGCTTCGTGTAAACATGGCTTTTGCACTGTTAACACCCTACATTAATGTCTTTGCTTAATTTATGTACGGTATTTAAAAAAATATATTATTTCACACAAGGTTACGAACTTTTAAATTTTAAATTTGAGTACATGTTATAATTTTACCTTTAATTTTAACTAATTCTATATGTGAAATCCTATTATTGGCTTGTAATATTTCTAATCTACAGCTAATTATATATGTAAAGCTGTTGGGTTTCCACAAATAAATAAATAAATAAATAAATAAATAAACATGTAGAGTACAATTCATTTTCATTTTATAAAGCACATAAAAATGAATATCTGTGGTTTGTGGTCCGTTTGTCTCGTATGCATACCTACAAAATTCATCCGATTGCAATAAAACTTTACAGAATTGTTGTGTGTACTTTTGTGAACGTTTTTGTATTAATACAAGCATTGCATATGCACGTAATTCGTTTTGCGAGACGTTTAACGGATGCACCATGTTGGCGCATATTGATCTGGGGAAGTTAAGCGGACGCCACGGAGTCCGCGCTATACGTAATGTGAAGCAATAAATCACGTAACTTTACTACTGCGTTTCTTTCCAAATCATTTCCAACAAATTTCCAAAAATACTTTATATATTAATTATAAATGCAATATATTGAATGTTATTACAATCAATAGTGAATGTTCTTAATGAATTTGTAACATGGAATAAGATACAATAATTTAATTTGAAAGGTCTCAGTTCAACTAATATCAAATCTGAGCTAGATTCTATTTTTGGGGAGTCTTCTCTTTCGTTTAAAACAGTAAGATAGCAGAGTTTAAGCGAGACCGCACGAGCTTCCAAGACGAAAGGCACAGTGGTCGACCAAATGAGGTAACCAGCCCAGAAATGGTGAAGAAAATCCACAAAATGCTAATGGATGACCACCGACTCTAAGTGTGCGAGCTAGCAGATATGTTAGGCGCGGGCCACCTATGTAAATTAATATTAATTAAGGAGCTTCTATACGTACAGATCATAGAAGGCCTCGGGTATGCATTTGTCCCCGTAAATGCCGCAAAAAGTCGGTGTGTTCAACCGGTCCACTTTTCGGACTGCTGACATGACGAATGAACGCCTCTTAGTCAGACACTGTACCCGAAAATGTCTACAGAACGATTATGAACTCTCATTACAAAACGAAGTTGTCAGAAGAAGACTGAACGGGTGGGTTGTTTAAATTTTACAATCGGTCGAATATATTGTTGTGTTTATGTTGGCCCAATGTTTAACCTGTTAAGCGGGGAAGTTCCTTTTCAATAACGCAACATACAGTGGGCGCGCACATCTTCGTTAGGACGTATATATACGTCCCGCCCACCTGGCGTGAGTTTGTTTTATCAATTTTTTTAACGATGCTTAGAATTTATATAAAAGACAATTAAACGTATATTTTTTTATTTATTCAGATACAAAAACATATAGAAAAGTTAACAAACACAAAACAATAAAAAAACACACACAAAGAAAATGGAAACATAGACTTTAAAACAATAAAATATATTCATATATAAACCAAAACTTAACTTCTGTGTAATATATTTTAAAACATTTGTTGACATTTAGTACTACCTGACAATCTGGACAACATTTCCTTAGTTTCCTTTCGTTTGTTCTTTGAAAATGACTTTCAACTAAGCGTGAGGGTTTAGGTGTGATGCTGTTTTTTGATGGCGTTTACTAAGTACATGTCCACCCCAATACAATAGCGAAGTGCAACCAATTTGCTACCTTAATCTTAATCTTTAATTAATGTCAACTCAAACACTTGCTTTAGGACTTAACATATATTTCAAAGACGTATATATACGTCCTAACCAATTTCGATGTCGTTTATGTTGGACGTATATATACGTCATGCCCGCTTAATAGGTTAAGCAATAACGAATAAAAGAGGGGCTAGACCACTTATTATATATTATAAAAACGGTCAGAGTCAATCAGTATTGATTCGTGTAAAATAGAACTGTCAAGTAAAATAAAAATCATGTGCAACTCTCGATTGGGTCTGTATTCTGTGTTTTGCGCCCCAAACCCAATTGCGCTCGTGGGGGGCGCCTGCTTTGCCACCTCCTTGTTACGACCCTGTTTGCCGGAACGAAAATCAGAGTTGAACCGATTTGAAAATATTGATTTATTCGGTTCTATACACATCATAAGCGTAAGAGGATTTAGTTGATACTTCACATATTATTGTTATTTATCCAATTTCCAGCTAAAAATCTTAAGTAATTATTGTGTATTTTATTCGGCTTATCTCTTTCTATATGTTTACTTTGTACCCAAACTATGACTCTCAAATGTATGTTGAGACACAAAACACTTCGTCTCTGTCTTCGATTTACTAATCTCAGTACTCAATTTGCGAAAATACTCTGTTTTTATCGCTCGAGTCCGTTCGCAGCATATGCGGGATCCCTCATCAATGGTTTGATCTCTGGGCTCCAAATTAACGCCCAGAAAATAACAATGTTTAATGATTTGCATTTAATTTTTTGCTCATCATTGAAAACAATTATTTTTGTCGCAAAATATATGCATTATGACAATCCAGAAAGAAAAAGGTCATAGATAGAGTCTTGTCAATTCATAATAAACATGTGCTTTTGTGGGTGGAATTCAAAGGAGGCATATATTATGAGATATTAAAACAACAGTAAGCTGACAAAATTTTATAGCGATCGGATGAACGGTATGAAAGCGCATTAAATACGGACAAACAAACATTGATTATTATATATTAGACTATTCCTATGTTACTCGCGCAGTTCTTAGCAATAAGTGGACGAAATTTTATTGCAATCTGATGAACGGTATGGCAGCGTATAACATACGAACAAAAGAGATTCATTTTTATGCATTGGAATATAACAAAATAAATCGCATAATTGAATTTCAACAGGGTCATTAAATGATCACCATCAAAGCTCAGAGCAAATTGAAGTGTAAATTAATAATAGATTACAGATTGATGGCACTTATTCGATTGTATTCAAAGCCGAGTGAGGACAGATTTGAGCGTCCTCTCTTTGACTCAAATTAAGACACAAGCCTAAATTGCTTTATTAACAACTAATTTATATTCGCCACCCACAGACGACGGCTTCCTGTTCGTTTTATATTAGCCGTCGCTTTCATCTGCAATCAGAGTCCATGAACGAGGCTCCTTGTAATGGCGTTAATTTAACATTCGGATGGTAAATGCACCCTTTTGTACTGCAGCAGGAGCGCGTTGCATTTATCGATGCATGCCGAACTTCGAGTCTGGACAAGCCTTTGCTGCATTCACCGCTTCCGCCAACATATTGAATAACTCTACATATTCATCTTTAGTCGAGTGCTTGGGGTGGCAGTTAGGATCTTTGATGAATCCCTGGACCGAAAATCGGCATCAAACCCTATATACAGAGCTTAATCGAGCTATAATACAAAATATATGGTATAAGTAGCTGGCTGCTTGCTTAAGGACACTTCTTAAGTCGCCGGGAAGCAAGTGTACCCTGGAGGGCCCTGTGTAGTGCTCTTCTGCATATTACTTTAAAGTCGACGTGCTTTCATTACAGAGATACAAAGTTTGACATGATCTAATTTAAATTTTGCATGTTTAAAATGTAGACGACGAAATAAAAGTGCTACCATCTCGATGAAATTTTGTCTACCCATATACATAAATTATGCAGCAAAAGACGGAAGCGTTGAATTATATTTATTCGTTGAATTTTTTAACGCGTTTCTGCTTTATTCCTATTAACAAATCTTACACATTAAACAAGGGCACATTCTTATTTTCATATGATAAAAAACTAAAGAAAATCCATAGAACAGCAAGACCCATAAAATGTATGATGACATCGTGGACACATTAACAAAGTGGAAACATGGATAAGTGTGATTAAAGAAATTGGATCAACTATGTTTGTGCCATAACGCGTTTTTATATGTGTGTCGTAAAACGACAGAGATGATATTTGGATGCGTGACGAACTATCGCCAATCATATACGAGATAGTCCCAGAAGTAGCTGTGGAACATTGCCAAATACTCTATTGAAACATCTTCACTTTGCTGTTTTTGTTTCATTGTGAGCAAACGCGGCACCCATCTTGCGCACAGCTTTCTCATGTGCAAATTTTCAGTCTTACGGCACTTTTTTTAAACGTCTATCATTTTTATTTCTAGCATAATCACCTCATTTGTTCGACAATTGCGATGTTCATCTTAGCAGCTCGTTCAGCCAGAAGAAGAAAGTAATGGATTTCTTTTGGGATAACCTAAAAAATACGCAAATGCAATTTAACCAATAAATATGCTAAAATTATACTGAATTCAGATTTTTTTAAAGGTCTTATTATAAAACTGAGCATTTGGAATGGCCATCATGCATTTAAATCCAAGATAAAAAATATTTTTTTGTCTGCATATCCATGAGAACGCTGTGAAAATAAAAATATGCTTAAGTTGATATAGAAGCAGAAAATTAATACGTTTAAATATTTAGAAGCATTCCGAATGTATTATGAAATGTCAATTGATCCATAATGTAAATGTAAATGAATTGGGCTTTGTTCGTTCGAAATGCGCTGCCATACCGTTCATTGGATTGCGATAAAACTTCGTCCACTTATTGCTAAGGATTGTGCGAGTAACATAGGCATAGTCTATATAATATATAAAAAGCAATGTTTGTTTGTGCGTATTTAATGCGCTGCCATACCGTTCATCCGATTGCGATAAAACTTTATCAACTTATTGTTTACACTTACGGAAATAACATAGGCATATTAAAAATATTATTTGATCACGAAGGGTTTTCCCAGTCGTCGAACACTTCGTGCGACATCCAAACCTCCCTTCTATTCATCTTCCTGATACGTTGTCGACCACGAAGGGCTTTCCAGTTTTAGGGGTACATTTCTTCATCCTCTGATCGAAAAACTGAAATTTAATGTCTAATATGATGTTGATCGATTTTTAGCCCTTGACATTTTACCCTCGACTATCAAAATCGGCAAGCATTTATACCCCTAATATTTAGTTATGCATAAATTTTGCTAATGGAACATTGCAAGACAAAATTATGCACAGCCATCCGACCGAACTTTAAAATGTCCGTATTAAAATTTTGATCGAATTTATGCTGCAAACTTTTATAATTCTTATTTCGGGCACAGGGGCGATAAAATTCCCATCAGGAAATTGGAACCTCAACTTGGTGTGTCACATCAACCTGTTAAGATACGGTTTTCTTACACATGAGCCCCTTTGCGGGATTTTCCGCACAAATGAGATGTGATACAGTATTTTCCGCCGACGGAAAATATTCGATAACCACAACGAAGACAATGAGATCTTTTTTCGATATCTATTTTTACGATCGAATATGGCATCTCGTAAATTCATATATATTTTTCCTACGCCCAAATATTTTCTGCGATAAAAATATTAGGATGAATTTAAAGTTTTGTCGTTCAAAGACAGTTACATCGTAGATTGCAAATTTTTTACTGTAGTTTAAAGCGCATTTACTGAACAATACGCCACTACCGATACAGTAATTTACGACTGAGTAAATACGGACAGGTGGCTCTTCATATTGTATAAGTTGTAAATGACGTTTGCGCATCATCCATCGGGCTTTTCACAGAAATCGACGACACTGCAGAATAGGAATGTGGCTCTTCATCACAATGAAGAGGCTTGGCCTCACATTTTACGAGGACAATGCTTGATGCTCTAACAACCGTTATTTGCAGAAGGCTGCGGTGGATTATCCTCACCGATGTATGGAAAGCGTGAGAGAAACGCGCTCGGTTGATTTTGATTGATACCAAGTGTGACACTTTTGATGCCAAACTGTGCCGAATATTGAATATTTAACTTCTTATTCTTCTTCGGAAGACATACGTTCATCCAAGCTCAATATAATCAGACGTCCTTTTCGAAAATATTAGCAACGACTTGCTGAATCGACCGAAGATACGTTGAAAGGCGGCGTATTTTAACAAGATCCCTAATGTACAAGCTGCAAAATCATCATCATAATTTCTAATCTTGCACAAAATTTGCATAATATTTAGCATGCCGCTATCACCACTTCATCAGCCAATTTTGCATATCATCATGTAAAGTGTGAAGACTCGTGCCTCGTGCCGTCAAGCGTTGAATAACAATGAAAATAGGTATTGAATAACAATACTTTGAAAGGCATTAAATCCATCATTATCGTTAGAAATGTCGTTTGCTTGATATCACATGGAGAAATTCCGTGTTTGAGCTTCGAATACAGCCCGATCGTAAAGCATTGCTCTTTCGTAACAAGTTTTCGCGGGTGTTTTCATATGAAATGACCGATTTAAAAGCAACAAAAGTCAATAAAATACATCAATTTATATGTAGATTTGATTCAAATAGCGTCACGAAAAGTGAAACTCCAACCTGCATAAGATAAAAAAGAAAAGGAGAACGCTCCTTCACATGCATACATCATAGACACACTACATGCATGCACCGTACGCCGCGTCTATTGCCTCAATATTTTATTATATATTACACAAACATAGCTTAATATTTTAGCTAACAATTTCCATTGGCAAATTAAGAAATTTCCCTTCTACCATGCGAAAGTATTCATATTGTTACGTTACTCGTTGGGATGGCCGCGCTAATGCACGGGTCCATTCTTATATGGGATCATCTGTAGCAATACGGAGGGATGGGGCTGGAGGGGCGTCGAACGAAAAAAAACTCTTCTCTAGGTAACTTTTTATTCGGCACGAAAGAGAGGGATCTGGCTGCGGAAAGGACATCTTCCCGCAGTCAAGGCCAACCGCCGATTCCTCTCGACTCCCACATCCTGCACATCGCCACCCAACCAGTGCACGCACAAGAAACGATCGGTCGGTAATTGCAGGTGCAATATCCCCGTAACGCCACAGAAGATGGCGCTGTTAAAATAGCACATTGCACCTAAAGAGAGACGGAAGATATCGCCGCTAATCTGGTGAATTAAATTCGTCCGATTCAAATTCAAATTCAGTTTCAGATTCAAAAGCAGATGGCATAAACACTGAGACAATCATTAAAGTCGGGCAGGGCTACTGTAATAATTTTGTACTTGTCGTGAAATCTCACAGTTTCGCCTGTCGAATATCAAATTTGTGCTTGTTTAAATATACTGTCTCTCATTTTTATGGCGTCATAATCTTCGATTATTGATTGCGCTAAAGATTCAAATCTGCTCTGCAAATTTTACATAAAAATGGGATTAATAAATTTAAACCGGAGTGTCCAGTATGCAATCTTTTAATCTCAAAGATGGCTTAATTACTTGTGCAAATAATATGCAAGAGGTGTGATAAACTTTAAAGAAACATATATAACACATACAAAACTTGTGGAAATATACAAGAAATAAGCCCGCAATAAAATAAAGACAACAATATTTTCGATCAATTATAAAATTTAAACAACCCGCCTGATCAGTCTTCTTGAGACAACTTCTTTTCATAATGAGAGTTTGTAATCATTCTGTAGACATGTTCAGGTATGGCGTCCGATCGCGAGGCGCTCATTCGTCATATCAGCGGTTCGAAAAGCGGACCGATCGGATATACAAACGTCATTGCCACTCCGTCTTCCTTTGGGGCTTTTTGAAGCATTTTCTATGATCTGTACAGTTATGGAAGCAATGTAGCGTCTATAAACTTTCTAACATAGTATTTTTTTAAAACGGTTACCGCCATCTATACGCTAGGTCGGGTACTTTTGGGACTATCTTTGTATATTATTTTACATATAATGGGGGGACTACTGTTTTCTTCTGTTAAACATTCTGAATTAAAATGCATATTTATTAGCTGTTATCGCCATTAAATCTTATATGCTTTCTGGAGTAGTGAGTGATTTTCTAATATCATAATATAATTCCAGGACGATCTTCATTAATTAAGGGGAAAAAATCACTTTAGGAGGCTAATTTTTTTGCGTTTTTTGTAAAATTTTTAACAGGGAAGAAATAATTAGAATTTGTTTAAACTTAAATAATAGTTTATGCATACGGAGCAATATATTTGACACAATTTAAATGCATTTTTTGTCGAGCAAAAAGAGTGATGATATTGTCAATTAAAATAATATTAAAAAGCATATGTGACACATTTTGAAACCACCGAGTTTATGATTGCTGCTTATTCAGATACATTAAAGAGATTTATGGCGCATTATTTATTTTTATGTCGGCCCATTCGCATCGCGCTTGCCGTAGTATTTTATACTGACGAGGCACTTGGACTATTCCGAACACATGCTGCATCCGAGATTAGCGTGGCGACTGCAGCCGGAGGACAAGGGACAGGACATGCTATCATTTGTATGGGCAACTACACGGTGTTCCATCGATAAACAATTGACGCTCTTTGATTATTAATAGACAGGGCTGTGCAAATGGACATAATGATTAATAATTTCGCAATAAATTTCAATCATATCTATATAAGACGATCAATGTCTTCTACCATATTAAACAACTCGTGTATTAAGACCTATTTATTATCTTCCATTATACATGAAAATATCATTGTTATCAGTGCTTTTTGATAGAATTTATTTTTCTTCACAATACTACGAAATATTATTGTCACAACAACTACCTTAATTTTGAATCAAGTATCCATGTGGTACGCTTTTTTTCTAATATCACCTCACAATAAAACCTCATGTTTCTCCTTTCTTATCAATCTACTTTTATATCTAATATATTCTTTAGGATACAAATCTTAAGACTTGAGAACTAAAGCGTGGAATATTTGGGTATTATGCATGAAAAATTGGAAAGATTTAAAATTGACGCAAGATAGATCCGAAATTATTGACATATCTTCAAAAGGACACTGGACCAAAATGCTTTTTTAATTAAATGCTATGGAAAAACACATTTATCGCCCCTAAAAACTTGCTGGAAAATCTATTTTTTGTGAAGATAATGGACTTTTACAGCTACTTTTTAATTCAAAGTCGGCGCACCTGGAGTGTAAGATGGATCCCAATGGTCAATTTGTTTGCATCCGTATTTTTGTCAGCCATTTTGTTCGGCTACAGTAAATTCTTCCGATGGAGAGGTCGTCTCGCGCTCTCACCACCTCCGTCTGTGCGGGATCATTCGTTTTTGAGACTATAAATGATTTCTGATGAACTTATGCCAAATATTTAAATACAAATGCGGAGTGATCACCGTGTGATCCTTGACGATCATTATGAAGAATCGCTTAACATTTCTCAATGTTTCCTTGGTCGTGTGTGAATTTTTAGATCGTTACATCCCAAAATCCAAAAGACAATCCAAAAAGAGTTGGCGGTGGAAGTCTATGATACTGGCGTACAAAAGCTGATGTCCCGACTACAGAAATGTCTCTATCTCGACGGCGATTAAGTTGAAAAATATTTTGGTATATTTGTGAAGTATCTTGTGAATTTCAATTTAAACAAGCATTTTTCGATTCTAAATAAATGTTGTAACCTTACTTTCGGGATGAATTTTGTACATAAACGAATAGCATACAAACAGATTTTTTTTATTTCTCGTTTCATTCGTTAAGAAAACCATTATTTCAAAATTTATTGTAAACAAAAAGTAACCGTCTATTTTCAGTTTAAAAAAATATATTTATCATATATCATACTTACTATAATATTCATATCACTTAAGATCTTAGAGATTCCAGAGAATGTTTAGAAAATTATAGCAAATTTCAATTCATTTTAAATAATTATTGCTGTTATTTTGATATGAATTGTTTTTGTGTACAAATTCGAAATAAATAAAGACCCATTAAACAGCTCTCATGCGAAAACTTTAAGGGAAAGATAAAGGCTAGTCTCTACATTCCAGTGCGTCCATATCATATCTTCACAGTCTATGGACTCAATCCGTGTCCCGTTTATAGTCCGATGGGTAAATTCTATAAAGCTCTCGATGCACCTTAACAATGAGAAAATGCCAAAGCTAAATCCGACGATTAAATTCCGCAAAATATCTATAATCTACTTACGGTACCCACATAACTGCTTACATACGATTTATTTTGTCTCTAAGAAATATTTCGCTTGATAAATTAAACGCGGCCCCCACAATAAGACAGCCCTTTGTTGTTTGCCCATGTGGCGTGACGATTGAGCAACTCTCTTGTTGATAATGCATTAACAAGTCCTTAGTGAAAAACACTCACGTTTTTATATAAAAATGCCCGCCTTAGCCTTCGCCACGAACAATTGTTTGATCAGAGGTTAGTATCGTTTTTTACTTTGGAGGAAATGTCGTGTCGCCTTACAAATCTCGATCATTTTAATAAAATACAATTTAATGCATTTGGACAATCATTGGAGTGTGCGAAAATAATATAAATTTAAATTAATATTTAAGTGAAGATTTTTTTGGATCACCGTGCTTATCTACAATTAGTGAAGTGTGTGTTATAATTGGAGCGACAGAGTGAATTAAATCAGTGATCCACAATTTGTAAATCAAAAATAATAGAGTTTTTCTGCAATGCAATAATTTTTTTATAAAGAATTTTTTATTTTAAAAATGTTGAAATTTTGTTCACCTGCTGGAAAGCGAAAGGAGTTTTTGGTTCGTATTATTTTTTAATATTTCATATGTATTTTTTTAATGTTTTAGGCACAAATTTTGGGTGTTTTTTCAAGTTCGATAAAAGATAAACAAAAAATATTTTTAATATAAAATAATAAAAAATAAATTTAAAAAAACTAAGATATTAAAAATGTTATAGGGTGGTAAAATGTAAGGAATAAAAAAGGGCGTTTCCTGGTTAACACGATTTCAACCTTCTGTCATTTAAAGTATAATAATAAATAGTTTCAGCTTAAAAAAGTCCTTTTTTGTCCTTTTTAAGTTTTTTTTAAATATTTTCAAATACATTTTTGATATAAATCTGGTAGGGACAATAGAAGGTTATATAGGAAAAAATCGTATCAAATTAGAAGTAAATCAATTAATTATAATTTGAGATATCATGTCAACCGTGTTTAGGAGGGTATATTTTTAAACTTTGAAAATATGCAAAAAAAAAGCCAAAACCGATTTTTTTCAAAATTCTAGACTTGAATACTCTCTTTTACAGACACTCTTAATTATAATATCACAATATCCAAGCATGAATTATTTTCATGTCTAATATTTTAAGCCTCAAGTGACATGATAAATGAATTCCATTGATACAACTTGAAACTAAATCTGAAATAAATAATTAATCAACTGACAAACGCCATTAGTTCCAAGCCCTTCTAAAAACTATTCGGGATGCTAATTTATAAATAATTGTCTTCGCTTCTGCTTTAAACAATTAGTTTCGATCGCTTTTGTACTTTCAAAACTGTGAAGGTCTTTAATATACAGCATTAACACCGAAATAAGCGATAATAACGGTGAAAATCAACATGAGTACCTCTTACTGTCCGGATGCTTGAACAAAATAATGCTTGTATTTTATTATAAAATCTTTTAAATACAAAAAAAATGTTTACCCGTTGATGAGTAATCGCGCATATTTGCGATAAAAAAGAGCATTCATACATATTGAGTGCAAAGATTAGTCAATCGGAGACAAAGACGGAGAGAGTGTTTGAAGGAATTTAAAAATGGAATATTTTTTTTTCATAAAATACAAAATAGAGAGTCATTACATTAATTATCAACACATGATGACAAAATAAACATTAAAATTATAATGGAATTTGTCCGTATCCGATTGAAAATCATTGCGCATAAGATCTTCTTAGATCGATGGTGGTCTTCTTCGAATCATAATAAATAGTAGAAAGCCACATAAATAAAATATATATTTAAAACTCAGCGTGGTAATAAAAGTATTTATATTTGAAACTCTATTGTATCGATCAGCCCAAATTTATATTTATCCAAAGAAATTAACGAATATCGTGTGCTATCGATAGTGTTAAGGTTCATTTATTGATATACAAGTTTAACTCACGCTGCGCGGTCCTAAGAGGAAAGTGGATTTGTGTGGATGTCTTAACATGTTCGACATAGGACCCATCGGGAAAAATCGATTTCTACAGATGAGACATAGGATATTTATCGGATTTACAATAATAATCATATATCCCCTCCTATCAAAAATTTCAATCCACTTTCGGCTTCTCCACATTGACATGGTTTTCATAGCATTCTTTTTTAAATAGTCCAACCTTCAACTTATCTGGAATTAAAGTTATTTTTCTATCAATTTATTTCCGCTATTACCCATGGCTTATTATATTATATATGAATACTACCCATAAATCTAAATATATAAAAATGTCTGTGGTTTGTGGTACGTTTGTCTCGTATACGATTCTAAACCATTTATTCGACTGCGATGAAACTTTGAGAAGGTGTAGTATCCACTTTTGTAAGTGTTTTTAAATTAATAGAAGTATTGTTTGTGGACGCAATTTGTTTTCTAAGACGTTTAACTTTTTAAATCATAAATTTAAAGCGCAAACTTCACTTGGTTTTATTCACATAAATGGTTACATTTTCTTTTTTTTGTACGGCCAAAGATGCCCGAAGGCTTCCATTACTCGGAAACTTATATATTTCTCGTCACGTATTTCGGGAACCCTAATCGTCGACATCCCATACACGATAGTAAGGTTCAGCGGCGAGATCGTGCCGCTAAGATTTGATATTGTCCCAAATCATCAGCATTCCACCTGAGGAGAAGAACTTGCATTTCTCGACAGTCGACCTTAATTCGCTTAAATTTTCTGTTATATCATATTGTCTGGCATGCGGATTTTTTTTTTTTTGATATCTCACCAAAATAAACCAGATCTGTGGATTAAATTTCGATTGGTGTTGACATTTTGATGGCGGTAATTAACAATCAAATTGGTGAAAGCAAACCTGATTTTTATAAGATTTGAATATGCATGAGTGGCAATTTTATTTAAATCACTATTTTATCTCCAACAGGTGAACCCTGGGAGGAAGGCAGCACTGTCCGGTATTAGAGAAGGCGATGTCATCTCGTCCATCAACAATGTACCGACGAAGAACATGACAAATGCAGAAGCGCATTCGATGCTGAAGAACTCTGGCAACGTCCTCAAACTGGGACTCAACGAGTAAGTACCACATTGTATGCTAATTCCTCCACGAGGATATGTCTATAACTGGTGGAGTATCATTACCGTTGGACCAACGACCAGCTGGCCATAGTGACATGTCCAAATTTGTAGCACTAGAATTGCCAGAGCACGAATTGCTAATGTGGGCATGTGCCTTAAATCCAATTACAGCTAAGGTCACGTATAATGTCCATAATATTGCAATTTTTTCTCATGTTCAGTAATACAGAGCACGGCGTCACTCCTTAGGAATATCAAATTTATTATGTTTCAAGTGTTTTTAATGCTGATATCAATGTTCATGTTACGCACGTAAATAGACGCTGATAACACATGCGTGTACAAGGTGGGCAAATAGAATCGAACAAAAAGTTGAGATATGGTCAAAATAGTTATCTTCGATCCACCTTTGAGTTTTCCAGATCTTGATGTACTAGTCTTGTATGCAGAATCTTTTTAGATCAGATAAGGTTTTCTTGCATTAACTTCCCCAATCCAAGACTATGGTTACCAGAGTATTATGGTTCATATTTCACTCTCAAGATAGACTTCTGACCTTCTTCAAAGATAGAAGACATCACATATCCTTCACTGCTAAAGACAAAAAAAACATATATTTAAGAATCACAAATTATCATCTGTTATTCTGACTTTTAGATAGTTTTTAATCCAAAGCCGATGAGAAGAGCACATCTTTCCGCGGCCAAGACTTTTGGTCGACTTTTCGTTTTTTTTTTTCAACACAAGCGAACAGGAAGATTTCACTGTTAATCTGACTATCGGATGGACGTTTTTAATCTACGGTACCCATCCATAAAACCCCAGGGGGGCAATCCTACGCAAGTGGATAACAGTCGAACCCCTGGAGTAATTATATAGAATAGGCTCGTTGATTTGTTCAACAGACGCTGCTAGGGTAGTACAGCTAAGATGAGTTTGGGTACACAGTTTACCCTTAGCTTAAATGTAATGTTGAACTTACTTAGCTCAAATGAAATGTAGAACTATCGATTGTATAAGGAATAGATAACTTCCAACATCCTGGATCTTCAACAACCTAGTACATACAGGGGAGAACGGCTACGGGTGCTCGAATGACGACTCGTCTCTGTGGCTATATTTCAAATGATCGAACCAATACAAGTACCATAAGAAAAGAGGAGCCCTTACAATGCAAAATATCATTAAGTCGCTGTCTATTCGATTTCATCTTGTTATTCCCATTTTTGGATAGTTTTGACTAAAAAAGATGATTGATTGTATGCAAAAGTTTCTTGTTATCTACGAGATTCTCTCTTTTTTCATTTTTTCAATAAGAAACTATTCATTCAGCATCTTTTAAGATTCATAACATCTTCTTTCAAAAAAAGTCTCATCGTGTTTTCAGAGCGTCCCAGATAATCATAAAACATCAATAAACCCTCTATTCAAATTGATTTTGAATAATTCTGGCAATCACGACCTTCACATTAAATTCAGAAATCTCCAAGTGCTTCCTAATTATCAATATTTATTTAACTCGAAAAAAGATCCGCTATGAGACTACAGGTGAGTTGGCGAGAAGAACACATCTTCCCGCGGCCAAGACTACTGGTCGACTCTTCGTCATTTTTCCTGCGCATCCACATTGCAAGGTCGATAGAAAGAAGATAAGAAGAGGTCTCTGTTAATCTGGCGAATTGCACCTGCACAAAATAACAGCGGCTTCACGCAAGGACATATTTCCCCTGTTCTACATATCCATTTGAGGTCTTCAATATTGGAAGTCTTACTGATAATTGAGCAAGCACCCTAATCCTTCTATTACTAATTGATTAAATCCAATTACAGTACTATTTTTGACCAAAATACTTCAAACCCTCGACAAAAAACTTCAAGGTATAAATTCGACCATCCATTTCTTTGTTCTCATTGTCAAAGACCGCAGCAAATGGCATCGAAGGCTATCACACAAAATGTATTATGGTGAATTTTTTCTTCGCCATTCAATCACGTAATACGTCGTTATAGTACAACATTTTACTTAACGCATTGTATTAAAATTTGTCATAGGCCCTATTGTACGAGCGACGACATAGCGGAAGCTCTCATACATTATCTGAATACCCAATGGTCGTATCTTCGTTTGCATACGTCGTCAACCTTTTTTAATACGCATCCTTTATCGCTTTTTTATGGGCGCTGATATATTTTATGGCTTTTAACCGCCTTTACGGCGGATCTTGGAAACGCTATATGCCGTGAAAGGGAACCCCCGCCATATTACTCGTAAACAAATTGTACGACGCTCACATTTTTCTCTCGGCTTTCATTAATAGTAAACACCCTTAGTGTATATTTTCCGAGGGTCTTTAAACCCGCCAACATATAGGCGATAAATCCGATGAAATGTTTGGTGAGCGCGAGCGTATGTGAGGTATTGATGCTGGCGGCGTGCCATTTGCGGCTTAGAATTGGCGGCGGCTTTGAACGGAGGCTGGCACGTCAATCATCGCTCGTATAAACCACTTTGGAATTTGATTACAAATTTAAAAATCTTTGATCTACGATCATATTATGCTGTTTATTTTGATGCAAATCAATCATAGCTGGTTTTTCCAGTACAATTGATCTTTTCAGTTGTAAAATCGGGATAAAATCGATTTAATATTATTTGTTAATTATAGCTTTTCTTTGATTTAATTTTGATTATTATTGTGCATAATGTATTCAATAATCGCATAGTACTGTTATTAAATAAATATATATGGAGGTTTCTTAATATTTCATAAGCTGTGTCTTCCTTTGGCAACATAAGCAGGGTTCGTCTATTTTGTCTTAGAATAAATTGTTGCTAGGGTCGCAGTTTTTTTTTTAATCCCACCGTTTAAATACATTCATGAACGCAGACAATGATCTGTGGACATGCTCGGGCATGGCATCCGATTGCGAGACACTCTTTGATATAGAGATCAGTGGTCTGAAATTCGGACCGGTTGAACACGAACCAGTTGAACAGTCTTCGCGAATGACAAAAAACGTTGGCTATCCTGTCATCCTTTGGGTCGAATAAGATCCTAATGCAATAATTTGCTTCGTTGTTTCCAAAGAAGAATAGAAGCTAGAGGCCTTCCATTTCATGTTACTATATGATATAATAAAAACAAATCATCACACATAAAAATATTCAACAACATATTAATTTTATTCATCGGCTCTTTTGGTTGATCATCGCTGATTTATTGCTTTAATCCAATAGTACCCATCTACACTATTCAGTGATTCTCAAACGTTTTTTTTTTGTGTCAATAAATAATGAATCAACACCTTTTCATCAACCAATTTTATCAATGATGAATGTCAATTTGTCAGACCGCACAAGTCGGGACGCCTAGAGCCAATTGAACCGGTTAAATCACGGGGTTAACATATCGATCCATACTACATGTAACCTTTCAATTTGCGTTGGAAATCGAATTATATTAATAAATAATCACGATTAGATCTATTCGGTGCGATGATTGATTTACGACACCGTTGGGATCTTGGCGCATTGACATATGATGGCAATTTCTGTTTTTTAGTGCATTTGCAGAATCGCGCAGTGACTCATTTCAAGTTTCTGAATTAAGAATTGCATTTGTGACTTCTAAGCCCATAGCAACTTTCTCACGATTGAATTGCAAATGATGGTTGACTTTAAAGGGAAGCGTGGGCTTAAAATACCATTTAAGATGTTAACAGCTAGGCATACAAATTCGCTTGAATTCCTTATAGGACAATCATATTTTTTGTTGTAAAAATATACTATAATATTTATTTTTTAATTTCAGAGACACGGGTGGTTCGCCAAGAAGAAGAAGTGGAAGCAAATCGAATGGAGTGGAATTAAAAAGTAATTATTTTTGGAGTATTTATGAGTAGTTGAACCATAATGTACGATCAAATCCTATAATGTACTATACACTCAAACCTCTTTTTGTGCGATTTCGAAGTTATGCGGTTTTTTTAAAGTAATTTTTTATTATTTCATAAAGAGTACGCAACGAGATATTTTGGATAAAATAGGAAATAAATCTTTAACGCTAACTGAAATTTGATAAAAAAAATATAATTTGCTTTTTTATTCTGGTTTAGATTTTTGAAAAAATTGATTTCGTTTTTTTTTTACATTTTTCCAATGTTTCGACTTTTAAAAATACATTCTCCAAAGGAATTTCCAAAATTCCAACTACTTACGGAGTTATAGCTATTTTAGTGACGCGTCAACTTGGCCGGTCCTACCATAATGAAATCTTTTAACGCGTTTTTCTCGAAACTACTTTTTTAAACACGGTTGACATCATATCTCAATTTTTAATTGATTAATTTACTTTAAACTGGGTATGAATCTTTTCTATATAACCCTCTATTATTCCTGCCAGATTTATATCAAAATTTAATTTTAACTCTAAAAAAAATGTTAAAACTGTGACAAAATAAGGCCAAAAAATTGACTTGAATGCATTTTTTTTAAACAGTCGCCATTTTGGGATTTATTTTTTTGAGATTCCAGATGTCAGACATCCTTTAATTTTTTTATTAACTTTTTTTATGCGATTTTGGATATATTTTATATATCTGTTTCAAAGTTATGCGGTTTTTAAAATCCATGAAACACATCTTCACTTTTTCTATGTAAGTCATAGCTTTTTTTGTGCGATTTTCCAAGGAACGCATCTACCGCACAAAAAAAAGGTTTAAGTGTTCACCATCGATAACAGCTTATACAATTACTGTTAGATCAAATAAATGTAACACAAAGTAGAGGAAAATTGGTAGAAAACGTCAGCTGCTTTAATTGAATAGATTCATTTAATATCTTCAAGAGAGAAAGATACGATCCAACTGCGAGACTCTAGTGATGAACCTCTTTCTTAAATATAAGCAAACTTAATGTCCAATGTACTCGCAAAGGTCTAATAAGCGTGTTTACAGAAGGATGGAATGGAAAGGACACTTTTATTATTTTATGCCATGCAAAAGCATATAAGGTATTCGCTATTTTTTCATAATTAGATTCCTTTAATTCATTTTAAAAATTATTGAAAATGAAGTAGCCCAAATTTGTACGTGTTTTGTTTATTAACAAGTGCAAGTGAATAACACACAAGAGGATGCATTGCCCTTACATATTTACCAATTCCTTACATAAAAAACACCGCAAATGAAGTGAATGCTACAGGAGGGTCGAACTTTAACCCGCTGATCTGACTAAATTTTAAAATTAAATTCAGCTCTATGCTGCTAAATTTAGTTTGACATAATTGTCCACTATGTAATCAATTTATTCTACTGTTAGTGTCATCTAATCACATTATGTTGTACAAGTTCTTCGACTCCATCTTTGTTTCTTTTCGATTCCAGCCGGATTTTCACTTTTGTTTTTTAAGCTAAAGCCACGCTAAAATTACTGAGAAAAACACATTTAAATGGATTTTAAATGAAATGAGACTGCATACAATTTTGTGCAAATTGCGAGAAAATGTAAATTCCGGGAACACCATTCATGTTTAATTCAAATTATACATCTTAAGAAGAAAAACATAAATTAACAAACGTTATAAACGGGTCCATGACCCTATTGTCTGATGCAAACATTCTCAAACTTTTTGTATATATCAAAACGTAATAAGAAGTTTTAATGGCACGGTAGGGCAAATTAGCTTAAACGTCACGAAAAGTGAAACACTAGGCGGCAGTTGGTCAAAAAGACGGGAGGAATCGTTTGTAGTGTCTCCGTCTCTGTTGCATACGTCATAGTTATACTACGCGCATACGTAGCACCGCCTCTACTATGTGTGTGTGTGCGTAATATAAAGCAATCACTAGACCAGAAGCGTGCCAATTTTATTATATATTATACAAACATAGCTACATATTATTTTTTATAAGCTATTATTTTTAGTAAAATGAAATTTAGTTGAAGTTCAATGGTAATTTTTGGCAGAGCCCTTCAAAAATTTCTTGGAACCTGAGTTGAGAAAAAAGCTCTGGTGTTTAGTATAAAATAAGAATGTTTGAAAATTGTCTTTGAATTTTTATGGTGATAATATCCTTGCGATCTCGATTAAATCCATTATTTTATTTTTCAGGGCCTTCTCAGCTTTTGGCAGAAGTACAAATTTCAAGAGCAACACCACAACCGCATTCTGCAGCATCTTCGACTCCCACCAAAGAATCAATTCCTTATACGAACAATGTACCTAACGCCTCACCGTCCATCAAAGCTCCTTCGCCATCCATCAAATCTCCTTCACCATCACTCCTCAAAGATCCAAGATCGAGAACTGAATTACCATTAAAGTCACCCACCATCGTCGCATCATCTCCTCAAATTTCATCCCAAATGCCATACTCATCGCCATTCTCGACCGATTACGTAACGTCGATCTTAGCATCATCATCCCTCGTCAAATCGGGCATGAGCCCATCCAATACAACCCCTACGTACAAAAACGGATTTTCAAACAATTATGCATCGAGCATATCGACTTCGCCCAAGACTTCAGGATTGAGCCCTACTTATTCAGCCACTGGTACATATCCAGACGGAAAGCTGACATCACCAAGATCACCTCTGGCATCCATGTCCTATTTGGCAAACAGTACACAAACGTCACCGTTTTCGACGATAGTGTCGAACACATATGCACCAGCAAGCTTACAGTACACTTCTTCGCCATCCAAATATTTGCCAATTACAAATCAGTCGTCTTCGATCTCCCCGAGCAAACCGTCGGTCTCGCCATTTGCTTCTCCTTATCACACAGTGAAAAAGCCTTCCAGCTTAATGACTCTCCCTACGACCACCCAAAATGTATTTTTGAATGAGCCTATGCCAACCATCACCGTCTCATCGATATTCCCAGCATCCTATTCTTCTGGCTCCGATAGACCTTCTTATTCAACTGCGTTCACACCAGCAACAACAATGAGCAGCCCTTATACGGCCGTGACAACATCGACCATTACCACATCTCCATTTTCAACGACAGTCACTACATCGTCCACATCTCCGTTTTCATCATACACCCCAGCTCCAATGCAATTATCGCCATTTTCCACAGCATATTTACAAGTATCCAAAGAGACATCTCCGTTTTCTGTATACGCCCCAATAACAACAAATTCGTTCTCGTCGTTGCCTTATACTCCTGTGAGTACCAAATCGTCTCCATTTTCATCCACTTATTTCCCGCAGGAAGCACAACCATCGTCTGTATCGACTGCACATTCATCATACTTTTCCGATTCCCTCGTATACACCACCCCTAAGAATACAAACCCTTTCCTGACCGAATACATCACCACGAAAACTGAAGTGACTGAACACACCATAATGGAAACCGAAGAAGTAAAAACGACGAAGAAGTTCTCCCTGAACGGCAACGATCCGGGCGTTTCTTCGACGAACGAGAGCAGCAGCAACTATTTGAAGATCAACGGAATTTGCTCGCGTAAGTCGATTATAAAATTTCGCATTAAAAATTGCTTCACGGATCGTTTTTAAGTAGTGCCGGGAAGAAACGTGGATTTTTCCGAATGGAACTTTAGCCGTTAAAGATGAACATGTTTCCAGTCTCGAACGGAAACTTTGTCACGTCGGAAACTTCGGCAGAAGTCTAGTTACACGTAGGCGGTTGTATTTGAACCGTTCAAGTTGGAGCATTAAAAAGTTTCCGGTACAAGTTCTGCAAATACGCAGAGGTTGTAATGTTTGCGATTCTTGTTTTCGGATAAAAAAAATGTCAACATATGGCCTGAGTCTGCAGAAATATACGCCCTTTCTTTTCGTCGAGCTGAAACGAATTCGACGTCGAACAATAAGTATATCATCCTATTTATAAGGGCGCAAATAAGTCATTCAAGTCCATACCTTTGAAATACGATTCCAATGTTTTTGAAATTTTCTATTAAACTGTCCACACTCCACTAGTCAATGCAATTCAATTCATGACCTGAATAGGCTCTCACTAACTCGCGGCCACTTGCTGCTCCAAATCATCAAACAATAACTATTTATATGAAGCATAGCAAATACTCGATTGAAACATTCTCGCGACGCTGTTTCTGTTCCATTGCGAGCCAACGCGGCAACCATCTTGCGCACAGCTTTCTCATGTCCAAATTTTCAGTCAATATGCAATTTACAGAACTTTTTGAAATGTTTATGATGTCTGCTAGCTCGCGCATTTTCAATCGAATCCAAATTGATTCTGCTATTCAGGACACTCCTTCACCTTCTGATTGTTACCGACCGCTAATAGGGGGGGGGGGACTTAACAACCCGGTGGAGGTCATAGAAAGTTCCGGAAATATATTTTCGCCCAAAATTCTTACAAAAAGCCCTAAAATTAGAGGGAGTGGCCACAAGGTGTTCGTGTCCAACCGGTCAAAATTTCGGACCACTGACGTATCGAAAGATCGCCTTGCGAATATCATTTTGTGGAATTTCTTTAATATTTCTGGCGTAATCACCTCATTTGATCGACCACTGCGATGTTGGCAGCTCGTACACTCGGCCTCGTTCAAACTCTGCCACCTATTTATTAAAATATGCTCGGTAATGGTGCAGTAGATGTAATACGTTATGTATAGACACACACACATACACAGTATGAGCGTAGCGTGTCTATGATATATGCGATTGGGAAACAGGGAGTACAAACGATACTCCCTCTCTTTCCGATCAACTGCGGTTGGATTCGATCACTTAACGTGTCGTCCAAATTATTTTTTTCTACCGTATAAATAGTACATCTATTATTTTTTGTAAATGAATTGCAACTCTTATTTCCTTCAAACTTTACATCGTCAAAAAAGCGACGTATTTTTTTCATCGTGAGCAAACGCGGCATCCATCTTGCACACAGCTTTTTCATATGCAAATTTTCAGTCAATATGCAATGTAGAGAACTTTTTGAAGTGGCTATGATGTCTGCTAGCTCGCGCATTTTCAATCGGATCCGAGATGGCCCTGCTATTCGGGAGTTACTACTTCACCCACTGATTGTTATCGACCGCTATAGGGGGAGGGGGGGGCTCTACAATCAGGTGGAAGTCGTAGAAAATTCGGAGAAATACATTTTCTCCAAAAACGCTTATAAAGAGCCCTAACATTATAAGTAGTGGTCACAAGATATCCGTGTCTAACTGGTCCGAATTTCGGACCACTGACACATCGAAAGATCGCCTCGCGAATACTATTTCTAGCGTAATCATCACGCCAAGGAACAGACTTCCCCAGAGTAAAATTTGACAAGGCTTTGATATTCGTTGGATAGATAAATATCAAAATATCAAAGAAAAGTATTGTATCACACAACGATGACCAATTTTACAAATTCACTGAGAACGTTCATTATTGATGGCTTCCAAACAAATATTGATGAACGTAACGTCTTTAAACTTGATACTTAAGCTTTGTGTTTGTGTAATATATAATAAAATAGGCTTGCTACTGGTGTAGTAGTTGTTATATGCTATATATAAAAACAGACACACAGTATGAGCGTAACGTGTCTATGATATATGCGATTTTATCAGAAATTACAAACGATTCTCCTTGATTGCGTTGGAGTTTCATTTATCGTGACGTCCAAACCAATTTTCTCTACAATTTTTACTTGTATAAGTACGTTTAAAATAATACATCTATTATTTTTTGTAGTATTTAAATTAAATAAATTTTAAATATTTGTTTTATTGTGAGCAAACGCGGTATCTATCTTGCGAATAGCTTTCTCGTGTGCAAATTTTCAATCAACATGCGATTTGCAGCCCTTTTTAAAATGCCTACTATGTCTGTTAGCTTGCACACTTTCAGTCGACAATTATCCAATTCCAATATATGGATATGGTCCAAATAAAAATATTATTTCACATAACGATGACCAATTTTCACTGAGAGCGTCCACTATTGAAGTCTTGCCAAACACATTCCAAACAATATAGCGACTTCAAATTTGAAACTTAAGCTTTATAATACAGATAATTTCGATCATAATATTTTTATTTAAACGATAACCGCCATCTATACGTCAGGTCGGATACTTCTGGGACTAACTTCGAAAGTTATAAGTTCTTCCCAAAAAGCATGATAGATTTAAATATCTTTGACTGGGAGAGATTGAAATTATAAAAATGATCATTCGATGTATTATTTGATATAAATATGTGCGAGCTCCTAATACCATACTTTATAGAAGGCTTATTCAATGTCTATAAATCCTATTTGAAAATCTAAATTCTCAATTTTGATCAATTGAATTGAAAGACAATTAATAAAGTCAAGTAAAGACTGTCAATGTGTATCTGATGTGCATTGAATATACATATTTATAGTCTTGAATATATTTATATTAATAAAGTTTAGTGTTTGCGACAATATTTTATAATACATTTATATTCATTAAAATGACGCTCATGAGGAGCTCCGTGTCACATAATTCGTTGAAGTTAATTTATCACCCCGTAATCTAAATTAGGAAGTATTTTAATTAAAATAAGGGCTTGTTATTCGCGCAATTTATAATAGTGACATATAAGAAAAATGGCGACACCTTAAAACCTCTTTCATAAAGACATCCTTGAAAATCAAATTAAACGATGCCTAAGATGGTGTATTTTAAGAGACTGTCAATGTATTTCCGCTCCCATGGAAACAATGGCCCTTGGACATGCCTAACGATTTGGGAATCATTCGTCTGGAAAAGTGTTGGCCGATCCCATTTCCCAGGTCGTTCTGGAAGACGGAAAGAAACGTATTCAGTCTGTCTCCGAAATATATAGGAGATGGTCCATATAGACAGTTTCCGTTTCCGATGACGCGATTCAGTGTGTACCCATCAATCATAGACGGGATTAATGATTCCTAACTAATTGGCTAGTGATGTTTCTCTCGTGAAATTAGCTGTGATGAAATTTGATCCCTGCAATCTGTGCGTTCGAAGAGTGTCTCCCGATTTTTATCCCTATTCTACGAGCTCGGATACATCCGACACGGACTCGGATAGTCCAGCATCTGTTTCGATAAAGCCCTCTAAATATGCATATCATGAAAATCAATGTAGAAGCGCTCACGGTCGGAGGAAGAGGAAGTTCACTTCCGGCATAGGAAGAAGCTTCTCCAGAGCGTTCCGGAAAATCGTCCAACTAAATCATGGAAAGCCGAGGAAGCACTCGGGAACGTTGATTAAAAAGCATTGTCCAAACTACGAAGTCTGTAATGAATGCAAGCTTTTCGGGAAACATCCCGAATATTGGTCTCCCTATTATCAATATTTTGGAGGTGAGTCGACTTTCAATCAATACTTATTTATAGAACCCCGTGGAAGATATTTTATATTAGGAAATTTGTATTTGAAGCGTGACATATTAACATGTTCTCCTTGCATACAAATAAAATTTGAACAAAAAATATAACAATATGTCGGATAAATTCTTTCTCAGTTTAGCAATGAAATTTGATACATTACCTTTTATGATTTCTCACCCACTTTCATTAAAAATTTATTAAAATAACCTAGAATATTTTAGATATGATTTTAAATTTATAATCGTGATGGATATTAATATATATATACATAGAAATATATATTTGAGGTGTTTGGTTTTGACCAAATTCATTTTTATGAAATTGATCTAAGACAGCGGTTCTTAAACTTATATAGTCAGTGGGCTTCTTCATGCAAAATTGGTTAAAAATGTTTTCTATAAATAATTCCATGAAAATATCTTGTTCAAGTATAGATAAATGTGTTTTTATATATTCGCGGACCCCAGTTTAAGGACTGCTGATCTAAGGCATCTTAAAATTTTAATAATTATCGAATTATAAAATATCATAATGTAAAAAGGTCATCCTTATCAAATTGTAGGCTATTTATTGTTCCCTGCTTTTAAATGAAGGAATTTCCAATATTCTAATTCAAAATAATGTAATTATAGAATGGGCGATTCCCACGTAGTAGCGCTGTTAACAGCGACATCTTCCATCTCTCTTCAGATGCAATGTGTTATTTTAACAGCGCCATCTCTTGTGGCCCTACGGAGACATTGCATCTGCATACCGACTGATCGCTTCTTGCGCGTGCACCGTTGCCGTTGAGTTGTCGGTTAGCCTTGGCTGCGGAAGGTCATCCCTCCTGCAGCCAAATATCTCGCCCGGGGACTCTGCCCCCGAGAGCCCCCCACCCTCAATGAATAAAATAACCAAAGCTTCGTACCGAAACAAAACCGAAAACTGATACTCGGGTAAAACCGTTATTTTTGCCGGAATAAAAACATTAACAAGTAAAAAAAACTGCCTCACATAAGAATTCACACCCAAAAATATTATAACTTTGTATGAAGTACTTATTCAAACGACGTTTTGTGGGCCGTCATTGCGGGTCTCATGTCAGTCTTTTATAAACGAGAACCATCCAGAAAGTAAGGTTACAATATTTATGTAGGATCGAAAAATGCTTGTATTTAATTGAAATTCACAGGATACTTCCTACGACCTATTTTTCAGCGTAATCGCCGTCGATCGAAACATTTCTGTAGTACCGTAAATTTCCACGAGCTTCCAATGGATATTTACGGCGGTATTGTTCTGTAACTACAGAGTTTGCGGGAGCGCGCGACGACCTTTCCATCGGATGAATTTACCACACAAACTGACCGTTAAGACCCTTCATACATGTCAGGGGCGCCAACTTCGAAACAAAGACCCCTGAGACCCTCGGCATCAGGAACCCTTGTAACTAGGGAATCCAATCCCGGGATTCCGGACATTTTAGGTGCTCATGAATCCCGGGATTAATAAATGTAATCCCGAAAAATTCCGGATTGAAATTTTTATCTAACAGAAATCGTACACCTCACCAGCATGATGAAGGCTAATAAATCGAGACATTCCCGCCGAAATCTGGACGCTTGGAAACAGTGGCGTAACTACTAATTGATGAGCTTAGGCGACACACCTAGGGGCAGTAACTGTCTAATATATGTATACGTATATAGAGTACAAATATGTTTTTCAAATTGTTATATTAACCTTTCCCTACCGGTGATGTATTTACTACACCTCGACTCTAATAATGGGAATATCAATATGAAATGTAATTGATACGGGCTTCAGAATTTTCGTATTTCTCCGTAATATAATTACGAATCACATCAAAGTATTATAGTATATAAGTATTCATCTGCAGCGACGGAAATAAATAATTTGTCGGGAAATCGGGAATTTTGCGAGTTTTAGTCCGTATCCGAATCGATGTGAATTATTTTAATTTATGTTAAACAAATTACATATATTTATACATTTAAAAGCAATCTATAGTCATCCATGTCATGTCATCGGTCGTATCCGATTTATCACAATTTGGATATTTTTGCGCGATTAACCTGTGTTGAGCAATGCAGATGATTATTGTGCCCCTATCATGCGTATCAAATCAGTTCGTGAAAACATTGCCACAATGTGTGTACAAACGTTACAGCCTATAAAGCTACTCAAACAAATTGAATTTAACGACTCGCTTGTGTGCCAACGCCCTATGCCAGCGGTTCTAAAACTTTGCACAAGAGCCAACATCAATAAAACTTTAATAAATAATGCATTGGTATTTTGATTGAGCGTAATATTTAAGATTGATGAAGTGCAGCCATACTAGATGCATCAGAAGCTTCTCACATTGCCCGTACGCACGTGTGCGAAACCACTTCAGCATATTCACACTCATAGCCTTGCATATTCTAACAATCATTCATACATATATTTAAGCTAAATATATTGAAAAGCGCTGCTTAATCTTTGAATAAATTGAGTCAGACAATGAACTCCTAGCGATTGTAGAGTTCATCATAGTAACATGACAGATGGCAGCTAATTATCCAAATATTGACCGCGACACTAGACCCTAACTTCATATCATCGTCCGTGACATCTCAATTGATAAAGACGCGTTAATGCATCCAAGACGATCTTGTTTGGTACTTTGAGATCTGCATATTGATAAATCCTGTTCCGCATAATGGCAACAATTGAAAAGTGCAGCATTGTGGTCTCCCAGCATCATTGGTCACACCCATCAAAGGCGCGGTCCGTACTTCCTTCCGCTGTATTCTCGGTGGTCATCACCAGATCGCTGCTGGCCCACATTTTGGAATATGGCGGATGTAACGGACAACTTTAGCTGCGAAACAGATACTAGAACAAATCATTAATTATGGAGTCGTTTTATTGATCGGGACTAATGACCACCGTGACAATTCCAGATTAGCTGCTAGGGAAGTACTTGTGTACCTTTGACGTACATGGTGTTAATGATGTACCCAAATCAACACCCTCCATTCGCAATAGAACTTCTATAATATCAGCCAGTCCTTTCTGAGTCTATCACTTGGGTATGGTTTTAAAAATGTGATCACCGATCACACCGGTTGTTTGAGATATTTGAGCTAGAAATACAACCTTAATGATACTATGAAAAACTTCAGATTTGTTTTCTTTTTTATATGTGGCTTTTAGCAATTACTTTTATGAGACAATGGCATGGTTTATCATGGCGTATATATGTTTTTAAAAATGTGATCGCCAGCCACACCTCCTCTAGGATTTGAACCCAAGATGATTGAGTTTCGAGTCCAACCGCTTAACTCAACATGTACAGATTCTAATTATGGTTAAATTTAAGATCATATTTGATAAGATATTTAAGCTAAGAAAAGATCTATGACTTCAGAGTTTGCGAAAATTATTTTTTCTTAATCGGCTACATACATCAATTTCTAGATTTACTAACTCTTTCAACCTAAAAACCATACTGATTATTCTTTTAGTTATTATTGGTATAGTTTAGCTCAATAATCACTTATATTGATCAAAATTTTTTTGAGGGATGGGTTTACCATTGGTATCTACATGTAGTTTAGCTTGAATTATTTGGATAAGAGTTATAGGTAGATTCTATGATTATTCCCTAGTTTCTTATTTAAATTCCTATTGTCCTACTGACTGCTACCGACCGCAACTTCTTTCTGCTCTTCCGAAACGGCAAAACGTTCAAAACGGTGTCGCTGGGTCGTCCCGGGTTACTGGACGTCCTAATTCCTCACAGGACACAGGTTGTTTAGGGCTTCTCTTAACAGATTCGGAATTTCCCAATTCTCGGATTGCCCATGCAAGGATCCGGTTATGTATGCAGACCATGTTCTGTGGACATGTCCGAGCATGGCGTCCGATCGCGAGGCGCTATTTCAATGTGTCAGCGGTCCAAAATTTGGACCGGTTGGACATCTTGGCGCCACTCCCTCCAGGTTTAGAACATTTAGGGTTTTTTGCAACAAATTTTGGGGGGAAATGCATTCCTAGGGCCTTCTATGACCATATCTTAAATATCTTCATCCCTTAACCAGTTCATCCCCCAGCGTTTAGAACGCAAGTGGCCACAAGTAGTGGAGAAATAGTGGGTCCTCGAAGAACATGATTTATTTTTATTTTTGTTTGTGCGTCCTAGCGTGCACTTTTTTTATGCGAACTGGCAAGGCTTCGAAAAGCAGGGTCAATAAATAACTCCGGTCAATGGAGGATCCCATGTCCTACTGACTGAAGAAAAACGTACATATATTTGGGCTATAGCCATCATCATACATACAAACAACAATACATACATACATACAAAAGTGCGCCGTGACGATATATAGACGTTCAGCTATTACCACTAGATGCGGTTGCAGATTTTGCATTGTGTCTGCATACATTATATTTTGTATGCAATAGTTTCATATACGGTTATTCCTAAAAATATATATCTCAACACGTGAGACATACGACCGCAAATAACTAAATGCCATTTTGTACCACTTTATTAATAACTTAAGTATTTCCTTTTTTTGATCCAGGAAATCAGGATAAATTTGAATCGCGTAAATCGATCGAAAATGTAAATCTTTATAATACATTGCCAGTATCATGACATATTAAAACTTTAAAGCTTTGGTCATAAAAGCTTTAAGATTATCAAAAAGTTCAATCTGCCTTAACCCTAAGAATGCTAAGCAACGATATATCATCGATAACTGCTAAAAACGATTGCTATGAGTACTTTGTACTACAATAGATCTTAATTTTTTTTTATGCGCAATTATGTATCCCCGACTTACGAACACCTTAAACGGAAGCATAAAATACGTTGATGGAATCAAATTCTGAATCATCTTTTACAGTTTCCAAGGCATTCGTTTTTCATGAACGTACCTAATAATACCAATTTTTCATCACTTGACTAAGACGCTTCAAGCAAATAGACGTGGCTACGTTTTGCTGAAACAATGCGCTATTTTACTGGCCACAAATTCCAAAACTTTCTCCGTCAATCACCTTTGATTGATTACGTCCGTGGGTGGGTGCCAACAATGAACTGTGAAAAACGCCGGCTTAATTGTGTCAATTTGAGTAAAAGACCATGGCAAATTCTCTAATCCCACTGTTGGTGTTCCGACGAAGTGACATTAGGCAGACCCGAGCACCATTTTGACCTCAGAATTAGATCAAGATACGACGGGGTGATGTTAAATAATGCCCTCCTGATGAATTCCCCACTAATTGCCGGGGTGAGCTTTTGCCTGTTTTTTTGGTCGTAAAAAATTGCAATCAATCATCCGAAATGCTGATGAAATTTCTACAGAAATATTGAATTTATCCATAGACAATAAGCATTATCTAATGATTATATCCAAACATACATATTTGATTAGAAGCAATCCAATTAATATATATATATACCATAATCCTATTAAAGAGTCTGTTATCCTTCCTTAGATATTATTTCTGACAAAATACAATTAAGAAGGGGGGATTTATTATTTGGAGTCTTAATGCTATCCAATTGAATTATTGAGCAAAAACAAATAGTTCACATTAATAAGCTTTTACAGGGGGACAGAACTTATCCGACATAAGTGTTTTTACGATACTTAAACTTGCTTTTCCGCCTCACCAATAAGTCGCTTGATTTTGAGTTCAGTTTTTCTCCTAAGCTTCATATGAGATTATTCTAGGAAAAAAGGTTTCATATGCTAATTTCCCATTTCCTTCCATATAATATTACACTTAACCCTATGGATGCTAAACAACGATATATCGTTGACTTTGAAACTGAGGCTCAAATATGAATAGTTTCTATGCATCGGGGTTCCGTTCATCAAAAAACTCCATAGCAGTGAAATTTGCATAATTTTATTTTATTTATAATCTTAATCCTTTGATTAGTGAATCAATCTTCTTATATATAAAAATGAATTATTGTTTGTTCGTATGCAATGCGATGCCATACCGTTCATCAAATTGCGATAAAACTTCATACACTTATTGCTAAGGATTTTGCGAGTAATATAGGCATAGTCTTATTTATAAAAATTAATGTTTGTTTGTTCGTATTTAATGCGCTGCCATACCGTTCATTCGATTGCAATAAAACTTCTCCAACTTATTGTTTGCACTTTTTCAAATAACATAGGTATAGTACAAATAACTTACAGTAGATATAATTGATTTATTTGAAATAGAAGCACGGCATTGAAAATGAAGCGCTATGGATCGCAATATTTGAGAATATTTAGACGTGTAGCGGTACCTTTACAACACGACGTTACCATCGATGCATAAATGTATGATGAGACGCAAGACACTCTCTGTCTCTCTCTCCGATTCACTAATCTCCGCACTCAGTGTGCGAAAATACTCTTTATTTCCCGTAATTAAAAGCTCAATTTAAATACACGATGCATGGGCATTGATTAAAAAATGTTGCCATCTCTTAATGAAACAGCTGATGGATATGCTAGCGGAATGATTAATTGGTGCGGATGACGGCAGATGTTAGAGTATTTCATCGTCAATCTATTTTATTTAAAACGTTTTCCTTTTGCAACCCAAATGAGTTCGTCACATACGCGACAATTTCACACCAAAAAATGGAGTCATCAAATTGAATCATGCATACTAATAATATATGACCTATTTCACATGTTGTTAGATGTGCATTATGTTATGATGCACTTGATTAGATAATAGGTGATGACCTGACCCAGAAATAAATTGTTTTCGCTCAGTTTACTGTACGCTTAAGTCAAAATTGTACAATTATTTAAGCGTCCATCCAATTTTTTAAAAATTCGTTTCTAAAATACTCAAAAAATACATAGGGACGTTCCATTTCAGTTATGGAAAATTCAGAACGGCGCGTTAATATTGTATACTTTCATATGAAATGAATCGTTTTACGCTGCGCAAACTTAGACAACGTAGATGGGAGCACTCAAAGAAGCCTCCAACTAATTAATTATGCTTAAGTATAGCGCTATTAAGCCACCGTAAAGGGAGCGAGATTTAAGCCCTGTGGAGCATACATTTTTAAAATCATAGTGATTCGCACCTCAAAGGCCTTTGGCGAAATAATAAATGGCGCGTTGCGTAATTCGATTTGGGTTATTTTGAGATTTTTTCTCTCCTATCATTGTGGATGCTTTATATTCCTTTGGGGAAATTCGCCGGGAGTATTCGCTTTCAGAGACGACTTTTCAGGTGCTAATGCCACATCCATTCTCATGGCGAGGAAATGAGACTGCGTGAAATTGATTTTTTACTCGCGGAATGGCAAATAAGAGTATGGGAAACCTGAATGCCTTTTCATTAGTGTATACGCTTACGGAAAAACAATTTTCATGCCTTTGGTCCTTTGAAAAATGAAAATATTTTTTTTGCCTATTTCATTTTTAACGATTTTTAACCCTTTCCACTCGTATGTCGACTTTATGTCGCCAATATTTTAAGCTCGCGTATATACCATGGACTTTGTTTTATTCATCATTATTGCTATTTGTTATATTATATAGATACTATAGACACTATTTTACTAGACACACAGATCTTTATACTTGTATGTGTGTATTTTACCTAAAAATGTATTAAATACCTATGAAAATGGATCAATTTCCAAATAAGAATTTTCCTTATTTCATTGATAATGATTTAAATGCAATTTACATCAAAATCCAAGTATAAAATCTAATTTAATTTTAATTTTAAATTTCGAGCTTAAACCCTGAAAGAGTTAATATTTTTCTAGCTCCAAAATTTTGTCTAATGCACCCTCGGCAAAGAAAAAATAAATATAGATTTTTATTTGATCAATAATCAATCATCAGTATTACAGATATTTTGGGACTGAAATTCTTTGACACAACAAAAGCCTTCGATAGTGTATAGCATTGTGAACTCTTTTAAATACTTTAAAATTCGATAAGTGTGTGTAAATGTGTAAAAAAAAGGAGAATCGTTTGTATTATCTTCGTGTCCGTCGTATACTAGGGCGCATGCGCCGCCCCGCTTCTGCGCACTCGTTTTATTATATATTACACAAATACAGCTTTATCTTCAAGCTCTTCTTCTTCAAGCTATTCTTCAATTTAAGTAAATGGCCACTTTCCATTGAAAATATCCATGCTTTATACGAATCTCTTACTTTATTTTACTCATATTAAGGATTCCAAGAGACTGATACACGAGACTCGTATAGACGGCACACGTAACCACAATAGATTCACTTGGATAGATATCGAATAATATCCAACAATGCCTATATCTTTTTGCCTAAGCTTTTTATAAATGGGTTTACGCCAAATGATTTATTCCAAATGGTTTACGCGGGTTCGTTCTACTCTCGGGTCGTTGTGTAGCCGGACGAATGGGATGAAGGTCGAATGGCATCGAATCTTTATTAGACACGAGAGAGAGCTGACCGCGGGAAGGACGTCTTTCCACGTCCAAGGCTATCCGACGACTCCTCATGATTTACGCCTTTTTAAATTAACACATTGCGCCTAAAGAGAGACGGAAGAGGTTGCTGTTAATCTGGCGAATTAAATCTATACAGATTAACAGCGCCATTGTATAGGGATGATATTTCACCCATGCTATACTTCTATTCATTGACTTTCTGATCTTTCAGTAGGTATTCAAAGCTTATTAGGAACAGCTCAAAATATTTTAACTTTTTGCAATTTAATTATGCCTAAACACGAGCATAAACCGTATAGAATTAATATAATCCATATGTAAAGTAATAAAATTTGAATAAATAACATTAAGAATCTATCCTCAGGCACAATCCGGAAAGTCGATTACACAAATTCCATAGATTCTTTAAATATTACTACGCGTTGGAATTTGCTTATCGGATGTGCGTTTATAAGAAGCGAAGGTTGAGGTCAACATTATGGTAGTCAAGGAGGTCTACTTATCATTCATATCTTCTTTTTTCTTCGGAATTAGCACCTAATGTGTGACAACAGGTAGCTGTTAGATTCTTCGTCGTACTTTTATCGCTCGACAGGAATTCGTTAAACGGCACGAAACGAGCAAAGCGACGCTTCTTCTCGCTCATGGGGTGTGGACTAAAACTCTGTCCGGGATGCATTCCTCAAGTTCCACATCTTTGTTGTACAGTTGCTGCTCGCAGTAAGGGTGTCGTTATGGGGACGCTGTCAAAAGAGGGGCGCAAAATATGAGCTCGAATTCACATCTTTCCGAATACTGCAAATACTTCAACAAGCCGAACGGCGTGCCCCGAATGAGCAACCTTTGGAGTACTTTCGTTGTCATCCAAGTGGCACAAAATGTGATATACGAATCAAAATCGTAGCAAAACAACAATTGTGGGGACATGACATGGGCGCATTCACGTGTCAATGGGCAGGGTAGGGCCCTGGGTCCATTGTTACCCGTCGTAACTGTATTGAGATGAGTTTCCGACCCAATCAATGGCCATCGAGGAGCATTATGTCATACCCGGTCGGATGCAAGCATGGGGAACGAGCACGCAACGCAAATTACCTGGGCGGGTGCCACCACCATTGTTTGGCCATTTTCTATCAGGACGGTGACCGAATTCTCAGAAATCCCCATATGTACATGCGTTCTGAGAATAATCGCTGCAAATCAACAATAGGACCCAATGAACTATATTCCGTGAACGGTGACGCAGTTTAGATAATCCGAACAGAAGAAAAGGTTTTCGCCAACGTGCCAAGTGTGGGTCACTACATGACCCCATATATAGTTCCTTGCTAACGGTGAACAAAGCAACTCTACTTTTTTATCCTCCCAAATAAGCAATAGCATGTGGTGCTATTTTGCAGCCTTGCTACAGAGGAATCGACTTGAATAATAATTAAAATGATAAACATTTGATTCCATTATTTATTATTTGAATTAGCATCCTGGGTATAAATGTATTTAAAATATTAATACAGACCGTTGTTTTTTTGCGCAGTAATAATTTGGCAAACCTGTTAGCTGGCTGCTGCTTTTTCTTGTAAATATGTTCATTAAAAAATAAAAACACATTTGGAGGGAGGCAACTTTTTTAGATTATCCTGTCAATATCCAAAATATTGTAATACACTCGATTACAAAACATGTTTTAATATTGGACTTCTCGGGCTCGTTGTCGTTACCTTCAACGCTGCAATAGTCCCCGGCCGTCATCTTGTTCGGTCGCGGAGACCGCGTCCAGGGGTCACTTGGAACGCACCATATTATTATCCTCAATAATGATCATTGATTTAAAATTATTATTTTTGATGCAAGTCATCGCCGAATCATAAATTGAATATTTTATCCCACATAAAAGGATTATTCTAACAGTGGTTAAAATGTTTCCTATTTGAAAATTTCTGAATGTTCCATAAATAATAGAAATTTTAACGGTCCTTAAGATTTTAAGATAATCCTTTATTTATTGCGTAACTA
Organism: Stenopsyche tienmushanensis; assembly: GCA_008973525.1. Classification (NCBI taxonomy): domain Eukaryota; kingdom Metazoa; phylum Arthropoda; class Insecta; order Trichoptera; family Stenopsychidae; genus Stenopsyche; species Stenopsyche tienmushanensis. The sequence continues at coordinate 1,766,880 of WACJ01000542.1, forward strand.
GCTGGTACCCGACGCGTTGCTGCCACAGAAGTAATAATTCTAAAAATATCGTTTGAAACTTGAAAGTTATATTGTTTAATTAGGAATGATAGAAGGAATGAAATCCATTTTATTTTGTTGGTTTAATTATAAACATGAACAAACATACAAACATCGATTTTTATATATAAGATCTACTGTAAGTTAATTGTACTATGCCTATATTATTTGAGAAAGTGCAAACAATAATTTGGCAAAGTTTTATCACAATCGAATGAACGGTATAGTAGTGCATTAAATACGAACAAACAAACATTGATTTTTATATATTAAACTATACTTATATTACTCGCAAAACTCTAAGCAATAAATGAACAAAGTTTTATTGCAATCCGATGAGCGATATGGCAGCGCATTTTGAACGAACATAACCCAGTTCATTTTTATATATTAGAGAAGATAAATTGGCTCAATTTCATATGAAATATTTAATGAATTTTGATCATTCTGATGCATTATGTATTTTCATTTTTTACACTTTTAAAATAAAACAATTTAAATAAAACACATTTGGGCACTGGATACAGTGAGTTTAGTGTTGCTTATGAAAATGGTTCGTCATTAAAGTCTCGCAACTGGGTGTGCGTATGTCTATCCTGTGTGCGTCACATGAGGGATCTCAATCCATATTATACTATAATTTTATATTTTTATATATATATATTTTTTTTTAAACAGATGTTTATTGACATTTTCAAAATATACATAAAAAAAGATTCTCAATTAATAAAATTAACGTTATAATTCCTACCTCAAAAAAAAATATTTTCACAAAATGGCGACTGTTTCAAAAAAAATCATTTTTTGTTTTTTTTTTTAGATTTTTTTTTAAATAATTAAAAATAAAATTTTGACATAAATCTGGTAGGAACAATATAAAGTTATATAAAAAAGGTTTATACCAGAGTTGATGTAAATTAATTAATTAGAACTTGAGATATCATATCAACCGCGTTGAAAAAAGTAGTTTCGAAAAAAACGCGTTTAAAGATTTCATTCGCCAAAATAGCTATAACTCGGTTATGAATTAGAATTTTGGAAATTTCTTTGTAAAATATATTCTTAAAAATCCAAATTTAAAAAAAAAATCTAAACTAGAATACCCCTTTAAAAAAAGTTAAGGATTTGTTTTAATCAAAAATATTGAATTTCATTCAAACTTAATATAACTTTGTAAGTATGTACTTCTCAAAAAGATATTTTTAGATTTGTGCTGATACATGTGCAAATCAATGTACATATGTATGAACTTATGAACATGCACGTATGCTTCAGTTGATGCGTCCAAACATTGATGCCAATCAACCATCGAAATTTTCAACAAACTGCATTATTAAATATTTTCCTGTTTATTCATCTTTTCGGTTTTTTTTTAAATACAAAAAGTTATTTTTAATATTAATATTTTCTATAAATAATAATGAGGATATATTGCAAAATATCCTCATACATTTGATTTTATATTAGAAGGATAATTCTATTAATACATCAATATTACCTAATTTTCGCATTCGCATAAAAAAATGTCATTGTATTAATTGCATTTTTCCCATTAAGGAATAATTGCATCCGGATAATCAGGCATTTAATATCCTTGTATTTGTACATTCATAAAATATCCCGATTGAATCATAAATTACAGACAATGTAAGTAATTTAATACCGATTTCATGTATTATCCTCACTTTATCCAATATATCTTCGATCGAAGAAAGAGCACATCAATCATTGGCAAATCGTGTCGTAATCGCCAGACTGTTAGAAGATTCAACTATTTATACGAATGACATAGAAATAGTTAATGTAGAAGCCTGCATGGAGTTGTTTTACCTGCAGCTATATCAGTAAATGCTTGTTCCAGATATATTCTCCTTGAAATAGCATCGGACAGTTGCAGCAATCGTCGCTGCAATACAGCACTGCATTAAATTGCACTAATTAACCACCACCAGACGGACAATATGCAAAATCAACGTCAAATTTGACATCATTGACATATTTACAAATTTATTATGCAAACGGCATAGCTGAATGCTTAGCGCTTGATTAATCTAAAATCCATAAAATCCACGAAACCAATTCAATGGGCATATTTGTGGTCAAAAAGATTCGCGGATAAAAATTTTCACATTGACCACAAATTGTCGCTGTATCATTTAGTTCCTTTTAAGTTGCCAAAAATAAAAAATGCACGTGATAAAGCAACGGGTTCCTGTATGAATCAAATTCTTATAAATTTCATATGATATCATATTAATGAATCGTGCAATATCCTGTGTCTTTATATTATTTGGACATAAAGACGCGATGCATGCCGTTGTTACTTAAATATATCAATATCTAAGACCCAGATATGAATTGAATTTCATATCATATAAATGTAACATATGAAGAATATATCATATAAAAATCAATCATTTCTGAATTCATATTTGCATGTTATCATGATTCAAATTTATGCATTTTTTATTTCGTATATACACGATATTTCAATAGAAACGCCCAATTTTATTTAGATTATAGCGGCCATATTTTTAAATTAATATCTACCAAACTTATTGTAAATTCTTAAATAGTATATGGCAAATTATTATAAAAGATTATAGTGTTGAATAATTGGAAAACAAATTGGAAAATTTGATTTCCAAAATGAGTGCTCCGCTCGAGAAGCGTTTCACCGACGCCATAAGAACATGCGATTTACCACCTTTAAAATTCTTAATTTGAAACTATTTTAAATCATAGATATATGCGTATAAATTGCAAAAAGATCCTTAAAGTCAAATAATGATCACCATCCAGCATATTCAGACAGATTTATGTGATAAATTCACCGAAAATTTTACCTATTGAATACGTGCTCCCAAGCAAAGCCACGGTAAATATTTGAACAAAATTATATTTTATATTTTTTGCCATTAATTATTCTTTTAAATTAAATTAAAAATGAGTAGATATCTTATATACAACTTGTTTTATTTATGTTTAAAGATTGAGCGTCATTATTGAAAGGCCCTATACATGCATGATTTTTAATATAAAATCGTCCGTATTAACAATGTTATAGATTTTATTTTATGACATTGGCATGGTATTGAATCACTATTGTGGTGTCAAGGTCATATTGATGGCTTTGGAAAATGCTTAACAAGCGCGCTTATTGAAATGCATGCAAATCACTTTGTCCTGGAAATGGAACAAACGCTTGCATCTCATTACGAAATCATTGTTTTTTCATGCAAACACGTATTCAGATCATATTGTTTGAAATGTAAGACTGTATTCATGGCTGTTTCAAGGTCATTTATGGCCGTTAAATTTCAACGTTAAATCGTACGTGTATCGAAACTCATCAATATTTACATGCGGATTTGAGTACGTGATTGAATTATGCGTCGAAATGGAATGTTATTTTATTCAGTAATATCTGGAGAGCTTCCTGATTACAGATGGACGTATCCAGACAAATTAAAAATTGACATGAAGACAATTTTTTATTCCCTTTGTAGACAAAGGGATGTGTATTCATAAGGCATGTCTTTTATCCGATCGTATTGGAAACGTAAATCAGCCCCATAGAACGCCTTGAAAACAGACCATAAATCTTATGGAGGTTTACCGTTCATCTGAAATTCAGATGGACTTGTCCTGGAACATTCTTTGTTTGCTGAAAAAAAATCTATACATATCCTTTGGCTGAACTTAATACATATTTTAGACAAATATATCATGAAGTTTATTGATTGGACCTTTCGATGGAACTCCAAGTCGATGTTTCAAGCCGTCAAAGACGATCTTCACGCCATGGCAAATCCGTCAAATATTGATGTTGTGCAATCAACTTTGAAATCAAAAGTGAACGGGCCGCGTGTCGAAGACGCCGTTTATTTTATCCACCACAAAAAATAAACCATACATCACGGCGGTTCTATTGATTTAAACAATTATCTAGAAAACAAACTGCCAAACTTGATATAGAGACCAGCGCCAAGAGTGAGGCCGTATATCAGCACTGGCAGTTTGTTTTCGAAAGCATGCCGTAATTGATTGCTCTATAATTAAATGTGGAATAATGCGAGTGCTAAAGATTACGTATGAAAAAAAATGAAAAGATGGATTGTGTAGGCAGGCGTTTATTTCGATGTCTAATGAGCGTTTAATGCCATACTTTTGACACATGCTGTATAGGCTTCGACGTGTTTGAATACTTCTTGTTTATTTTGGATTCCAACCTGAATTGTTCCATTGTGTAAAAATGATCATAATCGACGTTTTGAAATACACATCCATTATTCTGAATTCATCCAATCATTTATTCCAGTCATCCCCTCCCCCCAATCATAGATAAATAGAAACTGAAAGTGACTCCAACTGCGAGACTCCCCGACGATCCCTTTTATCAAGCATGATCAAGGTCAACTGGAGGGCAGTATATATAAGGTATATTCTCGATTAAAACACGGACTAAAACTCGTAAAATTCCCGATTTCCCGACAAATTATTTATTTCCGTCGCTGCAGATGAATACTTATATACTATTATACTTTGGTGTGATTCGTAATTATATTACGGAGGAGTACAAAAATTCTGAACCTCGTATCTATTATATTTCATATCGAAATTCCCATTATTAGAGTCGATGTGTAGTAAATACATCACCGGTAGGGAAAGGTTAATATAACAATTTAAAAAACATATATGTATACATATATTAGACAGTTACTGCCCCTAAGTGTGTCGCATAAGTTCACCAATTAGTAGTTACGCCACTGTTTCCAAGCGTCCAGATTTCGGTGGGAATTTCTACGGTGGGACTAGAAGATCCCGTTGAGGCCTTTGAGAAGGTGCACTGAATATGGAAGAGTCCATAGAAAAAATGTGTAGATCCTCGTAGAGAGTACTTTGAAGGATATTATCATATTGTTCCGGTATTGTCGATAAATCTTTTTATAAAACACATATTTCATGACTTTTGGGATGCACCTTCTATATCAGGTATTACGACTATACTAAGTCCTCCTGAAAGAAATCCGTTATTTTCGCATTTTAAGCCATACAGGATGTGTCCCAAAAGTCATGAAATATTTTTTTTAAAAGATTTATTGAAAATATCTGTAAAAAATGTTAAAATTCTTCAAAGTACTCTACATTTACATATTTTTTTCCTACTACTAAACCATAGCCAGTACGCCTTATCGAAGGCTTCAACGGAAACCTTCTTCAGAACTGTCGTTTGGATTGTATGCTGTCAAAACCTTACCCAATCGGTTTGAACACGCTGCAACCAGTAAAAAATGTATTTCATGACTTTTGGGACACGCTTTATAAATCATATTTTATTATGAAGGATATATAAGGGCAATTAAGGACGAAGCCCTAAACCAACGAGGAAAATATTCGATATTTTATACTGTTTTTTTTTCTTATCGGAACATGAACGCGACGTTCCTAGCAATCCCTTTTATGGGACCATTATCTGTTTTAAAATGTGGTCATCAGCCACACTACCTATAGATTTGAATCCAAGATGATTGAGCAGTGAGTCCAACCGCTTAATCGCAAGACTACTCACAGGTACATTTATTTCGGTATAACCTAATGCAGGGCCGTAACAAAGGTGTGGCAGAGCAGGCGCCCGCCACGGGCGCAACTGGGCTTGGGGCGCAAAACGCTGAATACTGACCCGGTCGAGAGTTGCGCATAGTTTTTATTTTACTCAACCATTCTACTTTACATGAACCAACACTGATTGACTCTGTTCATTTTTATAATATATACTAAGTTGTCTAATCCATCTTTTCTTCGTTATCGTTATGTTCAGTTATGGCATCCGATCGCGAGCCGCTCATTCGTCATATCAGCGATCCGAAAAGCGGACCGATTGAGCATACATATTATGGCCACTCCATCTTCTTTTAGGACCTTCTGCGGCATGTTCTATGATCTGTACGATTACTAGACACTTTCTATTATAGTTTTTTTTTATAACAGTAACCACCATCTATACGTTAGGTCGGGTATTTTTGGGACTATTTTTGTATATTATTTTAAAACATACATTATCACAGTATTTAATAGATTGTATTTATAATAGTATTAGTTAACTTAAAAACGTTAAAAATAAATTGGATTTCTAGGGAAGGGGGGCGTTAAGTTAGATACTTGCCACGGGCGCTTCATACCTTAGTTACGGCTTTGACCTAATGTATGCCGTGTGTGTAAGCTTCGGTTGAAACGTCCGACCCTGAGATAAGGCGGTATGAAAATATTTTACACTTCAATTGCCATACGTTTAACTAAATCATGTTCGCGTGCTATTCTCTTTATAACAGCGTCATTTTTTATCTAATATTTTCGCCATTAATTACATAAACTGACTAAATTATTATTGTTGTGAGGCATTACACGATAGTTATTTTCCTCAAATATCGCTGTTGCAAATTCAATGTTTGTGTTTGAATGTCCAAACACGATAATTTTTTATCGCCTAGAATATAAATGTTTTTCTATAATCTTGGTTGCGTGCCTCAAGTGGCTCGCGTGTCGTGTATTGATCACGCCTGCTATATGCTTTTATCAATTTTTCGCCATGTCAAAGCCGCCACATTGGCACGCAGTAAATGGATAAAAGCAATCTTCAAATGTGGTATTTCAAGAGTATTTATTGGATATCCTCAAGCAAATAAACAAGATCAGATTGGTCGAGGGATCAAAGATGATTCGGGGCGACGATGGGTCATCACCATATTACGTATTCCACAACTGTCAAGCCTAATCATAATTGACACCGAAACGACGTCTTCTTCAGTCTGTGGACATAAAGGTCCATTGTGCATCGTCCAATTTCAGCTCATAAATAAGTCAGTGACACATTGGTCTTTCGCAGCTCGGATGTCGGTGCACACAGTCAGATTCAGGTATCCACCACTGATAATTAGATTCGGAAGTACCTGGTCACATGTGGATGCTTGTAGTAGCAACACGTGTGCTACAAGTACCTACGCATGCGACAAAGCCAATGTGTACATTTTAGCACTAGCCGATGACATACAGTCGTCCTATTCGAAAGCGAACCGTGGGAAACTGGTCCTATGTATGTGACTATGCATATTTCATCAGCGTTTCTACGAAGCTGGGAAAGGTAACATAAATCTGGATTAGAGGAAGTACAGTGATACATCCATTTTTTTAGTTCCTCTTAATGTGGCTCGGAAGAGCAAATGGCCATATATCATGACGGCATTGCTAAATATGGAAAGCCTACAATATACAGGTTTATTTTTTTAGGCGACATCCTCTAAAGAAATCATAGTTGATCCAATATAATTATTTTTCACTTAATTGACGATAAAAAAACAGCTTGATAAAATGCCCGATGACACAACATGTGTACCATATTCTTGACATGACACAGACCGTGTACCACGTTTTTACTAACCGTATTAATGACTTTAATAAATTTTTCAGTATTTATAATCCTCTTTATTACTAAGTTATTCATAATCAATAGATATTTTACAATATTATCAAACATACCTTTGATTAATCCATCAATTTTGTATATAAAATTTATCCATTTTCTTTCTATTGTGCGTCGATTCCAATCCTTAATTTTGATGAAAACTTAATAAATGATCAACAGGAGGAAGTCTTTCTTTTAATACAGATTTATGCAGAATCTTCCATCAATTATGATAAATTGAAGATGGATTATTTCCGCGACTCCTTGATGCTGTATTAAATTTATAGCCTGTAGCTTTTAAATAAAGCTCCGCCTTATCTATGAAATTATTTTATAATCAATTTTCGAATATTTCCGCTTCAAGCTTTCTTGGAAAGGCAAAAAACGGCAGACAAATTGGAAATATTACAGCAATTATATGCCCCCTCGAATGGATCAATACAAAATTTAACTCTCGAAGTAGAAAGAAAGAAATCTTGTTGCAGGCCCTGGGAAAACTTGAAAACTTAAAAAACAATCTTCATCCTTTGAAATATAAATTCTAATAAGCATTCTTCCGAAATGAAATGCCCAGTTTCATCTGCATTAAATACTTGTTGAACTTGTTCATATTCCAATCGTGCCCGTTGAAAATATTGTATTCAGCAAAATTTGCTCATTTAAAACTAAATTATGTATAAAACTATATTTTGTAGACTTCTCAAAATAATTTCAATTTGGCGCTTATAATATTTGTCTTAACCCCTTAAATAAGTAACACACAGATTTGTGTTTAAATTGCAATGATTTAAAAAGAGTATACACGTTGAGCTCGGAGACAGACAGAGACACAGAGTGTCTTGCACGTTGAATTTGGAGAGAAACAGAGACAGATAGAGTATCTTGCGTACATCGTACGATTGTATAGATCGTTAATCCAAATTTATCGGCTAATAACGACATGCGAATGATATAATGAATCGATTTCAAATGTATTTTTTATGTTTACGCAAATAAATGACCGAATATTGTGTGCTATCGACAGTGTTTATTTATTTATATACAAACTTTATACACACTGCGACGCTCCTGACAGATAAGTGGATTTATACGGATGATAAATGGCGGACATACAAATATAGCATCTAAGTTCATGACGATTTAAAATTAGCACTTTTATTCCAATTGTCCGCGTGTAACAACATCGAGCGTATGTCGATGTATTTATAAAAAGTAATTTTATATCTACGCTCTACTATTATTTTGTGATATTTAAATTTGGGTTATCTTGTATGTTTCCCTGAAATGTACGGGATCGTCCAGAAAATAAGGTTACAACATTATGTAGGATCAAAAGATCGGAATAACCGCGCAGATCTCGCACGGACGGGAGATGGCGTAAGTGCGCGACGACTTCTCCTTCGGAAAAAATTACTGCGACTTAACAAAATGGCCGAAAAACACGCAGGAACAAATAAACTGATCATTAGAATCTCCCCTACATGCCATGTGTATCAACTTTTTTTTTTTATAAACAGCCTCAGGAGCTTTTGTAACCTTACTTTCTAGATACTAAAAATCTAGAAAGTAAGTAAAAAAAAATACTAAAAATCGGTAATAATTCGGAGCAAGTGTAACTTGATTGTAAAGCTCGGCTAACGTGTCGCGCGAGTCCCTAAAACGACCCTTTCGTATCCCTTCCAAGTAGACAGTTACACATTCTGATGAGCAAAAAAATCATTTATGCCATGGTCAACATACTTTTCTAATAAATACAAGTGAAAAAAATGCTGCGTTGCATTTTAATTCAATAATACTAACGATGTAAAAATATGTCGAATGACACTCGACATGAGACCCACTCGGTAGAAATCGATGTCGAATGACATTCGACATAGGACCGGAAAGAATTAAAATAGTTTTTTCGACAGGGATATATTCATTCTGATGTTTCATTAACATTTCGATGCCGTTTTTGTAGAATGGTTTATCTTTGGCCACAAAATAGGTAATAGTTTCGGTAATCACTTCTTCATTGGAGCGGAATCATTTTTGTTCTTCAAACAGATACTATCCAATATCCAAGTCAAAGAGGTGTTTTTGGTCACTTTGAGTAGCTTTCGCCGGTTGCTGTCCACTCAGCTGACTGCCGATTTTACTCTTGAGTGTAATTATGGATCCATATTTCATCCATTGTCACATATCGCATGAGAAAATGTTTTTTATTGCACCGAAACAACCTCAAAAAGCGCTCTGAATTATCGACGCGTTGTTGTTTTTGATTGAGTGTGAGCAAACATGGTACACGCATTGAACAAAGCTTTCTCATGAACAAATATTGATTTTGGATATTTTGACAATAACAAAAGTAGCTTCACTAAATCCATCGTAACTTGTGAACTAAACATCAGATTGTTATGAAATTTTGACACACATTATTTGAAGATTGGTACTCAACAAAAATAATATATAATTGTCAATAGTGGCGTCAAATCTACGTCATCCTACGAACTTATTGAGCGATGTATTAATATGCAATTGGCGATCATCGTGATAATTTTCATTCCTGAACGCGCAAAAATAATTTTCATTAAGCCCGTATTACACAATCGGCTTATTATATATAATACGGGCACGGTCCTATGGTTGAGAGATCATCGTCATACCTCATTGAGCGCACAATTTCGCAACGATCGATCAAATTCTTTATGATAATTTGCATAGTTTAAAATTTATATCTGAATTTAATCGTCACGCCCTTATCGCCGAAAGGGCGCTTTTGCATTGCGATACTATTCGCAAAGTCGTTATGGTCGTATAACGTGCACTTTACTTCCAATTATCCGATATCTCTAAGCAACAATCAATGTACTGTGCAATTATCTTTAATAGTTTTCTTGGTATTATTTTTCATGAATGCAATTATATAGGCCTGCAATTTTTCTCAAGCTATCGGGGTATATCAAGAAGGCTATTAATCTTGAGGGAAAATATGACTTTCATTAATCATTCATTATGTGTTCAGATGATGTGATACAGGACTTAATTATTATATTATTCTATTATCATCCCTTAATATATTAATATTATTCAAGAACATGGGAGGCGAAGTCTTTGATTTATCATTGTGTGCCTTGGGATTTATTAAATCTTGAAGTGTCAATCTTATATCTTAAAAATATATTTTTACCTTTGGTCTGTATTTAGGCAAAATCTTCTTGTATACTTTTTTTAGTCATTTTAAAAATATATATTATTAAATCATCAATGTAAAACAAAGCCATTAACATATATATAATTTTAAAATACAACTTATTTAAATAGAGAGATCCAAAGGTAAGTTGTCTAGACTAAACTTGATAAATGTGATTGAAGCATCTAATGAGATTTGACCGATTTCGACGTCCACATAAATCATGTTTTGAAGTGTGTGACAACCGACATGTAAATTAAGGCCTGACCTTGTTTAAAAAATGTGTTAAAGTTGTTCCAAATAAAAACGCTAACAAGAAATTGGACTATGACATGTGAGATTGTTCGAAAATATTGCGCAATATTTAAATGATTCACTACGCTATCCTCAAATGAATCATACTATTGATTGATTTTCCTGATGATATCATTGAGCTTTCACATCCTCCTGTCATGCTCTAACTATAAACTATTTCCAAATGCCACTAGCGTAATTTATTCATTCGCACAATACCTAAAATACGATCCAAATGGCAGATTAGGACGATTGAAGAGACGCGTCGAAAGATAAGCGTCCGCTTCTTTTTGGATTTATGTCCCTGGTGGGATTCATTGATGGAGCCAATAAAATGGGGCTGGATTGTACCATCCGAAAAATATGTATATTTTTAGTGAAAATATATTATTTTTTTGCATTATGGCATTCACTTAATGCTGATTTGGTTGACATTGAGTGATGAAAACTCGCGGCGAAAGTTATCCCTCGTTGCACCCCCTGTGTTTGCAAGCCACCCCCTTCGCTTAATCCTCGTTTCGGCTTTGAAGTTGAGTAATATCCTGAAGCTATGAGTAAAATAAATGATTTTTAAAATGGAAGCAACTCCTGGTGGAGCCTTAAAAATGCATGAAAATTGTGTGCCTTAGATTAATTTTTTGTCTGAGATTCAAACGTCAACTGCAAACATATATGACATCTTCATAAATTAATATTTCCCAATGAAATTACCTTATGACGTAAAAAAACCATAAGTATTCAATAAGCAAGAATTCAGGAATATCAACACGATAAAAAATTCAATTGTATCGATTTCCTGCAATTGCGTAATGTTTTATTTCATCAATTTTATATTTATTAAATTTTTCCGAGCGTTCCTACAGAAACACAAACGAAGCACGCAGACGTTCATCGTAAATATTTATTGTAAAATAAATTTACGCATGCGCCCATATATTAAGATTATTATATAGAGATATACACTCGGGTCTATTTTTATGCGATAGATACGTTCTACGGGGAGTCGCATATAAAAAATCGCATAAAAAAGTCTTGAACTACATAGAAAACTGAGGGATAAGTTCCATTATTTTTAAAAACCGCATAACTTCAAATCAATGTGATAGAATGTACCAAAAATCGCATAAAAAAAAGGTTTATAAAAAAATGCATCTCTTCACCATGATATATTTACTACAACTCAATTCTAATAATGGGAATATCGATATGATTTTTTTAGAATTTGAATTTTCATTAAACAGAAGAGATTTTTCTTAATTAAATATCCACATGTGGAAATTTCGTTTTTGAGATCATACATTTATTGTATGTTTGATTTAATTTGAATCTTCAATTCAAATTATAAGTGTTTTTCCTGTTTCTTTCCAATAAAGGATCTCTTGAATACGTTGAAAATTTTGAGCTTAATTTTGTACCACTGATTTTCTGATGGCGACTTCATTTTTTTGATTGTTCTTATGGTCGAATATCCCAGGCTGAGAGATTTGCTTATCTCGGTAGAATTTTGTCTTATACTTTACCGGTTGTAATTTGTATTAGTGTTAATTTTAGATTTTTTTATACGCATTCGCATAAAAAAAGCTTAGCCTTCAACAAAAAAATGATGGATAGGATCCATTATTTTTAAAAACCGCATAACTTCAAAATCGCATAAAAAAGAACCGCATAAAAACAGATCCAAGTGTACTAAATCAATAACTCTAACGGTAATTAATCCTGTAATTAAGTGATCCCAAGTTATTGAGTTCTCAATCTTGGATTCAAATCTACTAGGGATGTGTTTGGATTCTTTGTAATCGTTCGGCAAGGATCTGATTGCACTAATCATGTAAACAGATCATCATCCAATTTATAAATCCACATTGTTCCCAAAATCATAATTTCCTAGAACTATATGGCCATCAGCTATTTCATTCATTTTTTTTAAATTTGTAATGAGAGTAGTAAAAATATGTGTTTCTTGAACCGTGTCTCGATACAAACATATTGTGCCTGTATTTAATTGAAATTCACAGGATACTTCACACACATATTAAACTATTCTTCCACGTCATCTCCGTCGGGATAGAGACATTATCATAGACCTCCCAGCCAACTCTTTTCGGATTGTCTTTTGGTTTCTGGGATATAAGTGACACATCCACGTCTCAGTTCCCGTCAGGATAGAGTCCAGAAAAATGTCTCTTTCCTGTGCAAGACGATCAAAAAATTCCCATGCTCCGTTTTGAGTATTCTGGGCACCCATCTGGTACAAAATTTCTTGTAACCATGTTTTTCCGACACAATATCACTAATGAGACTTCAAAAAATTTCAGGAAATTCTTCATGAAGATCTTCAAGTGTCACACTTTTTTGAATTTACTGTGACTGAACAAAATGGCCGATATACATGCGGAACCAAACCAACTGATCTTTAGGATCCCATTTACACGCTAAGTGTGTCAAATTCGAAAAACAATAAAAAAAATCCTCAGACTTCAGGAGCTTTTGTAACCATACTTTCTAGATTACAGGTGTCAACCTTGTGGCCCGCGGGCCGCATGCAGCCCAAAGTGGATATCATTGCAATCCAGCCAACAAAACAATACACATGGCTTAATTTCTAAAACATTAACCCCTAAAAGAGTACTATCACAGGGTCTGTGACCTCCCCTCCACTATTCAGAAATAGCACTCTTGTACATTAAGCTCAAATACAGACAGAGATAGAGAGCGAACATAGCGCAGTTCGGGAGACAGAGACGGAGAGCTTCCCCGCATACATCACACGATTGTATAAATCGTTTTACCGTTCGCCCAAATTTATCGACAAATAATGATTTCAATTTCAAGTTTGCTATTTTTTTACGCAAATTTTTGTATTGTTTGTGTAAAAAAAATTACGTAGTCTTGCATACTATCAACAGTGCTTATTTACAATTGACTCTGCCTCGAATTGAAGATTGTCTTACGCCGATAGCGTAAAGCGATTATGGCATCAATCATCGATTTTAAATTTGCTCACTCCTCAAAAAGTTCAATTTAAATACCAACCTTCAATTGAAAAATTAGATCTTTATTTGCGCCGATGCCGCGTAATATAAAACCGCGTTTATCGAGGGTCGAATGTGTTCAGGGCACCTCAAACTTATATATAGAAATAAATCTACGTTTCTATGAAAATTAAAAATTTTGCATTTTTTTTGCGACCCACATAGACTTAAGCTTTTTTATTTTGTCCCATGTTTTAGATGACTTTCATACATTATAACCACATATATCATATTTAATCAAAATAACTTGTATTTATTTAATAACAAACAAAGATAACATAGAAAATCAAGTGGGCTAAAAATGACCCACCTCAGATAGGTTCGAGTTAAATTTATTAGTCAATGGTTTTTAAGCATTATAACGTTTTGTGTGTCAGATTAATACATTCCCGAGGTATCCATAATTAAAAAGCTACAAGAAGACATGAGTCGTTAACCTGCGTTAATGCTTCTTGAGCCAACACAGACTTATCCCGGCGACGCACCCAATCTCCGGGACGCTCGGCACGTTGCTTAATTCCAGGCTGTCTCCGAAGTGCTGTTCGGTTAATTGCTATATGTTTAATTAATTGGTAGAGCCATGCTAACATCTATTCGGATGACTGTACCGGTTGGCCACTGGGCGACATAATAGCCAGCGTCGTCCAACAGTTTCTGCAGCAACGGCAGTCAGTCAGCTGGCGGCGACTTCGCCACACTGACGGCTTCCTCTGCTTGACCCGCCCTCGGGGTCGGCACCACAACGTGAGTGCGATATTGGTTAATTATATCCTCCGGGTCTGTCGCATCCGGGAACCAAATAAGACCATTCGGATTGCCCTCCGGATTCAACGGCGGCCGCTTGAGGAACCAATCGTGTCCAACGACTCCCCCCGAACGAATCCCGTTGGGGGACTACCGATTTTTAAATACGTATTTTCCCAACAAACAAACGCGATTTGAGCTCTGAAAAACGCGAATCTGTGCGCCTGTGAGTGATTGCATAAATCTGAAAATTGCTCTGAAAGTTCGCCATCCTCCGGTCATAACATTAGCATCTTGATCTTCAGCGCATCGCGATTTCATCCATCATTTATAAATCCATTAGAGATCAGACCCAATAAAGTGCACGATATTCATAACATAACCAGTTTTCGGCTTTCCTAAAACGAACGTGTTTGTGTATTTAAGAGATGTTCGATAATAGAAGACGTGAAATTGAGCCGAGAGCAAGTGCAAATAGTGACTCGATCAATGATAATATTTTGAGGACCATGTGCCACATATGCTAATAAAAAGTTTCTGGGGAAAATTTGGTCAAAACGCTATGTCAACATTCGAATAAATCACTACGTCCAGAATTGAAGTGAGCCATCGATATTTTTTATTAAATGTCTTACTTGTTTCATTCAAAACTATAGTGAAAGCCAATATCAATACGACCGAGATGCTCCATGGAGAAATGCTTGAATAAATTTGCATACAATTTTAAAATACATATTTTTAACGATCGATCACCACATTTAATGTGGTTTTGTTATTGAGTCTTTGTTGTGTTTTACGACCAACGTTATCGCTGTTATATTATATTAGCTAAAAATACATCCACATGCATTGTTAAGATCTAACCCTGAAATATAACATAATCAAAAAGCACATAAATCTGATCTAATATGTAATAAGTAGTCCCTTGATTTAGCGGTTGGGCTCATAACGCAAATATTCTTGGCTGCAAATCCACACGAGATATGATTAGTGACCACATTTTCAAAAATAGGTATGATAACTATGAGAAGCATGCCAAAATTGGTGGCAATGATATTTTAAAAAAAATGTTTTTTCAATTTCAATGTCTCTTTCTATTGCCAATCATTTTGACTTGTTGCTGCCACAATAGTAATAGTTTTTGAAAAACATTGATTTTATTATATCTATATTATTTGAGAAGGTACAAACAATAAGTTGGCAAAGTTTTATCGCAATCGAAAGAACGGTATGGCAGCGCATTAAATACGAACAAACAAATATTAATTTTTATACATTAGACTATGCTTATGTTACTCGCGCAATTTTTAACAATAAACTTACAAAGTTTTATCACAATCTGATGAACGGCATGGCAGCGCATTACATACAAATAAATAAGAAATACATTTTTATATACAAGATATATGTTTTTTAAAATGTTATCGCCAGTCACTTTTCGTAGATTTGAACCCATGTCAATTGAGTTACTAGTCCGAACTGCATATTGGCTCAGATCTGCATTTGTGTCAAATAATAAATGTCGCCCTTTACTTATTTATATTAGCGCTTTGAACCGGAATTTGACTGAAAACCGATAATCGATAAAACCGTTATTTTTACTTCACATAATATTATTTTCAACTGAAATTCCTACTTGCAATCGTAAGTCATTGTTGTGTTTTTTATTTAGTTTATCTTTTCCTGTATATTTGCTATGTACCCAGACTGAAACTCCCAGATTTTAATGTTATATACTCCAAGCTGGGGCTCCCAAAGTTAATAATTTTTTTAAAATGTATGTATGTGTTGTATACGCTCCTATACTATTCATCCGATTTCGATTAAACTTTGGGAGGTTCTTGTGCGCATCTCTATGGACGTTATAAAATATAGTGTAAGCATTGTTTGTGTATGCAATTTGTTTTGCGAGATGTTTAGCGCATGCATCATATTGACGCATATTGGTCTGTTGAAGTAAAGCGTGGACTTCGGGGATAGGTAGATAAAGGATGCGCATGCAATATAGGACCTTTTTTAACCCAATATATTTGAGTTAACATCTAAAGCACAGGAATTTAAGCAAAACTCTCCTAATTAATTCGGAGAATATTGAATTATTCGACACTTGAACCTCATTCGTTGGGTCGTTTTCGCGCTCATCGTTCAAAATTAAAATTAGTAATTGAAATGCAAATTGAAGCTTATCATAACATGATCAGGTCTTTGTATAAAATATTCGCTCTGAGCCTAATCACCCATTCTTCTTTAATGTAGAAATTAGCAAATATGCAAATCATCCCCCGCCAAGCAGACACCAATTTGCAATTTATACACCCGCCCATGTTTTAACATTGTTACACTTTCGTTTTTCCCCAATTAATTTGCATGCGATATGATACCGATTTGAATTCGGCGCAGTTTGGTGTTTTCGCGCCATTGGCAATGGACGCATTTGGGACGCATTTTCATTCAAAATGTCACATGGAAAAGTTCGCGCAAATATTAACGATCGATTAGAAATTCATGACGCTGCTTCGCTCTAACATCACAAAAGCACTTCAAACAATGCCGTTGTAATGTGTAGAGAGAAAAAAATACCCGACTGTATTAATTAACGTCGCCGAAACGACGCAAAATCGCGTGATATGACTCAATTTGTCATTACTGTGCTGTCGAACATTATTTAATTTTTGTACGCTTTAATGCTGTCATTGATATATGAAGCACAGCGTAAATATTACATACTCTTTCTGCGTTATTCGGAATGTCGTTTATTACACTATGAGGATGGCACACGAAACATTGGCCAATTAATAAAGCAAAGAACGATTTGAGGACGCCTCTTCGTGCAATACATTTGCTTACGAAACACAGTTTAAAAATCGCTATAAGACCTTCATAAATCACCCTTATAATATTTAAGGGTAGACCTTGATATACTTAATCCGCCAGGACAAGTTTTATCAATTAAACACTTTTATCTCAGGACCGCGCAGCGTGAATGAAGCTTGTATATCGATAAATGAACCTTAACACTATTGATATTACACTATATTAGTATTTCTTCGTCTAAACATAAACAATACACATGCATTTTTTCAGTTATAATAACAAAATAATGTTTTTTTTATTAATAAAGGCCGATCGATACAATATAATTTTTAAAAAAATCACTTTCGTTATTATGTTGAGTTTTAAGTATATTGATTTATGTGGCTTTCTACTATTTATAATTATTTTAAGAAGACCCCATATCTGATGGTTTTCAACCGGATACGGACAAATTCAGGGCCGTAACTAGATGGTGGTAAAGCAGGCGACCGCCACGGGCGCATTTGGGCTTGGGGCGCAAAACACAGAATACCAACCCATTTGAAAGTTGCACATGTTTTTTATTTTACATGAATCAACACTGATTGACTTTTTATAATATATATTGAGCTGTATAATTCCTCTTTTCTTCATCTTCGTTTAAACATTGAGTCGACCCAACCGGGATAAGCCCGCAATAAAATAAAGACAACAATATCTTCGACCGTTCTGTAGATATGTTCGGATATGGTGTTCAAAAGTAAGGCGTTCATTCATCAGCGGTCGAAAAAGCGGACCAGTTGGACCCACAAACCTCTTTTAAGGCTTTAGGCGGCATTTTCGGAGATAAATGCGTACCCGGGGTCTTCTATGATTTTTACGATCATGAAACTATATTTTTGAAAAGCATATTATATCTGCTAGCTCACGTGCTTACAGTCGACTGTCATCCGATATAATTTTGTGGATTTTCTTGAACCATTTCTGAGATGTTTACCTCACTTGTTCGACCACTGCACTGTTAGTCTTAACAGCTCGTACGACCTCATCTAACCTTTCGCTCACTGTGATGTATTTACTACAACTCGACTATAATAATGGCAATATCGATATAAAATATATCATATATAGGGTTCAGAATTTTTCAAAATTTTATATGGTGTACCAAAAACATATGGTAGCACGCGGGTGTTTTTTTATTAAGTATTTTTTTTAAAAACAACAACCGCTTACTATACGTTAAGTCGGTTACTTGTAAGACTAAAAAAAATGTTTGAAATGATGATTTGAATAAATAATTATATTGTATTGGAAGTACAATTTAATTCGGTTCGTTTTTTGTGATCAAAAATGCATTTATTTCAAAACAGATGTCTAATCGAAATTTTCATCGCTTATTACTACTTTTTCCTTCTTTAATTCAGGTAATTTGTGAATTCCATCACGAAAAATGTTTCGTATTTTGAGACAATCCAAGTTAGGAGCCGATTTTCGATCCATATCGAGACATATCTTCAATGCTGAAATACCATTATTAAAACGTCGAAATCATTCCTTAAATCAATTTAAATATGATCATCATAAACTTCCACAAGCATTTGATGCACATCAGCTGCGTTTTTTCCAATTAAAGCAGAAAACTACAACCTCCCGCAAATGCTGTTTAATTAACACAAAATTTGACATATTCAACTCATTAAAAAACAAGGTTTTTTTATGTAACTCAGAGCAATATGAACTAAATATTATTTACAAATGTCTAACCTCTCCAAAACCATCGAAATCGGTAGACATTATGAAACATTCATAATAGCCAGAGTCATCTTTTGTAAAACGGACCGAATTAATTTACACTCCTAATATTTAAACGTGTATAGGTATCTTTACAATACGACCTTGTTATCAATGTACGAGCATATAATGACATGCAAGACATCCATCTCTGTCTCCGATTCACTAATCTCCGCATTTCATGTGCAAAAATCCGAATTAAATACGGACTTGAACATTGAATCAAAAGTGTATGGTTCATCTGCAGTCTGCAGTATATTGCTTGCAAAAATAATTGAACTGCGACCTAATGAGCTGTACATAAATTGGAACAGATATTTGAACAAACTACCCAATCGTTATGTCCGCATTTATCTCGCTAACATGCATCGGCTATCTTCGCAGAACCGTGAAAAATTTGACATAATTGCGCCAAAAAAATTGTATTTATTATATATACATTTTATCAGATGAATATATTACCATTCGAATGTAACATGTTTCCCGGAGTGCTAATTTGCTTATCGTATTCTTGTTTTATTACTGTGACAGCTTTTGACACGAACATGATGCCATTCAGCATATTCAATACATTAATACTGTTAATTTTTATTTGTATTTTAATGTATTTATTTATTTTATTGTATTTTTTGTACAAAAATAATTTATATTTGAACGAATTTAGCACCAACACTTTTTTAAAATGGTTTGAAAATATGATAAATTAACACTACATAAATTACATTAATAATAAAATCGACATAATTATAACCAATTAAATTTATTTAAAAATAAATATATAATCTATACATCGTAATTAAATATATTTACGATAAAAATATACATAAAAGTTATATAAATTTAAAATAGTGTCAGATTTAATCAATAGATGGCATTAGTGATTTTTGTACCATTCAATGCTTTTCTTCATTAAAAATATATACAATAATCTTTCAGGATTGTATATATTGCTGAATATTTACGTCAATGACATCCATGATTCGCGCATGAAAGCAAAAATTCATCGAAAAGTTGTTTTGAAGGCATTTATTTTTATATTTCAAAAATACATATAAAAATACACTGTATTAATCAACAGCTTATTTACCACATTCTCGGTATTTTGTTGGCGAATATTAGAGCTTTTGGCTCGAATCCATGCAGTTAATGCACTCGTTGTGTCCATAAACATCCGATGCAGTTTATTTTTGTTGATTTAACAGTGCCGTAATTCTTAAAATCCCATAATGATGTTTATTTTAAATATCGCGTTTTTGCCCCATGTTGTTCCCCCGGTATTGGGATGTATGCGACATAGGGGAGGTTTCGGAATGTTTCTCGATATGTAAATATTCCGAAAAATTATGATATGACTATGGAATTCGTGGAAAAAATCGGGATTGAAATTTTTATCTGAAATCTGGACGCTTGGAAACAGTGGCGTAACTACTATTTGGTGAGCTTAGGCGACACACCTAGGGGCAGTAACTGTCTAATATATGTATACATATATAGAGTACATATATGTTTTTCAAATTGTTATATTGACCTTTCCCTACCGGTGATGTATTTACTACACCTCGACTCTAATAATGGGAATATCGATATGAAATATAATAGATACGGGGTTCAGAATTTTTGTACTCCTGCTTAATATAATTACGAATCACATCAAAGTATTATAGTATATAAGAATCATCTGCAGCAACGGAAATAAATAATTTATCGGGAAATCGGGAATATTGCGAGTTTTATTCCGTTACTTCGGGCATATTTTCAACATAATATTTTAATTTTTTAGTATTTTATTTATCTATTTTTGAATTGTATTTTTATCTTTTCTTAAATAAATAAAATTCTTTCGCCTTCAAATTAGTTTTTATATTAAACAAATAGATTTATTAGTAACGCTATTATGGGATCCAACAATATCAACAGTGTTAAGGTTCATTTATTAATATACAAGCTTGACTTACGCTGCACGGTCCTGAGAGAAAAGTAGATTTGTGTGGACTATGAGTAATGGGCATAAAAATATAGCATCCATGTTATAACTCAATTTAAAATTATCTGAAAAATTAACGATCTCAAAAAATTAAAAAATTTGATCAACAAGAAACACTTTGTTTAACACTTTTTTTTTAATTACTTTTAATGGGTACACAAAATACACTATTCGTTATTATACTGGGGAATAATAATATTTGCAACAAATCGGAGACTCCAACCCACTTCTTGGGTCCTGTGTCGTTGCTTTTGCCGCTACGACAGTCCCCGACCAACACCTTGTTCGGGCGTGGATAGCACGCCGGGTGATCATTAGAAGCACCGGGCGCTCAATGCTGTGATGAATCTTCTGTGACGATCAATGCAAAGTCTTAACAATATATATAATTACATAATAAAATTTGCTTAACGTGGGGGCTGCACACGTACAATACAATATTTTACCGCTTAATAAAAAATAAGTATATACATTATTCTTATGAAGACTTTTGATAGCAACTACTCCTGTGAAGACATGCAGTCTATATTAAATTAATATTACACGTGATGTTACAAAGATGTATCCCAAAAGTCATGAAATATTTTTTTCAAAAAGAATTTTTCTACTGACTCTCCCATGAATGGTTCACTACACTTTGACCCTTGCACGCAGATAACCCTTTTCCTCAATATTTCCAGAACAAGCAGGCAGCATTGACGATCTGTTCTTGGTATGCATACTCTTTATGGACCACACCCTTGGTGTCGAAAACGACAATCGACATTATTTTCACTTTGGATTTGTTAATCTTGGCCTTCTTTGGTTTCGGGGACATCAAGGTTGCTTAAGCAATTCGTGATTTTCGACAGGTTTTTTGTTGAGTTTTATGCAAGATTCTATCGCTCAGCGATGTAGTCTCGAAACTAGGATAGTCAGCTATCCTGATTCTACTGATACTCGCAGCAGACTGATTTTTGGTGCACTGTAAAGCTAAGTGTTCCTCCCACCTCACCCAACTAGTTTGAACACGCTGCGACCAGTAGATGTGTGGCAAAAAAAAAATATTTCATGACTTTTGGGATACATCTTATATATTGCATTGTAGTACTAATCGTGAAAACACATTATTCTACACGTCCCGAAGAAAATATGTTGATTGGGTTTAATATATTAACAATTTTACATTTGGAACTTTATTTAGTTTTTATATATTTTTAATGCTTTGTCGACTTTATTATACTGGAGTTTTTGTGTTAAATTTAATTTTAATTTATATTTTTATATTTTTACAGCCAATGTAAACCAGGGAGAATCATTTTCACAACATAATGATGTTAAGTTAGCTGAAACATCAAGGAGCCCTCTCGGAAATAGATCCCCTCATACTCCAATTGATTTTCCTGCAAGAAGTGAGTTATTTTAAATATTTTTTTAAAATTGTTTCCAACATTGATTTTGATATATTTTATGTTCCAATAATTTAGCCAGATTGTCCCAATATTTAAATTTGTATCATTTTGTCCTGAACGTTTGTTTGTAAACCTCGTAACTTTGTAGTGGACACCTCATATATTATTGCATGTCCATATGTAAACACATTCATCCCATAGGTTTTTTTTTGTATAAATGTGTAGAATCCACATGGTTGATACTTAGTAGTTTTCACATCATACCCATGAGCCGCATATCATAGACTAATTAATTAAAGTATGATAAAAATACCCCCATCAACATGTAACGCATACAAAAATAATAATCCAATTAGCGCCGTGGAATCTGAACCATCTACATATGTTTACATACGAAAGTCCACATCGCACGCACGAACGTAAATATTTGTCATTCTAAAAATGCGACCTCCAGAAGTCGTATATTGTCGCCCTCAAAAAATTATGTCCTTAGACCAAATAAAAATTTATGACCCAAAACTCGTGAAACTAACGGTCGGTTTTATTGAAAAACGCACGAGTCGTAAAACGACGTGCAGGATATGAGCGAACCGTTCCAAATGCGCGATGATCGATGCATGTGAAAATGAATAATAAAAAAATGGGGTCGTTAAATAAATTTTAGGCTAGACATAAACAATAAGTAAAAAGTGACTTCATTTTGTTATGCATCTTTTATTATGCTCAGGCAGTGTTAATATACAGTGTAAAACAAGGAGAACTCATATACACTCAAACTTCTTTTTGTGCGATTTTTTTTTGTACGATTTCGAAGTTATGCGGTTTTTTAAAGCAATTTTTTCGTTTTGTTTTGCAAGGCCAAAAAATGAATTGACTGAATTTTTTTCTTGGCTGAACAGTCGCCATTTTATGAATTATATTGTTGAAAAGAGAAAATCTACACAAAACAATGATCTGGGTATACTATTTCTTCCGAAGAAGAGAGCGATTTTAAGTCATATCGAAAATCGCAACGAAAATTATCATACAGCGATGATAGTCTATAATTAAAATAATTAGTATTTCTCTAAATTTTTTTATGCGATTTTCTATATATTTTATACAGCTGTTTCAAAGTTATGCGGTTTTTAAAATCCATGGAACGCATATTCACTTTTTCTATGTAAATTATAGCTTTTTTTGTGCGATTTTCCACGGAACGCATCTACCGCGCAAAAAAAAGTTGAAGTGTACTTCCTTTCAGGACTTTCAGACTTTCACGAAACTTTTGGGCCCAATCAAACACTTGGGTCTGATATTTGAGATACCAGATGTCATACAACTTTAAAATTTTACCAATGATGCAAGACGTCCTTTAAATGTTACCAAAAATGTTATTTTTGATTGACTTATTATTTTCCGTTTTTTTATTAACTTTTTTTATGCGATTTTGGATATATTTTATATAGCTGTTTCAAAGTTATGTGGTTTTTAAAATCCATGAAACGCATCTTTACGTTTTTTTATGTAAGTCTTAGCTTTTCTTTTTGTGCGATTTTCCACGAAATGCATCTACCGCACAAAAAAAAGATTGGGGTACATAAATATCCCGCACCGCAATGATTAGGTTATTAAATGTATGTTTGCATTTTAAATCAATATTTTTGGAGCAAACTTTCTACAGTCGCGGTAGATCAAATTGCCTTGAACGTCACGAAAGGTGAAACTCTAAGCAGCAGATGGTCGAAAAGACAGGGAGAATTGTTTATAGTCTCTCTGTCCCTGTCGCATGCGTCATAGATACACTAGGCGCATGTCCTACGCCACCTCTACTGAGCGTGTGTGTTTATACGTAGCATAAATAACAACTATACCAGTAGCAAGACTATTTTAATATATATTACACAAACACAATTCTAACTTTTAACTGAGAATTTCCATTTAAAATTAACTTATCCAATACAAAGTCTACTGTGCTAATTTTTATTGATGATAATGAAGGATGATGATATTCCAATATAAGTAAACCGGCGGTTACAGATTTTTAAAACATATTCGCTATGAAAAACCATATAAAATAGTTGGCAATAGTCCCATAAAAGATATTGTTAAAAGCCATCACTCTCAATGTATTGCTTGAAGGACTTGAATGAAGTTATGTTTAGTAATCATAATGTTCGGTTGTATCTGTAGCGTGGAGCCACAATACAAGACAGTTAGCATGAATCAATGCCGAACAAACACCGATGGCGCCTGCCTTCTTCATATTCTTCGTGTCCCACTTCTGACACCAATGTAACGTAGGGCCCGCTAACTATACGCATCATTCGTTGTTGCAATGAATGCTCCATTGTAAACCCCGCGACTAGGGAATCCAATCCCGAGCCAAAATTTCGATCCCGGGATTTCGGGATTGCATTAGAGCATCCCGGGATCAGTCCCGGGATCCCGGGATCGAAATTTTCAATAGTTTAAGAAATTACATAGATAAATTTGATCAAAAATCACTAATAATTCCTTTTGTTTAACATAAAAAAATAATTTGAAGGAGATAGAATTTTATTTATTTAAGAAAAGATAAAAATACAATTCAAAAATAGATAAAAAAAAAATACTGAAAAATATAAACATTATTTTGAAAATATGCCCGAAATAACATTAAAGCATCGATGTTTCATCATTTAGTCTGGATCTGATTTTGAAAGCCAGGCAACTTGTTGCTGAAAATACAAGCTCAGTCTCCACACTCGTTGGATTTATCGTCATCAAATATTTAAATGCTAGTTCGAGTTGATGATCGCTTGAGTCCCCATTTTCGTATAGCACCATCAATGTGACTGACAAAATTCCTTTCTGCTGAGACGCGGACTAAAACTCGGTAAAATTCCCCGATTTCCCGACAAATTATTTATTTCCGTCGCTGCAAATGAATACTTACATGCAATAGTACTTTGATATGATTTGTAATTATATTACGGAGGACTACAAAAAATCTGAACCCCGTATCAATTATATTTCATATCGATATTCACATTATTAGAGTCGAGGTGTAGTAAATACAACACCGGTAGGGAAAGGTTAATAAAAAAAACGAATTAATTTTTAGTATGATTTAAATACAACCAATTCCTTAACATTGCGCGGTGCATCGAAAAGGTTGACATACATCCGCTCAGATATCCGCATAGGCGCTTAATTAACCGGAATAATTGAAAGCTATCATCCTTGAATTGGCAAGTCCGCATTTGAACTAGATGTCACATTCGGAAAAACCCGCTTATGAACGATGTCATAACTCAATCGATGACACCCACCCCGGAGCAAATAATGTCCATTACGCGCCTGGGTATCACTGCATTTTTGGCAAACACTTATTGTCTATTTCTGTAGATTGCTTCAGCTTCAGTGCTTCGCTCGCAGCAGTCGCTGAAGACGTACGCAGAAGATCGTAAAGCAAAATAAACCTCGGGAAAAACCACATGGCCGAATGCCCGTAGACGAAAAGACTCGAATGTCATGACATCGAAGTGTAGCGACACGCGGAGATGACATCTGTATCGCATACCTGGTAACTGGACCACGAAATCGTTAGACACGTAATTAACATGTCATATGAATAATCCATCAGCGATTTGGAGACGCCGCATGTCATGCCAATTCTTCCCTATGCTGAAAACAGACACGTGTTTCCAAAAAAAAAAAAATCGATTTTAACTCCGAAGACTCCAATTATTTTGGAAGACAACCATTTTGTTTTCTTCTCTGTATATGTCTAACTGGTATTTATTTTTTAATTTTTGGTGATGGTATATTAAACAAGCATAGCTTAGACTATTATAAATATGAGTTTAAGATATACAGACAAATTTCTGTGAACGTAGTGATCGAATCACATAACCTGACATTAATAATTCAATCTGAAATTAATGTCAAGATGATTGAATTACCATTCTGAAATGAAAATAATGGACTTTTACTGTCATATTATACATATTTATCTATTATGTGTTTGTATGTAATGCGCTACCAGATCGTTCGTCCACTAAAAATTGCGCGAGTAACACAGGCATAGTCTAATATATAAAAACCAATGTTTGTTTGTTCGTATTTGATGCGCTGCCATACCGTTCATCCGATTGCGATAAAACTTTGTTAATTTACTGTTTACACTTGCGGAAGTAACATAGGCATGTTAAAAATATTGTATGGATGCACCATGTTAGCGCATATTGGTCTGGTAAAATGAATTTTGAGCTGCGGAAACGGAGGGAGAAAGGATGCGGGCGCAATACGGTGGTTAAGTCGGTCTTCGATACGAGAGTGAATGTGCATCTGCTTTTGGATGCTAGCTCTTTAGGTTGTCCCTCATCCTGCATTTTGACTACAGTTGATCTGTTTTAAATTTTGAATTTAACAACTTTAGACAAGGCAGGCGTCCAGCTGCGAGACTTTCTTTTTCGCTCCAGGTTCTTAAAAGTTTCAATGTCAAAACCCATCTGTACGCGCAAAAGGCCACCATTAATCCCACGATCGAACCACGTGACACGCGAGATTGCCGTCGTTAAAAATCTGCAGTGATTGCAATATAATACAATAAAGTAACGAACACATTGGCGATGCGTCATGCTCCAGAAAGACCACAGTGACGATTTATCGTCCTTTCATACAAAACATTTGTGTTTTCTTGCGCCATTTTCGCCGGAAATTTTTCAGATTTAACCACAGCCGTATTTCGGTGTTCTTTATCTGAAAATTTGGTATTCATGAACAAAGTGCGGTTTCGCCGCATGTTTCCGGGTCCTATATATTTTTTAGAATGCACGTTGTTGGCAAACACTGTTGTAAATAAAGTTAAGTTGTTATCACTGTTGCCAAAATATTTCACCTGCCAAGTTTGTTGACCCTCACAATGTATTACAATGTTTACATCTCAATTCCGAATATTCCATTGTGTGACGACGTAGCGCCAAGACGACCGAATCGATTCTCACCTGGAGATTCGATCGCGCGAAATCACCAGTCATCATCGGGTGGAACCGAAATTAGTCACGCTATAATTAACAGAAGTGGGAATGGCCACGTGGCTGAGAAGCCATTAGCCATTTGAGAAGCACGTGTTTGCGTTTAAATTAATTGCTCCATTACACTACGACTTGTATTCGATAACTGTACATCAGCCACGGTCATAATAAACGGTATTTTATTCTAATTGTCATGCTGAACTCTGATAGGGGAGACTGTATTATTTGTAGTGTTGATTTGCAGACAGCTTTTGTGAGTCACAAGTAAAAAACATTTCATAATAAAGCAAAACGAAAATAAACGATATTATTTTCATCTACAACCTTTATAAATAGTCTACTCAGTTTACAGTAATTTGTAATGAATATCTCCTATTACATTACATTCAATATAAAGATGAACTTATATTAGCACGGTAACACTTTGACGTACACAGCCGTCAAATTCCGTCATGCGTCAGCAGATAATACTTGCTTTTTAGGCAGATAGGCGAAGCAGATAACGCTAATGTCATTGATTCAAAACAATAATAATTGTGTGTTTTAGCGATGGTTTAACTCCTAGTTTACGTTCATAAATTGCGAAAATCGTTATTCCAGACGTGTGCGTCAACCGGATAATTATGATTAAGGGGTGGATAGAAACATCACGAAAAATGAAATTCTAACCAGCAGCTTGTTAGAAAGAGAAGGAGAATCCTTTATATTCTTTCCGCCTCCAAGGCATACATCATAAACAAGCTATACGCATGCGCCGTGGCTGCCTCTAATGTATGTGTATCTATGGTAGCATTAAGCAGCCGCTACATCAACAGCAATCCTATTTTATTATTTATTACACAAACATGAAAGTTTGCACAGAATGCTGATCATTTGCATATGTTTTTCCTTAAGTCTTTTAAAATGATTTTTTAAGCCGTTGATTAATGAGCTAATTTTAAATCGACTTAAACATAGACGCTATATTCATATTTGCACAGTTTATCATCCACACAAATCTATTTTTCTCTCAGGACCGCGCAGCATGAGTCAAGCTTGTATATCAATAAATGAACCTTTACACTATTGACAGCACACAATATTCGTTCATTTATTTGCATAAACATAAACAATACATATGTGATGTGATTTTAATGTTTATTTTGTCGTCGTCTGTTGATGATTGATGTGATGAGTTGCTATTTTGTATCCTATGAATAAAAAATCGTTTTACTTGGTCGGAAATTTGAGAATATTTAGACGTGTAGGGGTGTCTTTACAGCACGACCTTGCCATGCCTTGCCGTCTCTGTCTTCGATTCACAATGTTTGTACTCAAGCTATGTATAAGCATAGAAGACGTGGTGCGACGCATGCGCGTAGCGTGTTTATGTACGTGTGTGCACAACGGAGATAGTAGAAACGATCCTTCTTCTCTTTCTGACCAACTGCCACTTTCATCTCAGCAGTGTCATTCGTTATGTCGGCAAGAAGGGCTTCAGTCAATAAGGAGCGAATTTCAATGAACAGATCTTCACGATAACGTTTATTTTCCACTTCGGTTCGATTCGATGCTTCGATTCTTCGAGAATCATCATCCGGTTGGAGACACATATAAGTGACGTTGTTAGCCGAGTTCAGTCAATTTTTATAAAAATTAGTTTTCTTTAGAATAAAATCAGAAAATGAATAGCTTTCACCCTAACTCCGATCTTTTCACGTTAAATATAGTATAATACAACAAATATATTTGCACTTTAGTATTTCTTACTCATAGATGGTTCTGCATTTTTTTATTATTATCAAAATTAATTTAATGCAGAAATATTGAAAAGTACTTCAATGAGGAAATTGCCAACAGGAAAGACCAGCTCAAGAATTTTCCACACGTCCACCGAATTGACGCAATCACACAAGTTCGTCGGCATCACCAATTACTTGTGCAGCAGATTGGGTCATCGGATATGTCCTGCGCAAAAAGCGTTCATGAACCTCGAATTTGACGTATATTCGCGTGATTACATAATTGTGCTCGCCAGCGGATAGGACAATTGAGATCACTTGTGCTGCTAAACTGGACGTGGATCGTCACCAGTCCAAAATACCTCATCACGAGTGCATCTTCACGTCCGATTCAATGTCTGCACCAATAAAAAGAGGATCGATCATCTGGCCCACAGCTTTGAACTCGGCCACAAGTGGCTCATTACCGTTTCGAATGTAATACAACCACCATCTTGTCTTGCGCCGGATACAGAAATAGCCTTTTAATAGTTTCAAAACTGAGGGAATAACTCCTAATGTTGGTGCTGATAAGCGTCGCTTTAATGGACGCATAAAGCGCCTTGTGAATTCCACAAATAGCTAAAGAACAAAATAGCTCCATTACTTATTAAAACTGCTGGTAAAATATTCGGGTACAACAGCGGTGTGACTTGAGATCTATTTTCTGTTTTCTGGTCCATAGTGATTGACATGCGGATAAAAATATCGGGGATTTACGCGCTAGAATCCGACGATGTAATAATTCTTTTGGGCTCTTGGGAGATTAGACACCACATCGGGAATCTTCAGCATTTTACAAACGGTCCATTTGTGTTTCATTTAAATGCATCAAGATTTCCACTGTGGGCTCTAATTGGATTTAGCACCGATGTTTCTCTAATCGATTCTGTTCTGCTAATTGAGACTAGGTTAGCAATTAGGCTACATCTTGGTCATCATACGCATTCAAATGATATATAGAAAATGCCAATTAAATCGGGGATAAAAATATCTGTACCTGTAAGTAGTCCCGCGATTAGCAGTTGGACTCGTAACTCAATCATTTTGGATTCAAATCCGACAGGAGGTGTGGTTGGAGACCACATTTTTAAAAACATATATACGCCACGAAAAACGATGTCAAAATGATTGTTAATAGGTCCCATAAAAGGGATTGCTAAAGGCTACTTCAAAAAATAAATAAATAAAAAATACGGTTCGTGTGTCGTCCTTAAGGGTTTCGTGTATGAGTAGTAGATGTACCCCTCATGTAATAAATGCATTCTAAAATGTTTATTCCCGTATTATTGTTACAAATAACAACAATATTAAAAAGCATTACGCTCAATGAAGCTTTAACACCCAAATTGAAAAAGCGACGCTAATTTAAGCATTTTAAACAAGGTGCGGCAGAGAAACTTCCTTATTTGAAACGCGCACCCTGTAGCGACAGTTATTCTAAAAAAAGGTGAGGTGATACTCATTCTAAAGAACGGGACCTAAAGTTTTCTGTCAGTTAGGTTTAGTACTATCCAGGCCCAATAATACGAGGCTTATGTCGGCCTATCTCAGTCTGAAGCTGATCTTTCTTCAAGAATCTCGCATTCTCTGAATGGCGCAGAGTGAAAGGGGTGGGCGCTTGGAAAACCTGCGCGTAGTGTTCCTCAGAGGATAAAAAAAACGGTGGAAAACACCCTCTATGTTAATAGTCTGAGGGTACTCGAAAAAGACTGCACAGCAGCACGGGATATGGTCTCTGTTTTTAAAGAATACCAAACACCAATAAGCCGCTGTCTGTCCGTCTTGCGGTTGTGTAGACACCACTAGGGAATCAAATCCCGAGCCAAAATTTCGATCCCGGAATTTTGGGATTGCATTAGACCACCCCGGGATCAGTCCCGGAATCCCAGGACTGAGCTAATTACCGCGTGAGCCCCCATTTTCGTACAACACCATCAATATGATTGATAAAATTCCTTTCTGCTGAGACACGCACTAAAACTCGCTTAATACCCGATTTCCCGACAAATTATTTATTTCCGTCGCTGCAGATGAATACTTGTATACTATAATACTTTGATGTGATTCGTAATTATATTAAGGAGGAATACAAAAATTATGAACCCCATATCTATTATATTTCATATCGATATTACCATTATTAGAGTCGATGTGTAGTAAATACATCACCGGTAGAAAAAGAAAAATTAGTAGCTACGCCACTGTTTTTAAGCATCCAGATTTCGGCGGTAATGTCTCAATTTAGTAGCCTTCATCGTGCTGGTGAGGTGTACGATTTCTGTTAGATAAAAATTTCAATTCCGATTTTTTCGGGATTACGTCTACTAGTCCGGGATCCCGTGATTGGATTCCCTAGACACCACTGAGATAATGTTTTTTAAGCCTCATAGAAACCCCAACAAAATTTCACTGGAGTCAGAAGTGTATTTTATAGACTTAACAACTACCCATCTTGATTTTAGGAACTTGAAGAAATGCAAAAATTATGTATTAGTCGAATCGACTAACTCTATCTTTATGCGGTTAAAATTAAATTTAAATACACCCATACCCACCTATTTTATTGGCGTTATAATCAATATTAAAATATTTCCTCGGAATGCTTTGTTCAGTGCTCCAGACGATAAAAAAGCTGGAATACCGGGTTGCGTCGACATACGGCTTTATGTTTTCATATGCTTTCGCTGAAATATACGGGAGTTTCACGCACCGGTGCGTGCTCTAGTGGCAATGAAACGCACGGGTACGTTCATAACATCAAGCGATTAAATTTAATATTTATTTTTGAACGCGTCCTATCCCCCCCTGCATTATAAAAAGCGATTTATTCCGCACATTATTACGTATATTATTATTTTTATCAACTGAAAGTTGATTCTGTCATACATTGAATCATCAGTTATGTGCTTGGATTGAATAACATTTGATGCAAAAATAATAAATTTGCAGCGCGCTTTTGCAATGAAAAACATCTTGTTTTCTTCGTCATCTCTCCATGATAACTGGTTGCTTTTTTTATCCGTTCTCCTTGCCACATGACCTGCTCTCTGCCATTTCGATTGATGATGGCCAGGTTCATTATCTATTTATCGCTGTTTATATTATAACTGAGTATGTATGTTAAATATGTTCGGTATGCATTTATTAACCATTTTACTGCCAACCAAAAAAAAAACTATACTTAAGCGAAGAATACTGAGCGTGTATCACTTGGCGTAAGATATAGGGATTAAACCGTATTTTTTAGTAAGAATAGTATTCGTTTAGTTATAGTTTGATATAGAACATGTAGTATAAAGAATTTGCAACGAAATGAATGTTAATTTAAATGATTTGTCAAACCTAAGAGCGATAATTTTCGAAATAAATTATTAATAAAATCAACAATATGATAAGATCGCTATAACACGATGCAAAACGAGCACAACCATCCAGTTTAACAATCCGGGCACGATGTCTTTATTAACATTCTACTCTATCCATAGGAAGTGTCCATTCCTAGACGAGGAGATAAGATAGTGACGTTATGTGTTCCGACACTTAATCATCACATTTTTATTATTCTGTCATATTACCATAAAGAAATTAACGAGAAGATTACGCTCCACGTTGACATCTCTGTACAGCATCGTTCGGCCATAAATTGCATGCAAATATCTTTACAATCTGCTTTCTGTAATAGCAATCAAAATATGTTATGGCATATAAAAGCGAATTTAATATGCCATAAATTTCAGCGCAACGATTGATTGGTTTTATGGCGAATTTTAACAATAACATTTTTTTTAAATGAAAAACTTATGTATCATCATCAATATTTAATCATTTAACATCAATTATCAGAAGGCAAAACAAGATAATGCATCCTAGAGAAATGATCAAATTTGTCTGATGACGCAAATTCTTATCTTGCTTTCATGGAACATTAAATTGGATTAATATATGTTTTTATATATCGTACTCAGATCAAATTGTACAATTTGAAACCCATACTTATGTTGCATCATTTTGCGTTTGTATTTCCGTAGGAACGCTCAAATATATAAGCCACTATGGTTGTGTCTGCATATTTGTGGTGCAACAAATCAACAATTATTTTAATTACAACAAATCAGCAGTGATATTAAAATAAGTTGTTGATGTGCAGTCAACTCTCCTATAGCGTCTTGTTTCTATAGCGTGGTCCCTATCTTGACGCTATAGAAGGGTTGACTGTATTATGACAGATGTATTAATTAGTTTTCTCCAGAATACTATCTATCTGTCAAGTATTTCCAGAACAAATTTTATAACTCATTGACTGCTTCATATGATGCGTACATAATGACAGTGACTGCTATCGAACACATCGCCTTTTAGGATTTATTGTTTAAAATTATTATTCTTATCGAAATTAATTATTTTCTCGAAAATCACAACTGGAAGCCCGTTGAGGAGTTGAGGAGGAGAATACGTCTTTCCGCGGCCAAGACTTTCGGTCGACTCTTCTTTCTTGCGCGCTCGCCTTCTATTCTTACATACATATAAATAAAAAAATCATATATCCAAATAATATTATCATTTATTTTACAAGTATTAGGTTCATCTAGAAAGAAATGTTTCAAGGTCTCCTGTGGGCAGAAACTGTCTAATCTATGTATACATATATACAGTACATATATGTTTTTTAAATTGTTACATTAATCTTTCCCTACCGGTGATGTATTTACTACACCTCGACTCTAATAACAGGAATATCAATATGAAATATAATAGATACGGGGTTCAGAATTTTTGTATTCCTCCTCAATATAATTACGAATCACGTCAAAGTATTATAGTATACAAGTATTCATCTGCAGCGACGGAAATAAATAATTCGTCGGGAAATCGGGAATTTTGCGATGTTTATTCCGTGTCTCAGCAAATAGGAATTGTATCAGTTACATTGGTGGTATTATACGAAAATGGGGGCTCACGCGGTCATCATCTCGAACTGGCATTTAAATATCTGATGACGACGATCCCTCCAACGAGTGTGGAGGCTGATGTTTAATGTTATTTCGAGCATATTTTCAAAATAATATTTGATTTTTCATGGTTTTTATTTTACTCGACCATTCTACTTTACACGAACCAACACTGATTAACTTATACTTGCCCGTTTTCATAATATATACTAAGTTGTCTAATCCCCTTTTTCTTTTTTATTGCTTAAACATTATAAAATGAAAACAACCCACCCAATCGGACAACATCATTTCAAAATGAGAGTTTGTAATCGTTCTGCAGACATGCTCAGGTATGTCGTCCGATCGCGTGGCGCTCATTCGTCATATCAGCGGTCTGAAAAGTGGACCGATTGGGCATACAATCTTTGTGGCCTCTTTTAGGGCTTTTAGCGGCATTTTCTATGATCTATACGATCACAGAAGCAACGTAGCGTCTAGACACTTTCTATCACAGTATTTTTTAAAAACAGTAACCGCCATCTATACGTTAGATCGGGTATTTTTGGGATTATGTTTGTATATTATTTTTAAACATACATTATAATATTATTTGATATATTGTAGTCACAGTAAATTCTTCCGGTGAAGAGATCATCGCGCCCTTCACTCCAAATCCAAAACTTGCAGAAAATACAGAAAGCTAGAAATAACTAATGCCTGGAAAATTAAAAAAAAAACACAAACATAAAAAGAGCATATGACTGCCAGATCCAACATTAATTTCAACGAAAAAAAATTCAATTTATTGATTAATTTCCAATCACAATCTGTGATCAATCAATCAGTTTATCATCGGCTATCATCTCAAAAATAT
Organism: Stenopsyche tienmushanensis; assembly: GCA_008973525.1. Lineage (NCBI taxonomy): Eukaryota > Metazoa > Arthropoda > Insecta > Trichoptera > Stenopsychidae > Stenopsyche > Stenopsyche tienmushanensis. The sequence goes on from WACJ01000542.1 coordinate 1,802,150, forward strand.
GACACTGATTGAGTTTTTACATATTTTTATTTAATAATACAGCTGTTTTGATTTGACGGCCGTTTCGTCTCGCGAAGGACGCTCTTTGACGGAACGGCCATCATCATCTCCATGCTATTTGGGTGTTTCGCCGCGCATTTCATCATCACTATAACGAAACGCGCCTTGTCGCGCTTTAAATTTTTTTCCTGCATACCTGTGGACCAGAATCGAAATTAGACTTCGGTTCTAAATATATGTTTTGATTCAGCTAATAAATATATTTATTTGTAAGCTTTTTACACCGCCTGATTTGAGATATTTGCATGACTAACGATCCACTTAATTCGGTTACCACCACCGCGACGATAATCTGTGTAGTTTGTTTTGGCATCTACAGTGACCAGATGATGGATCTCTGTAGATTTGGACATAAAGTTGGATTTTAACGACGTCATTACGGACGATTTACGAGCTTATCTATCGGAATGGATCTTCGGACTTATCAACGATTGGATCAAAGCGAACGAGATAATTTGGAGCTGCGAATGTCGTCATGAAGATCACCTTTTATCAAAATGAACTTCTGATGATTCATTTATGACAATAAACGAGATTTTTGCTCATTAAAACTAATTAAGATAATGATAACAAACAAATTGCATCATATGATAAAGATGAAATTGAACTGTTGTTGGGATCTATGCTGTCAACAAAAGACATCACGGTCAGTAATATCGTTTTTTTTATAATTTTGTTGAGGTCATACTGTAGCTAACTGACCTTCCTTGGCTTTTTATCGCATCAGTTGTTATCGCACATTTAATTCAGAATGATGATTATTGCTGCTGGATAATAACTGTTACGTAGACCAGAGGCCTCACTATATATACGGCAAGGTGAAGAGAAATGATCAGAAGAATACAGTTGCTACAATTCAATAGTTTATTTGGGGTTTTCAAGAGAGAGTACACCCAACTGCGAGACTCTAATGACGAACCACTTTTTTAAACGACACCCGCTCCCGCATAATTTTTATATAGACTTATAAAAAGAACGCCATTATCCCACGATTGGATCGCTCTGTGAAATAAAAACGTCCATCAACATTCACTCTGGGTTTGATCGTATTTTTATTCAAGAAATGCATCGGTCATCATTCAAAATACACGATGATTTGATGGACTCGATCCAAACGCCATGTCCGATCGGTACGATACAATGAATTCATTGCTATTTGAATGGATGCTGCCAATGTTCCGCCAATTGGCATTTCAATTTGTTTTGAATGCCTTACTTTCTTTGAAGGCCAATATTCTGCTCCATATTGCAATACAATTTAATATTCGATTAACATCCATACACAATTATAATATTCTAGGTTAAATCTCCACGATGCTGATTTTGTAATGGAACACATGCTTATGGAACAATCATATGAATCATGATGATGATAATTAATCGCCTGGCAAAGTAACACTTGCCAAATACGCCAGTCATGTATATTTGCCCACAGAGATGGATTGATAGCATAAGATTATTATAAAAAAAAATGAGTTAAACATAGATGCTATATTCGTATGTCCACCACTTGCCGCCTTTATAAATCCACTTTTCTCTCAGGACCGCGCAGCGTGAATAAAGCTTGTATATCAATAAATGAACCTTAACACTATTGATATTGTTAGCTATGTTGAAATAACGAATTGAGTAAATAATAATACAGAATTTGTAAAGTAAAGCGAAATTTTCTGATGAGATTGAAATCCATTGTAAAGAGTTTGACGAACCGGCTCGCCGTGCCGGTTTGGTTCAGTCAAATTTAAGGATCGATTTTTATTGGGCAATTTCTTTTTTAGCTTTCATTTTTATGAATATTTATTATAACTCCTTTTTAGTTAATAATATTAAAATTCATAGAATAAATTCGTTATGTTTAGCTTTATACAATTACATATTTTTATGGACATGTTTTGGACATGTGAAAACCAGTTTTTTTTAATATCATCAATTGACGTCATTGACTGCAATTTTACCACCAGCTCCGAGAATCCTTCATTAGCATGATGTGCAGTCTATTAACAAAAAATCTATTTTTCAATTTAAGTTCGATATAAATCCGAATATTTCCATGAAATTCGATAGCCAAATTAAAGCTTTCTAGAACAAGAAACGATCTAAGTTGAAGTCGAAAGATGTTTATTTAGGAACGAATTGTTTACAATTAGGCCATTAGCCTTTGGCGTGTGTAACGTTACCGCAGTTCACTTATCGCCAATTACACAAATAACGCAAACAAGATATCCTACTTATAGGTCAATAGGCACATCTGCATTAAAGGCTTTTAACCTATTAATTTTCATATATGATCATATTAAGCTTCTCTGATAAGGATCGATATACAATGATGTATCTCCGACATACGAACGTTTTTCTATTATCCGTGTATAAGAAACTTGTCATGTTTCGAAAAATTAACACCTATTTATCCAAATTCGACTGTTATTGATCAACCGTTGATCTTTTGGGTCCAGTGGGCAATACGGTTCCGTTACATTATTATTTCATAATTACTTTTTGCCTGAATAATTGTATGATTGCAGCATCGTCGCTTTTGGTGGAACACCAATCGTCGCTGTGTCGATTATTTTGTACCTGCATTGATAATACAATCGATGGATCTTGATATAATACCGAATATAAAACATCTGTGTCGAAATAATGTGCTTAAAAATGTTTAAAATCAAGTATACGAGATGCTGCGGGATGGAAGAAGATAGTTAAATTCGATTTCGATGAAGGATGATGACCCAAATGCGAGACTTTCCGATGACCAATAACATCTTCCTTAACCCCAAAAGGAGTACTATCGGAGACCCTGCGATCTCCCTCCACTTATTCAAAGAGAAAAACATGATTTCTCGAGCAAGGCTTATATCTTACTTTAACGATGTTAATAACAACTGCTTATAAATACCCCCTGCCCCATATGCTACAGTTTTCTTTTAATTTTTTTAAAACTCTTTTCCGCCGGTAAAATAATTTAAAAAAGGCAGTATACTTAGTAAAGGTACATGATACAAAACGTTCTTGCTATTTCGAATGAGCACCACTTCATCCTTCTAGGAATAACTGTCGCTTTAGGACTCACATTTCAAATAAAGAAGTTTCCCTGATGCACCTTCTAAAAACGGAGATCCCTAGGCTATGTTCAGCTTCAAACGTAAATTCTTCGATAAATGGCATCACATGATTTCATTCGCTATGGGATTGACTTATTATCTTCGGACAGAGAGATCCCAGCTACGAGACACACTGGGGAGCCAGCGGGAATACACGTCTTCCCACGATCATAATTCTTTCGTCACGAATCCTTTGATTAGTGAGTTAATTATAAATTGACTTAAACATAGATGCTATATTCATATTTGCACAGTTTATCGTCCACACAAATCCGTTTTTCTCTCAGAACCACGCAGCGTGAATTAAGTTTGTATATTAATAAGTGAACCTTAACACTGTTGATAGCACATAATATTCATTCAATTCTTCAGTTTTAGATAAAATTGGGCCGATTGATATCGTTTTAAATAAAACCATTTTTGTTTCTACTATTTATTATAATTTTAAGAAGATCCCATGCCTGACGGTTTTCAACTGGATACAAACGACCTTGCGATCAATGGATGATGAGACGTAAGACAATCACTTCGTCTCTGTTTCTGATTCACTAATATCCGCATTCAATGTGCGAGAATGTTCTTTCTGTGTCACTTGAATGCGAACGCATATATACGTAAATCCTAATCAACGGGCTAGTAACAGTTTCGTTTCTGGTAGTATTTTGCCCCACGTTACATTCAAACAATGGGTCGGAATTTCAGGGCTGCAACAAGGGAATGGCAAAACATGCGCCCGCCACGGGCGCAACTGGGCTTGAGGCGCAAAACGCAGAATACCAACCCGGTCGAGAGTTGAACTTGTAAACATATTCGGGTATAGCATCCGATCACGGGGCGCTCATTCGTCATGTCAGCACTCCGAAAAGCGGACCGTTTGGACACAGATAGCTTATGGCCTCTTTAAGGGCTTTTTGCGGCATTTTTTATGATCTGTACGATCATGGAAGCTCCCTCAGCGACTACCCATAAAAACTATATATTTATCTATCTTAATAATTTATGCTACTATCTTATATAGTTATTTTTGTTTTAATGTTGATGTGCATCACAAGTCGGGTACTTTGGAACTATCTTCGTATATTATTTTAAAATATACATTGTAATAATATTTTTAAAAAATTGTGTGGGGGACGCAAGTTAGACACTTGCCACGGGCGCTTCATACCCTCTTTACGGCTCTGCGGAATTTCACCGTACACGTTTTATTGACTGGATACAACCGACTTCATTTAACAGTTATGTTCATGTTGACACATTGCTTATTGATTTCAGATATCAGGCGGTGTTCAACAATAGATAAAATAGTTATTTATAGTTTAGTCATGCACTTGCCTGCCCATTGTCAAAACGAAGATATTCGTCCCGGAATTGATTGGGCCATGGATAAAACATGGCATTCCATTTCGGGGACATTGTGTAATTAGATGGCCAGCCATTAGCACGTAATAATATTTATACTACCCAACACTACGATTAATAGTTGGTGCTTCCGTGTCCTCCATGCCAATAACCATAATGGTTGCGTGCTCTTTGTCTATGAGCGGAACAAACAGTGACCTTTTTGGCCCTCCCCAATGCAAGTTGAGGTCTGACTTCGAAGGGCACCGCGGATCAACGATCCCACATTACAGGGGAACCATCGCATATGCTTCCTAAATGTTTATTTAATGTACCCAAAAAAAATAATGTCTGCACGCTATCACTGATTCGAGCGTCTGCTGCAACATGCAGCCATTATTTATACGATTAAGTAGCTGCTTTTTTTTTGGGTGTGAAGGAGTGTTCCTGGATGGGTGTGACTAGTGTTAAGCGTGCCTCACACATGGGAGGACGTATCCATCCGCGTTCGATTTTTAAATTTGGCGCGCATTAATTGTCCATGGCCGACGCAATGGCAACACCGCGAATTGATCTCAGAATAACCGCGTCGACGTGCATCTTAACGGCCGAAAAGTTTACCCAATAATAAATATTTAGATTTACGCTTAATTTTGAATCGAAAATATTCGGCGATGGCGCCGTTTATTTTTAAAAAAATGCCCAAGAAAAATAAACACAAGGTGATCATTATCGTAGGAAAATACTGTTCAATCAATCGCTGTTCATCGGGTGATCAAAAATCAGAGCGCTTCCGGATGCGTCCAGCTGTGAACATAAAAATGCATACTTAAAACCATAAAATCTTTGCCAGACTCTTTTTTAAAATCCCTAGACATTGACCTTGGCTTTGATGAAATCATTACAGTTAAAAAGAGTTTAGTCTCGAAAAGACATGGGCGCTCAAAAGGGCCATAAAATGAAGGGGGCGTCGTGTAATCTAGAGAGATTTATAACCGCCTCGGAAGCATGTTAATATTTTTATTAGTAACATAAAGACGTTCCATGCACATATTTGGACAAGTTTTATTATTCGAATGAGTCGCCAGACGAATATTTCTTCATTAAAATTAAATTCGTGCTATTCCGTGCCAATAAGTTGGCGCAAAGATGCCCTTTGCAGAAAAAAGGGGTATTCCCCGTTGGAATGCAAAAAAATAAATTTGCATCAAAATATCGCATTGGGCGAAACAATTTTCGAATTGATCTCATTCTTAAGCACGTATCGATCTTCAAATGTGGCTTCTTAATCCTGTTAACATAATATGTGGCCTATTTTCAAATGAAAAACAAGCCGTTATCATGTGAACCGCATTTGCTATCACCGATTAGAGAATTGTGGTCATAATTATTCCAATTTCTTATGTTTAATCATGGATTGCTCGTTTAAATATTTAAAAAAAAAACAAAGAAATATCAGGTGTATTGAAAAGTCTTTGCCGATTGTTTAACAATGAAAAAAAAAATTTTTTTCACTACCTCCAGGGATTTTCGAGTTTTTCAATTCTTCTAGTTTTGAGTCGAAATATGAACAAATATGTATAATGTTCGACTTCTATTCTTCTTCTTTCGTTCGTTTGATATTCAATTTTTGTTCACTCTTTCCAATTGCTGACAATACACATCTGCAGTTATTGTTTCGCCAGGTTTCATAAATTCATAATGAATAATTCCTTGAATATCCCACTAAACGCACAAAAGAATCAGCGGGTCGTCAATTCAGGTTTCGGAGTCGGAAATGGTTTTTGTCTCAGCGAAATCCATTAACGTTTACGACTTATATTGTCATAAATAACCCATTTGTAATCCTCAGTCAGAGCCATAACAAGGGTATAAATCGCCCGTGGCAACTATCTAACTGACGGAGTGGCCACAAGATCTGTGTATCTAATTGGTCCGCTTTTCGGACCGCTGATATGATGAATGAGCGCCCCGCGATCAGACGCCAACATATCTACAGAACGATTTCGATTTCTCATTATAAAACGAAGTTGTCCGAAAAATACTGATCGGGTGGGTTGTTTAGATTTTAAAATCTATCGAAAATATTGTTGTCTTTATTTTATTTTTTGAGTCGGCCCAATGTTTGAGTTATAACGAATAAAAGAGGGACTAGACAACTTAATACATTTTATAAAAATGGACAGAGTCAATCAGTGTTGGTTCATGTAAAGTAAAACTCTCGAACGGGTCGGTATTGTGCCACCACCTTGTTACGGCCCTGTCCTCAGTCATAATTCGGTGCAAAAAGGGTCGAACTTTTTGTTATGACAACAAAACTTTGCACACGTTTGATCGCTCTCCTTTTTTATCATCGCACAGTTCGTGCGGCATCCAAACCCCCATTCGAATCGTCTTCCCGTTACATTTTAAATGCTCTGAAGCTGTCGATATTTGCAATAATTCTTAGATACTTAATGATGTTTAACCCCTAATCGAAAAAAAGCAGCATATAATGTCGAATTTATTAAAAATTTGATAATTTTATAATTATTTGCCATATATGAACAATCTAATATACACAAAAAAATATCTCTTGTTTGTTCGTATGTAATGCGTTGCCATACCGTTCATCAGATTGCAATAAAAATTCGCCCACTTATTGATAAAGATTGCGCGAGTAACACAAGCATAATATACAAAAAACAATGTTTGTTTGTCCGTATTTAATGCGCTGCCATGTCGTTCATCCGATTGCGATGAAACTTTGTCGACTTATTGTTTACTCTTGCGGGAATAACATAGGCATAGTAACAACATGGCCGTTATAGTTTAACAAATTTTGAGCGTCTCGATTGAAATACCCTATACTATCTAGTAGATCTTACATATTTATTCAGAATTATTGAATTCAGTCAAAAGGTCGCATTTAAGGTCTCCCTGCTTCCGATATAAATAAACATGCATGCATATTTTTGTGGTTAATCTGGGTTCAAATTTGCTGCATTATTCATGATAATAATAAAATAATATTTATTTTTGCAAGGCATATGTTGATGATGCATTTATACCAGATGCATACATTTTTATTTTGCCAGTTTTGCGCATTTACTTCTTCAATGATCATTTGAATTTCTACGATCGATTAGCATAGTTTTGCACCGTTTTAATATGGAGTTAAATTTTGAAATCGCATGTAAATTATTCCCATATATTAGCCGTCTTTGTTTGAGATGAGCAGGCAGACTGTATATAGTACAGACGTGCGAATCGGCACAAGTGACAGAATTAAACTCTGATGATTCAAAAATATTTGCCATACTTATATCATCATTGGATTCCCGAATTTAATCCGCGGGCGCTTCTCAGATGTTCGATCCGCGATATTATGCAACGGCGTGCGAAAAAAATCGCATAGAATGTCACCGATGAGAGTGAATCGGATCGTCGTCGATTAGAACCAGTCGGACCAGTCCGGTGGAAGTTCAATGGAAATCGCCCAGTTTCACTTTTCAACTGGCCAAGTTCGCTTCGAATTTATATATAAAATGATGGATTTTGTTGCGGATTTATAATTCTGGGAATGGCCAGTGTATTTTTAGTTCGGCGAGTAGGACCATTTTTATCCAGGCGAAAATATGAGCAAACTTACTGGTACACAGCAATCACTCTGCTGTTGCTCATCCCGCCGAATGAATGAGAATCGTTCATTATTTCGGCTCATATCGGCGAAGATATGCATTTTTTTTCATTGGAAAAATACATATTTTATTTAAGTCCATTAATTCTAAATTTACAATCGTGTTTGACGGCAAATCCAACGAATTTCGAGTGTAAATAATTCCTCCAGATTCCTCAGAGATGAGTCTGCTTATATTTGCAATTCGAATTGTCATTGTGTAGTGACACAAACGACGATGTCTGTTAAAAATATTAAATTCAGATGCCCGACACATGTCTATTAATTATTGTTACAGTATGATTTTAAATACTATAAAACTAATGGAAATGATTTCATACTTTCTTACGTGGATTAATGTAAACGCAAAAAAATGTAAACGTTTGAATAAATCCATTTAAAAACATGATAAATCATTCTGATATAAAAATATCAATAAATTGAGGATATATTTTTAATATAAGCGATTATTTGCCCAACTGTTTGAATTGAATTTCAAGCGTTTGCAATATAATATGCTGATTTGCGTTACGTTCGTCGCTACAACAATCTCTGATTGTCGCGTTGTCCGGCTGCGGAGACCGCACCGGGACGTCATTCGGAGCGCGGGACATCTGCGTATTACGAGACAAGACTAAAAACATGTATTAAAAATAGATAAATATAATACTAAAAAATTGTAATATTATTTTGAAAGTATGCCCGAAATAACATTAAAGCATCGAATGTTTCGTCATTTAGTTTGGATCTGATTTTGGTAGCCAGGCAACTTGTTGCTGAAAATGCACGCTAAAACTTGCGAAGTTCCCGATTTCCCGACAAATTATTTATTTACGTCGCTGCAGATGAATATTTATATACTATAATACTTTGATGTGATTCGTAATTGTATTACGGAGGAATACAAAATATTTCATATCGATATTCGCATTATTAGAATCTATGTGTAGTAAATACATCACCGGTACGGAAAGGTTATTATAACAATTTAAAAACGTATATGTACTGTATTTATGTATACATACATTAGACAGTTATTGCCCCTGGGCGTCGCCTAAGCTTGCCAATTAATAGTTACGCCACTGTTTCCAAGCGTTCAGATTTCGGCGGGAGTGTCTCGATTTAGTAGCCTTCATCGTGCTGGTGAGGTGTACGATTTCTGTTGGATGCAAATTTCAATCCCGAAATTTTCGGGATTACGTTTACTAATCCCGAGATTCTTAAGTACCTAAACCCGTCTGGGATCCCGGGATTGGATTCCCAAGACCAGGCTAAAACCATTTATTAATATTGCACAAAATATCTATTATAATAACAATGAAGATTGTTACGAGGGGGCTGAAAACTAATGCACACATGTTTCGTCATTTAGTTTGGATCTGATTTTGGAAGCCAGGCAACTTGTTGCTGAAAATGCACGCTCAGTCTCCACACTTGTTGAATTTATCAGATATTTAAATGCTAGTTCGAATTGATGACCGCGTGAGCCCCCATTTTCGTATAACACATAATCAATATGATTATATTTCATATCGATATTCGCATTATTAGAGTCGATGTGTAGTAAATACATCACCGGTAGATTAGACACTTACCGCCGCTACTATTAGACAGTTACCGCTCAACGTTTATTAATCCTGAGATTCATCAGCACCTAAAACTGAGAAGGAAAGTTACTTCCACATGCCATTTTACGCATTCGCGATCTTTAAGTATGTGTGCATTAGTTTTCAGCCTATCGATGAAAGTCAAATTTTATTGGCGTTTTGACAGCGAGCGCTCATTTCCACGTGCATCCTTTTGCGCGAAGTATTCTATAAGCGCGTAAATATGTTTACAAACGTCAAGCGCAGGATGCGAACATATGACGAGTGTTTATCGTTCGAGCACTTCGCTCTAAGTTGGCAACGTAAACACGATTCCGACGCTCCGTCATCTGCTTCGTCGCTATTATAACGTCGTCCCGAATGAAAAGCAATCGATTTGGCGAATTTTCGACATATTCCGAAGCCATACGTGAACTCTTACAACGCCTGATTGGAAGGTTTGGGTTGCTTTTTAATTAAGTCGGCCCCCTTCGATTCGGCCCGGAAATGTGGCGCACGCATCGTCTGCGATTCGGCCCTGTCGGGTCTATTTTTTATCGCGTATCGGCAGCCGACTAATAGTCTAATTTGTCCGATGATTAAGGTGTACGTCCATTGAAATTCATCGTCGATAGCGCGCCGTTGTAGGAGGCGCCCATTCAATGATGGATGCCGACGTATGTTGAGTACTTGTGCAAGAGCGCCGCGTATTATACTACGGCCGCGCTGTAAAAATAAACGTAGTTCAGTGCGGATGACGGCGGACAGAGGCCGCCAGTCCGCCCGAGTCGTCCGCCCCAACAACGCACTCGCGAGGCAAACAACAACGCTAAGGGAGGCCACCACCCTCCGAGCCGCCCCCTATCGAACGCCGCCTCCCCGAGAGGATCCGATCGGCACGCGGGACGACGATCGCTTTTTTGAACATAAACAACGCTATTATCAACCTTGACCGTTATCAAAACATTAAGCATACGCGCGCTGTGATTTTTGATCATTCGACGCTCAGTGCCAACTGTACCGCCGCCGGCTAACGTTGCATCCGCCAAATTTTTCGCGACTTATCTCGCGGAAAACATAAAAGTGCCAACCGAAAATAACGAGTGATTGCAATCTTTGCGAATGATCGGTTTCATTAATAAATTTCAAAAATATGCGACGCGCGTGAATCATCAATATAGTGGCTATTATGTGACATTAAACTAGACCTGACCTATGATATAACTCCACGTGTGATGTTCTAAATAAACGCTCCATTTATATTCACATCTAACGTTTGAATGTCTCAGCGCGCGCATAAAACCCTTGTGCTTCCATAAATATCTCAAATGTTATAACAGTGACTCTTTTCCATTGATAAAAGACCAATCCAAGTGCTCAAATATAATGTCGGACAACGCCAGGTCCAAACGATCCCGCAAGAATAGGGGACCCAAGCGCAAGAACCGCAGCAAAGGCAACAATAAGAATGCCAAGGGTAGCCTCGAAGACGTTTCCTCTCCAGGGGAAAACCTCGACAACGAATGCAACGACGAAGAAACGATCGACAACTCGCTTGATGAAATGTCAACCCAAAAAGAAGACGTCATCCAAATCGCCGAACCGGATGCCGTCGCAAAATCCGCGAACGAACCGACCGAAAAACTCGACTTGAAGAACATCTCCAGCTTCGAAGCGCTGACCGAAATCAAAAAATCTCACATAGAAAACTACACAGTGGAATCTCCCAAGCACACCCTCAAAACGCAAAATAAAAAATTCCAATACGCCCCGAAGAGCAAGAGCCTAGACAACGACGACGACCCAACCCTCAACATAACGGAACTGGACGTCAAATCCGACGAAGACAAATCGCTCGTCGAAAGCAACGCAATCATAACAGAAGCCGACTCCGACGTCGAATGGGAAACGGCCAACAATCTGACCAACGATCAAAACCTAATAATACCGCCCAAAACCGACGTCCTAGAAGTCAAACCGCCGGAAATCGATAAAATATCCCCTCAAAAAGAAATAGACCTAAGAAACTTCCTGAACTCGTTAAATCTCAACAGCGCCCCCGTCGAACCCAAACCGGAGCCCAAAATCAAATCCGGCGAACCCCCCAAAGACACCGTCGTCGACGTCAAGCTCAGAAAAGCTCAGATGAAAGCCGCCCTCGAAGAATACTGCCGATCCCAAATGACGCGCCCGCGATTCCTCGACATCATCGACGAGGAGGGAAGCAACGACTCCAGCGACAACACCCGCAGGGAGTCCCTCAACGAGCGCGTCGACTCGTTCAAATTCATCGACGACCTGGACGACGACGTCTTCATGCCCCTGAATAAGCTCAAAGAACCCATCGAATACTTCCCCAGGCCGAAGGACTACCGCGCGTGCAAAAAGGAGCTGAAGCGGCAGCAGGAGTGCCTCCTCGTCGGCGCCAAGATCGTCGAGGCCGAAGTCGAAGAGGGATGCGGCGACTGGACCATCGAGAAGACGGAGCAGAAGCGCGGCGCCGAGATCGTCTACCTGGACGACTCCTCGAGCAGCACCAGCGAAAACAACGACTTCGCCGATGACGTCGACGCCGCCGACGAGCGCGTCAATATAAAAACGCCCGTCATCGAGCTCAACAGCAACTTTACGAACGTCTACCGCGTCGACAAAAAAGACGATGCGGCGCCCGAGGGCAGCTTCGCGGCCAACGAGGAGCTCATCGAGAGCTTGGAAAATCTGCTGGTGAATCCGCCGGTGGCGGTCGCATGCAACGAAGTCATAATGCTGGCCAACGAGTTCGTCGACGAGCCCCCCGCGATCGCGGAAGTCCTCAAGGAAGCCAAATCGGATTCGCTGTCGCACACGAATTTGATCGACAGCTTTTCGTCCAGCGCGTCCGGCGAAGAGTCCAAAGATTATTCCCGCCAAGATTCCTCTAGCAGTGTGTGTTCATCCCATAGCACGACTCACAGCACGGCCAAATACAATCCATTAAGTTCATCCCTCACTGACATTGACGCTTTGGTGCATGACGATTTAGCGAGTGCCCCCGATGTAAATAAGAGAGAGGCTGCGTGTCCGGAAAGACAGACGCTTCCGAATCCTAATGTATGTGAAACTGTTACAGGTCGAGGAGGAAGCTCGAAGATACCTTCTACGTTGAAGGAACTTTGCGTTGATAAAATAGCGACGTCCGAATACGGTAATTCTATATTGAAAGAGTTGGCCTCCGTCTCGCAGAGCTTGGGCGAATTCGCCAGCGAAGCTCTGTCCAGGGAGATGAGCGCGCCGGAAGTCCCGGAAAAACCCAAATTTTCGAAATTGCCGCCCGCCCTGCACTTGGAGAAGACGCCTCCCCCCGTCGCCCCGAGGCAGTCGTCTTTCAAGATGCTGCAGGAGGAACCGCCGTGGGTCGGCCTCCAGTCGCAGCGCGATCCGTCCGTGGTGGCGTATCTCTCGCCGCTGCAGAGGAAGCAAATAGAGCAGACGAAGAACTTCGCCCATGACGAAGCTGGTGAGCTCATCGACATGCATTGTAAATACGCAGGGAGGAGAGGCTACAACGAAGCAGTCGATTCGGAAAAAGCGCCACCGTCTTCTAATAATAACGATGATAAAATAGCGTTGCAAGTGGCGCGTCCACCCGGCGAAGAGCGTCCGGCGCCAGACACCGCTAATAGACTTCTGGCAATCATCCGAGATCCTGCGGTCAATCCGAATCTCCGACAAGAAAACGCGGACAGACCGCCCGAGAGCAGCTTCGACTTCATGGAGACGCTCAGGACCTTCGAGGACATGAACAGAGACCTGTCCAACGACACGCGCTTCAGATCCTGGTCCAAGAAAGGCGACGGCGTCAAAGAAAGCATGCACGTAGTCGAACAACATTCTTCCAACAAAGCTTACGAAGCGGCCTTTAAAAATGGCATTCATCACCAATCAAATTTAGCACCGACGACCTGCGATCTGAACGCTAAAAACGAAAAACAAACCAATTCAGACACATCGAAAACATCGGCAATATACGAAAACGTCGAACCACAAATCTCAACGAAACCGAATAGAGAGCACCAAGTGCCAATCACCATGGAGAAAAACGATATTTTCAACGCCAAATCGAATTCAAACGCTAAAGAACACGAAGTGCCCGTTACGATCGAAAGACAGTCGCTTTTAAATTCAACCTCAAACCAATCAACATCGAGCCGAATCATAGAATCAAACAAATTCACATCGAATAGGGGCTTTGAAACGTCCGTTAAGAACGAAAATCTCAACATCTTTGATCTCACGTCGAAAACAACGAACGGCAATGTAGACTCGCTAAAATCGCCAAAAGCGTCGAATCAAATTCGCGATGTGCCCATCACGATCGAAAAACAGGTACTATCGAAGAATAATGCAGAATCTTCCAATGCAAGCGCTGCGAATCAAATTCGCGATGTGCCCATCGCCATCGAAAGACAGTTTTCCGAATTAACTTCGAAAAATAATATAGAATCTTCTAAATCGAGCGCTGTAACTCAAATTCGCAATGTGCCAGTTACCATCGAAAGACAGTTTTCGGAATTAACATCGAAAAATAACATAGAATCTTCTAAATCAAGCGCCGTAACTAAAATTCGTGATATGCCAATCACCATCGAAAGACAGTTTTCGGAATTAACATCGAAAAATAGTATAGAATCTTCTAAATCAAGCGCTGCGAATCTAATTCGCGATGTGCCCGTCACCATCGAAAGACAATTTTCGGAATTAACATCGAAAAATAATATAGAATCTTCTAAATCGAGCGCTGTAACTCAAATTCGTGATATGCCAATCACCATCGAGAGACAGTTTTCGGAATTAGCATCGAAAAATAACATAGAATCTTCTAAATCAAGCGCTGTGACTCAAATTCGCGAAGTTCCCATCACGATCCAAAAACAAGGGCCATCTGAATTGACGTCGAAAAATAATACAGAGACTCAACTTCGCGAAGTGCCCGTTACGATCGAAAAACAGGCAGCATCCGAATCGACATTGAAAAACAACATGGAACCGCCTATATTAAAATTTGCGGATCAAATTCGCGAAGTGCCCATAACGATCGAGAATCGCCCATTCGATCCATCTAATAGAACCTATGAAATGTCCGCGAAAAGCGAAAAACGCGATATTTTCGATCTGACCTTGAAAAATCGATCTTATACGGAGTCCAAACTGAGCGATATCGTAAAAGCGCCAAAACTATCGTCGTTGAGGGAAGAAGCCGATATTTTCGATATGACATCAGCGAATTACAACGTCATGCCTCAGATACAAGTCTCAGAATTTAATATCAAGAATGATTTAATGTCTATGAAATCAACAACATCTGAAAAAGTCACGAACGGTAATGCACACGAGGAGAGGTTGATTAATGTTGAAAAGGAAGTCGTTGATGTTAAACCCAAGGAAGGCGTAGAAGAAGCTAAGCGTGAAATGCAGCATTTGCTCAATAAGCGCGCTTTCATCTTGGATGATCCGATTTTCGATCCGATCAACGTTATGAAGGAGAATTTCGCAATCAAGCGTCGGGGGTCGCTTCCGAAGGATCTGCACGAGCGCCAAATGCAATACATTTTGCTAAAAGAGAAGGAGATCGAGGAGCAGATCAGACAGCTCGAAGATGAGAAGAAGCTGTCGAATTTCGATAGCGTGAACGTGTCCGAAATCAAAGTGCTGAAGTCGAACGACGTCGCCAAAGAGAGCGATCAATCATTCCTGGCGGATAAGTACCACATATCGCGTCAGAGGGACGTTGCCACATTCCAGTCTGACGCGAGCAAGGAATCCGCGAAATCGAACAAGTTCGAACGCTCCACCAATCTAATTTCAGCGCCGAGCGAAGGAGAGAAGTTCAGAGAGCAGATGTACTGCGAGTACATGGACAAAGTCGCCGAAAGAGAAGAGCGCAAGCAGCATAAGGTTATAAAAATAACCAACATGCCGAACGCCAACGGCGACAGCAGCGCCAAAGTTGCGGCGCACCCCCACGACTCGAAGAGCATCATCAACGACATCAAGCTCGCCTGCAATAAGATTGAGGAGGAATTCATCACCAAGGCGAGGGAACGCTGGGACAAGATGGGCTTCTTGGACAGCGAATCGATCGTCGACGACAACAAAGGGCAAAAGTTCGAAGAAAAACCGGTGGTCATCGAGCACAAGATCAAAGTGCTGGACGACGACGGCGAAAAGGACGTCAAAAAGCTCCCCACGCACCTCCGGGAGTTTGTGGAGTTCACCAGCAACGGCGACGAGACCGGTGAGTCAAAGAGCGAGAGCGGGATCGACCCGATTCCCCTTTTGCTTGCGCTCCCTGTAATGATTTTGGTGTATGCGGTAGTGAAGAGATTCTGGTAGCACGACCTTACTAATAACACTAAAACGATTAACTCTCTGTAAAAGTGTCGCTTTAACGAATCGTGCCATCGGACGCTTGTTTTTGCAGCATGATCTGTTTCTGGGTGATTAATAACACTAATCTGTATGTTGTATATTGTAGTGGCGTAAGTTATTTTGTACGTATTTATTGTTCGGTGCCATATGTTGCTGTTTGGAGCTGCGACTTCCATGTTTTTTTATACGTTGGACTGTGTGTCCCGAAAGACAGATTTTAATACTGTGATGTTTGTTTGGACTAATAAATCAGTTGTAATCAGTGTATAATATAATCATTTGTAACTCAATCCCCCGACACATGCACTAAATCCAAAACAAGTGACTCAACAGTATAATCTCTGAATCGGCCAACTGGACGTGTAGAAAAGCAGACGTCAAAGTACATACTACTAAAAATGTATTAAAATATGAAGCATGCTTTGTGGAGCCTTATTTATTGACACATGGGCGAGCTGGAACTGCCAATTTTTGCTTTTCAATTACTCATTAGACTTGAGTGTTTCATTATCGAAGCGATCAGTATATGAAATCTTATTATTGTCACGAGCTGATTGTCATCATTACGATCCATAATTATATACAATGTATTTATAGCCCTTGTACATACAATTTATATTTATTTCAGAACCGTTTAGCATTATTATACCACTCTTAAACCGTTAGAATAGCCCTTGATACAACATTTGTGCCATGAGTTGAACAACTGTTTACAACCAATGACACAACATGTGTGCCATACATCATAATGCTGCGATTTTGACTCTTTACCAAACACAATATTATATTTACCAACATTTTTAAATTATTATTTGAATACATAGCATATAGGTTCACCAGACCAAGTGTTACCAATTTGAAGTACCATTTTTTTAGAGTCATTTTCAATATTTCAATTTTAAAATTTCAGATCAATATTATAAATATACGAGGGGCATTCAAATATAACCCGGAATTTCGCTCTAGAAAAAAACAAATGATTATTAGTGATAACGGATTACCTTATTTTTCTAAGTACATTCAAATCTCTTTTTTTGTGCGACTTTTTTTTGTGCGATTTCGAAGTTATGCGGTTTTTTTTACTAACTACTAACGGAGTTATAGCTATTTTAGTGAGGCGGCAACTTGACCCGTCCTACCATAATGAAATATTTTAACGCGTTTTTCTCGAAACTACTTTTCTTAACACGGTTGAAATCATATTTCAAGTTTTTATGAATTAAAATCATTTAAACTGGGTATGGATCTTTTTTATATATAACCCTCTATTATTCCTACCAGATTTATGTCAAAATAACGACACTGCGTATACTATTTCTTCCCAAGAAGTGAAAAAGCCGCAACGAAAATTATCATACAGCGATGATAGTTTGTAATTAAAATAATTAGTATTTCTCTAACTTTTTTTATGCGATTTTGGATATATTTTATGTAGCTGTTTCAAAGTTATGCGGTTTTTAAAATCCTCAAAACAAAGTCATAGCTCTTTTTTGTACGATTTTCCACGGAACGCATCTACCGCACAAAAAAAAATTAAGTTCAGGACTTTCAGACCTTCATGTAACTTTTGGGCCCAATCAAACACTTGGGTCTTTTAATTATAAAAGCATCAACAAACTGTGCTCCAAATCTCATCAAAATTACATTCGATTTCATGCCTCCGTTTGCGAGAAAACGAATAATTACGCGTTGCGCAACAGAGGATGCTATTTCTCGCCTTTTATCTTCAATTACAGAATCAAGAAGCTTCCTATTTGTTGCAATATATGTGTTTTAATGAAAATAAATATGTAGACTGCAGCAAAATTCCAGATTATTTTTTAATCCTCGTATTTATATTTTAACGAAGCCAATTTCTTAATAAATACTCTATGTCTAGGAATCCATAAAATTCTCATCGACGGAATTATTTCTCGAGTTCTTATCGGAATGTCGATTATCTACCAGTAAATTGTTTACTTTCAGACGTTATGAGCGAATCTTTCAACGCTTTCGTCGGTATATTCACGCCCCCGTTCATAAAACGAAGAGCGAACTTCAGCATTCAACGCGTCCCAAGTCATGACCCGAGCGTGTCTTTGATCGCTCGCGTTCACTCGATGATCCAAATTTGCTATTCGTGGAAATTCTAACCTTGAATAGCTTGGATTGAAACACGTTAATATGGCACTAAAATGTATGAATATTCCATATAAAATATTTGAAATTTATAATGCCATCATAAATTATTTGTATAGCCTTGGCAAATCGCAAGATCAGGATAAGATCTTCAGGGTTTTTGTATAGATCATTGAATTTTTTCTTTGTAAAATATCCGACGATTCTGTTGCTTGTATGACGATATTTGACCCATGACGACATTCGACGAAATTTTTATCATTTTGATAAGATAATTTTGGTTCTTATTTAATTAAACTGTAAATATCAACCATCTCGTTGTTGATGTTGTTGTTAAAGTATCCAAATTAATTTCGACATATTAATTAACCTTTGATAACCGGACGGGGTCGCTTAAGACCCAAGCGTTGAGATACGCGATATGTCGAATAAATGTATTAAAACATATTTTTCGCCATAATTTATTAACAAATACGGAATATTTTATATATCATACGTCCGTATACACGAGCGAAATGTGTCTACGACGTCATATTTTAGCATTCAAATCCATAGCTGTCATCTCGCGCGTCATTTTGACAGCTGTCATTTTTTATTTTGGTGTGAAATCATGCTTGAATGTTACAAATTACAGGAAGAATATCAAACGCTATTGGAATATGCTATAAATTAGATTTAATACGGTTGTCTTTGTCCATCCGTATGTGTTTGGATGATCCGTCGTTTTTATTTAATTATTTTTATCTATATATTAGGCGTATCGAAAAGTCTTTGCAGATTGTTTAACAATGAAAGTCAAAATAGTTCCTGGTTAATTCTTGACGTTTGACTCTTATTTTTTTGTTAGCCCTTTCCAATTGCTGACAATACGCATCTGCAGTTATTGTTTCGCCAGGTTTCATAAATGCATAATGAACAATTCCTTAAATAAACGCATCAAATATATGTACATAATATATATGTGTGTATGTACATATTGTATTCGTTCCTATACCATTCATCCGATTGCGATGAAACTTTCGAGAGTTATTGTGTGTACACCATAGAAGGTTTTCACATCAGCACAAACATTGTTTGTGTGCGGAATTTATTTTGCGAGACGTTTAACGGATGCAACCACATCCCAGCTTGAATCCTAACCATTCAGCCTGCGCTACACGTGATCTGAAGCCATAAACCACGCTCTGCGTTTCAATTCAAATAATTACTAAGCGCGCGTGGCATTACGACATTATAAAATGAATTATTAACAAACAAATACTTCAAAGCAAAAAAGTTCAACGTACTGATTCGCCAGCATAATACTTTTTTATTCAAAGCCAACAACAAAGAATCCAAATAAATTACAAACTTTGAACGTCAAAATCGTACTTATTCATGCCGTGACTTTTTTTATTGTGTCTACTGCGTTGATCACGCAACACTTTGAAGACTTTTATAGCGATTTAGCATCCAGTAGAATCGAGATTGTTTTGTAAAAATTACATGTTTTTCTTGCGTATTCCTCGAATTTGACATCACGTGCTTGAGTTTCGTGACGACATTGTATTTGGATCGCCGAAGACATTGAAATCAGTAAAAATAACCTCCGACAATACCGACAATTGGTTACGTATGTTGACTCGTTAGTGCACATATACTAATCGCTTCGAAAATGAACCATCATTGGCATATTTTGGCGGATTTGCTCCGATTATGATACATATTTGATATGAGAAGTTAAAGGTAAGTTATGAGAAGCATTGAAATGGCGTCGATGATATGAAAATTCTTATTGTAAATTATGTAAATTTTACAGCCAAATAAAACAGGATGCAGCTGGAGTGCCTATAAAATTTTGATCATCCCGGTATAAATCACTCGAGCTATAAAATGACACGATTGCCTCGTTTTAAGCTCCTCATTGCGAATCATTCGTGTGTTTATAGATTATGCATTTAATCAGTGTTCATGATTTTTATTGACAGCTGTCAACGCCTAGCCTAATTTTGTTTATGGCGTCAGTGGGTTGATTCAATTTGTATGCACGTCGACGATGACATTTCTGGAACAATGATCTTCCTCAACAATTCATGCCCTCTGATGACCTCACAAACTATAATCACTATGTTTTTGTCCTGATTTCAAACGACCGGCTTAAATTTGATACCCAGACTTTAATCATTTCATTTAAAACACTCATATCAAACCAAAATTTGATAATGCAAACAACTTTTTCTGACAGAAACAGGTTTGATTGAGATAATGTATGATTTCTATTTTGGTGTTGCAATTCTATGTTATGCAACAGAGTATATAACGAGTTATTTTGGCTTATACAATGACTCGATAATCGCCAAAGAAAGAGAAAATTGATACTTTAAAAATCGAGCACAGGATATGATATTAATTTGAAGAAAAAAAAATACATCTTATGTATTATGGCATTACGTATGCGCTTCGTTCAAATGTCCGCCGCGGCTTTGCTTGATGGCACGCATTCGGGAGATCCAATTTTCGATGACTGTCGCATAGCGATGGGCGCAACTGGGTTTGGGTCCCAAATCGCAGAATACTGACTCGGTCGAGAGTTGCACATGGGTTTTTATTTTACTCAACCATTCTACATTGTCTAATCCCTCTTTTCATCGCTATCGCTCAAGCATTGTGCCGACCCGGCCGGCATAAGTCCGCAATAAAATAAAATTTAAACAATCCAACCGATCAGTCTTCTTCAGACAACTTCGTGTTATAATAAGAGTTTGTAATCGTTCTCTAGACATGTTCAGGTATGGCACCCGATCGCGAGACGCTCATTCGTCATATCAGCGGTCCGAAAAGCGGACCGATCGGACATACAAACCTTTTGGCCACTCCATCTTCCTTTAGGGCTTTTTGCGGCATTTTCTATGATCTGTACAATTACGGAAGCAACGTAGCGTTTAGACACTTTTTAGCATAGCATTTTTTAAACGTTAGGTCGGATACTTTTGGGACAATCTTTGTATATTATTTTTAAGCACACATTATAATAGTATTTAATACATCGCATTCATAATAGCATAAGTTAACTTTAAAAAAATGATTTGATTACCGACGAGGGGGGGGGGGAGCGAAAGTTAGACACTTGCCACGGGCGCTTCCTACCCTTGTTACGACTCTGTAATCGGTCATCCAAATGTGACGCATAGATGTTTTATTTTAATGTTTTCTCAAGTTCCTGGAAATAGACATCAGACACAACAATATGATTCAACTGTGGCAAAAGTCATTCAATGTTGATTGGCATCGCTCAGTATTCATTTGCTCAAAATGCTCACCAAACAGTAACTTTTTTTGGGTGTAGATAAACTTCCTGAATAATAAGTGGATTTTACATCAGCCCAGATTCGACAGTTTTGCTTATTGACGAATTTGCTAAACAAAATTTGTTCATGTTCATGTATGGCATCCGATCGTC
Source organism: Stenopsyche tienmushanensis (assembly GCA_008973525.1). NCBI lineage: Eukaryota > Metazoa > Arthropoda > Insecta > Trichoptera > Stenopsychidae > Stenopsyche > Stenopsyche tienmushanensis. The sequence continues at coordinate 1,823,858 of WACJ01000542.1, forward strand.
TTCGCTCATTCTTCATATCAGCGGTCCGAAAAGCGGACCGATTGGACATACAAACCTTGTGGTCACTCCATCTTCTTTTAGGGCGTTTTGCGGCATTTTCTATGATCTGTGCGGGGATTTATATACTTGCCACAAGCGCTTCATATTATGCCATCATCATATTCCAACAGATAAAAACATTTTTAACATTTTAACGATTAGTGTGATATTCAATATTTTTGGCAGGCACCTCGCAAATGCACACATTGAGCCAAACTCAAATTCATCAGCTACATTGTCATTTTACACGGCGAAATTTACTATAACAAAAAAATACATTTCATTCTGAGTCACACAATTTACCACATTTTTTACACGGTGCAATAAATTGCATTGCAGATTGCATTTTACGATGGAATGCCCGAGAGCAATTACAGCTCACAGTGGTGAATCGTCAAGGCGATGAAATCCAAGTGTCCGATAACAAGCTAGACATTTTATCTTTCGGCGATAATCTTTAGATAAATATGGAGGGCGTTTGAACAAAAAAAAATGGCGGAAAATACATAAAAATAATTCGAGCGAGATTTTGTAGATCTTAAACTCGCTTTTAACAGCAGCATCTGAAGTTTGCCAAGTGAATTTGTTTTGGTTCTAGTCTGAGATAAATTCCTGAAGACAGGTGGCGTTACATTGGCTAAAAAATGAGATTTTCAAAGTGAATGCCTGCAAATCAGCGCTTCTCCAAGTGCATTTTATGATTCATTGATTTTTTTGCAAATATGGAAAAAATATCAATTGAAAATCTCTCATCAGTTGCTGTCGATATTCTCATTTATAACAGCATTTAATTGATGCAAAATTATTTGCCAATGGATTTCAACGCTTTTGCTTCAATATTATCTTAATTCAATGCGTTGAAAATGTCAAAAATAGCCATGGAATGATTCATTCGAAATATCGGTCATATGGCAAACTTTCAAAACGAGACATTCTTCATCGGAGCAATTTTACGCGGACTTAAATTCGTCACATCGCGGCAATCCTCTTCCTGGAATAAATAAAAAGAAATGGAGCAGACGCTAAAAATGCTAAAACGTATCCCGATACTTGGCTTAGTTTTAGCAAAGCTAATTTTCCGCACAGGTTTGAAATAAGATTTTCGCTTTGATGCTGATGCAATTTCCTGGCATAATTTTGCTCGTTCCACTTCTAAATTAAAACGTCCCGCAGATGAAAATTGTGTTTTTCGCAGGGAAGATTGAAAATTTCAACTCCATCTTAAATTGTATTTTTAAAGCGCTCCATCATACTTGATAGTTTCAATCTAATTATACATCCAAAGCAATTTAAATACATCAATATGCATGATGATTGCGTACAACTTTAAGGATTAGTCATGCACATGCCACTTAGATAATCATTACGAGTACTAGAGAATATCTTGGCAAATGCCCCATTTTTTATTTGAATTTCGCTAGTGATTAGCAAAATGAATGGCTTCCTGTATACCTGTGGTAAAATGTAATTTTGTTTTACAACACAATGATATAATATTCAAATTTAACCGAAGCATCCAGTCTATGGCGTGGCTTGCTTAGAAGAGAATATAGAATTGTAGGATATTTTGAATAGGAATTAACGCTTAACACATTCCCGTCGGCTTACAGATGTGTATGTCTTTAGCTCGATGAATATTAGGGCTTGTAATTTACTATCAAATTACAATTAGCGGTAAAACGGTAAAAATATATCCCATTGCGGTTTACCGGTAAATAAAAAGTCTTACAGTAAAGAAATATTCATAAAAAATATTTTTAGATATGAATTAATTTCAACTTTAAAAATATACAGATAAGGGAACTTAATTATATAAAGGGATATAAATTATAATAAAAACATGATTTTTTTTTGTATTGTATGTTTGTTTTTTTGGGTATAATAATTTTTCGGAGTTTTGCTTTCGGTAAAGTTTTACTAGTTTAAGCACTTTTATTTTCTCCGGTGAGCTTCGCGGGCTGTTCATGTTTAGGGAATCCAATTCCGAGATCCCGGTATCCTGGACAGTTTTAGGTGCTCATGAATCCCGGGATTAGTAAACTTAATCCCGAAAAATTCGGGATTGAATTTTTTTTATCTAATTGGCGAATTAAGACGACGCCTAGGGACAGTAACTGTCTAATATATGTATACATGTATACAGTACATATATGTTCTTCAAAATGTTATATTAACCGTTCCCTACCGGTGATGTATTTACTACACCTCGACTCTAATAATGAGAATATCGATATGAAATATAATAGATACGGGGTTCAGATTTTTTGTATTCCTCCGTAATATAATTACGAATCACATCATAGTATTTTAGTATATAAGTATTCATCTGCAGCGACGCAAATAAATAATTTGGCGGGAAATCGGGAATTTCGCAAGTTTTAGTCTGCCTCTCAGCAGAAAGAAATTTATCAGTCATATTTATGGTGTTATACGAAAAAGAAGTCATTAACTCGAAATAGAATTTAAATATCAGATGACGATACCTCCAACGAGTGTGGAGGCTGAGCAGGCATATTTTCAAAATAATCTTAAATAAATGAAATTCTTTCGCATTCAGATTAATTTTTAAACGATTGAAAATCTCGGTCCCGGGATCCCAGTACTGATCCCGAGACTAATGCAATCCCGTAATCTCAGAATCGAAATTTTGGCTCGGGTTTGGATTCCCTAGTCGCTTAATTTGCCGCTATCATTGTTTAATTTCGCGTTAAATTTCATATTGAAACTGAAACTGGTGATTGTTACCGTTTCATTATGATAAATAAATTGAATTATTTAGTTCCCAATGCTTTAATTATTTCCCTCCCTTTTTGAGTATTCTCCTTTTCGTTGTTTTTCTGATGAGAGGCCGAAGATAAAGAACCACCCCCTCTACGGAAGAAACAAGGATTTCCGTCGTATACTGCGAGTCCGTATCGAGCCTGTGGAGCCCTGTCGATATTGAGAAACTGATACCTCCGTCCCTCTCGTCGAGGCCCTTCAGGTTAAGATTAAAGACGCACGGGCACACAGGCAACCCTGACAAAGATTGTGGACCCCATGAGATAGCAAGGAGGGTATGCATTAATATACTATAAAGATGCTCTAAACATTTTTTTTTAATTTTTCTAGAAGCCAACTACTAGTTAAAAAGTTGGAACATTTTTCCTAATATTACATTTTTTCACAAAAACGTTAATACTGTGCGTATCCCGACGGGAATGTGTTAAATATGATCTAATCAGTGAATAACAAAATTGTTATTATTTTTAAAATAAAATTCGATTATTATTCCAAATCAATTGAATATTGATAGCCCTGCCCGACTTTATTCATCGTTTTAACTTAATAAATAAATCAAATAGAATTTTAAAAAAATTGTTAGTATGGTTAATATATTTTCCATAATCTGGATTTAATATCCAGAATGTCCTGAAATATTTGATCCACATTTTAATCGACGATCATAACACATAAATTTTGTCTATTTGAGCCAAATTGTCGCTTATTTGGGACTTAAAATCGCGTTAGACCAAAAAAAATCTTAAAATCTTGAATGATCATTTAATTCATATTAAACGTATAAATGATCTAATGTCATCAGAATTGTAGTTGTAGATTTATCTTATTTTAATATAGTGTCCAATTTTCACTTTGGGATGAATCTTTTTGGCTAAGTTTGTACTTATTGAAATATGTATGCAATTAATTATATTGATGAATAGCGCTGTAAACGGAATCCATGGCTAATATGTAAAAACTAAAGTGTACCAATTGGCTTCTGTTTTTAGAAATATTTAGACGGCTTTTAGTACGTTTGAAGCTTTGTGTTAACTTACGACTTTGCTTCAGCAGTCGGGTTATTTTAAGTGAGTTATGGTGTTCATAATTGGTGCTAAACAAATCTCATCGGCATAGCTTAGAGAAGTTATGTTTATTTGACACCGTGTTTATGTTTAGTCGAAATGTTTTCGCCCCAGTGAAAAAGGGCAGGACTTTAAATAGCAAATTTGTGCCAGAATTTAATAAATATTAATAAAAACGCGTGTCTTTCCGATTGGAAAGCTCGGCGTTTCTCCAGCTGATTGTCTCGCAGATTTGGCTCTGTTTTGGTCTCGTTAGTGTGTTCCAATTTTTTTTTGGATACGTCTATGATGATGTAAGTGTTACCAGCATCAATGTGTTACCTAGGTGTTACCGACTATATTTACCACGGGAAATAGGCCAGTCGGCCTGGTGAAGTCTGAATCGGAGCCCAAAAATACCGTTTACTGGTTTAACGGACATTATGAAAGATGTTTATTCCACCGGGATCAAGGTCTCCCATCGCCAATTCGACAATCGCCTCAATCCGACAATCCGACAACAAAAAATGCTGATTTTTGCGTAACTAAATATGTATATTATTATTAAATCTTGGAAATTCCTCCCTGGCTCATAGCCACATAATTTCATAAACATTAGCAATTATATTTAATTATATTATTACAACGCTAATTTTTTTAAAATTTAAAACAAAACCAAAACAGTATAATTAGTACAGAATACGGCAGGGAAACTACATTATTTTAAAAATGAATAACACAAACGGTATATAAGATATTAAGGCGTTATTTCTTTCATGTTATAGAGAGACATTTAAAGTTTTTATCTTGCTCCATCCTGTTGAAAACAGACATCTCCCATGTGTATTTCTTCATGTTTTGGCAAAAATAAAAATCATCACTCATAATGCAGATCGCTTAGGAAATCGAAAAATTGACTGTTTAATCCGCTCGATATTTTCTGGTGTTTTGACGGTTTTTAAATCTTTAGACAAGTGATTTCTGAACACACGTTGTTTGGCAATGATTAAGTAGCCATTTGAAAAGTACGCCTCTAAGGCGAACGCGTGCTCCTAAATCACTATATGATCATTACTAAACTTACATAATAAAAAACATTAGGTTTTGTTCTTTCGAATTTCCTTCATTACTGGCTACTATTTTCCACAGGTTTTCGAGTTTTTCAGATTTTAATCAAAATATGTACAAATATGATTTTCAACTTCAGTTGCGCGAAAGCGTTTATCTTTAAGAAAATTTGTCAATGATCGAAAAAGATGATAATCCATTGGTGTCAGGTCTGATAAATATGGAGGATGTGGAAGTTCTTCCCATTTTAATTCGCTGATGTTTTCAGTCGTCTTCTTCGCCTTATGGGGTCGTGTTGCAGAATCACTAAATTGTTCCTGATTTAGCCTTTCCAATTGCTGTCAATACACATCTGCAGTCAGGGCCGTAACAAGGGCGTGGCAAAGCAGGTGTCCGCCATGGGCGCAACTGGGCTTGGGGCGCAAAACGCATAATAGCGGCCTAGTCGAGAGTTGAACATGGTTTTTATTTTACTCAATCATTCTACTTTACATGAACCAACACTGATTGACTTCCTTCGTTTTTATAAAATATACTAAGTTGTCTAATCCCTCTTTTCTTCGTTGTCGTTATGTTCAGGTATATTCGTCATATCAGCGGTCCGAAAAGCGGACGGATTGAGCATACATACCTTAAGACCACCATTCATAAGACCACTCCGTTTACGTTTACGACTTATGTTATCATAAACAACCCATTTTTAATCTCCAGTCACAATTCGGTGCAAAAAGGGATGAACTTTTTGTCTTGACAACAAAACTTTGCACGCGTTTCGTCGCTGTCTTTTGTTATAATCGAACAGTTCGTGCGGCATCCAAACCTTCATTCCCAATACGTTTTAAATGCTCTCGAGCTGTCGATATAATGCCGAATTTGATGTTGATCAATTTTAGGGTTTTGACTTTTTACCCTCAACAAAAATAACATATCTGAACAATAGTTCTTAAAAAAACGAAGATGCTGTATTTTGTCGGGGAATAAAATATTCGATTCATATCCAATATAAATATTTTTGGGGATGTAATTGGTTTCCATCGTGGATTATATTTTGTATATTTGCCGTCCGCTCAGAAAGTATTAATTAGTTTTTTTTCGGCACGTGATGATTGACAGCCCTAGCAGCCAAGTTCAGTATATAAGCTGGAAGTAGATCAGATCGACGCCGACCCATTCCTACATTAAGCTCCTTAAAGACTTCCCTCCCGTCTGCGGAATTCGCTTGAAGATTACGAGATGGTATATTTATTGGGGAAAGATTAGACATGCCCGCTTTTGTTAAATGGTATTATTAATTTTTTTGTGGAACGAAGAACGAAGAAAGAGCAAGGAGGAGGCTTCGCTCCGGGAAAGCTCGCTTATTATTGCCGATACTGCCACTCAGGACTCGGGGAAATATTTTTGTAAATTGTTCAAAGAAAATTTAATATTTCGCTTTTGATGTATTCGCATGTATATTTATGCGTTTTGAATGCCTGAAAGGAGATCCTTTCTTGTGTTATTTAATATTGAGAGCTTTTAAGGAGATTTAATCGAGCCTATTAATATTGTAAATATTTCGAAGCCTTATGAATCGATTCTACATCACAAAAAATACATTAAATAATCCTCAATAGAATCAAATCATATGAAAACGTGTGCCTTTGTATAATACAAGCTGGGCCAAAAGTCTCTTTGCAAATTTTTTGCTAATATGAAAACTCCTAAATTAAAAAATAATCATCTAAAATTTTGGATAGAATGTTGTTCTATAAATTATCTAAAATTTACGCCTTAAATGATTTAAAATCTTGACGATTGGAATTCCATTGTGGCTTTTGTAATATGAACTATGATTTCAAATCATTGCAACCAAATCTTCTGGGATATTTTAGGCTCAGATTCCAGCTTCAGTTTAAAAATGATCATCATCATTACATTAGTTTTAACAGTGGTATTTTTTCATCATGTTGTTTTATTTAAACTTTAATCTGTATTAATATAGCTTCAAAAATATTATCCGCAATAAAGTAATACATTTATTACAATGGAAAGTGACTTTTGGCCCATTTCGCAAGTAATATGGTATTTCAATAAATACGCTCAACTTTCAAATATTAATAAAACAAGTTCTGTATAAGATATTTACTTAATTTTTACTTTATTTGAAAGAATATTTTATGGCATTAAATATAAAATATAACATTGTTCAAATATCTACCACAACTTTGCTTGGTGGCAAATATTCAGGATATTCAATTTTTCGATGGTTGTTGCATAAATCTGGCTGAATTTAATGGATGGTGTTCGTTATGTTGACTTTAAGGACATCATTTGTTTGTAATTTAAACAAATAGACTTATTATTTAAGATGGCTTCATAAGAAGAAGTCTTTTTTTTTTTTTTTTTTTTTTTTTTTTTTTTTTTTTTTTATTTAAGGAAAGAAAAATACAATTCAAAAGTAGATAAATAGCAAACTAAAAAATTCAAATATTATTTTGAAAATATGCCCGAAGTAACATTAAAGCATCGAATGTTTCGTCATTTAGTCTGGATCTTTCTTTTCTTTTTTCTTCCACTGCCACCCGGCTACAAGTGAAGCAATGCCAGGGTGGCAGCAATGTGTCCCTCTCGGGTCCTCTATGTTGTCATCTACGATGGTTCAGATGGGGGGCGAAGGCGACGTCTCTCGCGCTCCGCTTCTTCCTTGGCCCGGATTACAGCCGTTGCGTATCTGCACCACGCATTCCATGTCTCCGCGCTAGTCAGCATCGAGGGTATCATGATGTCGGGGGAGAGCGTATTCAAACCAAGCTTCCCCTTTAGGTTTTCCCTCTCTGCGTCGAACGCTGGACAGACGAATGTCGTATGTGCAGCATCATCCGTTTCTGCATTGCAGTGGTGGCATCCCGGTCCGGTTTCCTTTCCAATTCTATGGAGATAGCCACCGAAGCAACCGTGCCCGGTGAGCACCTGGGTTAGGTGGTAGCACAGTTGCCCGTGCTTTCTGTCCACCCAGGGCTTCAGGGTCGGCAGGATTCGGTGGGTCCACCGGCCTTTGATGGAGTTTTGCCAGCGAGTCTGCCATGCCTCCATGGTGAGCTCCTTGGCTCTCTTCTTGTCTTCACCGAACCGTGTGGTCTTCCTCTCCTTGGCGAGAAGATCTATCGGCGGTACCGCGGTCAGCGCCAGGACTGCGTCCTCTGACACCGTGCGGTACGCCGCCGCAACCCTGATCGCGCTCCTCCTCTGGACCCTGGCCAAGTTGAGCCTGGCCCGCTCTATGTGCAGTGCATCGGCCCATATCGGCGCGCCGTACAACAGCACCGAATGCACTACCTCATTATAAAGCTTCCTCCGGTTGGTCTTCGGGCCACCGATGTTAGGCATCAACCTGGCCAGGCCCTCTGCAATTCCGGCCGCCCTTGCTGCCGCTTTCTCCGTGTGTGCCACAAAGCTGAGCTTGTCGTCTATCTCCACCCCGAGGTATCGTATCGATCTTGAGAATTTAATCGTCGAGTTTCCGATCCTCAGGTTGGGAGGTGCAAGCTTTCTGCGCCTCGTGAAGAAGAGGGCTTCCGTTTTCTGTACGGCGAGTTTTAGCCCTGCCTCCGTTAGCCAGTTCTCCGCCTTCTTCAGGGTGTTCTCGCAGATTATTTGCAGAAGCTCCGTGGTCTTGGCCGTGGCTAGTATGGCTATGTCGTCAGCAAAGGCGACCATCTTTGCCCCTGACATTAGTGTAACTTTTAGCAGGCCGTCATACATGACGTTCCACAGTGTAGGTCCGAGTATGGACCCCTGTGGAACGCCGGCAGTTACCGGTCTTTCCTTTTGGCCTCCTTCGGCGTCTGTGTACACCAGTATCCTGTCGTGCAGATAGCTCTCCACCATTTTTAGAAGATATGGCGGGGCGTCAATTTCCTTCAGCGCTCTGATGACGAGATGCCATCTGGCCGAGTTGAAGGCATTCTTGACGTCGAGGGCTATCAGCACGACGTGTGCGCTGGCTTTCAAGCTTCCCCTCCATGCCGTTCTCACCGTGTCGATGACTTGGGAGATGGCGTCGATCGTGGAGCGGCCCGCACGGAAGCCGTACTGCTGTGGGGATAGTCCTGGTTCGATGTACTGCTGGAGTCGCTGGAGGATCATTCTCTCCAGCAGTTTTCCCATCCCGTCCAGCATGCACAGCGGTCTGTACGCCGACGGTCCTGGGGTTGCTTTCCCCTTAGGGATGAGGACCAGCTTCTGTCTCTTCCATGGCGCTGGGAAGACCCCCTCCGCTAGGCAGGTATTAAGTACTGTCAGCAGGAGGTTCGGGTCGAACCCGGCAACCAGCCTGATGACTATGTTCGGTACTCCGTCCAATCCGGGTGCCTTTCCGGGCGTCAGACGCCTTACGGCCGTGACAAGTTCTCCTGCGGTAAAAGGGGGACCCTTCTCGTCTTCTGTGACCAGAGTATTCTCCATGTCCACTAGTGTCGGGTTCGGGAAGAGTGTGGCAATCACTGATTCCAGATTCCCAGAGTTGTTCAGGTATGAATCCGTGTTCACCGCCTGCAGTTTCCGTCTGACAATCTTGTAAGGGTTTCCCCATGGGTCGTTATTTACAGAGTCGCACAGTTCATCCCAGCACTTCGCTTTGTAATATTTGATTGCGTAGCGCAGTGTTTTCCTCGCTGACCTAAAAACAAGTCTCAGGTCTTCGCGGGATGGATGACGCTGTGATCTCCTTTGGGCTACCAGGCATTCCCTTCTAAGCATTGCGATGTCGTCATTCCACCAGTAGACCGGTGCTCGCTTCGAGCAGGTCGCGCGTCTCGGCATGGTGGCGTCGCAGGCAAATTTCAGGAGCTTATTGACGATGTTTGCGGTTTTTTTCCGCTTCCGCTCCACTTATGTTTCCGTCCGCGGCCGCCTCTCTGCTAAGTCCCACGGCATGCTCGAGCGCTTCTGCATCCAGTCTCCCGGTGGCCCATCCCGTAGTCGGGACTCGGCAGCGTTTTTTTGCGCCGTTGCTTATCCAATATTGTATGTAGAGGTGGTCACTGTGGGAGTATGTGTCGACCACTTCCCATCCGCCGATCCTTCCTAGTACCGTCTCGCCCACAAAGGTGACGTCGATGGCAGAGGTACTTCCCCTTCGCATAAAGGTATTTGCACCCGTGTTTATCGCATGCAGACGAAGTTGCGATGCCATGTCGGCAAGAAGGGCGCCCCGTCTGTCCGTTCGGGGGGAGCCCCATTCGGGCGCTTTAGCATTGAAGTCCCCGCTTACTACGGCGGGTAGCGTGGAGGTTCGTATGCTGTCCGCGAGACGAGAGAGATCTCCCGCGAAGTCAGCGAGCGTTGAGTTCGGGGAAAAGTAGCAGGAGTAAACCCTCACTCCTCCCGTCTCAATCCACGTCCAGCCGTCGACCGCAGCTCCTTGCGCTCCTGTGATGCGGAGTATGGTCGATGCAACCCAGATGGCCGCTTTCTCGTCCGCGCTGGAGAAATAACGCGATGGGTTGCTGCCCCGGTATTGTTCAGATATCAAAACCAGGTCCGCTCCCCTCTCTTCCGCTACCCTTTCCATAAGGTCTTGGGCTGCCCTGCATCCGTTGAGATTTATTTGTAGAACTACGATGTCCATTTTTTCATTTTTCTCTCTTCTTTTCGGTACGCAGGGCACTCCCTAGTTCCCATGAGGTGCTTTGGGTCTCCCTTTCCATTGCACGTGTAGCAACAGGGCTCCTTGTCGCACGCGGCTGCCATGTGCCCAGTCTCACCGCATCTGAGGCAAGACGCAGAGCGGTCTGGTGATTTGCATTGTTTCGCTATGTGGCCAACTCCCAGGCATCGGAAACATTTGGAGACGCTGGTTTTCCTACGCACTCGGCAGTAGGTCCAGCCGATCCTCAGCTTGCCCGATTCCAGGAGTTTGATCCCTGCTCTGATGGGCACCGTGACTATTGCCAGTTGAGTGCCCTGTGTTCCTGCTTTCAGGTACTTGACCTCGCTCTCTTGTTCTGTTCCGAGGTCGCAGGCAGTGCGTAAGGCCTCAATGACCTCACTCTCGTCAACTCCCTCCTCAATATCAAGAATTGTAAGTGTCTCGACCTGGACGAGCTGCTTAACCTTGGTCTCGGGTCCCAAGGCGTCTGCTATTGCCCCGACGAGTTTGGCTGGATCTTCCTTGGAATCTTTTCCAAGCTCAATGATTGCGTCTCCTTTCCGTGTTCTCCTCACGGACGCAATCTTGTATCCCAGCTCATCAGGCTTGATCGTTTTGCGGAGGATTTTTAGGGTGTCGGCGTATGTGTTTCCACCTTCATTCTCCTGCAGGCTTATGACGATGGCGTCCTTTCGGATCCGGGGTTTGAGCGATCTGCGCTTTTCATTCTGTTTGTCTCCCTCGCCCCTCCGTCTCCTCTTTTTGCCTACTACCCTCCATTCGGTAGGAGCTGTAGTTGGGCGTTCAGTGGGTTGCAGTGGTGTCTTCGTTCTGCTTTGTTGTGATTGCTGTTGCTGCTGTTGGTGAGGGGGGGGCTTCCTTGAGTTTCCCCCCTGTTGTTGTTGGGCCGCAATCCTGTCGCACTCTTTTCTGAGAAGATTGGCCATTGTCCTCTCTGCGTACGTCAAGATGTTAGCTGCTGCAGTGTTAGTTCCCGTTGTTTTCTTGTTGGTTTTCTTCGCAGTCTCCTTAGGCGCTGCGCTGCTGACATGTGCATCCGCAGTCTGAGTGCTCTTGTTGGAGCACTCTGGCCGCGAACCATCTTCCACACTCCTGCGATTTCCCGCACTGTTCTGTCTTATCCACGCGAAGATGTCATCCGCAAGGGACTGAGCGTTTAGGACTTTTTCCCTCAGCTTCTTGTTAGTGTTGCTGTGGATGAAGCTCTCAAGTTCCTTCAATAATTTCTCCATTTCAGTCATTTTTCTATTGATGAAGTCCATAGTGTAGAACGAAGAATGCCAATCAATGTTGCTCTTGCGATGAGCTATTTCCAACGCGTTTTCGCGGGATCTCTACCTTGTAGTAGGCGCGCACATATTTATGGAGTTCTAGGAAAATCCGAGAAAGTTTGCTCAAAAATTAAAAATATAAATTAATAATGATTGCATAAAATTGTCTGTTTATCACTTAAGTTTTTTCCTTTTCGCGCCGCGCTTTCACAGGGGGGCTCGTAGGCCCTCCACGCTTCACTTGGTTTCGGTGCCGTTGGGGAAAAACCCGAACGGTCACGTAATTAAAAGTTAAAAATTAATTATCAGAGCATCTTGCAACAATAACAATTTAATAAATTTAATAAAACGTCTGTATCGTTAAAAAGAGCACTTAGTCGCGCCGCGCAAATTAGCGCCAGGCCATATTAATGTTGTCCACCGATTAGTCACTTAAAATCACACGTTTTCCACGACTTTCGGCGGAGCTCACAAAAACTGATCCGTTCGCGACGACCGCCGAATCCCGACTCCTCATAAGAAGAAGTCTAAACGCGTTAAATCGTATGAACGCTATAGATGATTTTTTGGCAAAACTTTCCTCGAACGGAATACTGATTTTTAAAATAAAATTTGATAACTTGCATAAGTTGTTCAACACTATTATCTTCCACAATAAATTGCCATATACTATTAAATAATTCATAATAAGTTTGATTGATTTTTTTTCAATAATATGGTCGTTATACTTCAACAAACATTGAGCATCTCAATTGAATTACCATATATTTGAGTAATTTTTCTTTTGATGCAACATATGTTTAATTTGCTTTGAATAAGAAAAACAAAGCAAAGCGCAAAAGCTAATTTTCTACATGAAGTTAATTCATTTTTTGTTGTTTCCTTTGAGTAAATTAACAGCAAGCTCGGATGCTTTTCCGACAGGCCATGATTGATGGAAACATGTCGTTACTTTGATGGCGGGTGGTCCTTCCGCGTCTCTCCTCCGCGGGCTCCATTTTCCGAGGTGGGCCCCATGGAAGCCACCGGAAATGGGGGCCCGTGTCAGGTATCAATGGTTTCTGAGAACTTTTAAGTGCCTGTGGTCCGCGTGACGTCACTTCCGTAATGGTTTCCCGGAATAGAACGCGGCGCGCCAAATTAGCGACACACGCTAGCGCGAAACCGGCTTAAAAAACGACATCGGTCACATGAACTGACCGCTTTTTGTTATGTCACCGGAAAAATAAGATTTATGAGCTTTTCCGAATGCGCGAAAACAATTTAAAAATAGATCGTCAACCTTTTTGCGGCGGGGAAATCCGGTTATCGACGGAAAAGCTGCATGGCGTGAACGATTAGCTTTTTGACGGCTCACAACGTGCGAGCTTTTTGCTTTCACATTTGAAGTTATTTCGTTGCTTATCAGCTCTATTGCTTACAGGGAATTTTGACTATATATTTTTTAAATCAACCTTATTAATAAGAAAACAATTTTTTTGGACCTAATCTCGGCCATATTTAACAACCCCAATATTTTGATCCCAATTAAACATATCCGACAAGTATATTGCAATGTAAAGTGTAGTTTTGAATAAAAGCTTTTGTCACGTGCCGTCATCGAGGGTCTCATGTATTAGTGACTTATATAACTTCAAAAAATAAAGCTTTCCCATTCTCAAAATCGAAAGTTCGAATGTAAGGCGATTTTATTGTAAGTTTGAGGCCCCCATGGACCCATTTGGTGCCTATTTTTCCAATTGAAACCGTTTATTTCAAAGGGCGAGTATAAATTTCTTAAATCCCTTGAATTACGCAATGAGTTAAAAACTTTCGAACGCCACCTGAATTTATTTGTCCCTTCTACGTTTATAAGTAAATCCAGCCACTGAAGATCCCTGTACTCCAAAACCTTTTTCTAAAAGCAGTGAGTATGCCTGGATCATTAAAAAAGATGCTTGTAGTCTGTAAGACTAATGATAAGTAATCTAGGGTATCAAGTGAATGAGTAGATATAAGTATGATACGGACAATATGGGTTTTGTTCGTACGAAATGTGCTGCCATACTGTTCACCAAATTGCAATAAAACTTCGTCCACTTATTGCTTAAGATTTCGCGAGTAACATAGGCATATTTAATGTATAAAAATCAATGTTTGTTTGTCCGTATTTAATGCGCTGCCATACCGTTCATTCGATTGCAATAAATCTTCGCCAACTTATTGTTTGCACTTTATCAAATAATATAGGCATAGTAAAATTAACTTACATTTGAACTTATACATAAAAATCAATGTTTGTATGTTTGTACATATTTATAATAAAATCAAGAAACGATATTTTTATAATTATTAATCTTGTGGTGGCAACGCGCTGGGTATCGGCTATTCATTAATAATTATTATTTTAAAATAATAACGTTCTTTTAAGGGGGTATTCTATTCTAGAGGGATAAATTTTGGGTGTTTTATCAAGTTCGATAAATAAGAAACAAAAAATATGTTTTTTATCAACATGCATTTTTAATCAGGTATTTATTGATATTTAAAAAAAAAGAAAAAAGAAAAAAAAGCCTAAAAAAAGTTCTAAAAAAGTGCGTATCCTGGTTGACACAGTTTTAACCCTTTTAATAATTTAAGATTTAAAAAATAAAAAAAATTCTTAATAAGTAAAGATGTCGCTATAGTTTTTACCTCAAAAATATAAAAAAATAAATATTTTCACGAAATGGTGACTGTTTTTTTAAATAAAGTCATTTTTTGGCCTTATTTTTTTTTTTAATAGTTAAAAATAAAATTTTGGCATAAATTTGGTAGAAACAATAGAAGATTATATATAAAAGATTTGTATTAAATTTTAAGTAAATCAGTTTATTAGAACTTGATATATTATGTCAACCGTGTTAAAACAAGTATTTCATTTTGGTAGAACCAGCTTAGTTGCCGCATCACTAAATTTGCTATAACTCCGTAAATAATTGATATTTTGGAAATTCCTTTGGAGAATATATTTTAAGCAATATAAAAATTGATTAAATACAAAAAAAAATCAAAATTCTAGACTAGAATATCACATTGAGCGCCAGTGACTCTGAATTTAAAGGGCATGTATGTAATATTAGCAAAATATAAAATTTTGTGTTGTGATAATCCTGAACAGAGGCTAAAAAGCTAAGGATAATTATTAAATCGTATTAAATTTATTTATAAAATTATTTTAATTCAAAAATCTTAGATACGTAATATATTTAATGGGCAAAGGCAAAAAGCTCCACAGAAAATTCTCGAGTTTCATGCACAAGAGCTTTTGCTTGCAATGGGTCGATTTCTCCTGGTTAGGCAGCTACTTGAAAATACTTAAATGAATGGCTTTATTCTGTGTCGTCGTATTTTATAGAAAATATTATTGCTTCTAGCGTCTTTCAAAAATAAATTTGTTAAATAAGCTGGAGAGTACAAGTCTTGAAATTTTTCAATAGGGTCTCGTTGCATGAATAAATTGCGTTTCCCGGAAAAATTGAGAACATTTTAGATGGACCGTCGCAGCATATTGTTTCCACCAAGATCCCGGACGTTGGATGGGCCATTTTAATTATTTTGCTGAAGTAAGCAATCGTTCTCGGTTTTTCTTGTGTAGGAAAATATAAAGGACGTCAATTCATTTCACGTCAACGGGAAATGTCACTGGTTCGGAAAATAACAAGAAAATCTAAAGCCCGATCGATGAAATGCTGATTACGTACAAAATTTGATTCTACCCTGTATTGAGTTGCTTAATTTAATTGAAAGCTATTTTTAAAAATAATTTGATTGAAAGGCTGCGCACTTTAGCTTTTTGCCAGAACAACTACGCCAAAAACCCATTAATACAGAATTATTTTCATTTTAAAGCCAATAAATATCATACAAAATTGTTGCAAAAATACGACCATAATTCTCATTTGGAATATTTCCAGATGTTCTTAAATTATAGACTACTATGTTGTCTTTATGATTCATTACTTCTGTGAATGGAATGCTGACATTGGCTTAAAAAATCAAATAGTCTTAA
Organism: Stenopsyche tienmushanensis; assembly: GCA_008973525.1. Classification (NCBI taxonomy): domain Eukaryota; kingdom Metazoa; phylum Arthropoda; class Insecta; order Trichoptera; family Stenopsychidae; genus Stenopsyche; species Stenopsyche tienmushanensis. The sequence continues at coordinate 1,839,740 of WACJ01000542.1, forward strand.
AAATAAACTTGTTATTAATGGTCGATACATTAACGTCATCGTTGTGGTAACCACATTTTATGGTGTGTGGAAAAAGTGTGAATTGTATTATTATTCTTTGAAATGTATTGTGATATTAGGAAACTCTGTTTAATTGACGGAAATTGTTAGCCAAAAGATGAAGCTGTGTGTTGTGTAATATATAATAAAATAGGCTTGCTACTGGTCTAGTGGTTGCTTTACGCTGCGTATAGAAACACACACAGTAAAGGTGGCGCAGCGCATGCGCATAGCATCTTTAAAGACGTAGAGTGTAGAAACGATTCTCCCTCTCACATAATTCACTTCATTAGAAATAAATCTATTCCATCACATAGGAAGCATCTTGATCTTGTCGTTGAAGAAAGAAAGAGAGAAGTAACATCCTCCGTTGCGCAACGCGTAATTATTCATTTTCATTTAAGCAACCTTAGCGTAGCGTAGACCTTCACGAAACTTTTGGACACAATCAAACACTTGAAGTAGCATCAACGAACTATGCTTCAAATTTCACACATTCCTTTATGAGAAAACGAATAATTATGCGTTGCGCAACAGATGATGCTATTTATCGCCTTCTTTGTTCAGTGACGTCATTAACAGGCTTTATTTATTCTGATGATGGGAACTATGTATAAAAATAAGACACTCTATTTGTATTTTTATACATCACTAATCAATTTGTAGAGCAAAATTCCGGTTTATATTTGAATCTTGCCTTTAAATCTGAAGCCTAAATTAATGTGACTATATTAATATTTAATTTTAATAATACTCAAAGATCCTTTCTGTATCAAAAATGAAATGAAAAATGGCAATGTAAAATGATTTTCCTACGGGGTAATCAACCCCCTTAGACTGCGCCCCACTCTGATGATGCGTTGATAAGAGTAAGATACATCAGAACAAAGCAAAAAATAGATAGATAGTCTTTTAACCGTCATAAAATTTAAATATAATTAACTGAAATCGCTATCATAGGATAAACTGTTAAAAACAGAATGAGTGTCTTAAAAGTCGAAGCTCGATTGTTCGTGTTGTCTTGCGAACAGGAGTTTGTTTTGATAATTAAGATACTCTCATCATTCGAATCGTTGCCCAATTTGTTATTCCCTCTTTGACTGTTCTGGAGTGGCGTCACTGGCTGAGTATCATCACTCCTTTGCGAAATCTACTCCTTCAGAAATAAACTGGCACGCTTGCACGGTAACACTGTCTTTTATTTTCGCAACACATTAATAGGCAAAAATAGCTGAACAACAGAAAGCAGATACCATGCAAGTTGAATTAAAAAATATTCCGAAGAATTAGAGCGTAGCGTGTATGTTCTCCAATGTAAAAGGGCTAAAGAGGCAAGAAAGAGCTTTCTTACACGTTGAGCTTGGAGACAGATAGAGACGGAAAGTGTCTTGCACGTTGAGTTTAGAGAAAAACAGGGACAGAGAGAGTATATGGCGTACATCGTACGTACCCAACCCCTCTCTGCCAAGGAAGAAGGTTGAAAATATCGACTTACCCCTAATTATATTTTTCTATTAATTTAACTAATTAATTTCATTTAAAACTATAAACAAAATGGCAGATAATTATGATTTTGACATTTTTTATTTATAATTTTTTTGCCTTATCATATTTTTTATCTTAACACAATTTAGCTCCAAAGACGTATAAATCCAACCTTGTTTTATATTTTGACACGAATTAATATAAAGTCTTTGTATTGTAATATTAAAGTGTAATCCGTCCGTCAACCCGACAGCGCAATCAAATTTTCGCCTTGCAAATTGTGATATAAATTGTAAATAATAATTAATTTTAAATAAAAATTCCCAATCATTAATAGTATTTTCTTATCAAAATTTCGCCTAAATATTATATCGAAGCTCAAATTATTTTTTAATCAAGCCTATTGATTGAAAAGAAAAGCACGAGCCACGGGTCGAATTCGACCCGCCTTCTGCGCGCAAAGGTTAACATCGCATCGTTATATTTCTACGTAATAATCTCCTTGGAGAAATCCCATTTAGGCGAGGAATTAATCCCGATTTAATAACAAAAATATAATATTAAATAAGCCAGCGATAAGCCTCTATTTTAATGAACTTCCAATGTTGATCGTTCCATTGCAAATAAATTACCTCGGTTAAATATTTAACTGGCAATTTTCGCGTAGGTCTCGTAATTATGTGCTGTCAATAACGACTAATTAAAGCAACAACTGACGTGAAATAATAAACTATGCGAATAATTAATACATAATGCGAAATAATACGGGCGTTCCTGTGTTGCTATGTCTGAATTACGAACTGGAAATATCCAGACATCGTATTTTTAATTGGTATTATTATGGCTTTTCGGGCATGAAAATGTATCCTTTTGATTCCAAGTGCTATTTTTTTCGTATTGATATGAAATCTGAGATAAAGATATTGCGTCCATTGAAGACACTCCTTATTAAACAATCGAATACAGTCAACCCCTCTATAGCGTCGGACTATAGAGGCAAAACGCTATAGAAAGTTAGGCACCAATTGTTGATTGTTAAAGTGCAAGTGATCGACATTACTTATCTTACCAGTGGCTCACATAAAAGACGCCGCAAACGAAGTGGGCGCTATAGGAGGGTTGGCTTAATATCAACCACTGGCGCTTTAAAAATAAATTTAATAGTCTTTGGAAACTGCGTGCTTAATTTTGATGCAGCCAAACTATCGTAACTTAAATTAATTCCATTTCTCGGGTTTTAAGATCCCATTATGCCCATTTTAGCTAGCGTTCAATTATCCGAACGGGCGTAGGCAACCTTTTAAAAGCATAAAACGAAATAATCCGACCTGCCCAAAACACGAAGCAATGCCATTACCATCAAATTAATGGGAAATCTTTGTTTGTTTTTCAACGCCGCTGCTGTAATTAGATTTTCTTTGTCTGGTTCCGAGGAACAATTGTTTCCTATCCTTTGGAAAATTGGCTACATAATTTCTGGCGTACGTGTGGAAGCTCTCTCATTATGCCGATGATCATGATAAATAACGACGAGCGAAAATCATTACTATGCCATAAATCCGTTTTGTTATGCATCGAATTCTTAAAAATAGCCGAGGAACTCAATTGCCATTTCACAACATACATTCGATATTAAAGCACGAGTAACCGAGATGTAAATGTTGATGTAGTGGGGTCAGTTTTTGAGCTCAAGTTTATGTTTCAAATCGATCGTCTGATTCCAGATTTAACCGTATTTCCTGTTTCTGGATAAATAAATACTGCAACGAAATCTCTATTCAATCTTATCCCAATTTCACAATACAGTGAATCACAAAAGACATGAGACTGCATCCATTCATCTGGGTCATAAGTGATAATATTAAAACTGTCAAAATATTTAAATATATACGCTGATCCATTATTTTATTAATTAAAACCAAATTAGCAACTCTGGTCGCCGACATACGCCCTCAAACCACACCACCCCAAAAATATTGATCTTGCTTACATCGGCAAATATTATGTCCTGTGAATGTGATTAATTCATATTTTTATTATTTTTGGCAAATTCTATTAGTATCCAGTATTCCTGATAACTTTCCTGACTGTTTTTGGAAACTTGTCCTAAGCCTAATTTTGTGGCAATTGGTTCTAGGATTCTTCTTAAAATAATTCGTTTAAATTGAAAACATCTATATATTTAGAATTTTTGCAAGCCAGCTTAACCCATTACGTACTGAAATTTGGAGACAGAGATGGATGTCTTGTGTTTCATCATACATTTGTACATCAATGGCTAGGGCGTGCTATAAAGGTACCGCTACACGTCTAAATATTTTCAAATATATTTTTATTTTAAGTAGCTTTTTTATTATTTTTTAATTATGTTTATCACATGACATGTCGCATGCAGTGGCCCTTAAACAAGGGTCTACCGAAGTATTACCAGGGGTGCGCAAAAATATTTTTGAAAAAATTATCTATACTTGAACAAACAGTCTGACTTCGAAAGACAAGATTGAAATTTGCCAGAACTTACTCAGTAAGAACTGTGGAGAAAAGTGAGTTTTGAAAGGCCTCTTCAGATTTTAATCATTGAAGATTTTCCAACCCCAACACGATGAGCAATTGCCCTACAAATGAGCCCTTGACCCAAAAGATTATCGAAGGTCTTTCTCTTATCAGTAGAGAGTTTCTTCATCCTGTGAATAATTATTAGAATAGATTATTTGATGGTGGATATGTGGTTTAAGTAATTTCGATCCCGGGATTTCGGGATTTCATTAGACAATCCCGGAATTGGGATTTTCAATATTTTAAGAAATTACATTGATAAATTTGATCAAAAATTACTAATAAGTCCATTTGTTCAATATAAAAAATAACTTGAAGGCCAAAGATTTTTATTTATTTAAGAAAAGATAAAAATACAATTTAAAAATAGATAAATAAAACAATAAAAAAATCAAATATTATATTGAAAATATGCCGGATTTCGGAATTTCACAATAAAATTCCTTTCTGCTGAGACGGACTAAAACTAAAATTACTTATATACTATTGTATAATACTTTGATGCGATTCGTAATTATATTACAGAGGAATACAAAAAATCTGACCCTCGTATCTGTTATATTTCATATCGATATTCTCATTATTAGAGTCGAGGTGTAGTAAATACATCACCGGTAGGGAAAGGTTAATATAACATTTTGAAGAACATATATGTACTGTATACATGTATACATATATTAGACAGTTGCTGCCCCTAGGCGTCGCCTATGTTCGCCAATTAGTAATTACGCCACTGTTTTCAAGCGTCCAGATTTCGTCGGGAATGTATTAGTAGCCGATTTTACTCGATTCGATAGTAGCCTTCATCGTGTTGGTGAAGTGTTCGATTTCTCTTAGATAAAAATTTCAATCCCGATTTTTTCGGGATTACGTTTACTAATCCCGGGATTCTTAAGTACCTAAAACTGTCCGGGACTCCGGGATCCGGGATTGTGTTAAGAACTTGATGCCCAAAATTTGTTAGGTTAGATTGCATATCGACTACATGCAATTCCAACAGGACGGCGCTACTTAGCGCACAACGCATGCCACGAGGGACATTCTGCACAAGCTATTTGAGGCCATGGTTATCTCGCGCAGCGACTATATGAACTGGCCACCGAGATCGTGTGATTTTTGCGCCATCTGAAGCCGCGATGGACAATTGAACGATGTTATATTTTATATCTCCATAATATCATAAAATATTCTTAAAAAAACTAAGTAAATTGATCCTGTAAGATTATTGAGTCAAAAATTACCTTTAAAGAGCGACATAAAATGTCCATGATTGGAAAGGGGTCCGCAAAAAACATTTTTTTGTCAAATCTATGTAATGCAAAACACGAACAATATCAACTGTGTTAGGGCTCATTTATATTATAAAAACTTTACACATGCTGCGCGGTCTTTAAAGAGAAAAGTGGATTTAAATTAGAGCATAGCCTGTATGTTTATCCGTATGGAATGGGTTAAGGCTTTATTTCACTTTGACGACCCAAAAAAAAAAATTGGCAATATTTAATATTTTTTTTTAAAATGTTTTTTTTTAATATTTTTCAAAATGGTGTATCAAAAAGATTTTTCATTTAGACTGAAGCAAAAAGGCAAATAGACACTAAAATTGCATGAATTTCACTGTATCCCGAACTACAATTAATATTTTTTGCTAAAAAACAGCAAAATGGCGCTTCTTTAGAAGTTTCTTTCATTCATTTATTATTAGCTATACGATTTTCGAAGAATTTTATACAGAATTCTTTCTTTTTGTGTCTTTATTTTCCACTTGATTTTTTACCTTTTTATCTGTTTTAACTCCTTATTAATCTCATTTCCTCTTCGAAACATATTTTTCTTTACATGTAAAGCTCATTCACAATTTTTTACAACAAAATCATTAATGAAAGCTGTCTCAAAGTCATTGGGGCACTATTTCAAATAGCTGTATATTATTGAAATAATTCGATTTTTTTCACCAAAATTATGGAATACATCCTTAAAGATACTCCCATGCGTCAAATTATATATTCTTGATCTACAAAAAATGTGTTTTCATTCTAAAGAAAATTATAGCAATATTACTATATAAATATTTAGCTCACAAGATCAAATCTCGAGTGTTTAATAGCATTTTTTTGGCAATCTTTTTCCAAAACAAAGCACAAAAAATGCTTTTTTTTATTTGTACGATGCCACTCGAGTTACAATCTTGCTCGGCAAGAATCTGAGCAAATATCCTTTGAAGTCAATTTTTTCATGCTCTTCTCAGAGCAATGTATATCAGATTTCGTTCGCATAAAAAGATAGATAACTCAGACAATAATATAGAAAACATCACATGTATTTGCAGGCGGGCTTTTTATGTAAGAGCTCAAACATTTGAATATTTAATAGGATGTATCTGAATATTTTTCGGTACGAAATTACGGTCTGAATGGGTATAAAAATGTTGCACAATAGCATGTTTTGTCTGTGCATAACATGAATGACTATAATCGTCATATGAGTTAATGTTTCTATTTATACTAATGACGCGGAAGAATTTTCTTGTCTCGAAATAAATAGCAGTCAACCCTCTTCAGAACTGCTACTATCGCGTTTAAATATTATTTTTTTATTTAAATAATTAAATAAAAGCATTTTCATGCGTGAAACTTTTTAGCTCCTTATGAAAAGTTGATTTTATGCATTGTATTTTCCATTTATTAACAAAAATTATTAAATAAAAGATATGAAGCTGTATATTGTGTAATATATAATAAAATAGGCAAGCTACTGGTCTAGTGGTTGCTTTAAGCTACATACACACACACACACACAGAAGAAGTTGGGTGACGAATGCGCGTAATGTGTTTATGATGTATTCTTCCTCTCTTTCAGACAACTACTGTTTGTAGTTACACTTTTCGTGATGTTCAAACCGATTTGCTCCACCATCTTTATATATTAGTTTGGAAGAGTAAATATTTCAAATCGATCTTTTGGATCCAGCTTTAATCTAGTTTTTTGGATCTTATGTAATTAATAAAGTCACACCAAACTGCTTATAGATCTGGATTGCTTTGTATATAATTATTGATTTAATCAATTGATCAATTTGATTACCACACCAAAGATGATAAAAAATATTAGATTACATATGTGTTTGTTAATATAAAAATAAAATATAGTCAACCCTTATATAGCGTCGAGATAGGGATTATGCTATAGAAGACAAAACGCTATAGAAAGTTAACACCCATATAAACATTTGTACATGTTTAGTTCGTTAAAAAATGTAAATGACTAACACGCGCGAGAGGGCATTAACATTACGTATTTTACTCGTTACTTGCGTTTATTAAGTGGACACTATAGGAGGGTTGACTGTATAGGTAACCAATCAGAATCGAAGCATACGCCTGAACCGAACTAAACAGGGATCGCTCACGCCAAGAAATAGAGTTTTATGAGTCATGAAATATCATGATTATGTTCATCAGTGAGAAAGGAATGCTTTTATTGATCGGAACTGACGATTTCGACTATGTGACGTGTACGTCAGTGAATAATCTCGGATCATGTGATCGCGTGGGAAGAGCGTATTTCTGGAATAAACACCACAAATATCCCGCTAATGATAACGTCTTTTGGAGCTTTCCATTCACGTCGGCCAATCTGCCGTACAAAATAATTTAGCGATGCGTCGATAAATATTTTATCATCGTATGAAGCGAGCAAATGGCGGAGAAGCGTAATAGGGTGAGAAAAATTCGCATTGGCTTTAGTACTTCTCTGTGTTTATTTTCTGGCATAAGAGCTCTTCGATGACATCAATTCATTTTAATCCAACAAAAAATGTATAATATACATGCTTAAAAACATACTCAAAGGCGAACCGAGAACGAATTGAGAGACCCAACTGCGAGACTTCCGTGACGAGCCATATTTTCAGTTTTTCTAGAAAACACATAATCTTGGAATGGGATTTTAAAAATGATAATTATATTGATATAAAGGCAACTTTGAACCGTTGCAATAATTGTGCATATAAGATTTATTTTATAACATAGGCATAGTAAAAATATTGTATGGATGCACCGTGTTGGCGCATATCTGTCTGGTGAAATGAAGTTTGGGTTGCGGAATGTTTTCCAATTGCATTTCGTCCATTCAATGAAGACTTACCGAATAAGAAGCTGAAAGATGTTATATTTTCAAACGTTTATGAAGATATACCCAACTGCGAGACATCAAAGAGGAGACCGTAGGTTCATAGGAGGGATGCCATTTTAACATAATTTGATCACGTGACGCGTGATAAATGCGTCTCGCGTTGGGCAACTTTAACCCCACACAACAAAGCTTTATATAATCGTTTCAGTATTATATATTTAGGAAGCGGAAAGTCAGATTAAAAATTATTTTAAATTGTTTCTTTAAACATAAACATATATTTTCAGCATCTTTTCGAATATAGCTTTCAGCAGAAATTTTAACTGGATTATAATATTATTTCTACCTTCTAAAAGCAGATCTATTCACAAAAAAAAAAAATCACACATTTAGGGTTCCTTCAGCAAAATAAATTCATGCAGACTTACAATTGGTTAATAGTTCATGCAGTGACGCACAGATGTCACTATGTCAAAAAAATATAAATGGCCGAATTTATTTTTTATCGTGGAGATCAAATGATGAGATTAGGCATTTGATTAATTGTACCCGTTTGTTGAATATTTCCCAGAAGTGTATTTATTTAGGTTTGTTTCGATTAAACACCATTATGAAGGTTAAGCGATTTTTTCAGAAGATTAATATTGCCCTAAAATAGAAATTGGTTGGACCCACATGAATATCGATAACCATTTCAAAAAATGGACATATTTATGATGAAGGCTGTGTGGCGTGAATTGAAGCTGGATGAGTCAGGGTTGTTTTTTCTCGTAGTCCCAAAGTCAAAGATTGATTAGAGCGTACTCCTGGATGCTGTCCCGAAATCTGTTGTTATTATTATATAAAGCAGCACATGTGGCCACGTAGCTCCGGATATATTTTTAAACAAGACTTTTTGTCATCATTGTCGTCACCTGCTACCTGTCCGGTGGCCGGTAATTGCCAGACCCATTTTTGATCTTGCATAACGGCAAAACAGCGTTTTCAAGAGCCAAAACATGTCGGTCTATCTTTAAACATACTAAAATCTGAATGAAAATTAAAGCAAATTTTCCATTGCGGGAAACCAAGCGAAAAGATATACGACATTCTGCAGGATGGCTTAGCCCAAATGGTACCTCAGTGCGCTTTGTCCTCTTCCGACCTGATAAGATAGTAATGTGTACTCTTATTGAAGATTTTCAAGAACAGCCTTGATTGTTGATTATTCTTTGAGATAACAGCAGAAGTTAACTCTTGCAGAAAATAGCATTCCTTCCATCTTTTGATTTTCTTCAAATGACTTTAATGACTACTTTTTTGGTTACATTATCATTGCTAAAATCAAATTGATTTCACTAATCTAATAGAAGCCTTATCAAATTATTTTTCATCAAATTAGCGAGCTTAGGCGACGCCTAGGATATACATATACAGAGTACATATATGTTTTTAAAATTGTTATATCAACCTTTCCCCACCGGTGGTGTATTTACTACACCTCGACTCTAACAATGGCAATATCGACATGAAATATAATAGATACAGGATTCAGAATTTTTGTATACCTCCGTAATATAATTACGAATCACATCAATGTATTATAGTATATAAATATTTATCTGCAGCGACGGAAATAAACAATTCGTCGGGAAATCGGGAATTTTTCGAGGTTTATTCCGTGTCTCAGCAGATAGGAATTTTATCAAGCACATTGATGGTATTATACGAAAATAGGAGCTCATGCGGTCATCAATTTGAACTAGCATTTAAATATCTGATGATGATACCTCCAACGTTGCCTGTATTCCAAAATCAGATCCAATTGAATGTCTGTAGTTTGTCCCGTATACGTTTTTATACCATTCATCCGATTGTGATAAAACTTTAATTGTGATAAAACATTCACTTCCGTGAATGTTTTTGAATTAGTAAAAATATTGTTTGTGTGCGCAATTTGTTTTGCGAGACGATTAGCGGATGCACCATGTTAGCGCATATTGGTTTGGTGAAGTGAAGCAATGCCGCGCAGACAGGGATGATAATGTTCCATTTGGACGAAGAGAAAATAAGACATTCTTTAAATTCAATCATAGATGCGAATCACACCAGCGAGATGTTAAATATAGGACAAGGATTCGTTCCTATCTTTAGTACTTTTATTATAGTACAAAGTGTTGCACTTGAAATGCAAATGGATTTTGTTGCGCTTTTAGAATTACGAGCGCCATAACTCTCTGTAATGTCCTTTGTTTTAACTAGCGCAGAGGCCGAGGACAAAACTATAAGCAACAAAGTTATTTCTGTTCAGACTTCAGACAAATTTCAGAAGAGTCAGAAGTTTCAGACAAATAAATTCTGGTAATTTAACCCTTTTCGCTTTAAATTAGTACCAACTGTGATAATAATAAAACGGTTCCTTGATCGACGATGAGATCCTGAGATGGTTGAGGGTTGGTCCTTGATCAAGACATCTTTGATTTTTTTCATACAACATATTTTTGTTATTTGAGGGGAATATAACGGCTCACTCAATAAGTTCGTAGGATTTTTTTTTCATTGGGGGTATTTTTTTTTTTTGGGTAAGACTGATTTAACTTGATGACAAGAACGCATAGTTACAGTTATACGTTATAAAGACAGCGTACCTCCGACTTGCGCCCAAAATATTTGTCTGAGTATCGCCTGTTCCAGATCGATAATAATGGAGTGTATCATTACAATTTCTTATGATTCTTATAGAGTTGAGATTTTGAGGGTGCTCAGTACAATTAGAATCCATCGGCATTCAGACGCAAATTGAATTGTAGACGGATCAAAGTTTAAGTGCGGCCATCACTTCAGATTGAGACTGTCACAAGCGGTGCATAATGGAGATCTGTAGGCAGATAGGATCCAATAAATTCGCCAATTAATCAGGATTTTGCATTGGGAGCTGCGAATAATATCCTATTAAACGAGTTTAATTCGAAGGACATCTTTGTGAGGATGATTTGATTAAAATTGCGAACAACCTACGTAGCCGTGGTGGCGTCTTCAATATTCACGCTCCTGTTGGTCGCGTCTCCAGGGCCCGTGGTTTCGACTTTAATTAGAAATTCGACTCGGAAGACGTCGAATTTTTGTCATATTTGTTTTTCCCGGAGATCAAAGAATTAAGGTCCATCTAGATCGAATCGAAAGGCGCTTCCGAAGACTTCCCACGTCTTTGTTCATTGAGGATGCCAACATGTGTGCCACACTTGATTAATGTGACAATTCATATGCATACATCATTCAGAATACGGAGGAATTCACAAGAAAAAAGTAAAAAACAAAACACATAGACAACCTTTTATACTGAGATAAAATCGATATTCGTAGAACGCATGGAACTTTAAAATCCCCCCTTGATTAAATCGATCATTTAAATTCCATGCGAGTCCCATGAATATCGTTGTCATACTCGGACAATGATTCGATTTGTATTTAAATATATTTATATACATTTGCTTCACAATTTAAATGCCAACCCTTTAATTAGTGAGTTAATATTAAATCGAGTTAAACATAGATGCTATATTCGTATGACCGCGCAACGTGAGTGAAGCTTGTATATCAATAAATTAACCTTAACACTATTGATAGAACAAAATATTCGTTTATTTATTCGCATAAACACAAACAATACACATGTGTGTCTTCAGTTTTAGAGTTTGTAGAGAATATTTAAACGTGTAGAGGTACCTTTACAGCACGACTTTGCCATGAGATGCAAGACACTCTCTCTGTCTCTGTCTTCGATTCACTGATCTCCGCACTCAATATGCGAGAATGCTCATTGAGCCAATATAAATATATGAAACGATTATACGATAATAATATTAAATATACCACAACTGAGATTTGTTAAAATAAATCATAAAATAGCGCGAATTTTAAAACAATTTAAATATTTTTTAAATCGGTTTCCAAGCTGCAGTGCTTCATCGGAATACATCCCGTTTTGAGCGTCGAAGTCATGCCCGTAACAAAATGGGGACGTCCCCCTCTAAACGACCATAGCAAATTGTCGGAATGAACCCCATTAAATGTAATTAAATTATGAGCTTTTTTATACCGCAAGCCGAATATATCACTTTACTCGAAACAAACCATTGCGGCGGGCACGTGCAGACTTGTGTATTCCATAATATTTTTTAAGCGGGAGGGATACTAAATCTTCCCATGGAATTATTCCAGAATTAATTTATAACAGCGAATTTCAGATTTGCTTGAAAATCGTCGTTTTATCTGATAGCCGATGTACAATTCATAGTCTTCTTCTAATATATAAAAATGAATTGGGTTTTGTTCGTTCGAAATGCGCTGCCATACCGTTCATCGGACTGCAATAAAACTTTGTCCATTTATTACTGAGGATTCCGCGAGTAACATAGGCATAGTCTGATGTATAAAAATCAATGTTTGTTTGTTCGTATTTAATGCGCTGCCATATCGTTCATTCGATTGCGATAAAACTTTGCCAACTTATTGTTTGCACTTTCTCAAACAATATAGGTATAGTACAGTCAACTTACAGTAGATCTTATATATAAAAATCAATGTTTGTATATTTGTTCATATTTATAATAAAACCAACAAACGATATTTTTAGAATTATATTGGAGTTATATTACATATTGGAGTCTCGCAGTCTGATTGTTTCCATTATGCACATCAGATAATAGTATAGATTTTTATTATAATAACATGCATAGTAAAGTCTCGTGAACGATACTAATTGATTGTTTAAAAATATAAGTGAGAACTTGTAATCTTTTTTCATATCAGTTTTATTATCTTTTACTATGACCATTGAGTACTACTAATCATACACAGGTACAAACAGCTAATAAGAGTATTATTTTCTGTTATCTTTGAATGCATTTAGCACTTCATTTTTATGGATATTTGTGTTTCATACTCTAAATGGAAGATTCAATAGGTTTCAGATTTAATGAGCGCAACTTCTACCTATAGATAGTCCCGCGGTCAAGACATTGGTCTCGTAACTCAATCATCTTGGACTCAAATTTAGGTGTGGCTGGCGACCACAATTTTAAAACATATATACGTCATGAAACACCGTGTAAAAATGGTCGTCAATTAAAGGGATTGCTAAAAGTCACCTCAAAAAAAAATGAGCGCCACTGCTTAAAGCTTTTAAAATTATGACCTGAGCGGATGATTAGTTTTTCATGCTAATTACTTTCTTAAGTGGATCACAACCTTTTTATGAGAGTCCACGACAACGCCTGCCGCCATTGTCTGTCCTAGACCTCATCGCTCCAATTGCCCAGTCCAAGACGTGCTGTCTAAGTCTACCTGTCTATCCCAGTATAGTCGAGATCTTCCGACGGGTCTACTACCACTTGGTCCGGAATCTAATATAGCACGAGAGACCCGGTGAATCTACAAATTTGTAACTAAAATATAAAATATTAGCTTATATAGCAGCATAAATAGATAAGTAAGATAGATTAATTTGTAGTAGTGTAAAGTCTTAAAAAAGAACGAAGTAGCCACAATGTTTACATATGTTCAATCGGTCCGCTTTTCGGACCGCTGATTTGACGAATAGGCGCCTCGCGATACTTGAACATTTTATTGCGGGCTTATGCTCGGTCGGCTCAATGTTTATGCGATAAAGAAGAGAAGTGGGATAAGACAACTTGGCATCTATATATATAAAAATAAATATGTGTTCGCCTGTCATCAAATATGCTTAGGTAAACAAAGCATTTTGTCAACTATGCCGAGAGGCGATAATACCATCAATCAAATGTCCGAAGTCCGGTGTCCAAGCGCTCAGCGGCTCGCGGGTCGACAGTCGCTTTTCGAGGTGAGGGAGAGCGCACGCATGCTTTTGGATCCTAACCTCTCAGCCCCACAGCAATACATCGTGTAGCTCTACTACTGCCTTTCTTTCACAGCGCGTGAATTAAATCTAACTAAAAATACATACAATTTATACCCTTAAGTGTGGCATTGCAACGCATGCCGGGTATTCGCTAGTATATTATAAAAACGGACATAGTCAATCAGTGTTGATTAATGTAAAATAGAATGGTCAAGTAAAATAAAAACCATGTGCAACTCTCGACCGGATTTTGCACCCCAAGCGCAGTTGCGCCCGTGGCGGGTGCCTGGAAGAACTTAATAAACAGCCACCTCCACAATTCAACATGGTGATCATCCTATAGGAAATAAATTACTAGCGATGGGATCGAAGATCAAAATTTATTAAACGTTAATAAACCTCAGGCAATGAACTCATTGAGTTCAATTGGGACGTCATGGACATGTATTAGCTTAGCTTTTTTTGCTGTCGTCTCCGTTGAATAGGTAATGTAGCGTTCACAATCTTCTTAGAATAGGGCCGAGTGGCAGCAGATTCAGACTCGGAAGATCTCATCTACATTGGGATGATCAGGTAGACAAACGGAAGCAGTTGGTAAATTCATGTCCAATTGTGTAACATATTTGTATCCTGCTCTCTATCAGAATGAGATTAAATTCTCCAAACTTCTTCGTTATGGATTCAGACTGCTCAGACCTAATGCGTTGAACACATAGGCTCTTTGATTTAGAAACATGTTTATGACTAACAGACTGATAATATCTCAGCAGACACGCGGACGAACGACAAATCTCTTCAGATACCGTGCGTCTAATTTCCGAGTCGTTAATCCGAGGATGTCGGGCAGTTTATTTGATTTTATGGGCACCGGTGGTGACTTAATTGGCAACACCGTTGATTGAAGGGTTAAAAAGGACGGGCCCATCGGTTTGAAAACAAGCATACGCCCCCGCCAGATATGGGTTTGGCGCCGCTGGCCCACTGACTGAGAACGAACGTCTAAATCCGTCCCAGATCCAGAGCCAGTGGGTTCGCGGCACTCCCACAACTCAGTTCGGTGCCGGTCGCCCTCGCGAGAGGGCGCCCTTTCGATTAGGCGGCCCTTGCGCCCTCCGGACCGATTTCGCGCCCAAACAACTTCCCTTCGAAAAGTGACCGAGCGACAAATTAGATTGTAGATGGAAACAGTTCCTAGTTAAGGTGTGTACATCGACATTTTAGATACGAATCATAAAAAAAACATGTGTTCATCGTCGCATCGAATTCATTGCGAGCCATAATATTTATGTTTTTTTTGAAAATATTTTTCGCAACGATCATAGCGATCAGTTGTAAAATATCATATTTTAAACAACGAAGATGAAAGTGTTTGTGATTACAGATGTCATGTTTGAGTGTGCCAAGAATTACTCGTCGCTGCTGAATTGAATCGTGTATAATAAACGAGCGGCCGAACCGCTATTTTTTCATATTTTTTTCAGGCGCTCGTTTTTAGTCCAAGTCCTCTGAAATTCGCTGTAAATTATGGGGAACCCACTAAGCTATAAGCGGGATATTTTTAAATTCGAAAATTTATTAAAATCGCATTAAATACACGACATCAAAGTTGGACAGATATATGGAGCCCATTTGGTGATTTTATTGGGTTATTCGAGTGATAAATAATACTGGGCGATCATATTCGATGATGAATGTTGGTAGTCTTGTATCAAATTCAAAAATAGACTGTCATGTTTTTTTGACAGCGTGACAGATTGTACATTTTTTTGACAATTAAAGCGCAGATTAATTTGTTTAATTAATCGATCGATTTTAATGCGGGGGATGATCTGCAAAAATATACATAAATACAAATTTATCCCACCATGCGTTGAACAAAACATATTTTTCTTTGAGCGTACTGTGACCATTAATTAAATGAATTATTTCGGGACACACGTTAATAAATTACCGCATGTAAATCATAGCCTAATGGAAAATTTTACATTCATGTTTTCGCTGACAAATGTAACTACACACAATATTTTAAATACGATGTGATAAAATCCAATTCAAAACGAGCCTGTCATACCACACTCGGTGAATTAATTAATTTTTGAACTTTCCATACCGTTTTTAATTAGCCCAAATGACACAAATTTTCATGGAACTCCCGCCGACTTGTTAATAACGCCCGTCCATAAATATGTCGCCACATTTACATAATCAGCGATATCGAACCATTCCGATGATACACACGCTGCCCCCTTATCGGGATAACCTTTCAAGGGATTATCACGAGAATAAACATCGTCCGACAGGCGGGATCTCCGCAGCTGTCATAATTCAAATCGACATACCCCGATAATAAAACAATCCAACGTTTCCAGGATGTGCCCATTAGGGAAAAGGTTAAATCCGCTTCAGGGTCATCGATCGCGATACGCCCTGAATTGTTTGCATTGAGTTTATCTTTTGATGTTATGACATCTTTATAAATAGATCCATTGTGATTCAGAGCATCTCAAACGTTCGCCACATGTGTGACCTTATTAAAAAAAAATGGAAATACATCCTGTCATATTTTTGATTGGCCCTATTTTAATTCAATATATCTTATCATTTTTATCTGATTATGATAACTCACCGCCTTTTCGGGGAGTCTCAATAAATATCGATAAGTTTAAATGTTGATAGATAAGTACATCTTCGACGTTTGTTGAGAAGCACTGTGATTTGAAATATTATATGCGAGAAGTTCAGTTAAATCGTTGTGGTTGTTGTTTTTGAATGATTTGAATGATGTGATTGAGAAGAACGGGCAAGTGATATTCGACACGCTCGCCATAGCGGCCTGCGGGGTGAGTTTTGAGATGGAATTATATTTATTACATCAAATATGTAATTACATCGGCATCAATTCGTCTGATTGCCAAATAATCAATTTCGATACTGTCAAATTTGACGTAAATTTATAAATAAATATCGTACAATAGTCGATTTCTTCGAGTCGAGTCTCTTTTACTGATAATTTTATCTGGTTTTATTTTACAAAATTATTAAAAGTGCATTACGCTTGAAATTAAAACCTACTGATAATCATGATCTATATCAGAGGTATCAAACTCGCGGCCTACATATGAGATATTAGACTGAGAGCTGGCAGCATAAATTGAAGATCATGTGACACATGTGAATAATTATGTTCTGGCGCGATTCTGGAACATCATTATGACAGTCTGGCGACTGAGTGCCGTTAGGTTTGGGAGGAGAAGGGGTTGCCAGACTATCATAATGATAGTCCAGAACATAATTATTCACATGTGCTAGATGATCTTCAATTTATGTTGCCAGCTCTTGGTATATATTATATACAATAAATACCAGTTGAGATTAATTAAGTCAAGGTATATACAAATCCGGTTTTTTTTCTCTCAAAACTGAGAAAAATTGGGTGAAAAACTGGGGGAAAACTAGTGAAAAACGGATTTTCAATAGTTTAACCCCTTAAGTGGATATGACGTATATATCCGTCAAGACTAAAGTCCATGCAAAGCGGGTATGACGGATATATCCGCATTGTGAAAGTTAAGCAAACCTCAATAGAAAAAGACGGATATGTCCGATTGCAGTGTTGTGCGCGAAAAGATCGAAAAGGCGAAAAGATCGCGTCACTACGGATGACACTTTTAACAGTGAATTGAAACGTTGAAGGGGTTAAGAAATTGCATTGATAAATTTGATCAAAAATGAGTCCATTTGTTTATTATTGAAAATAATTTTAATAAAAATACAATTCAAAAATAGATATATAAAATACTAAAAAAAAATATTATTTGGAAAATATACCCGAAGTAACATTAAAGCATCGAGTGTTTTGTCATTTAGTCTGGATCTGATTTTGGAATTCAGGCAACTTACCGCGTGAGCCCCCATTTTCGTATAACACCATCGATGTGACTGATAAAATTCCTTTCTGTTGAGACACTGACTAAAACTTGTAAAATTCCCGATTTCCCTACAAATTATTTATTTCCGTCGCTGCAGATGAATATTTATATACTATAATACTTTGATGTGATTCATAATTATATTACGGAAGAATACAAAAATTTTGAATCCCGTATCTATTATATTTCATATCGATATTCCCATTATTAGAGTCGAGGTGTAGTAAATACATCACCGGTAGGGAAAGATTAATATAACGATTTGAAAAACATATGTGTACTCTGTAAATGTATACATAGATTAGACAATTACTGCCCCTATGCGTTGCCTGAGCTCGCCAATTAGTAGTTACGCCACTGTTTCCAGGCGTTCAGATTTCGGCGAAAATGTCTCGATTTAGTAGCCTTCGACGTGCTGGTGAGGGGTACGATTTCTGTTAGATTTCAATCCTGAATTTTTCGGGATTACGTTTATTAATCCCGGGATTCATGAGCACCTAAAACTGTATGGGATCCAGGGATTGGATTCCCTACGCAAGACGCTTGAACTGTTGAATCAATTGAGTAAAATTACAGTCCACCAAGCTTTTAACGTTGTGGACATCAATAACAATTTCTTGAAATCTGAATAATTGTATATACCGGCATTAAATTAAAATCTACAAAGCTGTTTTTTGGTGTACAAGTAGTTTGAGTTAATTATTGTTAAATGAACATCGTCTACTTTCGATACAAAATGGCTAGAGCTTCGGTAAATGTGGCTAAAAGTAGTAGCGCGGGAATTTGTTGAAAAGCATTGAAAAATTTTAAGTACATATAATATTTATTATAAAGTCTTGTAGACATATTTAGTCTTGTAGGCATAAGATATTTATATAATATTTATTTACATGTTTTAAAAATTGTTAAAAACGTCGGCAAAAACATCATCGCGGTAGATTGTCATTTTGTTTACATACGATATCAAAACAACAGATTAATTACACAAACAATGTTATTTTGAGTCATAAATGGTGTCAGATCAATAATGATTGCTTTGTTGGTAACATTGTCCAAAATATTTATCACGACCCCAATCAGCTAAATAAATTGGATACGTACGCGATGATAAAAAGTGTAATCGGGAACGACCTTGAGGCATCCTCACGTGACCTTTCAATCTTCTTTAATCAAACACAGAACTCTTCGCCTAATGGAAAGTGGATGGAGCGTGATAAAGCGTAATGGATATCCCAAATTCTCCATTCTTCGGCGTACTCAGCGTCTGCTGTAATCGTCGATTTCTCCACCGCACATGGAGGCTTTCCGAGTCGCCGTTATCGGCCTAATGAAACCAGATATGAGACAAGAACGTCACGCACTGTCAATAAACTGGCGGGTGGTTAAACTGATGGACCATATCCTCAATTTATAGGAGAGGACGTATCGGCTCCAATGAAGATGGTTTAGGGGCCGCAGTAAGCGGCGCTCTTTTAATGCCGCGGCGCATAAAATGCACCGTTTTACGACACCCCGTCACGCGGCAAGACAAACCGTCCCGGAGGATAAACGTTGAATTAACGCGGAAAATAACCTGCAAACGCGGGCATGTCCTGTTGGCTCATTAAAATTTAATCGAGGGCGCTGTTGCAATTCAGTTTAGTACCTCAAAGATGACTCTGTCCGATATAATTGCATCTTTGCATCCACGTACAAAAGTAGTCCCAGAAGTACCTGACGAAAAATTAAAAGGATGGAAACCATATTTCTTTCATGGTTATGAATCGACGAAAAACTCGGTTTTATTGCTGTGAAACATCGCCAAACATTCGATTGAAACATCCTTATGATTATACTTTTGTTCCATTGTAAGCAAACGCGGCACTCATCTTACGCACAGCTTTCTCATGTGCAAATTTTCTATCAATATACGCTGTCAAACATGTCTGCTAGCTTGCACACTTTCAGTCTATGATCATTCAATACCATTTTGTGGATTTTCATCACAATTTCTAGTATAATCAATTCATTTGAACGACCAGTGCGATGTTCGTCTTGGCAGATCGTACGGCCTCGTTTAAATTCTGCCAAACAATATTTTATTCCTCAGATCGGGTACTTCTAAGACCACCCTCATATCAACACGCTCAATCAATTAATTCTTATATTGATTAATTGAGCAATTCCGAATTTATCAAACTGTTATCAAACAAGCAATAAAAATAAAGACCAATCGTCGCAAAACGAGTTTTTTACAGTAATATCATCGGTGCGCTTGAGATAAATTCACAGTAACGAATCAGAATCATCATTCAACGGCGATCGACCTCTCACAGTCCGGATTTGTGCTCCATCTGTCGAGTTATGAGAACTGAAGTCAAATTTAACACTACACAGAGAACCACTGCGTTCCTCGCCCTAATCATGTTTCGCTGTGCAAATGATTGTTATTTATGATTTATGTTGAAATTTTTGCGCATTTTACAGAGCCCGTCATGTTTTCGCCAACGTTCAAAGCAAAAGCGCCTGCCTCAGGTACAAATTACCTGTGTGAAAAATGTGTTATTTTTTTAACATCCATTTTTATGTGATCAGTGTCGTTTTTGATGTGCCCTAACAGCATCCCACTAAAAAACAACGAGACCTTGTGATCTCGTCGATTTTCTTAACACCCAATAACTCATAAATCTAAGCCCTTTTTGTATAAGATGTTTTTGATTTTTGTCAAAAGGTAAGTGTTTGGTTTTTTTTTTGTTTTGTTTTTTTTTTAAAATTTGTAATTTAAATTTTATTTTTATACCACTTTTGTATTTTTTCATATTATTTTTCCCTTAATAATTTAGAACTCTTGCCCTTATTTGATTTGTTTTTCCCTTTAATAATTAATTACCTCAATTTATACTTAAATGTGAAAGACATCCTTGATGTTCATAAATTGGGGTTGTTAATTTTTATGATTGAATATGCAAATAAGTATCCAAAACCAAACTAATAGTGTAATTTAATTTTTAAGGTATTTTTCTAAAATACCCTAGTGGCACAAATTTTGGGTGGTTTTTTTCAAATTCGATAAAAAATATTTTTTCTTATTTTCTTATTTTTATTTTTACCAAGGGTGTATCGTGGTTGACTCGATTTCAACCTTTCTAATCATCTAAAATAAAGTATAAAAAAATATTCTTAATTAGTAAAGTTGTCGCTATAGTTTCTACCTCAGAGAAAAATATTGAAATATTTCGTAAAATGGTAACTTTTTTTTTAGAAAAAGTTTTTTTTTCAGTTTTAATTTTTTTTTAAATAGTTAAAAATAATATTTTGATATAAATCTGGTAGGGACAATAGAATATTATATAAAAACTTTTTTTTACTAAATTTAAAGTAAATCAATTAATTAAAAGTTGAGATATCATGTCAACCGTGTTGAAAAAAGTAGTTTCGAGAAAAAGGCGTTTAAAAATTTCATTGTGGTAGTTACCGCGTCACTAAAATAGCAATAACTTCGTAAATAATTGAAATTTTGGAAATACATTTGGAGTCTAAAAGTCCAAACTTTGAATATGTGTATAAATCAAAATCGATTTTTTCAAAATTCTACACTATTATAGAATACTCCCTTAATGGCAACATATGTTCAAGCAGAAGCGCATGAAATTAATGTTGAGTTTTTGATACTTCAAAATTATATTAAACTGAAAATCCGCCCTACGGATGAAAACTTTTAAAACTTGGTCGAATTCAAAATACGCAATCCCCCAAAAATGGGGCTTATAAAATCAAATCCGTCTTTGATCCAGTTATTTAAGTAAATTATATTTATCTTCTATTTCTTAAAATTTCTCAAAACAACGCTTGAATTCCCAGGCATTCATCACTATTGAAGACTTAACTTCATTTTGCTACAATTATGAGCAATCAAAAGACCGAATGCTAATCTAGTTTGACGCCATTTATTAAAAGGTCAAACACATTCCCGCCTAAAAATACAAATGTCAACATTAACACTGTGGATCAATAATATTGAAATTCTTACCCTTTTATCTATATAAAATGTTGATTCATATTCAAATCAAGTCCCCTTTAATTTGCTAAAATATAGACGCAAAAAATATGTCTATTGATATATGAGCGCTTTTTAAATGGTGTTCTTGGACATTGCATGGGCGTTCAATACAGTGTGACACCTGGATTTATTGCACATTTTTTTTTAAAATAGATTTTAATAGTCAAACATCAAATTATTAATTCCGTAAGGCAATCTTATAATCATACGTGCCAAGTGAGAATTTACAAAAAATCGCTTGGCGAGTTAATTATGAGCTAAAAATAAAGTTATGGATTTATCGCGCATTTCTTATCGTGTATTTTCCTTATCCACTTACCACATCTATACATACCATCAGAATTTAATATAAAAATGCTCAAGCTTATCTACGACAATTATCTTAGGGCATTTTTATAGCATGTGGGATAAATACGAACGTCGCACGTAAGAGACGTGCACGGTGATTCAAATTTATTGCACTTTGGATCTAATGGATTAAAAATACCCTGACCTACCCTATCTTCATTATTGGATGGGAATGCAGGTCACGGACATATTGGGCAATGCACTTAATGGCTTCGTTCTTTATAATCTTATTGAACCCCGCATTGCATTATAATTGAACCAAAACCAATATGCGTGTAATTTTAAAATATGCTAGCGGTTACCCTGCATACATTGCAAGCAAACAACATAAATATATAAAGTGTTTATGTTTTATTTCCGTTTATTAAAGTACTTTTATGTATATTTTCTGACCAAGAGTTGGTATAGTGGTTTAGATCCTGGACTCTTATTATAGAGGTAACTCAAAATTGCAATTTCTTTAGTCTTGTATCCACACCAACTGTTCGAATATATAAACGAATCAGATTCAATATTGTCTTCCAGCATTGTTCATTGAAGATCAAGCGCTCGGTAAGTACATACCATATCAACATGGTGCAACCAATTCTAATTCTAAACCTTCAGCGGTATGCACACAATAACTCCCCAAAGTTTCATCGCAATCAGATGAATGATATAGGAGCGTATACGAAACAAACAAACAAATTCGAAAATAAAATTGCTCAATTGTGCATTTATCATTATACAATGCCGATCAATTCGATAAGTGATTAAAACTCTGGATGGATTTATTCCAGCAACTATACATATTCAATGCCCGGATGGGACGGGAAGAAAATATTTTTGATTCGATGAATATTATATTGTGTTCAGAGTGGTTGGCCGATGGACAAGTGGATGGTTAAATATTTATTTGCCTTGTGGATTTCAAGCATCCCTTAAATTATATAGGCACAAAGGGTGGGCTCTGTGATATGATAAACGTCGAATGATTCCCATGAGCACCCACAAAGTGGCTCTTCCACATATTTCTACATTCTTTAAATAGTCGTATATAAACGGGAAAAAAACTCGACTACTTACTACCACCGAGGAATATATATTGCCATTAGGAAAAAAATAAAAAGGAAAAGCCAGTATTCTCGAGTGCCCGGGGTGGTGCACACACACGCAGCCCCCCATACACGCTTCCTTTGCCCGAACACCAATCAGGTGGGAGTTTTCTTTTTCAAACGAATTCCGCCTTATCTGCTGCTTAGATTTTTGAATAAAACAGCAGTATTTCATGAATAAGGTTCGGCATAATGTATTTCGCCCGTGTATCTGATGTACGACTGAAAATACCACACGTATAAGTTTCCAGGTAATAAACAATCAAGCAAAAATTTCTAGCATCGAAATGTTTGTATGCTTGTTGGGTGGGTGAAAAAATTGCTTTTGTGCCACGCAAAAAGTTACATATCATGAATTTCTACCGACCGCTCGCCTCCTTCTGTTTTTCTTTTGTGCGTTGCTAAAATAATAAAAACAAGGCGTCTTTAAGCATGGCAGAATGCTCGGGCCACATCCAGAGGAGCCCAGACGTTTCGAATGTGTAGTTTTGAAACCCCTCGTTTAGATATGAGACGTCCGGAAGTCTCTATTTTAATTGGTTGCGAAAAACGTTTTATATTTTCCCAAGACATTTGGATTGAGGCCAGTAGACTCAGGGTTACGCTCATCTACTTATGTTGCTGGATATGTGCTAATAGCCCATATATATTAAAACATATAAATCCAACATTCCCTCCTGGATTTGCAAAAAGATCCCACAAAGACAGATATACACATACTCTTCTCGTTCAAATTCCGTGGGTAATCGCCCAAGAGACGAATCGATAGCATGAGACTGCCCTGAAAACAACATCCCAAATCCAAATCAATATAAATTCTATCAAACATATTATTGGCTGTACAATGGGGTACATCTCGGCTCCCAGATATGGCGGGTCACGTGACCTAATAGCGAAATAATGGCGGCTCCATTGTACGCAGCTGCCAGTTATATTATTCTTTCCGCGGCTTGCCATTGTAATCTCACAGCTGGATGTCTGTCACAAAATATTCTACCATACAAGAGTAGTCCCAAAAATATCTGACCTAACACCTTGAACTGTGTTCACCTTCTTTGAAACCGATTCTCTCATTTAAATTCATTGTCCTTTGTCTCGGATGTGGAGTGATGGATCCATGTTTCATCGATGAATCGACACAAAAACTCGGCTTTATTGCTGTGAAACATCGCCAAATATTCGATTGAAACATCCTCACGATGCTGTTTTTGTTCCATTGTGACACCGAATAAAACTCGCAAAACTATTTATTTCCGTCGCTGCAGATGAATACTTATATACTATAATACTTTGACGTGATTCGTAATTATATTACGGAGGAATACAGAAATTCTGAACCCCGTATCTATTATATTTCATATCGATATTCCCATTATTAGAGTCGAAGTGTAGTAAATACATCACCGGTAGGGAAAGGTTAATATAACAATTTGAAAAGCGCATATGCATTACTGAATACATAGATTAGACAGTTACTGCCCCTAAACATCGCCTAAACTCACCAATTAGTAGTTACGCCACTGTTTCCAAGCGTCTAAATTTCAGCGAGAATGTCTCGATTTAGTAGCCTTCATCGTACTGGTGAAGTGTATGATTTCTGTTAGATACAAATTTCAATCTCGAATTTTTCGGGATTACGTTTAATAATCCCGGGATTCAGGAGTACCTAAAACTGTCCAGGATCCCGGAATTGGTTACAACCATTTAGTCAACATCTTCCATTCAATTTTTCTAATATTGCTAATGTACAATTTGGATTTTCCATAAACATGCAATTTAAATGGTTCGGCAAAAAAATAAACAACCGGGGTTTGTCAGCCTGTCGGGATTTCCGCCCTATACAGGGGTGGTTTATTAACACCATAACTGTCTTGATTTTCGACAATTAATGCCCAAAAACAAACAAAGTCTCATCGGTTTACCCATGCAAACAATAATAAATTTAACACGTTCGCTTCCCATGTATTATATAAATAATACAATCGTCGCTATGTCAAAATGATCAATATGGTTATGTGTTGTTTATTTTACTTTCGTTCATACCAAAACACCGACATATAATACACAATGTTGGGAACGTTAGGGTCGCGATGTTTACGCCCTAAAATAGGGTGACCGTATTGTATTGAAATTTAAATTTGTATTAAAAACTATTAAATATTATGCCGCTCAGATTAAATGGGCATATTTGTATTCCATTCTGAGATGTTAATGTTTTGGAACTTAAATCAGGATGCGGTAGCAAACAGCATTTATTGAGATTGAGAGTTCATCACTTACATTCTGCAATATTAGTATATACAAAGTGCATCCCAAAAGTCATGAAACATTTTTATTTGCCACATCCCTGCTGTTCGCAAAGTATTTGAATCGATTGGGTGATAAGGAGGGAACCATTAGCTTTACAGTGCACCAAAATTCAGTCTGCTGTTAATATCAATAGAATCAGGATAGCCGATTTAATGCGCCCTTGTTTCGAGACACGCGATGACTGATACCAATCACAAAGGATTTATACCTCAAGGATAGACCTTCAACTTTGCCTATTACGTGGATGTTCTTGAAATATTGGGAAAAAGGAACATCCGCACTCAAAGGAAAGCGTTTTGACAGAATTGAAGCCATCAAAGCGGCCGAGATGACAGCTCTGAAAAAGGTTCCCGTTGAAGTCTTCAAAAGGTTGTAGCGTATATGATAGAGTCCGTGGAATAATATGTAGATACTCTTAAAGAGTACTTTGAATAATATTATTATATTGTACCGGTATTATAGATATATCTTTTTTAAAAAAAATTATTTCATGACTTTTGGGATATATCTTGAATAGGCGACCCTGCCCGAATTCACTCGATGATCAGTATAATTCAATACTTTATCTTCTAAATTAAATAGAAGCCGTCTTGGTCTGTAATATAAGCATTTTATTTAATGTTTTGAGCTCATATATATTGATTTTAAATCGTTCTGATATAATAATGTACGCACATCAATAGATGCGCGAAAGGATTAAGCGCCATTGTTTAACAAAACTCGAAATTATGGTCCATAACAAAAAGGATTCGACTAGAACGGATTAAGCACAAATTGGCAGCGATCATAATGTTTTCATTTCGAGCAGAATATTAACAACCCTAATCTCCACTTCCCCTCCATATTCCGAACGTTAATTATAAAATTAAGCCAATTTTCTTCGTTAGCTTCATTGAATTCGTTCGCTTCGGAAACACGAGCCCATTATAATTGAGATCTTGACCTCTCATTAGCATCCGCATTCAACAATTAGCTCTCGAATGATAAAAGAGCATTCGTTGTCTTGACGGGCGCCAATTACGCGATTATAGCCCTTTTGTTTGGCCAGCGTCCTAATTGGAAATCAAAAACGGCGTCCCCAGAAAAACGCGCCATTTTATGGTCACCCCAGTGCGTTTGTAAATTCTTCACACTCGCCAGTTCTGGAAGCCACATGGCCTATGGTAGATAATGTAAATATGCGATTGGTAACAGACTTGCATGACTGCCATTCTTTCAACCCGTGACTTCATATTATATGTTTATGCAGAAGTATTTTTTTAATCGTCGGCATACCGATATAAATGATGGGCTTCGGATGGGAATCTTTTTTTAAACATCAAAGAGTTCTTTTGGCTTAATTGTATGCTAAAAATGTTAATGTGGTAATTCGTTATTTTAAACTGCTGGAGAGGAGTACTCGCTCCCATCAGACGTTTGAACTCGATCCCTATCGTTTGGGGATCTGTAACGCCCTTAATTATAAAAAACATTTATCTAAAAACGAGTAATTATTAGATTATCCCACACACTAGGTATTTAACTTCATATACGAATTTTTTTTTTTGCGAAATTTGGATCAACTTCCAACTGATCCAGAGCCCAGTCAGCCAACTTTTTGTGAACGAAGATCAATTGACGTCTTCGGATTTTCCCATACACTCTCACGCACAGCACCGATGTTATTAGCAGACCTAGCGCTTCGGTGACGTACGGATGTTGGCTAATTATTTGGCAAATTTGGCCGTCAAACGTCAAATAGTCGACTCGGCAGGACGGTTGTGGCGAGGATAAATATCAAGTAAAATTAATAATAATTTTCATGGTGATTTGCCATACACAAGTGTAAAACGATAATAATAAATTTAAAAAAATGTCAATTTATAATGCACACAAAAAAATGTGTTTCCTTAACCGTGTCTCAATACAAACCAATCTCAAAAATTTGATTATTTTCGGAATTCCTCAATATTATAAGAAAATAAATCATTCAAAATTATCTGGCAGTATGACATTAGCATTATGAGAAATCTTGTACATTTTTAGAGCATTATTGAATTCAGGATAATTAAATTCAGGGCAGGGCCGCGCTAGGGCGCAAATCCGTTCTTTTTTTGGGCCGTTATGTAGCAGGACGGATGGATAGAGGTAGACGGGTGGTGAACAGAAAGACTTTCTTCTCTAAATAACTCTTTATTCAACACGAAAGATATCTAGCTGCGGGAAGGACGTCTTCCCGCACCCAAGGCTAACTGATAACTCCTACCGACTCCCGTGATTGATCGGTATTATAGACACAGTGTGTCCGTAACGCCACAGAAGATGTCGCTGTTAATCTGGGAAATTATATTTGCTCTGATTAACAGTACCATTGCGTGGGGATGGTGAATCGCCCACCCTATAATTGTTTAAATGGGAAGTTTGAAAAGTAGGATCAGTGAACAGTGAAATTATTGCCAATCAGATAATTAGAGATAGCCCTGCCCGACTTAATTAAGCGTCTCAGTGCTCAAGATTTGAAATTTATTAGTATGAAGATTTATTTTTCACATTCCAAATTTGAGTCCGAAAATTATAATTAGAATTTATTGCTGGGAACACTTCATTAAAACTGCATTTTTTAAATGTCTTAAATTCATATGTCCTTAACCCTTTGATGAGTATGTACGCATATGTTGCGGCTGCACTCGAGTGATCCAATGAGAGTATGCTCGCATATGTTGTGGGCGGTGATCCATGGTGCTTTATTTTTAATGCCGTATTTCAATGCAATTTCTAATCATCTGTTTTATTATTTTGTCATGAATCAGTTAAATTTACAACCAAGTTTCACAAAGAATTCCTCATATTTCCATAAAATAGTAAAATATTCGGACGATTTTTTTTTCATAGAATGTAAACATTCGTCGACAGATAACAACATAATAAACATTAAGTATTATTGAAATTGTCCAATTGAAACTCAAAAAACTCAGCATGGTACCTATTTGTGACACTGTTATGGGTCCCAAGTGTATCGATTTCAAGCTCGATCATATGTGTTCGTTTGTATAAACTAATAATTATACTGCACATAAATATTAATATCTCAGTCGATTTGCCTCGGCATTTGAAGGGTTAAACTGTTGCATAATAAAAAACATCCTTGCCCTCTCAACATGTGTCATTTATTTCAAAAATAGTTGTGATATATTTGTTGCCAACGTCAACTCATTATTCCCTTAGGTAAAAAATAGACTCGACACGAGCGCGGGTAATTTATGAATTCTGAATTGTTATTTTTGACAAATTGCTAAAAATAATCATAATTTATTCCTGTCGATCTTTCTCTTCTAGTTTCTATTATTTTGTTAGTCATGAATCATGCATCAAATATTAAATTCTACCTTGGATATTAAAAGTAAATACGCCTAGGACGAGAAGGTCAGAACTCGCCACTAAAACTGTGTTTTTCCTATTTCTTATTCAAGCAAAAAGGACAAAACACTTCCATCACCGGCTTTTCTTTGCGGATTTTCTCGGAGTGGTTTTTTGCACAAAAAAAATAAAAAGAAAACACGCAACGCTTAAATTTTCAACGATTGACACATCGACGGCGAGAAAAAAATATTGGGTTCTAAAACATCCGTGAGATATTCTCTTTGATTTTCACCACTTTTCCTCGGAAAACGAACGAGCTCCAAAGAACTTGATGGATCTATTAAACGTACCGTGCAGATTAAAAAAAGTGGTTCTGGACAGATTGGGGATTTAATAAATAAAAAGGCTTTTTACTTTTACTTTTTCATCTAGAAAGTAAAGTTACAAGGACTGCTGAGGAACAAGGTAAAATAAATAAGTAAAATAAATTAATATATATTTGGCACGAGCCATCTATGTAAATTAGAGATCGTAGAAAGCCCTCGGGATGCATTTCTCTCCATAACTTACGCAAAAAGCCCTGAATACCCTAAAATATGAGGGAGTGGTCACAAGGTTTGTGTGTCCAACCGGTCCGCTTTTCAGATGCCTGACATGACAAAACGTGGTCTATGAACGGATCTCCGCACGGACACTCCGAGATGGGGGAAAGTCTAAATCTAAAAAGTCGTCGCGCGATCATCCGTTTTTTGACTTTACAGAACAATATCGCCGCAAATTTCCATCGGAAGCTTGTGGATGTTCACAGTAGTGATGTGATGAGTCGACAACATGTCATGAAGTGGGTTAGGTTGTTCATGGAAGGCAAAGAGTGGGAGATTATAACAAATGCAAAATCAGGGCCGTAACTAAGACGTGGCAAAGCAGGCGCCTGCCACGGGCGCAAATGGGCTTGGGGCGCAAAAAGCAGGATACCGACTCGATTGAGAGAGTTACACGTGGTTTTTATTTTACTTGATCATTCTACTCTAAATTCTTTAACGCGTTAATTGACATATCAGTATTATGGAGTTATTTACTGTATCTTGCATGGGATTCCCCTGCGTCTTCTTTTGCAGATAACACTTGCTTATTACTCCAGATAAGTCTGCATATCGTCTTTGCAGCACTTCAAATCTTATCTTATCCAAATATAATACAAGAAAAATAGAACAGGATCCTCTATTACAATAAAAAGGCTGAAAGCAGGTACATATTATCTGCTGACGCATGACGTTATTTGACGGTAATTGTGCGTCAATGGGTTAAATGAGATTATATAAAAAATATGGAATATTTTTAAATCTAGGTTACAAAAAGTTGTGTGCGATATAGGTGCCCAGAATGTTTACACCGGAGTACCATCAAAATCGCGTAACCGCCGCGCGTAATATTTTGGATGGATTTTGATATAAGTAGTTAACTTTTCTGGACTCAATCATGATAAGGGATGAGACATGGGTGTGTCATTACACCTCACACTGGCATACAAAAGCTGTTGCCTCGACTACACATATGTTTTGATCTCGGCGGCAAATACGTTAAAAAATAGCTTAATATATTATAAGTAGATGGGCATTGAATAGAAAGACTCTCTTCTCTAAATAACTATTGATTCCATACGAGAGAAAGAGAGAGATCTGGCTGCAGGAGGGACGACATCCCGCAGCCAAGGCTAACCGACGTCACTACCCAACCGGCAACGGTACACGTTCTACACACTACACATTCTATGAATTTCTATTAAATAAAAACATTTTTCGATCCTTTACGAATGTTGTAACTTGAATTTCTGGACGACCCTCATATTTTTTTGTAAACACTCACATGAGCTTTCAGATGACGCAACGGCACTTGGTCGTAATCCTACGTCGCGTTGAGCTTTATGGATTCGACATTGTAAAATCGATGAAAATAACTGCTCCGGTTTCAATGAATAATCCAAGGTGATCTTGAAAGAGCGCCTCGTAAATAAGCGACTCGCGAGGCGGCAGCGGCGCCGCCCCCCTGCGGTTCGAAACGGAACCAGGTCGCGCATAACGAATGCATTTAACGCATCCGAATAACAATCGCATTATAAATGCGTTATAATTGGACATCTTGCTGGCAATGTTCCCGGAAGTGATTCACTCCGCGTCCGGAAAAGTTGCCGATTTCCCCCGGGAACTCTCAATGAAACTCCATGCCAACTAGCAGACGTGGAATTATGTAAACGGACCTATTTATTATTTTTTGGCACGAGGTGTATTTTTACGCATGGAAACATTGACAGTATTTCATTAGGCTCTTAATGAATATCCCGATGGCGTCCCGCCGAGTGAAAGCGTCCCGAAACACGGCGAAGTTCATTGAAATCACTCAATTGGTCCCCCGGCGAGCCAATGGATGTCATATTTATATTAAAACAATTTGAGTCAATAATTTGAGCCTTATTGGGTCACCGACTCAAATTGACCCCCGGGTCGAAGGCGTACCGGACATGGAAAGGATTGCAAGTTGACCCTCGTCATTTTGTGTCGTATACAATTAACGATTTCATTTAATGTGAGATGGCATATCAATTCATCATTTTATTATACTACGGCGATAGCATGTAAATTGGGCAGATGTAACAAGCAAACATCAGAGGATGCCATATATTGGGAACTCTATACAGGTCTATACAAATCATCAAGTCATTTGAATGTGCTTGGTCCCGCTCCCCAGTTGGTTCGCCCTTTCCTAAATAAAACAAATAAAAACCTTAACAAACCGGCTGTCTATTTGACTATCTTGATCCCAATAAATCTACAATAAACGACACCAAGAGGCAAATAAAAAAACAACAGCGATATCTTCCATCTCTCTTCAGGTGCAATGTATTATTTTAATAGCGCCATCTCTTGTGGCCCTGCGGAGACATTGCACCTGCATACCGACCGATCGTTTCTTGCGTGTGCACCGTTACCGGTTGTGTAGTAACGCACAGGAGGCGGGAGTCGAGGGAGTCGTCGGTTAGCCTTGGCTGCGGGAGGTCGTCCCTCCTGCAGCCAGATCTCTCTCTCTTTCTCTATCTGTAGTGTAGAATAAATAGCTATTTATAGAAGAGAGTCTTTCTATTCGACGCCCGTCTATTCCCATCCATTTGTCCAGCAACATTACAGCCCGATAGAAGAACGGACCCGTGCGTCCCGACGAGCACATGGGGACGCTCGTCGGGATAGCCGCGTCAAAGTTACACTGGTGTCAGAATCGGCGGTTTGTGAATGCTGAGCGTTTTGAATATACAATACACTTGAAATTGATTAGTTATATCATTCACATATCATTATTAGTCAATAAATTTGGGTTAATGATCTGTCTGCGCTTAGTCCTGCGACCATCTTTAATTTAATTATATTTTATTTCCTCTGTTTTTTGGACTAATTATATCACATAATTATCGATTTAAACCCTCGATTAATGAGGCACAATTTTTGGCATATACCTTCCGGGAATGCGTTGATTTTTTTCTTCTTTGTCCAAAAAAATTATACAGTCTACCCTCTTAGAGCATCCACTTCGTTTACGACGTTTTTTTGCGTAAAAAACGGATTAAATAGGTAATGTCAATGCCCCCTCATATGCGTTAGTCATTTGCACTTGTTAACAAATTAAATACAGACAAATTTTGTATTGGTGCCTAACTTTCTATAGCGTTTTGCTTCTATAGCGTGATCCCTATTTCGACACTATAGAAGGGTCGACTGTATAGAGTAATTATAAGTTTGGATTTAAATTCAAAATATCATAATTACCAATAAAAACCAGTATCTTTCAACAAGAAAATTGTTTTGGTTGTTGTTCATTTTGCTGTATTTTTATTTTTTATATATATAAGATCTATTGTAAGTTAATTGTACTATACTTACATTGTTTGAGAATGTGCAAACAATAAGTTGGCAAAATTTTATCGCAATCGAATAAACGGTATGGCAGCGCATTAAATACGGACAAACAAACAATATTTTTTTTATATATAAGACTATACTTATGTTACTCGCAAAATCTTTAGCAATAAGTGGACGAAGTTTTATCGCAATTCGATGAACGGTTTGGCAGTGCATTTCGAACGAACAAAACCCAATTCATTTGTATATATAAAATTATACGTTTTACCACGAATATAATTTATTGGTTTCGAACCGAATATATCCGCGTTTCTACCTTCCTTTAGAAAATTTAAGAAAGTTTCTTCGTCTCTAATCCAGTGCTTTTTTATCCATGCCTGCCGGTCTTTATATAGTTCAAAGATTATTCCATGCAATTGTTTATTTCATAAGCATTCCGCATGGCGCCAGTGGCGCTCCTTGCGAAATATTTGCGCTAAAAGGGGAACACCACAAGATTTGACACTTGATCCGACGAAAAACAATAATGGAGCGCTGTTTTAACACGTGTTCTTCGAAAGGCGGCCCAATGCTGAGCTTGCAGAATTTAACATGTGAGTTGTTTGCCGAAAGCTCGCGCCCGACAAACGTGCGAGCTTTGAATTTGCGAATAAACGCTGACGTTTCGATATCCCGATTGAAATAGATATCCTTGAACTTTGGCAGGAATAACGGCATCGTGACACTCTGTTTATGTATTTTATTTTCAGTAGACTCGATGACGACGAGCCTTGTTGAGTCATCCTCAAGACCTGACGACGTGCATCTTTATAACGATGAGTCTTCTCCCCTTCGCTCTGTATACTTTTCATAAATAACGAGTATCCCCGTAATGTTGCAAAAATCTGCCACATTAATCATCCTGGATGACGGGAGAATATTATGAAGCATACTTCGTCGACACCTTAACTGTCTTGCGCGGATTGAATTTATCGACTTGTAAATTTAAACAAGTCTGATGATTGTGCGAAGTCAGAAATGTATATCGGTGGTTCCTTTTTTTTATTTGGGATAGGTACGGTTTCGAGGTTAGTTAGAGCAGTTTGCAACAAACTCTTGGCAAGAAATAAACTTGGCTTTGAAACGATGTTACGGAATCGAGAAGACCCGTAGTAAATAAACCGTGAATAAGTTGTATTCACATCCTGTTACCGACGTGTTTATATATAATATCTAAGTTCAACGTGTCGGAACTGAAACAACTTTAGTGCGACTATTATATTTTAAGTTTCCAGAACCTGGTTGTTCATGTTTCTAATTTCATCAGAGATGCTAAGCTTGTTTGCTTAAGTTCCAAACAATGTCTTATGATCATCGGGTCTAATTGTCTGGCGGTTTGCGCCGCCCATGCTTTCCCTGTAAAATTGTTATCGGCGCTATTTCATAATGAAAATACGCTTTTAGATCAGCCCACAAATAGATTAAGTATGTCAAAGTCTGCCAGTTAGTCGGTAAATCAGTTAGAACTTCAGAGAAAACATATTTGCATCAAAAACCCGATAAAAACAGGTAAATATACATATATAAAAATGTTTGTATGTATGTTTGTATTGTATATATTCCTTTATCATTCATCCGATTGCGATGAAACTTTGGGGATATTTTTGAATTAGTACAAGTATTGTTTGTGTATGCAATTTTTTTGTGAGACTTTAAGTGGATGCATCATGGAGAGAGGAAAGATGCGCGCGCATTATGCTGTTTGAACTCCGCTCACGGGAGACAGAAAGACAATCTGGTTGGCACATAAAATCAATTTTTTCTGAGAGATAAGAAGTTTCATTTTTGTTTATTACTAGCTGGTACCCAGTGCGTTGCTGCCACATAAGTAATAATTCTAAAAATATCGTTTGAAATTTGAAAGAGTTATCTTGTTTAATTAGGAATGAATTTTTGTTGGTTTTATTATAAATATGAACAAACATACAAACATAGATTTTTATATATAAGATCCACTGTAAGTTAACTGTACTATACCTATATTGTTTGAGAAAGTGCAAACAATAAGATGGAAAAAATTTATCGCAATCGAATGAACGGTATGGCAGCGCATAAAATACGAACAAACACATTTTTATTTTTGTATATTAGACTATGCTTATGTTGTTTGCGGAATCCTTAGCAATAAGTGGACGAAGATATATTGCAATTTGATGAACGGTATGGCAGCGCATTACATACGAACAAACAAGAAAATATTATAAGATATTAATATCAAGCTCAAAAAAAATCACGTAAGCGCCTCGACATATTTTTTAAACATAAATAACCCGCATTATTTAAAAATATTCTTTTGCGGATGAGGCAAAATGTATATTTACCTGTATTATTTAACAACCACTCCAGGGACTACAACGTCCACATGGAAGATGTTAATTTTGGCTGATGTATCCATGCTAAAACTTTTAGAATAAATTATTTGTAAATAATGTAATTTAAGCATAAAACAAAAAAGGGGGTCGTATAACCAACCTTTTCGTGCTGTATTAAAAAATAAATAAAATCAAAATATATACCATAAGCTTTGATTTATTAATATTTTTGTTAAATATAGGCTCATCCAAATGTGACGCTTAAATGTCAATATTATGTAATATTTACATGTGACATTTTTTTCAAATGACATGAGAATACGTAAGGTCAATATCCCCTCGCGTGTATCTAATTTTCTATAGCGTTTTGCTTCCATAGCGTGGTCCCTATCTCGTCGCTATAGGAGGGCTAACTGTATTAATATTTTTATACGAATTAACACTTGATTTTTAACAATTTAAAATGATAATTATTATTCAACACGACACAAGTGGTCGGTATGGACTTTCTCTTCAGCGTGCTAATCTCATTGCTTTTAAGATCTGCAAACCATATGTTTTCTTTCGTTTGACGTCATCATCCAAAGACGACATCACAAAACTCACACTCACAACTTCATCATGCTTTTTATAATCAAAATAGACAATCTCAAATCATACTAATAGATACTATGCTCGGATCGAACGCTAACTGAAGTCAACAACGCTCTGAATAACGCATAATCCGAACCGTTTACGCTAAAAACGCTGTAATAGAACTCAACTTTTGCTTATAAATAAATATAATGACATCAATTTTTAATGCTTTGGCGAAAAGCCAGCCGCGATAAGAAAATTGTGACGTATTTATAGACTGGAAACATTTTAATTGGATCGGGGGAAGACTGTAATTAATCCCGTTTTATATCCCTTAAAGTATAAATCATCCCGCTTTCCTTTTTTTAATGAGCTTGTTAATTAGGAAAACAAATCCATCCCGACGTCGAAAATATATCGACTCCAATTATACTATCGAAAATATGTTTTCGAAGGAATCCGAGCAACGTCTTTTGCCGGTAGCATTTGAACATCAACGCACAGAATGATAGATGTCTATCTTCACTCAATTTCTACCATAATTAATAGTTCGCCCACATTTAATATGAACTTGGCATCGCTAAATGTATTATGTAAATATTTTTTAACTCATAAAAAATCACCACACATTAAACACTGAATTAGAATTTTGTCGCGTTTGTTTGCTTTTCTTAAAGACTGAGTTTCAAATTTGTTCTTCTAAGATCTTCCAAGTCCATTGTATGCCCTTCAAATGCGTAAAATTGCAACTAAATATAATATGTCGATTAGCGGCGACCCGAGCAAGTCCTTGCGTTATAATAGCCACTCGCTGCTCCAAATTATACATCGATTCGCTTCAAATAAAAACGTTTGTTTCGGTTATTGAAAAGCTGTTAATTATGGATATTTTAATGAATGACGCGTATCTTTATGATTTTCATCCTGTTTCAAGCCATATTTTTAATCTTAAAAGCATATGCTCTTTAAGCCATGTCAAATTAGTTGATATAAACTTATAGAAAAAACGGCTTCGTTATCTTTTTTCGTGATGGATGAAGGTCCTTAGCCACGCCAATGTACGTCATCGCCTTCAGAGTCTCGCAGTTGGGAACTGGGAATTTGACATTGGGCATTTGATCTTTTTCTATATTATATATTTTCAGACATCTCTGCAATCCAATAATTAAAAAAAATCATTTTCATTCTATAAATCTTCAAAGAGAGAAAGATCCCAACTGCGAGACTTCAATGACGACACCCCTCTTCGTCAAGCAAAATCAATGCTATCTCGACGATAGCAGGGAAAAGAAATCTTCTATTGATCGAGACCCACGACAAATTCCTCCGTTTTTGAAATCATCCCATCTAGAATCCCAGAGTGGAGCAAAAGCTTCCCCTATTTAAATATGTATATATATTCCTTTTTGAGGTAGCTTTTAGCAATACATTTCATAAGATCATTGCCAATCATTTCGACATGATTTTTCATGGCGTATATATATTTTTAAAAATGTGGTCGCCAGTCATACCTCCTGTAGATTTGAATCCATGATGATTGAATTGCAAGTCCAACCGCTTAACTGCGGGACTATCAACAGGTACAATTTATACAGGTTGTGTCCCAAAAGTCATGAAATATATATATATTGTATATATCATGGTATATATATATATATATTTCATGACTTTTTGGGCTAGAACTTGAACTGGTCTTGGGGCGCTAAACGCAGAATACCGATCCGATCGAGAGTAGCATATGGTTTTTATTTTACTCGACCATTCTACTTTACATGAGCTAACACCGATTGACTCCGTTCGTTTTTATAATATATACTAAGTTGTCTAATCCCTCTTTTCTTCGTTATCGCTTAAACATTGGGCCGATCATATTTTCGACCGATTGTAAAATTTAAACAATCCACCCGATCAGTCTTCTTCAGACACCTTCATTTCGCAATGAGAGTTTGTAATCGTTCTATAGATATGTTCAGATGTGGCATCCGATCGTGAGGTGCTCATTCGTCATAGCAGCGGTCCGAAAAGTGGACCAATTGAACATACAATTCACTCCGTCCTCTTTTAGGTCCTTTTCCGGCATTTACTATGATATGTTCGATCACGAAAGCAACGTAGCGTTTAGACACTATTCTATTATATATATTTTTAAAAACAGTAACCGCCATCTATACGTTAGGTCGAGTACTTTTTACCCAACTGGTTTGAACACGTTGTAACGTTGTCTCTCTTCAGGTGCAATGTGCTATTTTGACAGCGATATCTTCTGTGGCGCTGCAGGGAAATTTCACCCGCAATTACCGACCGATAGCTTCTTGCGTGTGCATCTTTGCCGGTTGGGTAGTGACGCGCAGGAGGCGGGAGTCAGGGAGTCAGCGGTTGGCCTTGACTGCGGGAGGACGTCCTTTCCGCAGCCAAATCCCTTTCTCTCGTGCCGAATAAAAAGTTACATAGAGAAAATACCCTGCTAATTGATTAACTACTCAACTACTATTATTATAAAAAAATAGAAAGAACGTTACAAGGAAAAATATATTTATAGACCACTAAGACTGATGAGGTCCCCCAAAATATACCCTCTTCGGGAATATGACAATCTTCTCAAATACAGATCCCGAGAAAGTGCACATTAAACATTATGATCGGCGCTCACAAGACCATAAAGTAACCATCGTTTATGTAGCCGGCGGTCCTCGGGGTCAATTTAATTTTCTTATTACAGCGGTGGCTCGCGATCCATAATGCTCCACTAAAAGCCAAGCCCCGAAGATACGGAACCGCACCCTCCTGACCCGATTATAAATAAATCCATCTCGTAAGACCTTGTCCCTTTTGCCTAAGTGCATTGGAAAATAAAAAAAAGACCCCACATTTACGGATGGCGCGGATAAATAAATAAATAACAATACGGGCGGAGCGGACCGGGAAACGGGTCGCCTCGGGCGCATCGAATTTCCCAATTATTTTTTCCCGGCAATGGGAAACAACGAGCCGGGAAAACATATTATTTCCTCATCGCGGCGAATTATCACCGAAAAACGTCATTGGCCAAATTATAAACGGACCCTTATAAATACGAACTCTCCTGTAATAATCGCCGTTTATAATAATCGCACACAATATATCAAATGCCATGACCCGCTTAGGTATAATGCGTCTCAAAAATATAGCACTGGGCATCGTGTTGGCATATTGAGCTAATTTTTTTAGTTCGTGTTCACGTTCAGAAGGCGAAAAGTGTTTTATAGTACCATTAACAATAAAAATAATACGATGCCATATCGCTATTCGTTCATATATTTCGCCACTAATGTGCTAATTCGTAAATTCCATATACAATTACCGCTCTTAGCCCTACTAAATAGCAAAAAATCTTGATAAGAAAATATGTTTAAATTGTTAATTGATCCCTTTTAATTGGGACATATAGTGTAATATAACATAGGCCCGATTAAGCGGCATTCTTTGATGATTGGGCGATTTTCAGTAATTTAATTATTGTAAAACTTTAGAAATGTGACACAGATTTCACCATCTTCTTCATCTATCTTATTAATTACGCTCATATGCCAATATTCCATATTTTGTCTGTAATGCTGCAGAGGACTGTTTACTTGGATTTCATTGGAATGTAGCACAAAATTTAAGTGATGTTATTTTGCTGAACATAGAGAATATTCGTTAAAATAAATTATTTAATTATCTTTAAAAGAAAATTACGAAATCTTCTTATAAAAATGAATTGGGTTTTGTTCGTTCGAGATGCACTGCCATACCGTTCATCGCATTGCAATAAAACTTCGTCCACTTATTGTTAAGGATTCCGCGAGTAACATAGGTATAGTCTGAAATATAAAAATCAATGTTTGTTTGTCCGTATTTAATGCGCTGCCATATCGTTCATTCGATTGCGATAAAACTTTTCCATCTTATTGTTTGCACTTTTTCAAATAATATAGGTATAGTACAATTAACTTACAGTAGATCTTATATATAAAAATCGATGTTTGTATGTTTGTTCATATTTATAATAAAATCAACAAAATATCATTCATATTTAAACAAGATAACTCTTTCTATTTTCAAACGATATTTTTAGAATTATTACTTCTATGGCAGCAACGCGTCGGGAACCAGCCAGTATATAATAATACTTTATACCCTCCCATTCATCCCCTATTTTTCATTCTATTCTTATAGAACAACTGTCGTTATAGTCGATGACACCCCGATGAAGTCAAAATCGGTAAACTCGCAGACAATAACTGTCACTAATCAAAATAAGTTTTGACGCAACTCGCCCCCGTTTCTTGGCGTTCCGGAAAACCGGAAATGTTTCTGTCGCTTTTCTTCCCCAAAAGCGCTGACATTTGAATGTCATTTCCGTACAAAGCTTTATGCATGCGCCTCTGCTAAAAAAATATGTTTATATATACAACCTTTTCCGTGTATTGAGATGTCCTACTTTAAACAGCATCGAGCCCTACTTAACACATATAATGTGCCGGTTTTTTTTTTAATAATTGCCTTTTTCCGCCCCCTCCCATAGAAGCATTGCCTGCCACTTTAACATGATTTTCCGAACACTTGTGTTTTTAAAAATGTGACCGCCCACTTGGCTTCTTATGGATTTTCATATTATGAGAGCACCATTTCATGTTTTGATGAAATTATGAGTTAAACATATAAATAAGATGTAATTTTGTACGAGTACGTTGTGCAAAAACTCTTATACGGTTGTCAAATAGATAATCGTCGCCTTAGATAACTTATTTATTAATTACGAGAGAGATCTGGCTGCAGGAAGGATGTCCTCCCGCAGCCAAGGCCATCCGACGGCTCCAACAATGGTGCACGCGCAATAAGCGATCGGTGTCGTTCCTTCAAACGCAAAATGTCCGTAACGCCACAGAAGATGGCGCTGTTAAATTGACATATTGTACCTAAAGAGAGACAGAAGATATCGCCGTTGATATGACGAATTAAATCTGGACAGATTAACACCAACACGTTGAAGGTTACTAAATCGTGACATTCTCGCCGAAATCTGGACGCTTGGAAACAGTGACGTAACTATTAATGGACGAGCTTATGCGACGCCTATGGGCATTAACTGTCTAATCTATGTATACATATATACAGTACATATATGTATTTCAAATTGTAATATTAACGTTTCCCTATCGGTGATGTATTTACTACACCTCGACTCTAATAATGGGAATATCGATATGAAATATAATAGATACGGGGTTCAAAATTTTTGTATTCCTCCGTAATATAATTACGAATCACATCAATGTATTATAGTATTTAAGTATTCATCTGCAGCGACGAAAATAAATAATTTGTCGAGAAATCGGGAATTTCGCGAGTTTTAGTCCGCGTCTCAGCAGAAAGGAATTGTATCTGTAACATTGACGGTGTTATATGAAAACTGTATAAAATCACCAGTTCATATTTATATGCAGAACGGAGAGGAACCATCGATCCGTTTCGCGTTCCTGTATCATTCCAGCTTCCATTAATTTTTTGATTGGGCCCTTTTGGTTCATCGCGGTGTAAAATTTTTCATCAACGCCCTGGAACATATTTGTTCGTACTGTTGCTGGCAGCAATCTGCTCGATTTTCGGCGCGGCTGCTCGTTATTTTTCGGATTTAACCCTTTGCGGCTCTCCCTCGCCTATTTGTAATTACACGTTTTCATCTTTGACCCGGAGGCTCTCATCCATATCCGCGGGATGTGCGACGATCCTTCGACTGGAAAGCTCTTGGAGGCTTTGAAGCATCGCGAACCTTTTCGCGAGATTATCATTCATTAAATTTGACGAAATTCGCGTTTAACATCGCACACACGTGCGTCTGAAATAATCTTGATGAAACGACGTTACACAATGCGAATGATACATAAAGTGCTATTTAATACATAACGTAAGAGGAGGCGTTTGTAAGTATTTATATGAGGCTCGGTTTGTTAAATATTTGGAGGATTTAAATCCTTTTATGAGACGTCAACCAGAAGATTTCTTAAATGCTGAAAGCGTTTTGGAACTGTAGCATAAATTTTCGTCTATTTACTCACGATTCCATCCATTTTAATGCTTTACGTGCTTTGGAATATTTTTATGAATTAATAATAGTCTTTTAAAAAATGAATATTTGATTTGTTTTCATTATAACCCTTCCCGGGCCGTGTTAACTAAGAGAACGCCGCACCAATTCCCTTTTCATGAATTCCATTCCCCATTATCCTTTGTGTCTTCTAATTGCTTTCTTGATTATGCTAAAGCATTTAACAGATGTGTCTCATTCTGATATCAAAACGTTCAAGGTGATCCATAAAAATATAATAAAATCATTTAATTAACATATACATCCGCTGTTACACATGTGAAAATTAATTTTATAGAAGAAACGATATTGAACAGGTGAACCACAATTTCATAAACAAATACTCTATTTAAAAAGATTCTGACGTCATTGAACCTCGTATAAAATTCGTTCTTCCTCTTTAATAACTACTTGTTCAACAAACAAGCTAACCAAACATTTTTTTTCTTATAGGTGTTTGGTCACCTGGGGCAGCACCATCATCAGCAGACGCTCCACCGCCAGTCAGCAAGGAGGTGGTGAACGGCGAGGCTGCTGCGTCGACTCCCAAATCGGGAGCTCCACCGCCGCCTCCACCACCACCCCCACCAATTTGGACACCCAGATCCAAGGGAGCATCGCCTGTTAGTGAAAAGAAGGAATTCCGCCCCGTGCCTTTTGAATCACCAAAACTCTCCAGGAAAAACGTTCCCGAACCACCGAGACCCGAGGTATTTCAACGTCTCAATTATATCGTTTTGAATACAATATCCTCTCTAAATATTTAAATATTATCTATGCTTTATAGAGGAGCGCTATACCCCCGTGGGAGGTTCGCCTCGCGGGCTCTCAATCGGCCCCCGAGGCAGCCGGTCTTAGCGGGCTCGCTTCCCAAGCATCACCACAGCCACCCCCAGCCCCAGCATTACCCAGAGCACAAAACCCAACAATTACCCTCCTACAAAAAGCTAGAGGTGAGCCATCATCACATAAAAAAACTCGGTTGGTTTAAATTTCAATTTAAACCACGCGATAATCAGTTTTCCAGCACACAAAAACACTAACGTTGACGCTAAAAATTTAGATTTTATCTATTTATTCAACGTTCATAATAAATTTACTTAAACAATTCATGATTAATAATGTAATAGCAACAAAATAAATTTCATAAATCTGAAAAACATTGAAAGCTGAAAATAAAGTATATTTATGACGCTGTGAACAAAATATCAAATACATTTGTTAATATCTTGCCAAATTTTGTATTTAAAAACATAATAAACTCGAATATTGTGATCGTTAAGTATATTATAATTAAACAATTTGCATGATATATCGTATTAAATAATATTACAGAAGGTCAACTCCCGCGTGGTGCATCGTATTTAGAACACGATAGAGATCTTCCAAACGACCGTCGAATTAGTCCGCCCCGGGTTCGACAAGGAGAAGTCGGTACGCACCGAATGAAATTAAAACATTGCAATTAAAACGCTAATTATACGATATTAAATTTTAATCTGAATAACTGCACGTTTATATCAGATTTATATTTATAAAATGTTTTTTCTATTTTTCAGTCTATTCTTTAAGAAGAGGATATATGAGTGAGCCGGAAAGCGGTAGCGATAGACCGAGGAAAATGGCTGAGATAGGTCCCAAAAAATATGACGGAATAGGACCGACGACCAAAGACGGAATGCCAATAATATTAAGATCTGTGAGTGATTGAAAATATCATAGACCGGGCTATGAAATTAATATGGATCGTGGCCTTAATAAGCAAATATTTCAAATTTGTATTCGAATGATAGCAGATTAATCTGTAATATCGTTGATTTTAAATTTTCTAGGAATATGAATATAGTTTCGGGCTTGTTCCATTGATTAAATATTTAGAACGGTAGTCGTGAATGCATTAATTCTCAAAATTGTTAATCCCATTGGGCGTTATTGTATTATAAGCTATTTAGTATTCAAAGCAAAGTTTATAGTTGGATCCGAGCGAATAGATGAACTAATAACGAATTCTCATTTGGTTTTCAGGAAGTCAAAGAAGCCAATCAATCCAAGTGGTACAAAAAAATGTACGACACCATCCACAAGAATAAATATGACGGTAACATCCCGCAGACTCTCGTTAGAGATTTAAGTTTTTTTTTTTCCTACGCTCTGTAGATTTATCTAAATTGTGTATGTTTTGTTTTTGTCTTTTACAGACGATTATGTGACTGTTCGGTACAAATCACGTAGAGGTGAATATAGATTAAAAAAATTGATTTTATTTCAATCTTTCTTTTTCAATTTTTTTTCTTAATTAGCGTGTCGGTGGTAGAATGATTGACCTAACGAATTGGCTTACATATAACCCACTTGCTTCAAACACATTTCTTCGGTATTCTCTTTGCATATTCACCAGATTTGAATACATGAAATGTAATCAGAGACCAATTTTCATTGAAATGTACAAATGAACATAATCAATCGCTGCGCGATGAACGAGCATCACTATAAATATGATACATCATATTGAATCATCGTCGCATTAAAATCTCATATGGT
This sequence comes from Stenopsyche tienmushanensis, assembly GCA_008973525.1. NCBI lineage: Eukaryota > Metazoa > Arthropoda > Insecta > Trichoptera > Stenopsychidae > Stenopsyche > Stenopsyche tienmushanensis. Next base: position 1,884,358 of record WACJ01000542.1, read on the forward strand.
TTTTAATTTTGCTTATGTATCAATCCTTGATTTAAAAAAGTAAATGCTTAATTATAGAGCATTCAAAATTATCACGGATTTGAAGCAAAGTCTTGTATAACTGTTCGATCTTAATTTTATATAAATTTTGAATCAATTAATTTACCATTTCAAAGGCTTAGGGACGACTAATATAATATTAAGTTCTTCAATTATAGGAATTACTTTCCTATAATTCTACATCATCTTTTAGAATTAATTAACGAGGACTTTGATACATAACGCTTCATGTTAAACATTTTATCTATAAAGTTATGTTAATAAAAAATGTATAAAAAAGAAGAACTTATATGTATGATATGCAAATCATGATACAGTTTGAGGTGTGCTCTTTAATTTTTTTTAAAAAATATTTCTATACTTCTGTATAGATGTAAGATATAAATAAATAAGTCAAATTATATATTTAATCATTTGATATAAATTTTTTAATTAAAATGAATGATCAATACCGCGTTTGAGAACAGAATTGGCAAATAAATTTGCCATAATCTCAATCCAAACAATAAAACTTGTCTATTTAAATCAATTTTAGATGGAAGTATAATGAAATCATTTTTTTTTTAATGTCATTATGAATAAATTAAATTGGCAAGAAATATATTATAAAACTTATTAACTTTTTCAAACCACTTTTTCCCTTAAAAAAAAATTCTTAAATAAATCTGTTATCTGAAACATGCATGCAAGAAAATTGCTTTTTTTCTATGTTTTCAGGAAAATACAGCGTGTACATTGTAATGTACAAATGGGCTGAAACGGTGTAAAAATTCATTTTATAAAAACAATTTATTACAATTATAAAACTTTATTATATTACAAAAATAAATATATTACAAAGGTTCATTTTAATACATTAAAATACTGTTTTTTCATATTAAATTATCATGAAAATTTAAAAAAACAGTTGTATATCTCGCACTTATGGCAATAAACATGCAAGCATCCTTTACAATTTGGATGCTTACAATGGATGACTTCTTTATTATTATCAAAATGTGGCATATGAACCACACCATTGTACTGAATTTATTCCGCTGGACATTTTTATCCTCGTCACATATTTTTTTGTGAGGAAGGATAATTTTGAAGTACATTTGATCTTCCCTTTTCTTCACCTTCATTGGTTTATCTAATGCTTAGGCTTTTGTATGCCTTGTATTTCATAGTCTCTCTAATATTCAATCTGGCTGTTCACTAAAGTATCAGTTCACAAAGTTCGTTTCCTGGATCTAATAAATACCCTGCCCTATCATTTGATCTATAAGTCCACTCCAGCCACGTTTGCATTAAACAATTGTATAATTTCTGGTCTAGATATTTAAATATAGCTCGATATCTTCTTGTCCCAGCGCTTCACTTCATCTTCTTCACCCTCGCCTAGATTTACGAGTTGATTGTCCAGTCATTTCACTAATATAACATCACCATTTATATTTACGACTTCATTGGAAAATCCTCATCCTATTTTCTTCATTGTCTGAGAAATTATGCCGCATCTGATTCGTAGAAGATATCTTAGTATTTAAATTTATATCTCGATATCGTCTTTATCGTTGCTATTTAATGATTTGACTTCGAAAATATTTCCATCTAAAATTCTGTCCCAATTATGTTCATATAAAATTCGATTTGAAGACACGAAGAAGAATTTATATAAAAAAATATATAATTTAAATAAAAATATTTCAATATAATTTGCATAAACATTCTTTATTGGATAAGAATAGAAAAACTGACATGTCAAATTAACGTAGAGACCGAATGTACATTTCAATGTACACAATGTTTAAACTCGAATTATAATACAATACATTATAATTTACGGTGGAATCTTGGATTTGTCCAATAAAAGGAGGCTTTATTCATGAGATCATGTCAAAATAATGCAAAGCAATTGATTTTTTTACAATAAAACAAAAAAATAAATCTGAAATCGTGGACAAATTCTCATATATTTTAATTTTTATACCAACTGAATGAATAAGATGTACACCACGATATAAAAAAGATCCCATATATAATAATACGTAAATTAGCCTACAAAAAAACATTTAAAATTGATGTACATTGTAATGTGCAAGGGGTTTAAAAGGGTTTTAAATCAATTTAAAACGACAACGCCTGGATCTGGCAATTCCCTCTTAGCGTATTTAATGAAGTTTTATGATTTTTATAATAAAAATAGTAATATTATTAACATAATTAGTTTTTAAAAAAATACAAATTTGTCTTTTTTTTTGCTTATCATGCTTTAGAAACATGTAAGAATATATTCATTAAAATAATACATCACTACCCATAATATACTACGGTAGCTCTCATTAAAATTAACATATTAAACAGGCATTAAAACTATTAATTGTTTTTCTATACGGCGAAACCGAAGCCATTCTTTTGTAGTTCAAATTTAATACCACAAAATGCCGCTGTGCATTTGAAACAACCGAGTTTTTTTAATATCTTAAACTGCATGAACTTGTAAATTTTGAAATAGATCACTAATTCACCGACGCAAGATCGAACCGATCGAAACACATATCAAGATACGCTTACAAAGTCTGTAAAATAAATCAAAGCATCATAAAATCTCCGAAGACTTTAGATATCACAGAATAATGATATTAATGCTTATTTATAAATATGTTTTTTCATCAAATGTACAAATTCAATTCAATTCATAATGTATTTGTATAGCAATTATTTACAATTTATATACGCACATTGTACATATAGATTATCACAGATGAACAAATACAGACGGGCACGTTGCACATAATTTCATGACGTTTCCCGGAAAGATCTTCTTAGAATACTGATTTTGTTTTTATCAGCTCATCCGTCAGCAATCCATACTGCGCCGAGATCTTCACAGTATGCGTATTTCAACCCGAGATCCGGATATTTGAGTGAACCCGAGGGTGGCGGCGGTGCCGGCGGTTGGACGAGCGATGCTTACGATAGCGATGTACCGCAGAGGCGTCATTCTGCATTGGATCGTAGGCGTGCATCCGGCAAAGAGAACGATGTTTCAAGTCCATATTTATCCAGTAACAAGTAAAATATACATTCACACGAATTCAAACGATTATTTAACGCGTCTTACGATACTATAATTGATTTCAATTTGAAGGAATGATTCCGTTTATAGATATAGTACATTAGCATCGGCCAAAGCGAGTCAAGAAGTATATAAAAATCAACCGGGTAGAATAGAAGATTACGTGCCTGGTCGTTCATCCGTTATCGATAAGGAATCTAAACAGGTAAATTGTTCAATTATATGCTTATAATGAATTTATCTAAAGAAAAAGTGCTTATAAATCTTTGCAATGATGATTTAAATAACGATGAGTAAATAACTCTGTGCTAACAACGAGCATGGTTATTATATATATCGAAAAAACTCAGTTGAAACTTTGTATGCAAACAGTTTGACGTTTATAAATATTATATTAGTCGACGTTAAGCATACAAAGTTTCATAAATTCGTTGTTTATTTCATTGTAAATTAATTCGGATGCTTAATATTCATAAACGTATAGTTTGCTTGAATAGTTTTCAATGTTAACGTATGTGTTTTGTTTCATAAATGTACAACGTGTCTAAATATTTGTTTCGTGGATCTACGAATTAACATTGTTTTGTGAAATTATAAGTGAGCAATTTGAGATTTTCAATCTAGCGTTCATATATATTACATATATTTTGTAACATTGGAATCAAATTAACATCAAAGCACAATTTATAGTTATTAGTAAACAGTCAGCCCTTAAATAACAATACTTTTACAACTGCGTTGGTCATGAAAATTTAAAACCAGGAAAAATCAATATAAAATTGGTTTTCCGCCTTGAAAGTCTTAATAAATTCGATTAAAACAGTAAGACATTGTTTAGTGTTTCCTCTGCTATTTTCAAAATTTAAGGCGACATCGACTTACATAACAAAAATATCATGAAAATGAAAAACCCATAAGAATTTATTACAAATTGTGGTGAACGAACATCACTATAAATATGATAAATCATTGAATCATCGTCGCATTAAAATCTATGGTTTAAATTAGCAAATGCTTAATAATAGAGCATTCAAAATGATACGAGTTTTTAAATTATAATGAATGATCAATACCATATGATCATTCATTATAAGAATATGTATTATGTTATGCAAGGGTTGATGGTGCCTAAAATAAACCATGCCAGTAATGTTAAGATGAATTGCTTTATACACGACTATCATATCATCTCACGAGAATATTGTCTCATTTGTTTCTTTCTAGTGGTGGGACGAGGTCATGGACATTTTTGATGGGGTACGAATCATTTTATCACTATTTATTTTGTAAAGCACTTTTCAATTATAAATAGGAGGACTGTCCTATTAGATTTAGTATAATATCATTTTTATTTCAAATTATTACCTGTTTAAAATTGATTTTTCGCTTAGAAAAACTAGAGAATAGTTCAAATAAACTATGTTTAAATAATATCTCTTGAATTGTATATATATATATAAATATATTCAACTTCAATTAACAATATCTTTTAATGCTTTATAACAAAATTATCAATATTTATTTATCAACTCGTATGACTAATTTTTTACAAAATGGCATTGTTATAAATAATGCCGTTCAATTAATATATTGTCTTTTATGGGCGTTTTATCATTGTTATTAACCGACTATTTTGATGTGTTGTTGCTAACATTGTGGCTTCTTCCACCCTTTTCGTAACACCAAACGCAATTAACGTGCTCTGTGGATTGGTATCGTCTCATCGTCATGTCTGGGGGGTGACATTTCCTGCATATTCATGAAAACCATTTTGAGTAGTGGTTGGACGAGAATTCACCCCTTCCTCCGTACAGCACACTCCTTGCGAGGGCCATTCAGCGGAGTGTAAGGACCTCTTTTATAGTGGCAAAATGTTGAATGTTTCTTGTAAAAAATTGTCTTCATCTCAAATTTACACTCTGTGCTTATTGTAAAACTGCTCACAGACTGAGTTAGCATGGCCTACAGACAATGGTGTGAAAATTCTTCCTACGCTAACAGATTTGATGCAAAAAACTTTTCATTCTGGAAACTATTTCTTGGATCAGATGCATGGTTTTACGTTTAAATATTGCACATGTATTTTTATGCATGGATTGTGTGTTATTAACATAGAATTGTAAATTGTGTGTGGATATATGATTATATTAGATTTGCGTATACTTATCAATAAACTAACACAAATAATAACATTACTATAAAACAGAATTAATAAAACATATTTAAAAATAATTAATCACAACATATACATTATTAATTAATACTAGAAAAGAATCCATGGATTTAGAATAAAATTCAACGCGTATAGAGTCTTTCAATAAAGACGCTCATTTTTAAATATAAACAAAACAAGTTGTATGTAAGATATTCAATCAATTTTTTTGGTATTTGAAAGAATATTTTATGGCAATAAATATAGAATATAACATTGCTCAAATATCTACTGTGATTTTATTTGGAGGTACATATTCAAAATAGAAAAATCAAAAAAACGTTTCTCAAATGGAGCAATGATTTTGAAATTAAATTTAATATTTATATACATTTTACAAAGCTATAATCTTTCATGACAATTTGCCATATGCTGCTGAATAATTTACAATAAATTTGATAAACATTGCTTTAATAATACGGCCACTATAATGTAACAAACGTCAAGCGTCTCTATTGAAAGACCGTATAAATACATCCCGTAATATATTTACATTATTCTTAAAAACTGACTCATTTCATTGGTTTTTTTATGCTATGTTTTTAAATCCATAATGAATTGAATCCATATTAAAATATAACATTTAGAATAGCACCTTAATATTATTTAATGGGTATTTTTTAGATATAGTAATTTTCAAAGTGGAT